>CM038625.1:20504696-21704696 GCA_021554675.1 Leuciscus idus | reverse complement strand
AATGCCTTTCCTGTGATAATGCCCCTAACTTCTATCATACTTCTATCTCCTATTAAGGGAGATCACATTGCATGGTCACTTATTCCTAATATGAACTGTTTTACATAATACCTCAAATGCAAGACATTGATTGCATGAGATACAGTTGCATACAGTTTGTCTGTATGAGTTTGTAAATGGCAGCCTGTGCCCTTTTGAAGTGTCTGTACATGCTATTTCTCATCAAACTGTGATTAAATTCAGAATACGTCTGCCATATGTTGCAACCCCTCAAAAATTCCTGCCCCCCTCTCTTCTTCTTCTTCTTCTTCTTCTTGTTCTACGGCGGATCGCAAACAAATATGTGCATTACCACCACCTATCTCAAAAATGGACCATTGACACTTTCCTATACTTTAACCCAGAGCCTATCAACCGACATAAATTCCCCTTATTTACCCGCATAAAGGCTTCGTAGAATTTAATCCGGCGCTGCCTGTTCAGCTCCTCCGTCCACTCTCAGCCCCCATGACAGGAAAAAAACAAAAAAAACACCCTCATTTAAATACGCTTATTTAACCCAGTATTTCCCAAATATTCTACCATTAAATCTATTATACTCCTATCTGACTTTAATACATTATGAATTGTAAACTTAACTCCTATATTATTTAATTCCTCCTTCAACTCTTTCCTTTCAACATATCTCCTACAGTGCATAAATACATGCTCAACTGTTTCACTAACTTCATATACCTCACATAAACCTGTTGGATGCTTACTTATTAAGTGCAATGTACTATTTAATCTTGTATGCCCCAATCTTAATCTTGTAATCATATTCTCTTCATACCTATTCCTACCTGATATTCTTCCCTTACCCACTGTTGACTGTATTTGATGCATATGTCTACCTTTTAGTTCATTATCCATACTGCTGCCATAGTTTCAGAATATTCTTTTTAATAATTGATTTAATTTCTGACCTACTAAATAAAATCTGTATATCTACCTTTCTCATTCTATTGCCTTTTTTGCTAATGCATCAGCCTCCTCAATACCTCTCAACCCAATATGAGCTGGAACCCACAAAAACTGTATTTTTAAACTAGCTTGTTTGATTGAATATAATTCTTGAATTATCTCTATTACCATATCCTGTCTTGTTTCTGACTTCATCTCCTTCAAACCTATTAGACCTTAACTACAATCTGAACATATTACTGCCTTGGATATTTTAACTTCCCTAATCCACCTTATTGCCATAATTATTGCAAACATCTCTCCAGTACACACTGATAAACAGTCTGATATCCTTTTACTCTTATACACTTTAACCTTTGGAATAATGAATGCAGAACCCACATTTTTGAAGCATCTGTAAAAATGTGCATATATTCCTCATATCTTGACCCAATATACTCGCTTACATTATATACTTCTGTTTCATATGAACCTTCCTTTTGTCTTTTTTCTAATAAACTTAAATCTACTTCTGGTTGGGGCATAACCCATAATGGTACTGGAGATAAAGGAATTATTGGAGCATATCCAACCTCCTCCAATCTTATATCTCTAACTAATTTCCCCACACTCCATCCAAAACTATTACACTCTCTTTTCTCATATTCCCAACTAGGACTCATTACTTTTCTTGTTGGATGATCCTCACTCTGTCCTCTCAAATTTGCCCAATAAGATGCCATTAATTGCTGTCTTCTTATCTGCAAAGGCATTTCACCCATCTCTACCTGAAGAGCCGAAACTGGAGAAGTTAGATATGCTCCGCAGCAAATTCTTAGTGCTTGATACTGGATTCTTTCTAATTTAATTAAATGAGATTTATTTGCAGAACCATATACAATACAACCATAATCCATTATAGATCTTATCATATATATATATATATATATATATATATATAGTTTTTAAAGCCAATCTATCTGCTCCCCATTCCTGACCTGAAATACATCTCATTACATTCACTACTCGCTTACATCTTCCCACCATTTTTCAAATATGCTCTCTCCAAGTTGATCTACTATCAAACTCCTAGAAATCTTACTATACTTACACGCTCTAATTCTTTTTTGTTTAATTTTAACTTAACATCCACATTCCTACTCATTTGAGTAAACAATATTATTTTTGTCTTTTCCACTGAAAACTTAAAACCATTTTCCCCTGACCACTTTTCTTCATTTAGCGCACATTGCTTTTTCTTTATGTTATAGTCTATATTCTTTCCTCTAAACCAGATAGCCCCATCATCAGCAAACAATGATTTCCCCATACTTCTATCAATCCTTGAAAAAACATTGTTAATCATGATAATAAATAAAAGTGGACTTATTACACTGCCCTGAGGTGTACCATTATCAGTTATTCCACTTGAAGATATAGCTCCACCCACCTTAACTCTAATACTTCTTCCAATTAAAAGCTCTTTAATCCAATTATACGTTCTTCCTTTTATACTCATCTTCTGTAACTTTATTAGTAACCCCTCTTTCCACAACATATCATAGGCCTTTTCTATATCAAAGAAAACAGCAATGACACTTTTCTTATTTATAAATGCCTTTCTTATTTCATCTTCTAAATATACTATTGGATCCATAGTCCCTCTACCACACCTAAACCCACTTTGATAAGAAGAAAACCAGTTCATTCTTTCCAACTGATAAGTCAATCTATCAGTTATCATTCTCTCCATTACCTTACATAAATGAGAAGTTAAAGCTATTGGACGATAATTTATAGAATTACTTGGATCTTTCCCAGGCTTTTTAATAGGTATAATTAATGCTTCCTTCCAACTTTGAGGAATTATACCTTCCATCCATATTCTATTATAAAATGTTAAAATCACTTCCATAGAAGTTTCACTAAAATGCTTCATCATACTGTAACCAATTCCATCCACTCCTGGAGTAGATTGTTTCATTCTTCTTACAGCATTCTTTAACTCACTCATAGAAAATTGCCCCCATCTCGCCACCCCATAAATATTTTTATAGATCCGCCCCTGTCTCCTAATTACGGTAATTATTAGTACGTGCCCTTAAGTAGCACTCGGACACACCTGAACAAGTTAATCAGGGTCATTAAGATTGCACCACTAAAGCTACAGGCAGGTTAGAGACGCACCTAAAATTCCAAAGTTGTATATTTAAAAGCGCTTTAAAACCCTAATTCAGTGCATTTCCAGCAGAGACAGAGTCCACTGTGAGATCGCAGGTTTCAGGATGACAGTTCAGCTTTACTGCTCGTTGGTCGCTGTTTTATTGTGTTCCTCTGTTTGCTGGAGCGTAAGATACCCAGAAGATCGATTCAACGGTGAGATATTTTAACTTCATTATAGCGCGAAGAAAATATGTAAACAACCTAAACAAAATATGACTTTAGGCACATCTCAGAACATTATAAGTAGGCCTAGCCTATACAGTACCAGACGTCCAGTAATCGTTAAACTTTGTATGTTAGTTCTAAACAGTTAAGTTTAGTCTTTATTTATGTGACATGCTTTTTTTCCCCATTGTACACGGAAAACACAATTGTGTATAGAATATATAATTTTTTTTTTGTTTTTTTTTTGTTAACAGATCCATTAGTTTGGTTATGGATCTTTAGTTTATTATTATTATTATTATTATTATTATTCCTCCCGAATGGGAGTCCAAGGCAGCCCTAAAAAAATGATGATATTTGTAACACTATTGTTTTAGAGTCTCTGACCTACTCTATAATACCACCAGTTCAAAGATTCACTTTTGAAATGGTTATAACTTTTGCACCTTTTGATGAAGAAAAATAACATGCTTGCATGCTTATCACGTTCAACATATTAAATTAAGACTCCGCCCATTACAGTAGTGGTCATTTTGAAAAGTACAGTATTTAGATTTTTTGCTACTTCAGATTTTGCTCAATTTTAATTGCTTCAAAAATGGCCTCAGATGATCTTTGGACTGAGATGCACAGAAACGACTGAACAACTGACTTCTTTGTTAAATGATGATGTCAGAAACTAAACAATGTTGATCCAAAATTGGTTCCAAACTTTGATCAATCTAAACAAAAATTGGTATGCTTTATCGCAGGGGTGTCAAACTCAGTTCCTGGAGGGCCACAGCCCTGCAGAGTTTAGTTTCAACTCTAATTAAACACACCTGACCAGATAATCAAGTCCTTCAGGTGTGAGGGTTGGAACAAAACTATGGCTGTGGCCCTCCAGGAACTGGGTTTGACACCTGTGCTTTATCGGAACCATGATGTGATTGTCCATGCCAATTTTGGGAACAGCACCACCTACAGGTCATGAGATCTGGAAAATGGCTATTATTGCCAATAACGTTTGAACAGTTTGTCAGAAAATCATGTCTGTGGATTCCTTGTGTCATGCTGAATTTGTAGATACAGAGTTTCACAATATTGTTTTTTGACATAAATTGCAGTATCCTTTTTTTCTTTTTTTTTTTTATGAACTAAAGTTCCTGAGACATTGTCTCCAAAGTTGACCTTGCCTGTATTTGTTGCTTTATGTTAGTTATATAGCTTAGCATGCTACCCAAATGCCATTCTTCTAATGTGGCTCTTCGGCTTTCAGGTTGACCATAAACTACATTTAGCATTTTAATATGGTTACACTCACACTGAAGGCTCTCCTCTGCAGTTTGGTGTGTCAGCGTCAACTGAATGGTGCAAGCTGCAAACAGTGGCATTTTTCACCTTCTGAACAGCTGTTTCCCCATAGACATTAGATTTCTGCTGTTTTTGTTCTTCTGGCTCTGCACTGCTGTTGCTGTTTCTTCAGGGGCATGGCCCTGAAATCGCTGCTTGCAGCTTTTGCAGTTTTGTATTTGTACTTGTCCCTTTACCCCTTTAACAATGATGCACCATTAAGCATGGGGGATAATTATAACTTATTTATTGAAGTATAACCTGACAAGCCACTTTTGTTAAAAGAATGTCTGATTGCATGAGTTCTGTGTTTTGCTAAAAATGTGTTACTATTTTCTTTTTTTGTATTAAAATGCTTAATGTAACTGTTAAACATAATTATGCCACAAAATATGAATCGCCGTCCATGTTTTATATTAGCATTACAATGCACTAGTAGTGGTAGGTTCTGTGTTGTAATTGCACTTTGTAACAATTTAGGGATAAATGGTAGATTTCTAAACTAATTTGACTTGATGAAGATAAATGTGTGGCTATTATACTTCAGTTTGATACACACATTGCAAATTCTCCGATGAGCCTCTTGAGTTATCTTCTGTATAGTGGCCAGTTGGTGTCTGGTGAAACTGAATTGCATTTCTGTTTCTGATAAAGACTGTTCTAAATGACACGTGCAATGATATGATTGTGGAACTGATTTGATTGTGTGTTCTCCCTGCATTCAACCATTTTCATTAAGTAGTGGATGTCAGAGGTCCTCCAAAAGAAACACTGAATTTTTTGCTGTTGAGTTTCACAAGATACTGCAAGTGACTTAATTTAATTTTGACTGATTGAGACTGACTGATTTTTATTAATTTTTTCATGGTAAAGGAAAGTTATTTAATGGTGAAGGAGACATTCAGCGTTCAGTAATTATGGTTTCTGTCATGTGTTTAAATATCAGTAAAGCCAGGAGTGTGTCCAAGCGTGGAAGACGGAATGTTAGGACATTGTGCTGAATTTTGTTTCGGTGATGATGACTGTCCGGGGGATGCGAAATGCTGCAGTAATGGATGTGGACATGACTGTACAGCTCCATATAAAGGTAATTATATTTTATTATTGTGTGGATCAGCTTTTTTTTTTTAAATCAAAATGCATAGTCATTCAACGTTCACTGATATGCTGTTATTTAAATGCATGACAGGGAAACCAAAGCCCGGAGTTTGTCCAAAACCAACCCTTGAAGTAGCAGTGGCAGGAGTGTGTGTCGAGTTGTGTTCCCATGACAGTGACTGTCCGACCGATAAGAAATGCTGCAGCAATGGATGTGGACATCAGTGTACAGCTCCATATAAAGGTATTATATTAGCGTGTGGATCTGCTTTTTTCTTTCAAAATACAGAGTCATTCAACATACACTGATATGCCATTATACAAACCCATGACAGAGAAACCAAAGCCTGGAGTGTCCAAGCAAAAACATTGAAATAGGATTTTTAGGAGAGTGTGTCAAGTCATGTGTGAATGACGGTGACTGTCCGAACAATAATCAATAATAACTGGTTAAAATTGATTATGAATATTTGGATCAGTTAATATAATTAACTTGATGTCGTAAATTGGCATTCTCCACCAGTTAAATGTACTTGTAGGGGTTTCCCGACAGGTCAATTTAGCTCAAAATGAATTAATTTATAGGGAATTCGAATGAATCACTTATGGCCATGCAAATGACTCGTCCAGCGTTCATTTGAACTGGCCGTAACTATCAGCTCTGCAGCGAATATAAATATACAAACTATAGTGAAACACTATTTATTAACAAGGTAACTTAGATCAGCAGTTTAAGACATTAAATTCGTAAGCACATAACACAAGTAACACTTCTCTTTAAAATGCAAACAAGAGTTAATTGATTATAACTAACACATAAAACTAATATCTAACACAAACACACACTCACATTCATACGAGTTGCAGAAAGAAACAGAGTGAGGAGAGAATGAGTTTTAAGAGTGAGATGACGAAATCCCAAGTTTCTATATGCACTTATAAGACATGACCTGAACGAACCATCAATCATTAATTTAACCTTTCTATCGTTTCTTAGGCGGGTTATTAAATCTATATCAATGCACCAGTTCAGCTTAAGAGTCTGGAGGCTACTCGCTTGTCTTTGTGTTCCTTTTGGAGATTCCCTTTGTTGGCGTAAAAGGGGTTTCTCGGGTTCGTTGGCTGGCGTCTCCTCGTGCCTGGATAGATGTTTGGGGTGGCCAATCACGTGGTGTGCTGGCGGATGGATGGAAAGTCTTTGAAGTTGGTAGCAGGCTTTGCAGTTGAATCGTGGACCGAAACTTTACCACAAAACTTAACTTGGAACCGAGACTCACACGGAAAAGAAACTAAGAAAAGAAGGAATGAGACGAGAGTTGCTAGATGGTTTGAGTGAAGCTGTTTAACCCATGTTCTTCTGATCTTGATTTGGGTTCTTTCGTCTGCTCGTCTGGTTACTCCGTCATGGCTTCTCCATGATCGTTTTTGACTCTACTTTTCTCCTCTTTTTTTTTTTTTTTTTTTTTTTTTTTTTTTTTTTTTTCTAAGCTTGTTCGGGTGCTAAGATTTTAAACTCAAATGTTTGTCCAGCCTCCTGGATGAGTTCTGACCAATTAGGCACTGTCTTTATTTGAGAGGTGGCATTTTCTTCACTTCTCATCGTAAATCATGCGTTATCTGTGACCTCCTTACTCTCCGGCTTTAGCAGAGAGTACAGAGGCCACAGTTTAGACATTACTATTATAAGAATACAAAACGTTTTACGCGGATTTCAATCAAGCCATCTTCATAACTGTTAACATATGATCGCACTGATAGGAAACAAGACACACTTTCCTTCAAACATGTAATAGTTATAACAATTACATTTCAATCATATTCATAAATCATCTCTGAACCAATCAGTCTTTTCCAAACTATCTAACATTGACAACGTTCTTCCTTTTAGTTGGGGTTTTTTCGTTGGTTAGCGTAGACTGGCTGGAGCCTGGATTTTATGGTTCTGGATTGGTGATTTGGAATCTGGAGTGTTGAGTTCTGTGTGGAATTATGTTTGAACGAATCGCCTATAAGATTAATTTGTTTGGTTTGCCCTCAAACCCTACAATAAGGATCTTATATTATTATTATTATTATTAATAAATGTCATTTGTTGTTGGGTGCAAGAATCGACGGAGTACAGGCTCAAATTTGAAATGTTTTCTAAATGATTGATTATTTGTGAATCATCTATGATTGTATACATTGTTTTGATTGATTGTGACTAGACTTTTTGAAGAACCTGGTCAGAAAGGGTAATCATAGTTCAAAAATGAATATGCTGTATTTTGAATATATAGGCATCTTATAGGCATCTTAAGATTTATATCAGGTAGGTGTAGAAGTCAGGCCACTCTACTGGAAGTAGCGTATAAGGTGATGCATTCTATAACGGTCGCCTTAAACTCATGCTGGGGTGTCGATACAATATTTTAAAATTGCGTATGAAAGGGTTAAACATTAATTATAGATATATCAATTTAACAATATAATTGAACATTACTCATTTGAACGTGTATTAGGATGTGAAAAGACGGTCCATTCGGACTTGTCTCTGTCGCCTGCTCTGAGATATTTATATGGCTCATTTTGAGGAATTAGGTTGACGCTCCATGGAACCCTTCAATGTTAACGTATAGAGCTGTCTGAAACCCTGTTTGTCCGGCTCTGAAGGCATACGTATGTGCAGTGTGTAATTCAGCATTCATTGATATGACAGTGAAACCAAAGCCCGGAGTGTGTCCAAACACAAACCCTGGAGTAGAAAGACCATGTATTGAGGCGTGTTCCGATGACAGTGAATGTCCGAAAGATGAGAAATGCTGCAGCACTGGATGTGGACATCGTTGTACAGCTCCATATAAAGGTAATGGGGGATGGGGGGGAGCTGACCCACGCGCAAGTAGAACATTCATTGAATGAGACATTCAGCAATTAGTGATCTGGCTTACCTGTTTTTTTTTAACCCTTCAATGTTAACGTATAGAGCTGTCTGAAACTGTCTATGCATTGAATGAGACATTCAGCAATCAGTGATCTTGCTTCCCCATCTTTTTTTTTTTTTTTTTTTTTTTTTTTTTTTTTTTAAATAGCAAAGCCAGGAGTGTGTCCAATCATACCCCTTGGAGGAGTGTGTAAGGATTCATGTGTTGATGACAGTGACTGTCCCGACACTGAGAAATGTTGCAGCAATGAATGTGGACGTCAGTGTTGGGCTCCATACATAGGTATGTGTTAG
Source organism: Leuciscus idus (assembly GCA_021554675.1). Taxonomy (NCBI): domain Eukaryota; kingdom Metazoa; phylum Chordata; class Actinopteri; order Cypriniformes; family Leuciscidae; genus Leuciscus; species Leuciscus idus. The sequence goes on along the minus strand of CM038625.1, from coordinate 21,695,719 downwards.
TGTGTGGGTCAGCTTTTTCTTTTAAATGCAGTGAGGCATTCATTGATAATGTTATGCAAACACAGATAAACCAAAGCCAGGAGTGTGTCCAAGCAAAATCATCAAACCACGAGTGTGTACCAAGTCATGTTCCTATGACCGTGACTGTCCGAACGATAAGAAATGCTGCAGCACTAGATGTGGACAACAATGTGGTATATTTTATTTATTTAATTTTATGAATGCCACCATAGCATAATTTGTTTATTTTATAGCCTAGTTCAATATATAATTTTAAGCTACTTTTTTTTTTTTTTTTTTTTTTTTCTTGTTTTGAATACCACTGAATTTAAAGGATTTGTGAAATGAGGGGTAAATAACCCAGGCTATAGTGTTTGTTGATAAATGTTTAGTTTTATTTACCTGTATTTAATACACATAAATTAAGTTAAATGTTTGTTTTTGCAGTAAGACCAATTTCTCTTTCAACATAACTTCCTCTTCTTGGCCAGGGTACATTTATCTGTGGCGTAAACTCTAGAGATGAGGCTTCAAAACCATGAATTTTTAGGGCCGTGATATTCAAATGACGATTGTTTTCAGCCGCCACATTTATCAACACATGATCATTCATACGATCTGATTGGCAGCATACTGTTAAATTTCTGCACTTGAATCAGCGCTTGTTTCTACGTTGGATTGACATGAGAATGAAATGATTAAAGGAGAACTCCGGTCAATTTTAACATTGAGCTAATTTTTTTTGTACATTTGGAGTGCTGTCAGTACAGAGAACAACGCCAAAAATCGGTGTTGCCTACACCGTGTTATCCTCTTTAAAATTTGCACCCTGTTGACTTCAATGGGGCAAGTTTTAAACCTGCTTTTAGCCTCTTAACATCCTTGATGTGTCATTACAAGTGCCCAGCCATGTGAGTGATTCCTTCAGAGTGAACAGGGTGAATCTGACTGCAGTAGATGTGAAAGATATTAATAAGTTATGTTAATTCAGCCAGCGCACATACCTGTATTTGCTTCCTGTTTTCGGTCGAAGTCCAAAGTAGTCGATTGTTGAGTTCACGCACGTGATCATAGGTAACTAAGCAACAGTGGAGAACTCGGCAATCGACTACTGTGGACTTCAACCGAAAACAGTCAGTAAATGCAGGTATGTGCGCTGGCTGAATTAACATCAATTTTATTAATATCTTTCACATCTACTGCAGTCAGATTCACCCGTGTTCACTCTGAAGGAATCACTCACATGACCTGTGCACTTGTAATGACACATCAAGGATGTTAAGAGGCTAAAAGCAGGTTTAAAACTTGCCCCATTGAAGTCAACAGGGTGCAAATTTTAAAAAGAGGATTTTTGTCGTTGTTCGCTGCACTCCAAATTTACAAAAAAAAAAAAATTAGCTCAATGTTAAAATTGACTGGAGTTCTCCTTTAGACAAACATTTATCAAAGGTCTGCTTTACAAAATAAAGAATCATAATACTTAAAATACAACTTGGTCCAAGTAAAATGGTTCATGCTTTGAGTTTTGTGCTGTTTCTGAAATTGAATGCCACTAAAGCTGAATATTTGTATCCATGTAGTGACGCCCAGATGTTATCCATCCATTTTGTGCCGACAAGTGGATCCGTGATGGCCAATGTCCTGCCAGACAGAAGTGTTGCCCAACCACCTGTGCTGGTTTAACCATCGAAAAGAGTCCTCTGAGATTGATTTTGCGTACCATACTTGAGGACTGACTTTTCACCAAATAAATCTGTTTAGTAAAACATTCCTCTGGGTGAAATTTAATTTTTTTTAATTTTTTTTATACGCTTTTGGCAGCAAAAGTATACCTCAGTGTAAGGCTTTTCAATTACTGTTTAATTTTTTTTTGTTTTTTTTTTTTTGTTAAAGAACCAGAAATGAAACCGAAAAAATGCAGGTTAAAACTGATGCGATGTTTAACAGTTTAAGACTTTCAGTAAAGTGGCCAAAACCCCTCTAACCATCCAGAAGGCCAACCAACTTAGGATGATTTTAGCTGTGTTTTTCCCAGCAGGGTTTTTGCACTGTAAATACTGCAAAGATGCTTTTTTTTTTTTTTTTTTTGCATTATTGATGTTTTGGTCATTTCCGTTGAGTAATAAGTTTAATGGAATTAGCAGTTTTACACTTGGTCGGCTATCCTTTACACATAATCTGTTTCTACCAAACACTTAGAATAAAGTCATCTCTGCTGATGCTGTATGACTTGTTTCACTAGTATGACTATTAACAGAGCTTCAGAAAAAATATTCAATGATGTAAATCCTGTTTTCTCATTGTCTTCAATATTATGAGCTTAAAGTGGCAGTTTGGAAGTGATCTGATGTCAGCAGACTGACCCATCTCCACTTTTGATTAACAAGATATACATCTATTTTATTAGTCTGAGGTGAACCACGTTTAATGTAAAAACGGCAAAAACTAAGAACCAGCGACGAGTGAAACACTTACCAATTATAATGATGACTAAAATTGCATTATTTAATATTATTTTCAGTATTCTTTATTAATATTCATAATCGGATGTTTATTTGAAGTTTAAGTGCATAAGTAAGTTTGAGCTGCACAAGCTGAAAACTGCATGAACATTGGTGTAATGTAGCACAAGTTTTCCACTGATGCATTTGGAATGTGTACACTAAAGAACAGTATTCTTTATGGAAAGTTGGTTGTGCCACGTGTAAACCTGAGGCATACGTCTATTTTTAACATAAACCAACATGTTTTTTTTTGTTTGTTTCTTTGTACCTGGTAAGGAATTGAAGTTAGTACTGCTCCAGAGAAACACACAGTTGGCATGGACATAAATTTCAAGTTTGTCTCCTATGGATAATGCATGTGTGTATATATATATATATATATATATATTGTGGCCGGGCGGGGAACGACACGACAGAACAAAAGACTTTAGTGAGCCCCGGAGGGTGAGTTTATTGAACAGCGTGGTGAAAACAAACAATACTGGTGGGTGAGGTGACGGCGTCGTTGATGCTCGTGCTGGGTGAATCCTTCCTTCCCTGGTGCTTTCCTGGTGACAGTGGCCGGTGAGGGGTGGGTGCGGGAACGCGCGTTCACCCCGGTGAGTGAGTCCAGGAAGTGCTGAACCAATCGGTCACGGCGAGTCTGGGGAATAAGCGAGACAGAGAGTCGGTAAGTGTTACCCTTCATTGGAGATCCTTCTCGCCCGTCTGTGGTGAGCTATCTGCTTATATTGAAGGTTTTTCCGTGATCGATTGGTCCGTGGTGAGTGACTCCAGGTGCCGCTTGTGTGTTGCCAGGGCGACGCTGATTGTTCCTCGGGACTCCCGCCACAATATATACACTGCTCAAAAACATAAAGGGAACACTTAAACAACACAATGTAACAATCACACTTCTGGCAATTAGCAAGTCACCCCCAATAAAGGAGTGGTTCTGCAGGTGGTGATCACAGACCACTTCTCAGTTCCTATGCTTTCTGCCTGATGTTTTGGTCACTTTTGAATGCTGGCGGTGCTTTCACTCTACTGGTAGCATGAGACGAAGTCTACAACCCACACAAGTGGCTCAGGTAGTGCAGCTCATCCAGGATGGCACATCAATGCGAGCTGTGGCAAGAAGGTTTGCTGTGTCTGTCAGCGTAGTGTCCAGAGCATGGAGGCGCTACCAGGAGACAGGCCAGTACATCAGGAGACATGGAGGAGGCCGTAGCAGGGCAACAACCCAGCAGCAGGACCGCTACCTCCACCTTTGTGCAAGGAGGAGCAGGAGGAGCACTGCCAGAGCCCTGCAAAATGACCTCCAGCAGGCCACAAATGTGCATGTGTCTGCTCAAACGGTCAGAAACAGACTCCATGAGGGTGGTATGAGGGCCCGACGTCCACAGGTGGGGATTGTGCTTATAGCCCAACACTGTGCAGGACGTTTGGCATTTGCCAGAGAACACCAAGATTGGCAAATTCGCCACTGGCACCCTGTGCTCTTTACAGATGAAAGCAGGTTCACACTGAGCACGTGACAGACGTGACAGAGTCTGGAGACGCCATGGAGAACGTTCTGCTGCCTGCAACATCCTCCAGCATGACCAGTTTGGCAGTGGGTCAGTAATGGTGTGGGGTGGCATTTCTTTGGGGGGCCGCACAGCCCTCCATGTGCTCGCCACAGGTAGCCTGACTGCCATTAGGTACCGAAATGAGATCCTCAGACCCCTTGTGAGACCATATGCTGGTGTGGTTGACCCTGGGTTCCTCCTAATGCAAGACAATTCTAGACCTCATGTGGCTGGAGTGTGTCAGCAGTTCCTGCAAGACGAAGGCATTGATGCTTTGGACTGGCCCACCCATTCCCCAGACCTGAATCCAATTGAGCACATCTGGGACATCATGTCTCGCTCCATCCACCAATGTCACGTTGCACCACAGACTGTCCAGGAGTTGGCAGATGCTTTAGTCCAGATCTGGGAGGAGATCCCCCAGGAGACCATCCGCCACCTCATCAGGAGCATGCCCAGGTGTTGTAGGGAGGTCATACAGGCACGTGGAGGCCACACACACTACTGAGCCTCATTTTGACTTGTTTTAAGGACATTACATCAAAGTTGGATCAGCCTGTAGTGTGTTTTTTCCACTTTAATTTTGAGTGTGACTCCAAATCCAGACCTCCATGGGTTGAAAAATGTGATTTCCATTGATAATTTTTGTGTAATTTTGTTGTCAGCACATTCAACTATGTAAAGAACAAAGTATTTAATAAGAATATTTCATTCATTCAGATCTAGGATGTGTTATTTTAGTGTTCCCTTTATTTATTTTTTAGCAGTGTATTATCAACACAATTGTTAGATTCCAAAGACATCAGTGAAACAGGTTATTTCATGATGATTATAAAACCATCATCACCTGATCTCGTTTCACTTTAGCTTTCTTTGCTGCTGCAAATGACTGACAAACACACTGTCACAGCGGCCAAAAAAACAAGACAAAAAATATAATAAGAGGCCAACTAATGGAAACACTAATCACTGTTATGGTGATGTCAAATGAAACACATTAGAGTTAAACCTCTGTTAATTCTCAATAAAAACTTTTGTAGAAGTCTGACAGAAATAAAATCAGTCTGGTTAGTAATAAGTGAAGCTGGTAATGCTGTTTGTGGAGTTGTTTAATCCTCCTCTGCTGAGATCTTCACAGATTTAATGTCTTCTTTTCTCTTCACTCGATTTCATCTGAGACTGTGGCTGAAGTCAGTTGTCCTTCTTGTGTTTCTGCTCGTCTTTTTCTGTTCTCTTCTTTCCTTCAGTGATACTGCTTGTTAACAGGCTTATTAAAGCTGAGATGACTCCATATTTAATATACACAGACTTTGCGGCTCAGATAAGGTCCAGTTCTGGTTTATTTCTTTGCTCTTGGCTGACATGTGGCATTGCTATGGCCTGCTTGTGTCCCAGATCTGGCAAACAGGAGCGGTCCGCCCAAGTGCCATCATTCCACGCTGCATGTGGGCCAGATTCGCATTCCACAAGTGCCAGATGTGGGCCGGATCTGGGCTGAAACAATGTTGCTATAAAGTTATCTTATTTTAAACCCCTAGCTACTAATGTGACCTACCGTTTTATCCGTAATGATATTATTTATTTTCTATTACGAAATGCCCAAATCATCATCTCTTGTTGTTAATTTCTTTATTTTATATCCAAAAATTTTTTTATCACAAGCAAAATCTTCTTTATGTTTTCCTCTTTTCTTGTTGAATTTAACTCTCATCACTTCCCTCATGCTTATAACAAAACTGCATTTTTTATTATAATGAAATATTCAAGAAAATATTTAAGATATTTAACCTTGTCAGTTCTTTTTTCGTGTGTATAAAAAATCATATTATGTACGCAAACCCATGATATGTTAATTGTTGTTGTTTTTGTCATAATGATTGTTTATTGTTAAAGATACAACCATGGTATCTTTCCTTGATCTTAAGTTCTGCAATAAAAAAATAAAAAAATGTTGTCGGTGCACCAGCGACAGGTGCACTAACACCTCATAACATCAGTAACTCGACAGCCCAAACAAAACTTTATTCAAACTACAATCATGTAGTTTATTCTGCCCTCGTAAAAGAGTTCCCCTTCTTCAACTATAACTCCTTCCACAAGAAAGTTAAACTGAAGCATGGATTTATTAACACCACCACTTCAAATGCAAGTGGGACAGAGTAAAACTGAAATACAGAAAAAAGGGAAAAATAATTTTCTAAAGACTGTACATTAATAATTGTAAAAGTTTGCTTAAGGTATAACTGGACATAATATGCACAAAAAATAATCCAGATGCATGAAATATTGTACTGAATAGTTTCTTTTAATATACATTTTATCCTAAAATTACTGGTACTAATTCCAAGCAAAAGATGAAAAACAAGCTTCTAGCAAACACATTAATACTTACAGACAAAGCTTCTATAAATGATTGCAAAGATGATGAAGAGATTGAGCTGCTTTAACCGTGTGACTATCAGAATCAACTGAGTAAAACAAGCAAAATTTTATTGAAAGGAAAACAGGACAGTCATTATATTTGCAAGAGAAGGACGTTCTTCTTTACTTTGAGGACATTAATTTGGAAAAGGACTTGATTTTCTTTGTACAACTTGTTTTATTTTTAGGAAAATTTCACATTCATAAAAGAAAATGGACTGACAGCAAGCCTTTATTTACCCTATTTCTACAAGAGCTATCTCATTACAGCACCACCATCAATGATCTTAAACAGTCCAAGGCTTTAAAAACAAATTCTATTCTGGAAAAATTCCTATGCAACTAATGTGTTTTTTGTATATTCTTTGTAACCTTATTTCTTTTAATGTTTGTACCCCTGGCAAACAGTTTTGTTCTGTACATATTTGTTAATAAAATTAATAATAATAAAAAAAAAAAAAAAAAATGAGTAAAACAAGATGGCTGCAATTAAGGTCAGAGGTTACTCTCTCTGACAACATCAAAAACATACATGGACTAGCACCACCTAGTGGCTCTAAACATAAACTACACTAAGAACAGTACATAGTTAGAAGTGCTGAACATACATACATATATATATATATATATATATATATATATATATATATATATATATATATATATATATATATATATATATATATACATACATACATATATACATACATACATATATATATATATATATATATATATATATATATATATATCTTTTTTATATATTTATATATACCGGTATATATGCATCAGTCATAGGAGAGAAACTTGAAGTAATGTATGTCCATGCCAACTGTGTGTGTTTCTCTGGAGCTGTACTAACTTCAGTTCATTACCAGAAAAAAAAAAAAAAAAAACGTTGTTTAACATAAATGTTGGTTTATGTTAAAAATAGAAGTATGCCTCATGTTTACACGTGGCACAATCCACTTTCCATATAGACGGTTTCAATGGCAACAACATAAACAAACGTTACTGCGCATGTACGCTTTTGTGGCCCAAACTTAACCTCCGGTAGAATCAATAACAACAGAGTTCATCTGTAGAAACCAAGCGACAACATCCTAACCTGAAAAATGAAGCCTACCCGGAAGTGTGAAAAACTGCAATACATCGAAAATCCGCTAGGGGCAGGTCCCAAAAGGGAGCAAATGTCCATAGACCCCCATGTTAAAATGTCCGTATTCACAGCATAAATTCATGTTTTTACAGGTTGGTCCCATGGTTTTTTATTGTATTTTTCGAGAGGTTCCGAGTGCCTGACAACTGTGAGGGGGGTACATTTTTTTCTAACTCGTTTGTTTAGATCGTATTTAGATATAAAATGTGTGACAAATAAGGGCGTGGTTAACTTTGATTGACAGCTTGATTGACAGCTGATAACGAGCATAGGCTGCGCCGAGTGGAATTCCTGAAATTTGACGTCTCGGCCATGATCTGACAACACATCATACCACCTCTGTATCCTGGATGTCCCAAGATTTTCCAAGATGGCGCTGCCCATACCCCCCATAAACGGCCTCAAAACCATTCTTCAGAAAGTCTATGGGTGACGTCACAGATGCTTTGTCCATATTTTTTACTGTCTATGGTAGAAACAAGCAAATTACATTAGCTAGCAAGTATGTCTAGCCAGTATTATTTGGGACTACCAATAGAAGAAAAGAGCCGTTACTTTGGCCAAACTTAAATGTGACAACGTTACACTACCAGCCCCGTTCAGCAAAATTTTGAGGCAAACATTTTTTTCTACAGACCTGTCTGATTTACCGGAGGTCAGTCAGGTAAATATCTTTGAATACTTAGTCGAGAAGGAATGCGTGTAGGCTACACAAGGGAGGTGTTCAAAGCATATCTCAGCTTGGATGCCTATAACTATTCATATTTCATTCCGGAAAAGTAAAAAAAAATCTAACACACACCACTGCACGGATGGAAATACCTTTCTTTTCCGGGAAATCATACATCAAGAGGAGGAGGTGTTGCTACTTATGTTGATACAAATCTGGTTTCTGAGTGTGTCTTTCCTAATGTTGAGCCTACTAACTTTGAGTGTCTTTTTACTAATATAATTTTTCATGAAAATAAACAGCTTACTATCGGTAATATCTACAGACCTCCCTCTGCTCCCACTGATTCCTTAAATGGTATCTTGGCTACTATTAATTCTCTTGATAGACACAATGAACTGATCATATTAGGTGATTTTAATAATAACTGGTTGGATCGATCTTCCTCAGGTGATAGAAATCTTTTGGGTAGTGTAAGCCTTACTCAGTTAATTAAAGAACCCACGAGAGTTGATGGCCGTTCTTCTACCTTGCTTGATTGGATCCTTGTTTCCAATCCGGATAGGATTATTAAATCGGGTGTTTTATCAGATTGTTTTAGTGACCATTCTATAATATACTGCATTTGGAAAATTAAAATACAGAGTTCCCCCTATAAATATATCACAATAAGGCAATGTAAAAATATTAATGTTGATTATTACATACGTGATCTAGTAGATATTAGATGGGACAGGCTTCAACTAATTCCACTTGTGGAAGAGGCATGGGATTTCTTCTATACTGAAGTTAAAACCGTAATTGATAAACATGCTCCTGTGAGAACGATTAAAGTCAAAGGTAGACATTTACCATGGATAAATTCTAATTTACTCCAACTATTCAAACAAAGGGATAAAGCTTGGGTTAAATATCGTTTATCAAAAGATGAATCGGATGGGATAATATACAGGCAGTTAAGGAATAAATGTAAAACTGAAACTAGGAATGCCAAATCTAATTATTATAGAGACTGCTTCTCTCGTGATTTTAATAATCCTAGGCAATTCTGGAATCACTTAAATAATATTCTTAACAAAAATAAAAAAACTTCTGTGAAACAAATATGCAAGGATAATGACATTTTATCTGACCCTTTGCATATAGCTCATGCCTTTAATCATCATTTTTCGTCTTTATGTAGTTTAAAATCTGTTTGCCCTGATGGTTTGGCATGGTCTTCTTATTCTTCTATGCCTGCTGGTTCTTTTTCATTTAAAAAGATCATGCCTACTGATGTCTTTAATGTATTACAGGACCTTAAATTAAAGTGTAGTATAGGACCAGACGATCTGGAAGCTAAGTTTATCAAAATTGCAGCTCACATATTGATGTTTCCTCTTGCAGATCTTTTTAATCTATCATTAATTACTTGTACTGTGCCACAAATTTGGAAAGCTGCAAGAGTGACACCTCTTTTCAAAGGTGGAGATCAATCTGATGTGAATAATTATCGTCCGATTTCTATCATTTGTGTAGTTGCTAAAATATTTGAAAAATTAATTTTTAATCAACTAACTGAGTACATTAATAATTATAACATTTTATCTCCACATCAATCTGGCTTTAGATCCAATTTTTCTACTTCAACTGCTCTCTTAAAATTGACAAATGATGTTTTCTCGGGTTTTGATAATGGTCATTTCACTGGAGCTGCTTTTATTGATCTCTCAAAGGCCTTTGATATGGTTGACCATTATCTTCTACTGGATAAGCTTTACTCTATTGGTTTGAATAAACATGCTGTGCTTTGGTTCAACTCTTATTTGCATAATAGACGTCAATGTGTTGTTTACCAAGGATTCCAGTCAGATTATTTAATTGTTGATAAAGGTGTTCCTCAAGGCTCTACTTTAGGCCCCTTACTTTTTTCTATTTTTATCAATGACCTGGCACATGTTTGTTCTCATTGTGAATTAGAGCTTTATGCTGATGACACTGTCATCTATACCTCTGATCGGGATTTGTTGCAAGTTCAAAGAACTCTTCAATCTGACTTTGATAAAGTACAACAGTGGCTGTTCATTAATAAACTTCTGTTGAACATGAAGAAGTCCTGCTGCATGGTGTTTTCTACGATACAAAATCGCCGTTGTGCTTCCTGTTTTGAAATAAAGTTTTTAGATGGGTCCCTTATGCAGATTGTGGAGGAATTTAAATATTTGGGCCTCTGGCTCGATTCCAACCTTACCTTTAAGATACACATTGCTAATATTATTAAGAAAGTATATGGATGTCTTAACACTCTGTACAGATCAATTAATTGTTTTTCGACTCAAGTCAGGAAAAAAATTATTTCTCAACTGGTAATACCAATTATTGATTATGCAGACATAGTTTACACTAATACCTTTGAGTCCAATCTTAAACCCCTTAATGTTGTATTCAATTCTCTTTGCAGATTTATATTGAACTGTCCATTTAAAACTCATCATTGTTTTATGTATGATTCACTACACTGGTTGCAACCGAAACCACGTAGGGATTACCACTGGATTCTGTTTATTTTTAAATGTGTTCATTCCATTTGTCCTGCATACCTGAAACAGCACTTAATACCCTATTGCTCAACATACTCACTTAGACACCTCCAATGTTCAACATTTTTTTTGGTACCAAGGTTACTTTCTGTAGCTGGTAGGAGAGCATTCCAATATAAAGCCCCTCATGACTGGAATAACCTTCCTCTTTTTTTGAGGTCTATTTCTACATTTGGGTTATTCAAATCGTCACTTTTTTCTTTTCTTAAAACTACATGTTCTTGTAATTAGGGACACCAATGGTATTACATATAATTGGTTCATGTAAAAAACATTTAGTAATATGTGTACAATTATGACTTTCTTTGTTATTTTCTTTATCTTGATATTCTTTTACATTTCCATGTGAGATGTGACGTTATCCTGTATGTTACATTTTGTCATAAGGTATCATATTGATAATCGATTTATTATTATTATTATTATTATTTCTGTTATTATTTATTATGTATTCGGTTGATTATTTGTGAATATACTTTAATATGTGTGCTATGTTAATTATGGGTGCAAGGGCAGGTGAGCGAGGTATTGTTTTGTATATATGTTTGTATCTGTGTTTTTTGTATATGTACTGTGTGATTAACCTTTGTGTCTGTATGCGCAGGACCCCCTTGAAAATGAGATGATACATCTCAAGGGGTTATCCTGAAATAAATTCAATTCAATAAATCGAGGCGGGTCAGACGATTTCAAAAAGCTGCTCCGCCTGGATCTTTGTGAAGAAGTCTGGCAAAATCCAGATGGGCATTGCACCTGCATGGCAGGGTAAGTATGGCTGGCTAGCTAACGTTACATTTTACAATAGCATTTAGATACACTTTTCAATACTTGCATTTATCCCGTTGAAATAATGTGTAGCCATGTGGGTACGATTTTGGTTGCTGCGGAGCAGTGTGTTCAGGATGGACTCCAGAGTGGCCCATCTGTCACTTCAAAACCAAGTGTTTGGTCACGGGTGACTAAAAAGGGGAGCATTTTAACAATTATTATATTTAATAATTATATCCTAGTCTTTTCAAATATCAATGTACAATTGGTGGGTATTTTGTATAGCACTACATATGCCAATTTTCCTTGATAATTATTTTTATTCTCATGTATATTTATGTATAATGCACATTTTAATTATCCTTTCAGGCTGATCCACAACCAGTAGCTCAGTGTGATTTCTTGAAACCTGGCAAGAAGATCAAGCTACAAGCCCCTCTGCCTTCCCCCACTAAATCCAGATGGGTCACCAAAAAAGCTTTTTAAAGCCCTGAAAGTAAGTTATAGTTCACATATCTCTAACAAATCAACTAGTCTAATGTAAAAGATTCAGTACTATATATATATATATATATATATATATATATATATATATATATATATATATATATATATATATATATATATATATATATATATATATGGCAGTGTAGGTAAGGTCTTTTCACCATTTATTTTAGGAAGTTGTGCCAGGCTGTGCTCTCTTTTCCGTCATGTGTGACAGCAGTGAAACAGACACAGCCTCGTGAGTCAGGTAGTCAGGGTTTCACCAGCAGTCAGGGAGAGCAGGATGCTCAGGGAGAGGAACTCAACGTGTTCAGCAGCTTAGCTCAGCCCCACAGTGAGCATGGTAGTGCTCTGAGCTGTCCAAAGTGCACAATATTTTATGATGCCTTCATTAAACTGAACCCAGATCAGAAACACTAGAAAACAGCATAGAACCACTCTGACATGATGCGCGCAAGCTACGCATAACAGCAAGCACAGCCAGCAAGGTGCCTCAGCGTGAGACAACTGACCCGGCTAAGTTTCTCACTGAACACCTCTACCCAAAGTTCCAGGGGAGTGTGGAGGTATGGGAAGGAAAGCGAGGGACTTGCTAAGGAGCAGATTAGGGAGAGGGGCTGCATAGTGATGGACAAAGGGTTGGTGGTGTGTGCAGGAGACCCATGGCTGGCAGCAAGCCCTGATGGTATCATTGATGACAAGCTGCTAGAAGTAAAATGCCCTATCACACTCAGTGCCACAAACCAAGACATCAGAGTGGAGGGCGGGCAGTACATTGTGAACCCAAAAGGCCCCAGAGGTTACTACAGGCAGATACAGTTTGGGATGAAAACATCCTGTCTTGTTATTTGGACCCCAGTACAGCACCTGGAACTTGATGTGCCTTATGACAATGGTTTTGTCTCCACATATATGCAAAAGCTACGTAGCTTTTACTTTAAACAAATGCTGCCAAAAGTTGTGGATGCATTTTTAGAGGGAAGACTGCAGTTGAGTGACAGCTACATGAAAACTGTCTCAAAAGCAGCTTAATAGTGCTGATCTGAAATCAGTTTTACAAGAAAAAGAGTTTTTTTTCTTAAAGCATAGGTTGTTCCTGCCCTTTTGAGCACCAAGCTTTTTCACTTTTTACATCAAATACATAAATACATTAAAAACGGAAATCGTAGTCTATACTTTATTTATCAGTCAATAAATCAGTTAATCAATAGTGTTCATTGAATATATAATTTCATTTTATAATTACAATCCATGTGAAACATTGTGATACAAGTGCAACACTACAAATATCATAATGCATATGTTTGGTATTTTAATATATTTAATAACAAAAAAAAGTAACCCTGTAGGTAAAAGTATCAAATTAAACTGTTAGTTTACCCAAAAATGAAAATTCTGTCATTCATTTCTCTCCCTCATTTCGTTCCAAACCTGTAAGACCTTCGTTCATCTTCAGAACACAAATGAAGATATTTTTGATGAAATCTGAGAGCTTTCTGTCCCTCCATTGACAGCCTAAGTAATTAAAAATAGCTTTATTTGTGTTCCGAAGATGAACAAAGGTCTTGCAGGTTTGGAACGACATGAGGGTTTTTAGGTGAACTATCCCTTTAAGTTGTGGTTTAGTCCTACTTTATTTTGGTACAAGTGGTTTCCCCAGATTTGAAAGTGCTGCACAAACAATTAATATTTTATCTATTGTGCAAAGACTGTTATCATTTCTCCGTTTGACCATACTGACCGGCAGGGTGTTCCGCAGAATTCTGAATGACTTCAGTTTTCCTATGGCCCTTTCCATGTGGATTCTCACTCGGGACATTTTTCTAGAGTGTGTCACCTCTAATCCTGTCAATTGTTTTCTTCCCTTTGTAGATGCTGGTACATGAAGACACATTTGGTGGCAAAATATTCAGGAAAATTGAAGCCTTGATCAGCCATTACATGGTCTCCTTGTTCAAGGAGGTCAATTAACCCTGAATTTTTTTTTTATAATAACCTTGTCACTAGCATGACCACCCCAGACTTTTGATAAAAATGTAATAGCTCCTGTTGGACTAATACCAACAAGGAACTTCACAGTATTATGTGATTTGTAGTGGGAGTATGTGACTGCCCATGTTTGCAAACTAGTTGGCCTCTCAATGAACACTTCAGTACAGTCTATTATACATCTAACTTGTTGGAAACCTGTAGTCTTTGTGGTGAAGTGCCCCCTTTAAGCATGACTCCACCCCATCATTATTTAGCGGGCCTTATTTGGGCTATATAAAGGGCATTTCCAGAGTGGTAAGAGATGGCGTCATCCTTGCGTTTACCTGGGTGTCATGGTTGCTGGTACCCACTTGCTCTGTGAGCTGACTTTTCCACGCAGCTGGTGTCTGTGTGGAGGTGCGGAGTGTACTGCTCAAGGTTGTTTTTCCCTCTGCATTGCTGCTATAGTTCCAGTGTAGAAAAGAGATCCGACCGCACGTATAACACGGCGTGCTGTAAATGACTGCTGCTCTCTTGCGCGGTAGGTCCATTGTATTGTGTATATGCAGGCGTGGGACTGTATGTATTTTACAAATGTATGACGCGTGAATTCCTCTGTGTAGTAAATAGGATGAGGGAATGGTCTGCCGGATATTTAAACGGAAGTTCTGCTGATCGGTATGTAAACCCGTTTATGTCTATGTCCACTTTGAAGTAAAAAGTGTGGTTTTAATTCTGTTTCTTGTGTATTTTAGGCCGTTAAAGATGGCGCTTGATCGCAACGCTGCTTAGCCTCGACGCTGCTGTTTTGTTTCTATTCGTTTTGCTTTTAGTTTTCTTTTTATTAGTTTTGTTTCTATCTGTTTTGTTTATTCTTGTTTTTATTTGTTTTACTGATAACTGTTCCTGACAATTGTTTTGCGTGCAGCTGTTTTGAGTACAGCTGCTTGCTTTTGGGTCTTTTTCTCATTGTAATATTTGGTTTATGCTTAGATTCCGATATTGATTATTTGTTTTTGTGCTTTTTGTTTTCACTGTCGGTAAGCAACTGTGTTTGTGTGCGTTTATTGGGCGTTAACTGCCTATTGCTGACCACATTAACAATTAATGCTGTTACCAACTAATGCTGTTTGTTTGTAATTGGTTTTCTTTTCTTTTCTAGGAGCAGGGGTGACTCAAAGGCGGGCAGGCTAGCCATTCTGTGCCTGGTGTACAGCCATTCTCCTTAAGTGTGCGGTAGAGGTTTTCTTGTAGTGAATTTCACCTGTGTGTGTGTGTGTGTGCTCTGGAAGTTTTGGGCACTTGCGGGCTGATTCGAGGCCTACTGCTTAGCCTGTCCAGCTAATGTGGCACCCCAGCTCCGTCATGAGAATCTACATGTCTGGTTATTGACTGAACTTCAATGCTCATATACAAACTAGTGGTCTTGCCACCCAGTACCGTTGTTTTATGGACTCTAGTAGTCTTTTAAATTATTTATGACCATCAAATAAAGAATTCTATTTTTCTGTACGTATTCACGTCTCAGTGTCTTGTAATTGTGGGAGGGAGAAACGAACTTGTGTGCCCTTTTTATGGGTATTTCCCCAGCTGGATTAATGCTGGGGTGGCGTAGTCGTGACTTCATTATGGCTCTGTATGGGAGAACGTGCCCGTGATCATCCAATTGCCCTCGCAACGCCACATCTTGAAGAGGGTGGGGAGATTTCTTCTGATATCTTTCCTGGACGGCCACCGGACAAGGCATTGTAACTCTTTAGCCATTCATGAAAGATGTTTGAGACAGTTCCACAACTCACTCTGAAGCGAAAAGCGAAGTCTTGATGATTTAAGTCTAGACGAAGCTTCATCAGGACCACAAGAAACTGCTCGGGAAGGGTAAATATGGTTGATGATGCGTTCCATATTGTTGTCAGGTAAGTGAGGAGGGTGAAAAACACAGAAGCAGATGGTAGACCAGTGTAAAAATGAGTGTGCTTGTCGTCATTTAAAATAAAATCGGACGGACTGCCAAACAAATGATCTTGTAGTCGTTTTTCTTGAGATTCCAGTTTCTTCTCCAGTGAAGCCATTTTTCTTTTTAATTCAATGTTTTCATTTTGTAGCTGGTCAATGTCTGCCATTGACAGATCTGTACCCACAGCAGTGCATCCTTCTTCAGGGTCAGCGTGGGTGACCTCTAAGGAAGGTGAATCAATAGACTCAACCACAGATGGTCTCCTCTGTCTCCTCTGGTATCGCTCCAACTTCTGTGAACCATCAATGGTGTTTTTATGAGCGAAAATTGATGGAACATAATTTGGATGGCATGGGTCCACTGATGGCGCACCTAAAATAAAGACAGAAACAGTTTGTGTTGACAGTATTGCATCTTGCTAAGCATCATACATGCATGCTTTGTATAATCCATAACTTTTCTGGTTTCATGTTGCAATGGATCACGATCAATACCGTTCCCAATTATTCTAAAACTATCCTCAAAGTTTATAGAGATAATCTTGCGGTAACTAAAGAGCCTATCCTTTAGTCGTGCCCTTAAGAAGTTAGACGATCAGTCTATACGAGTTAATAATCTACACTGTAAAAACTAAAGGAGCCTCAAATATCCTGTCGGATACTCAAGGAACTTCAAAATGTAATTTAAGTGCCTCAAAGCTCTTTCTCCTATAGTAGGGTTACTGGAGGAGCATTGACATTCTTTGAGGTTCTTGCTGGAACTTATGGGATCCTTTAAGCACTTTGTATTTAGTTCAGAGGTTCTGGAGTCACCTTTTCATTACCATGAGACCTCGAAGTGCTTTGGGGGAAAATAGAGGAACTTGAATGCGATAAAAGGGTTATTGGAAGATCTTTTAACATTTAAGTGGTTCCTGGAAGATCTCTTATGTTAAAGCCAGCATCTGGAGGAACCCAATGGTTCTGTGAGGCCAGAATGAGAATATTATTATCCTATTATTATTATTATAGGCTACTTAAGTTTGATTCAGTATAGCCTACATACCCAGGTGAAAAAAGACGTACTATTAAAAATGTACTTGAGTGTGTTTTTAGTAGGCCTAGGCCTACAATACAAATATACTTTAATGCATTTTTAATACATTTAACAGTAGCCTACGTCTTTTTCACCTGGGTAGCTTACATTTATTTAGTATCTATAGGCCTATTTTGTTGATTAATTTAAACCTTAAACAACAACACTAAATTATAATAATATTAATAAGAAGAATTCATTAATTATTATTGAATAAATAATAGTAATAAAATAATAATTTTTACCTACTTCTTCATAAATTATTATTTGAAGAAGAAGAACTAGGAGGAGAAAAGTTTTATTCTGTCACGAAACTGCTGCTATTCCTCTGCTGTCGTCGCTTCAGTGATGCTCGCGCGCAACAAAGCTCAGCTGATCTACGTCATCGGGTAACGGCTCCGTCCTCTCATCAAAGCTTCCGCCGTTTGATCGGCTCTCCGTTACAAGGTTTGTAAACTCGCCAAATAAATATAAATACAGAGTCAACTCACTATATATTCAAACACACATAAACTAGATTGATTATACATTACTACTTTTTTACAGTGTTTACCACTCGTTTATTGCACAGTATCTGGTATGAAGGTTTTAGCCGCGATGCTAACTACGTTGATCTAACGTAAGTTAATGAACAAATGGAAATTATTGACTTATTGTCTTAGATTGATTTAGTCATTCAATTCAACATATTCTGTAAAACTGTGTCTTCAAATTGCTGAGATAGCCTAACTAATTTAGCTGATTCCTGCTGTCGTCATTGGCGTTTGTTATGAATAACAAAAGCAGGTTAATATAGTTTGGTCTGTTTTTGTTTAGCCTAACTTTACTTACTACAGGTGCCCTCATTCTCTCAAATACCATTTTAAAGCCATTTACTGGTCAATAAATATTATGTTGTGAATAATCAGCTTTGTTCTTTTGTTTCCCCAGAACAACCAGTACATTTCTAAAATAATCTGAACATTTCAGAGGCAACATTGAATTACAGTAAGTTACCTATACACCACATGCAAGTACTTTATTACTATGAACTTTCTCTGTGTGAAATTGTATTGTTTGACTGTGTACTTTTTTAATAAGTTATTCTCTGAAAATCTTCCCTCATGCTCTCAAATCTCATTCATGTTACTCAGAAAAATAATATCACAGGTTTGGAGCTAATAATGCTATGCATTTTTTATAGGCTATACCTTAATCATATGCATTTGAATATAAGACATTTGAACCCTGAATTATAACTTAAAGTTTAGTCTTTTTCGACAAAAAAAAAGGAAAAAGCTATTATATGACTTCAGAAGACTTACAACACAACCCATAACACATGAGTTGTGAACTCATTGACTATTTTTAGGATCTTTTCTGGGACATTTTTGGAGCTTAACCATTTTTACATAAATTGTTGCATTGAATTGAACTAGACAAGTGTACGTAAGAATAGTTTGAATGAATTACAAAAAAAATGTATGCTTGTGTTTCATGCAGTGATATTGAATGGTGACGGGTTGCATTATGCCTGAGATCTGCTTTCGGGTTCCACAGACAGAAAGTCAAACAGGTTTGGAACGTCACAAGGCTGAGGAAATTATTTAATAACTTTAATAACCTTACTAACAGTAAATTTTGTACTTTGCAGGGATCTCGGTAAGCTGAAATACAAGTTTGATCAAGAATAAAAATCCTCCTGTAGACCTGAAAATCACTGAAGTGTCTGGACCATCCACCAGAAAAGAGGAAAAGCAAACAGAAAATGAAGCTGATGCACCTTTTCACTTTTCTAACTCGTTAAGTACCTCACGTGTCCCTTGTGAAGATTTTATAATTGATTGCATTTTATGTTGCAGCGAGTAAAGGTGCATCACATTTGTGAATTTCGTGAAATTACACAGGCAAAAAGACAAAATTGCTGATCGTGTGGATTCTTATTGAAATGAATTAATTCACCTGTGAACATTCACAGAACAATCATTTTACTGCACCTTAACTCGGTTAAAATGGAAAATGTTTTCTGCTTGTTGTGACATAAGGAATACTGTTTCCGGGTCGAAGCCTCTACTTCTACTTTCTCTATCTTGTTTCTAGATATTGAGAATACTCAACAACCATTTATGGGAACTGTTGATTCAAGTCACACATTTAAGCATAGTGTACATTTCAGTCTCCAGTCTCACGGCATCCCAGACTTCAACATTTTATGATTCAAAATAGCTGAATAACTAACCATCTGAGATTTCGGAATAGAGATAAAGGTTAGGATCCTAATTTTCAGGAATATTACAGCACAATGAGTGTATATTAATAATAATAATAATAATTCATTACATTTATATAGCGCTTTTCTCAGCACTCAAAGCGCTTTACATAGAAGGGGGAATCTCCTCAACCACCACCAATGTGCAGCATCCACTTGGATGATGCGACGGCAGCCATATTGCGCCAGAACGCCCACCACACACCAGCTTACTGGTGGAGAGGAGACAGTGATGAAGCCAATCAGTATGGGGATGATTAGGAGGCCATGATGGACAGAGGCCACTGGGCAAATTTGGCCAGGATGCCGGGGTTACACCCCTACTCTTTCGAAAGACATCCTGGGATTTTTAATGACCACAGAGAGTCAGCACTGTTTAGCACTGTTTGTTTTTGGCATCTGATAGAGCTTTTGGACTTGGAAACAGTGACGTCAGACTTAACAAGCGGACTGAAACACGTTTTAAAATTAAGTGAAGATGGACATTTTTAATTAGTCAAAATTGTAATTTTTTACATTGATTTATTACATGGAACATGTGTTTTCCATCCATTTTGATGAGATGTCTTTGCTCGTGTAGCCTATTGTATACACATGGTTGATTATTCATGTTACTTATGTATTATACTATTTTTTTGTGTGTGTGTGTATTCATTGATATTAATCTATTACTAGCTTTTTTTTTTCACGTGCATGGAAGTGTATGTATTAAAATGGATCTAAAATATGTAATAAACAATTCTTATTTTGTATTTGGTTCAGTTTGTTTATTATAATAGAAGTTAATGGTGGTAACCATAGTAACAACATGAAATTAATTTAATACAAATAAAATAAAATTGAAATTTGGTTCCTGGAGGCACCCACAGTGGTTCCACACAGTGCCTTATATAAGAGTTCCTCAGGAAACCTGTGTGGTTCCTCAGAGAACCTCCCCTTTTTAAAGGGTGCCTAGAGGATCTACAGACGGTTCCGCCGGTGTGGCAAAGTGAAGAACCCCAAAAGGTTCCTCCAGGCACCTTTTATTTTTACAGTGTACTATAAAAAATAATAGAGATATCACCAGTATTATAAGTCTGTCTTTTGTGGTACTCCTTAAACCTTTTTGCAATATAACATCACCCCCCAAAAAGAATGCTCACCCCTCGTGCGTTTCCTCCACAAAGGACTTCCTTTCCAGGCAGAAGAAAACGGTACTCAAAGAATCCCAGGTCCAGTCAGATGATTTTATAATAAATGTTTAACAAACTTTATTAAAATAATCAAATGAAAAGAATACTTGTTACAGATTATAAATGAGTACTAAGTAACAGATGTAAAAAAAAAAAAAAAGCTAAAGATAGCATGCTTCTTGCGTCTAGTAGGCTAAAGCTGGCATACTAGATTTTCTAGGCAAGGAAGAGCAATAAATCTTCCTTTGTTTGTCTTGAATTCAGCTGAACTCAGGTTCTGCCTTTAAACTTAGTTTCCACACACTTATTACAGCAAAGCTTCAAAAAGCAATTCTAACGGTATAGCATCTCAACAGTCGTTGATACTGATCTTCCGCACAAGCTCGAGCATTTCTGCCTCTGTCATCTCCTGGAGGGTAAGCGGCTTTCTGTTCTGTTGCGTTGCCCCAGAAACCACGTTTGCAAAGGAGTTTCACACAATCTGTTGGCAGCTTTCTTCACAATGTGCATGATTGATTAAAACGTATTGATTAAAAAAAATATTAGTAGCCTACTAGTACAATGAAATTAGGTCGAAGTCAAATTTATTTCACAATGCACATTGTTTTAAAGCAGCTTTACAGATAAAATATATCAGTGATAATATTGTAAATTCGTCAGTGAAAATGTAGTTAAAGTCCATATTTAGTACTTCATTTAAAGCTTCATTAGAAGAGCTATGCATTATTGTATTTGTTATGTCCCAAGGGAACAAGCCGAAGGCGACTGTTAGTTAAATAATGCAGGTTATTTGTATAGCATTGATGGAAAAAACATTGTGGCTTTTATGCTTGCTCTGACATGCACTGTGAGCTGTAAGGTCTTATATAGACAGGTGTGTGGCTTTCCTAATCAAGTCCAATCAGTATAATCAAACACAGCTGGACTCAAATGAAGGTGTAGAACCATCTCAAGGATGATCAGAAGAAATGGACAGCACCTGAGTTAAATATATGAGTGTCACAGCAAAGGGTCTGAATACTTAGGACCATGTGATATTTCAGGTTTTCTTTTTTAATAAATGTGCAAAAATGTCAACAATTCTGTGTTTTTCTGTCAATATGGGGTACTGTGTGTATATATAATCATATTATGATCATATTTTCTTGACCTAGTAAGAACTCTAGCAGCTGCATTTTGGACTAACTGTAGCTTGTTTATTGAGGATGCAGGAGAACCAGCTAATAAAGCATTACAGTAATCTAGTCTCGAGGTCATGAATGCATGGTCTAACTTTTCTGCATCAGAAACTGATAGCATGTTACTTAGCAATGTTTCTAAGGTGGAAAAAGGCTGTTCTTGAAACATGAAATATCATTTTCGAAAGACAGGTTGTAACTTCGAATATTGATAAAGAATAATACTGAAAATAATATTAATGCAATTTTAGTCTTCATTATAATTGGTAAGCGTTTCACTCATCACTGGTTCTTAGTTTTTGCTGTTTTTACATTAAACGTGGTTCACCTCAGACTATAATAAAATTAAGAGATGTATATCTTGTAAATCAAAAGTGGTGATGGGTCAGTCTGCTGACATCAGATCACTTGCAAACTGACACTTAGAGCTCATATTATTGAAGACAATGAGAAAAAAGGATTGACAATTGATTTTTTTTTTCATAAGCTCTGTTAAAAGTCACACTAAACAAGTCAGCATCATCAGCAGAGATATGACTTTATTCTAAGTGTTTGGTAGAAACAGATTATGTGTCAGGATAGCCGAGCAAGTGTAAAACTGCTAATTCCGTATTAAACCATTACTCAACCAAAACATCAATAATGCATAAAAAAGGCATCTTTGCAGTATTTACAGTGCAAAAGATCTGCTGGGAAAACACAGCTAAAACCATCCTAAGTTGGTTGGCCTTCTGGATGGTTAGAGGGGTTTGGGCCATTTTTTTTTTTTGTTGGATAAGCAATGATCACTAAAACCTTTTTCTTTAAAAAAATAAATAAATGAATGGCAGTGCATAATTTAAGGTTATAATTATCCTATTATTATTATTATTATTAAAAAGGGCATAATTTATTATATGTACCTCTTTATAGTGGATTTAAAAGTCCTCTTTACTGGCAAAATATAAAGCATTTACTATTAACCCTTCAAAATACACTTTAACAATTAAATAAATAAAAGCCCAAAAAGTATAGCGGCCGCAGGCGCATCCTAGACCTCGGGCATCTGAATCACGCCCTCATGAGAGCCTATAAACAAAGACTGCATTATTTAAAATATGAATACATGCAGTCTTCAGATACATTAATAGACAAACTTAAACTTAAGGTGGGGTACGTGATTCTCTTTTTTGACCATTTTTTCAAAATCACTTGAAATCCTATTCCGAACCCACTTACAGCCACTGAGTTAGAAGCACTGAAATGAAAATTAAGCAATTTAATCATCTGTGGAACGGGCAGGACTCGAAAAACTCCAGCCAATCATTTCCAAGACCACCTAGAATCATTGGACAATAAGTGCGTCAATCAAACGGTCATACCATAACCCCCTCCCCCATCCCCCTCGCGCGCATCCATGTTCTTCGAATGGGTGGAGTCAAAGGAAAGAAGGTAGGACCATTTGAGTTATGCATTTGAAAATTGATTGGATTGAAAAGTCAATCCTTAAGTAAAATCAATCTCAGAGGACTCTTTTCGATGGTTAAACCAGCACAGGTGGTTGGGCAACACTTCTGTCTGGCAGGACATTGGCCATCACGGATCCACTTGTCGGCACAAAAAGGGTGGATAACATTTACCAGGCGTCACTGCATGGATACAAATATTCAGCTTTAGTCAGTGCATTTAGTGGCATTCAATTTCAGAAACTCAAAGCATGAACAGGTTTTACTTGTTACTAGTTGTATTCTAAGCATTATAAATCTTTATTTTGTAAAGCACAATCTTTGATAAATGTTTGTCTTAACCATTTTATCCTTCATGTCAATCCAACGTAGAAACAAGCGCAGAAATTTAACAGTATGCTGCCAATCAGATCGTATGAATGATCATGTGTTGATAAATGTGGCGGCTGAAAACAATCGTCATTTGAATATCACTGCCCTAAAAACTCATGGTTTTGAAGCCTTATCTCTAGAGTTTACGCCACAGATAAATGTAACCTGGCCAAGAAGAGGAAGTTATCTTGAAAGAGAAATTGGTCTTACTGCAAAAAACATTTAACTTAATTTATATTTATTTTAAATACAGGTAAATAAAACTAAACATTTATCAACAAACACTATAGCCTAGGTCATTTACCCCTCATTTCACAAATCCTTTAAATTCAGTGGTATTCAAAACAAGAAAATAAGATATAAGTTATATATATTGAACTAAGCTATAAAATAAATTATGCTATGGTGGCATTCATAAAATTAAATAAATAAAATATACCACATTGTTGTCCACATCTAGTGCTGCAGCATTTCTCATCGTTCGGACAGTCACGGTCATAGGAACATGACTTGGTACACACTCCTGGTTTGATGATTTTGCTTGGACACACTCCTGGCTTTGGTTTATCTGTTTGCGCATAACATTATCAATGAATGCCTCACTGCATTTAAAAGAAAGAAAAGCTGACCCACACACTAACACATACCTATGTATGGAGCCCTACACTGACGTCCACATCTATTGCTGCAACATTTCTCAGTGTTGGGACAGTCACTGTCATCGACACACAAATCCTTACACACTCCTCCAAGGGTTTTGACTGGACACACTCCTGGCTTTGCTATTTAAAAAAAAAAGAAAAGAAAAAAAAAAAGATGGGGAAGCAAGATCACTGATTGCTGAATGTCTCATTCAATGCATGCCCCCCCCCCCCCCCCCTTTGGTTTCACTGTCATGTCAGTGAATGCTGAATAATTACACACTGCACATACATATGCCTTCAGAGGCATAATAATATGCATTCTCTCGCAATTTGTTGCGAGTTCAGGCAAACAGGGTTTCAGACAGCTCTATACGTTAACATTGAAGGGTTCCATTCAGCTTCAACCTAATTCCTCAAAATGAGCAAATCTCTCTATGAGCAGGCGACAGAGACAAGTCTCGAATGGACCGTCTTTTCTGATTTTGCACTTTGTAGACGGTCCCTTCGGACTTGTCTCTCAGCTGCCTGCTCATAGAGATCAACTGATTATAAAGCTGGTATAAAGGAAATTAGTTTGCAGCTCATTTTTCTATGTTACTATGATTGGAACGAGGTGACATGAGTTAACATTTAGCTCATGAGTTGGGTCATTCTACAGAAACGTCCACTTTTGGTATGGCAAATTTTTCTAACATTTAAACTTACACCACATTATTAGATTACCCTTTGACTTTATGAAAATGCATAAGAGACAGCTTAATGATTTTTTTAAAAAAATTGTGCATTTATTTAAAGACGGCATGTACCTTTTTTTTTTGTCACTGGTGTTACCTTACTTCTTTGGCAATATTAAAGGTTTTTATGAAATATTATTTATATATTTTTTTCAGCACATGTAGTCAGAGTTACCGAAAAATAATAATAATGCAACAAATAAGGAGATTATGTTTTATTTATTTTAATCAGGTTTGTTAAAAGTGTGCTTGAATGAGGTTAGTTCGTTTGTGCAACCATGTGTTTGCTATAACAATGAAAATATTTGAAAACCAGTTAAAATCAAGTAATGATGCAATCCTTTAAATCTTAACTTTTGAGTGTAGCAGAATTAAATGGATGTAAAATTATTATTACGTCACATGTGACGATTTAATGTGACAGAAAAAAGACAGTAACACCAGTGACAATGAATCACCATTACATCCATAAGACCAAAAATCATTATTCTTCAACTATAATTAAGTAGAGGAGACTAAATTGTTACATTTGGCATATAATCTAAATGAATAGCTTTGAATAAAGTTTATCTATAAATGGGAGTCACACCAGTGACAATTTTCATGAAAAATTCATTTTACAAAATGGCTGCTGCAAGGTATCAAACCACATGTTGTAAATCATGGTATACTAACTAAATTAAGTAGTTTAATCGGTATTCTAGTTTTTTTTTACAATTCCCTAACAATAAAGTAGGTCATACCAGTGACTTCAACTAAAAGCTTCATATGAAATTAGAAGATTTCTGATAACTGAAAAGAGACAGTGGATTTACTATGGGATTTTCTTCATAGATATTCAGGAAATTGGAATAAGGAAGTCAAGTGATGTCATCAGTGTGATTTTTTCCCCAAAATAAGATATTTTTGTTTAACGGTAACACCAGTGACACAACTCCAGGGGACCACTACTTTCATTATAAATTTTATAATATTTATTCTGGATTTAGTTTTTTTTATATCATTTACATAATATATTTGATAGTTATGTATACATTATTGTATTTTAAATGGTGTAAAAACACTGTAAAAAAAATTCTAACCTCCCCAACTCAAAATTTTCTAGTGACTGGTCACATCTAAATTTTTCAATTGTCCCAAGTTAAATTCTTATAAAATTAAATTTACAGATTTTCACTTGGGCCAATTGAAAAATTTAGATGTGACCAGTCACTAGGAAATTTTGAGTTAGGGAGGTTAGAATTTTTTTACAGTGAACCTGTTCTTGACCTCAAAATAAAGCATTTTCCCTCTGTACATGACTGTGGGGACGAGCACTTCTCTGGTGCTTGGAATTCTATATAATTAATAAAAATCAAATATTGCCACATTGGTGGCTCAAGAAGGTGTAATTGTTCAAATAACATATTGTTTTATTTTAAAATGCAAAGAAATTGTAACCCTAAAGTGTTTTTCAAGTGTAATATTTCTGTAAAGGCTAGGGACAGAAAAGTGGACGTTTCTGTAGAATGACCCAGTTATTGATCTGGGAAGTTCGGATCTGTGAATATATTGCTAATTTTAATGAACAATGCAACCGCTTCACTATTAACGTACGGGGCCGTCTGAAACTGTGCCAGCGGGACATTAAACAGGAAGTGTTTGTTAAACCACCATGTCCTTTTAGGGGCTCTGTATAAAGCTGACCCACACACTATACAATATAAATACCTGTATATGGAGCTGTACACTGATGTCCACATCCATTACTGCAGCATTTCTTATCGGTCGGACAGTCACGGTCATGGGAACACGACTCGACACACACTCCTGCCACTGCTACTTCAAGGGTTGCATTTGGACAAACTCCGGGCTTTGGTTTCCCTGTGATGCGTTTAAATACAGCATATCAGTGAATGTTTTTTAAAAAGCTGATCCACACTATAATAAAATATAATTACCTTTATGTGGAGTTCTACACACATGTCCACATCCATTACTGCAGCATTTCGCATTTCCCGGACAGTCACCGTCACGGGAACAAAGTTCAGCACAATGTCCTATCATTCCGTCTGTGCTTGGACACACTCCTGGCTTTACTGTTATTCAAACACATGACAGAAACCATTATTACTGAACGCTGAATGTCTCCTTCACCATTAAATAATTTTCTTTACCATGAAAAAATTCAGTCTGTCTCCTTCAAAGTTTCACATTTAATTTAATGTGTCACTTGCATTTTCTTGTGAAACTCAACAGCAACATTTTTTTCAGTGTTTCTTTTGGAGGACCTCTGACATCCACTATTGAAACTTGTTGAATGCAGGGAGAACACACAATCAAATCAGTTCCACAATCAAATCGTTGCATTTGTGTCCTTTAGAGCAGTGTTTATCTGAAACATCCTCGTCGGGACGCAACTCAGTTTCACCAGGCACCAACCGGCCCCTATACAGAAGATAACTCAAGAGGATCATCGGGGAGACCGGTGTGCTGAAATAGCTTTTTCCACTTGTAAGTCGAGGGTTTTGCAATGTGTGTATCAAACTGAAGTATAACAGCCACACATTTATCTGCATCAAGTCAAATTAGTTTAGAAATCTACCATTTATCCCTTATTGTTACAAAGTGCCATTACAACACAGAACTAACCACTAGTGCATTGTAATGCTAATATAAAACATGGACGGCGATTCATATTTTGTGGCATAATTATGTTGAACCAAGTTACATTAAGCATTTTAATACACAAAAAAAGAAAATAGTAACACATTTGTAGCAAAACAGACTGAACTCATTAAACTCATGCAATCAGACTTTTAACAAAAGTAGCTTGTCAGGTAATACTTCAATAAATAAGTTATAATTATCCCCCATGCTTAATAGTACATCATTGTTAAAGGGGTAAAGGGACAAGTACAAATACAAAACTGCAATAACTGCAAGCAGCGATTTCAGGGCCATGCCCCTGAAGAAACAGCAACAGCAGTGCAGAGCCAGAAGAACAAAAACAGCAGAAATCTAATGTCTATGGGGAAACAGCTGTTCAGAAGTGGAGGTGAAAAATGCCACTGTTTGCAGCTTGAGCCATTCACCAAACTGCAGAGGAGAGCCTTCAGTGTGAGACTGAGGACTCAAAATAATTACTTTGCATGTTAACCATATTAACATGCTAAGCTTATTTAATACTAATGTAGCTTATGGTCAACCTGATAGCTGAAGAGCCACATTAGAAGAATAGCATTTGGGTAGCATGCTAAGCTAACTAACATAAGGCAACAAATACAGGCCAGGTCAACTTTGGAGACAAATATCTCAGGAACTTTAGTTCATATCAAAAATCCATCCAGTCATTTCTATGCGGCTCGGTCCAAAGATCAAAGCTAATTTTGGACAACATTAGGCTAAATTTGAAGGAGGAGTAATGAAAACTCTTATTCATTTACTTCAATATGGCGGACAGTCACATTTAGGGAAAATGACAAATGATACATTGTACGAATCAGCATAAGCTAGGGAACAAAACGACTAGTTGGAAGTTTGAAGCATTTTTGCAAGAAAAGTACATCTCTGGAACACTAGGTGGCACTGTGTTCAAGCTTCTCAGGTACTTTCAGGACACGCTGTCGATGATTCCTACCAAATTTTGTGAAGATGTTAAATTGTAAAAAATAATAAATAAATAAAAAGGATATTGCAATTTATGTCAAAATTCAATACGGTAGACACGTGATTCATCCAATCTTTTTGATTAAAAAAACCCCACAAAACTGATCCACACTACAAGAAAATATAATTACCTTTATATGGAGTTCTACACACATGTCCACATCCATTACTGCAGCATTTCGCATCCCCCGGACAGTCACCGTCACGGGAACAAAGTTCAGCACAATGTCCTATCATTCCGTCTGTGCTTGGACACACTCCTGGCTTTACTGTTATTCAAACACATGACAGAAACCATTATTACTGAACGCTGAATGTCTCCTTCACCATTAAATAATTCTTTACCATGAAAAGATTCAGTCTCTCTCCTTCAAAGTATCACATTTAATTTAATGTGTCACTTGCATTTTCTTGTGAAACTCAACAGCTGACATCTACTATTGAAACTTGTTGAATGCAGGGAGAACACACAATCAAATCAGTTCCACAATCAAATCGTTGCATTCGTGTCCTTTAGAGCAGTGTTTATCTGAAACATCCTCGTCGGGACGCAACTCAGTTTCACCAGGCACCAACCGGCCCCTATACAGAAGATAACTCAAGAGGATCATCGGGGAGACCGGGAGTGCTTTTTCCACTTGTAGTTGGGGGTTTTGCAATGTGTGTATCAAACTGAAGTATAACAGCCACACATTTATCTGCATCAAGTCAAATTAGTTTAGAAATCTACCATTTATCCCTGTTTATCCCTTATTGTTACAAAGTGCCATTACAACACAGAACCAACCACTACTAGTGCATTGTAATGCTAATATAAAACATGGACGGCGATTCATATTTTGTGGCATAATTATGTTTAACAGTTACATTAAGCATTTTAATACAAAAAAAGAAAATAGTAACACATTTTTAGCAAAACAGACAGAACTCATTAAACTTATGCAATCAGACATTTTTCTTTTAACAAAAGTGGCTTGTCAGGTAATACTTCAATAAATAAGTTATAATTATCCCCCATGCTTAATGGTACATCATTGTTAAAGGGGTAAAGGGACAAGTACAAAATTGCAATAGCTGCAAGCAGCGATTTCAGGGCCATGCCCCTGAAGAAACCGCAACAGCAGTGCAGAGCCAGATGAACAAAAACAGCAGAAATCGAATGTCTATGGGGAAACAGCTGTTCAGAAGTGGAGGTGAGAAATGCCACTGTTTGCAGCTTGAGCCACTCAGTTGATGCTGACTCACCAAACTGCAGAGGAGAGCCTTCAGTGTGAGACTGAGGACTCAAAATAATTACTTTGCATGTTAACCATATTAACATGCTAAGCTTATTTAATACTAATGTAGCTTGTGGTCAACCTGATAGCTGAAGAGCCACATTAGAAGAATAGCATTTGGGTAGCATGCTAAGCTAACTAACATAAGGCAACAAATACAGGCAAGGTCAACTTTGGAGACAAATATCTCAGGAACTTTAGTTCATATCAAAAATCCATCCAGTCATTTCTATGCGGCTCGGTCCAAAGATCAAAGCTAATTTTGGACAACATTAGGCTAAATTTGAAGGAGGAGTAATGAAAACTGTTATTCATTTACTTCAATATGGCGGACAGTCACATTTAGGGAAAATGACAAATGATACATTGTCCGAATCAGCATAAGCCAGGGAACAAAACGACTAGTTAGAAGTTTGAAGCGTTTTTGCAAGAAACGTACGTCTCTGGAACACTAGGTGGCACTGTGTTCAAGCTTCTCAGGTACTTTCAGGACATGCTGTCGATGATTCCTACCAAATTTTGTAAAGATGTTAAATTGTAAAAAAAAAAAAAAAAAAAAAAAAAATGATATTGCAATTTATCTCAAAATTCAATATGGTAGACACGTGGTTCATCCAATCTTGTGAAACTCTGTATCCACAAATTCGGCATGACACAAGGAATCCACAGACATGATTTTCTGACAAATTGTTCAGAAGTTATTTGGCAATAATAGCCATTTTCCAGATCTCATGACCTGTAGGTGGTGCTGTTCCCAAATTTGGCATGGACAATCACATCATGGTTCCGATAAAGCACAGGTGTCAAGCTCAGTTCCTGAAGGGCCACAGCCCTACATAGTTTTGTTCAAACCCTGCTCACTCACACTCACTAAGCCTGAAAGACTTGATTAGCTGGTCCGATGTTTAATTAGGGTTGAAGCTAAACTCTGCAGGGCTGTGGCCCACCAGGAACTGTGTTTGACACCCCTGCGATAAAGCTTACCAATTTTTGTTTAGATTGATCAAAGTTTGGCCGAGATACAGCCTCAGAACCAATTTTGGGTCGACATAATTGTTTAGTTTCTGACATCATAACTTTTGAACAAAGATGAAGGAAAATAATAATAATAATAATAATAATAATCTGTTCAGTCATTTCTGTGCATCCCAGTCCAAAGATCATCTGAGGCAATTTTTGAAGCAATTAAAATCTGAGCAAAATCTGAAGTGGCAAAAAATCTGAATACTGTACTTTTCAAAATGACCACTACTGTAATGTGCGGAGTCTTAATTTAATGTTGAATGTGAGAAGCATGCAAGCATTTAATTTTTCTAGATCAAAAGGTTCAAAAGTTATAACCATTTCAAAAGTTAATCTTTAAACTGGTGGTGGCACTATAGAGAAGATCCTAGAGACTCAAACGAAAGTGTTCCAAATATCATAATTTTCCTATGTTCCATTTATAGGGCTGCCTTGGACTCCCATTCGGGAGGAATAATAATAATAAAGTAAACTATCAATTACAATAGGGGCTATCCTAAAAATAAAGTTGGCAGTGAGCATACATTACAACAGTGTAACCAAAATAATGGATCTGTTCACAATTTTTTTTTTAAATAATAATAATCATCATCATCATTGTGTTTTCCGTGTACAATGGGAAAAAAGCATGTCACACATAAATAAGACTTAAACTTAACTGTTTAGAACTATAGCATACAAAGTTGAACTATTACTGGACGTCTGTTACTGTATAGGCTAGGCCTACTTATAATGTTCTGAGATGTGCCTAAAGTCATATTTTGTTTAGGTTGTTTACATATTTTCTTCGTGCTTATAATGAAGCTAAAAGATCTCACCCGTGAATCGATCTTCTGGGTTTCTTACGCTCCAGCAAACAGAGGAACACAATAAAACAGCGACCAACGAGCAGTAAAGCCGAGCTGTCATCCTGAAACCTGCGATCTCACAATGGACTCTGTCTCTGCTGGAAATGCACTGAATTAGGGTTTTAACGCGCTTTTAAATACTAGGTGCGTCTCCAACCTGTCTGTAGCTTTAGTGGTGTAATCTTAAAGACCCTGATTAATTCGTTCAGGTGTGTCCAAGTGCTACTTAAGGGCACGTAATAATAATTACCGTAATTAGGAGATTACAATAGGAGGCTTCGCCTTTGGTGTGTCACAACTGTTTTAAAACGTTTGCCACTAGTGGACGATCGCACCCTATGATCACACCCATTAACCAAAGTCTATATGTTTTTACATAATCTCGGATCAGTTTGATAAGTTCAGACATTTTATTAACACATTTGTATAATAGGCCTAGGTTACAAATGAAGAGTAGTAGATTTGTCTCTGATTAGACAACAACCACAACAAAAAACTACCAAACACACTGTACAAATGAATAAACTAACATCAATTCTGCAAAACCTTTATGCTTCATTCTGAAGATTTTGAACAGTTCTGTAACAGTATTGGGACGGTTTACACTGTTCTGATTGGTTGTCTCTGCTGTAGTGGGCGTGGCTGCTGTTGTGATGTCACGATCAGTCCATCACTGATGAATCAGACATTGTCACATCAGGGCTCTAGGGGGCGATGATGATGATGATGATGATGATGATGATGATGATGATGATGATGATGATGATGAGATGCTTATAACAAGCCTCAGAGGATTTTTGTACAGAAAACATTTGTGAAATAATTTTATTAATTTTGTAGCCAATATCCACCCTAGAAGATGATATGAGAGCGTATCACACACACCAAAGTATAGCTCTATATCAATCTCATTTATAAAATATATTTGCTACCCTGCTGACAAATCCAGTAGGCTATATGGTGTTTTTTAGTCATTTTAGTTCTGCTGATGTTGTTTGTGGTTTGGGAGATCAGTTTATATCAGTTCCAAATAAGACCAGCATTTACAGGCTGTTTTCTACTGAAACAGACACTGTCAAAATGCTCTACAGGATGTTGCTTCTGAGGGAAATGAGAAGTGAGAAAAGGAGGGGGCGTGCATGGGATCTTGCAGCTTTGCAAGATCCCATGTTCATATTTTTAGAAGATTGCTTATTTATAATGACAACAGTAACTATATTTTGGTGAAAACTATGCTAAGAGGTTTATAACATTACATTGTTTATTCAGCCAACATAAATGTTGTTTTCATTGACTGTATCATGTGACTAGCCTATAGTCAGAGTCTGAAGCGCGTTCACGTACACAGACGCGCTCATGAACTGTGTTTATTCTCCCTGACTGAAGAGTTTCTTTATAAACCTCAGATTATCTACTGATATTGTTCAGATCATAGAGTGATTTTATCTCAGACTTTTGGAGATGACGTTGCTCACACTTATTTTGTTCTCTTTGAGTGTGTGTTGTCTATCTGGTGAGTTATAAACATGTTTTTATACTTCTAGTAATAATGTACATTTAAAATTGTTCAGAGGATTTAAATTAGCTGTTAATAATATTGTGTTTCTGGTGTGTTTGGTGACACAGATGCAGTGAAGTCAGTGTCAGTGATGGAGGGAGATTCTGTCACTCTAAACCCTGATCTTACAGACATACAGAGAGATGATGAGATCGTGTGGAGGTTTGAAAACATTCACATCGCTAGAGTGATCATGAACATTACTAGATATGATAATGATGAGAGATTCAGAGACAGACTGAAACTGGATTAGACTGGATCTCTGACCATCAGTGACATCAGAACCACAGACTCTGGACTTTATCAACTAAGAACCATTATTGGAGATAAGGAGTTTATCAAGAGATTCAATGTTACTGTTGATAATTGCACGCTTTCTTCTGTCATCGTCATACTCAAAATGTACATCATTATTGTCATAACCCACAATGATATTTTAAGATTATTTATTAGAAATCTTGAAGATACATTTCAGATGCAGTTTTTTGTTTTACCTTATTCTAACATTTACAGTATATTTATCAAACAAAATAATTAAAATTACCAAACATTATCCCTCCAGTGCATGAAAAACATCCAGATCCACATCATATTACCTCCCACACAAGGGGCAAAATGAACACACATATTATAGAACCGAAATAGTTTATTATTAAATAAACTTCTTCCAAGTGTCATGAGCATCTGATCCATTGTGCTCTTACAGGAGGAAACTCAGATATATTAAAGCAATCTGCAACATTTCACAATGAATAAGATAACTCTGTATGACATGGGTGAATTACTACAGATCCAGGGTCATTACAAATTTTTGGTAAATTTATTTGATGACATCAGAGCAAAATAACTTACAAGAACATTCAAGTGCAATTTACTGAAAGTACAGCAGGGCAGGATGTGCATTAATTAAATGCATAATTAACTTTAATGAACTAAACCTAACAAAGATGAAGTAACGCTACTCATAAGAAAAAACAATCAAAGGCGCTCGAGTAATTAGTTTTTAGAGAAATGTAAAAAGCCTTTATTCTTTCATGGCTTAGATTTTAAAAACAGGCGACGAGCAACGGCACATCTATGCGGCCAATAAGTCTTCATCAGGGTGTGAAGTAATGAAGTAAAGTTAGGCGGGTCAACTCAACCAGGTAATTTGTTTTCTGGTGAAAGAAATACATAAATGTAGAAGAAAGCCAAAATATGAAATATCATGATTGTATATTTACGGAGCAACTTACTGCTTTTTAGAGAAGGGTCAAAATGATCATTTTCACCTGAGATTTGGAGCAAAATTACAGGGAGTATAAATGACTTCAGAAAGTCGGAATCATTATTTTATTTTTACACATAGGTAAGTCAATTAGTAAAATCTGTTGACTTTAGCAATCTTTGTTTCATTAAACGACTCGACGCCCATGAAGAGACGACTCGACACTGGCGATATGTTTATGCCCTAAATCAATACATGATTAACTAACTGTATTTCTCATGTACATTTCTGAAATGCACTTTCTGTAAAGCTGCTTTGAAACAATATGTATTGTGAAAAGCGCTATACAAATAAATTTGAATTGAATTGAATTGAATTAAAGGTATATGCCAACGGTGACAGTTTAAAAATGAGGGGGAAAAAAAACCACTTATTTAGTTTTGCCCCAAGTTTGCATGCCTGTAACTCATGAATTATTAAAAATACCTTAATATCCTTTTATATTTAGATTTTTAACAAACATTTATTTTGGTATCTTCATTTTAAAGGCCCTCAATGGTTCAGTCCCAGAAATATGGAGATCTAAATGTGGATCCATGAGTAAATTGGTCAATTACACATTTTTAGTGGTCAGAAATCAATTGTGGGTTTCTTTGCATTCAGTTGATAAGTTTTACATGTAGGCCCTATTACATTTAATAGTTTGGCTTTCATCACTATTTATGTGTCTGTTTTTAGAAAAAAATATTTAGAAAAAAAGGGAAAGTTTCTGAAATATGGTTGATTTGACACGGAATGACCAGGCCAATGTTTTAAGTCCTCTTTAATGCACCTTAATAATGGCACAATGAGATAATATACATCATTCAGGAAGGGTGTAATATGAATATAAGATCCTTTAGGAGAGAGAATAGATGGTGCTCAAGAACCTTGGCAAACAAGAGCCACTGTATTCAGATTTTGTATATTTTGTTCATTTCGATTATATTTTAAATCTGAATTCATTGTTATGAGAGAAAATCAGGGCTGTGAGTATAAGCACTGATCTCAGTGTGTGATGAGAATGACTAACACTGACATTAAAGCAGACTTCACTGTTGATATATTCACATCTCTGTGCTTCTCTAATATCTTCCAGCTAAGCCGTCCACTCCACAAAGTCCTTCATCAACTGAGGATGCAGAGGGTAATGAAGCTGATATTCAGATCAACAGCACAATTATGAGTGTGATTTTTTCACAGTTCAATAAACAAGTTAATATTGAGTTTTGCATTGTTTTAATATGGCAAATTGTTTTTCTTTTTTCTTTGCTGAAAAAAATATAGATAATAACAACACAGGTTAGCTCTTTACACTTTTTGACAAACACATTTAAGCCATAAACGTTAAAGGAGACTTGTGCTGGTCAGACTAGTATCAGAGAGTCAGTGAACAGACTGTGGGCGTCTGAGACTGAGACTAGGGACAGACTGACAGATTGTCTCTCTTTATCTTTCCAGAATCTGAGCAGCAAACTCTCTCTCCTCCTCCAGTCTCAGTGTCTCTGATAGTGCCGATCTCTTCTGCTGTTGCTGGATCTCTGATGATTGTTGCTGCTGTTGGGATCTTCTGGATCTGCAAGAAACACAGAAAAACAGACCAACAGGGCAAGTGTTTCACACTGCTGTTACATCTGAAGAAATAGTTACAGTTTTGCTGTTTTAACAAGCCTGTCATTATTATTCTAACAGTTCAGACCCGTGATGAAGAGATCACTTACGCTGATCCAATGTAAAAGAAATGCACAAAAAGCGGTAAGACAATTCATGTTACAGTTTACACTGTACAGTTTGAGCATCCATTGCATAATTGAGGGGGAGTTTATACAATAGTATTATATAATGCACATTTTCCATATTTCTACATATGGTTGCAAATTCATGTCAATAAAAAGGTGA
Source organism: Leuciscus idus (assembly GCA_021554675.1). Lineage (NCBI taxonomy): Eukaryota > Metazoa > Chordata > Actinopteri > Cypriniformes > Leuciscidae > Leuciscus > Leuciscus idus. The sequence goes on along the minus strand of CM038625.1, from coordinate 21,659,267 downwards.
ACAGGGAAATTAAAAGAAAATGTGATGAGTCTGTTCTAAACCCAGTAGCTGCATTACTGTCTACACAGACAGCTCCCTTACAAGGCAACATCCTAAAAGAAATGGACTTTTAGAAATGCCTTTTGAAATATAATATTCAGCTGTAGCTATCATGACATTATCTACAATTTTACAGCATTCTGGTAGATCCCTTTTATTCACAAAATTAACCCTTTCACAGTTACGTTTAAAATATTCTAGATGATCCCCACAGACCCAGAGTGAGTTTTTTAAGGTGACCTTTAGAACGTTTCCCCTTATTACCTGTTTCCATGGCGACGCTTCATGGTTGTCGTGACACACCGCAGCCACAACAGTTCTGTATGACAGATGTATTGCTTTTATTTCCTTTTTCCTTTTTTATTCAAAATATTCAGAAACTTGCTAACCATGTCATTATCTGATATTCCGATTCTCAAATACGTGTAGGGCCGAAGTCAGTATGTTTTGTCGTTTAAAATCATTTAATAATGATCTTGATCTACAACACGACATGGGCGCCGCCATCTTAGTTTGGACCACAGTTGCGCCTATCTGTCCGATTTACAACACGTAAATTCATTAGTTTCTCCCGAAATTCATGACAGTTAGTTGACGGTGAACTGTATAGTTACCTAAACAATGTGTATCTGATATGAATAAAACAGTTATATTTGAAAATAGCCTATTAGATTAAATCGTATGTTAATGGATTATCATTGCCGCTTCCATAGACACAGTGTGTATTGTACTTACTATAAATGTATTGTTTTTTCTAGTGCTTATGTGTATTTAAATGTCTGGAACCTGATTGAAAATGATGTGGTTGAAAACACTGTATAGTTGTGATGTATGACAGCGCTGAGCGTGTCCGTCTCTGGCTCAGCTCCAGCCAAAGCATGAAAGCACAGTTTGAATCTGGCAGTTATGCGACGTCACTGTAGGCTTGTCATAATTCCTGTCTTGTGTTCCCCTTGTCTTGTGTGGACTTTTATTATTAGGCTATATGTCCTATGCCATGTTTTGTAGTCCTTTGTAGTTTTAAAAAATTTCCTGTGCGCTGATTTGCATCGAAAAGGAGACGAAAAATAGATTATGCAGGAGGAAATGGTTGGGGAGACCCAGGGAGTAAGGATTGTGTGTTCTGCAAAGAGAGAAATGTTTGTTTTGTTTCTGTTTTATATAATTGCAAATATATCTATTACAGTACTGATATTTCGGTCTTTAACTCCTCCCCGAACATCCCGCTGCCCTGTATCTTGCTCTCTCATTGGCTGTAGATCATTGCCAATGTAGTTTTCAGTCAGAACACGGATAATACAGCCCTTATTTACGGATAATGGTCATCATTTATAATTGCACCGTAAAATGACTTAATGTTGAGAAATGTGGTGATCAACATATAATTACACAGTAATAAAGGTATTATCATACTTTAATAAAGGTACAATTACACAATTTATTATTACCTTACAATAAAGGTATAATTACACTGTAATTAAAGTATAATTACACAATGTATTATTACACTGTAATAAATGTATAATTATACAATGTATTATTACACTGTAATAAAGGTATAATCACACATTTATTAAATTATAATAAAGATATTACAGAATGTATTATTACACTGTAATAAAGGTATAATTACATGTTTATTATTACACTGTAAAACATGTATTATTACACTGTAATAAAGGTATAATACATTTATTAAATTGTAATAAAGGTATTATTACACATTTATTATTATACTGTAATAAATATATTACACTGTAATAAATGTATAATTACACTGTAATCAGCGGTTAAATTAGGCCAGGTCCACAGGTCCACAACACCCTGCTGGAGCTCAGCTCCGTCACGTTCAGCACCAAATATTTTTATTTCACTTGAATTTTTTTTAATCTCCTGGCAACTACATGGCATATGAGATTGAATAATTAGCAAGACTACACAGAGACAACCAGGCTACATGGAATTATCAGACGTCATAATGCATCAATCTCTGCGTTCCCTGGTTCAGAAACCCGCCCACAGTCATTAAGGGAAAACTGTCACAATTCTAAGCGTAACAGCGACGTTACCATGGAAACCCGCGAACAGCTACTACAATGTAGCTTTACTACAATGTTATAATAAATGTCTAATTATACCTTTATTACAGTGTAATAATAAATGTGTAATTATACCTTTATTACAATGTAATAATAAATGTGTAATTATACCTTTATTGCAGTGTAATAATACATTATGTAATTAATTATACCTTTATTCTGTCCTTTGGATGAGACATTAAACCGAGGTCCTGACTCTCTGTGATCATTAAAAATCCTGGCCAAATTTGCCCCTTGGCCTCTGTCCATCATGGCCTCCTAATCATCCCCATATACTGATTGGCTTTATCACTGGCTCCTCTCCACCAGTAAGCTGGTGAGTGGTGGGCGTTCTGGCGCAATATGGCTGCCGTCGCATCATCCAGGTGGATGCTGCACAGTGGTGGTGGTTGAGGAGATTCCCCCTTCCATGTAAAGAGCTTTGAGTACCTAGAAAAGTGCTATATAAATGTAATGAATTATTATTATTATTATTAGTATTATGAGCTTTTTATAAATGAGCTTTCATTTGACCCAGATATCAACAGTGACATCTATTTTTTAAAGGCTCTGTTTCCGAAGTGTTTTCCCCCCGTTCAATATCTCCGTTGATGTTTCATTAAACTGCTGATATAAAGAGTTTTAAGTCTGGAACTAAGGCAGCCAGCTACGAGATAAATCGCGACCATAAAACATTTCATTCGGCCCAAAAAAAACTTTTGAAAATGGAAAAAAATAAAAATGATTCAAGACTGTAAACGGAGGACTTCAGTGGTATAGCTGCTCGATCGCTCTAGCTGTTTGCAGGTTTCCATGGTAACGTCGCTGTTACGCTTACAATTGTGACAGTTTTCCCTTAATGACTGTGGGCGGGGTGCTGAACCAGAGAACGCAGAGATTGATGCATTGTGATATCTGATAATTCCATGTAGCCTGGGTGTCTCTGTGTAGTCTTGCTAATTATGCAGTCTCATATGCATGTATTTGCCAGGAGACGAAAAATAATTCAAGTGGAATAACAATATTTGGTGCTGAAGGAGATGGAGCTGAGCTCCGGCAGGGTGTGTTGTGGACCTGACAAGGCGGAGCTGCGCTCCGGTGTGCTCCGGCCCAATTTAACCTCTGGGTACCACATAACTAGTGTAGCCTCTATATCTATAGATGTTTTTAAAACTGAAAACTCCAAAAAGCAACGATATTGTCAGATATCCATGAGTGCATGTTCACAGAGGAAAACAATACTGAGATTATATGACATCTGAAACACTGATTCATAACCCGTAATATCTAGCGATGAATTTGCAGCAAATTTCTGTCATTTATTCATTTTGAGCTCTTGCAGTTTTTGCATCTGAAACATGAGATTTGTTTTTCTCCTTTGACCTTTTGTGTTTGTGTTTCTTACAGAATTCTGAAATGACGGAGGTGGTTTACACATGTTAATGTTTACACATTAATCACAGATCAATAATCAAACTCTCTGTGAGTCTGTTAACAAATGATATTGCTCATTGTATTGGCATTTGTGTTTTGTATTACTCTTTCAAATAAAATAAAATGTACATTTGTTGAATTAAATTATGCTTTTTTATTCCTTTAGTCTGACATCGATATCCACTTTGCACAACAAAATATTTAGTTTGTTTATTAAATCATGAGAATCTCATAAACATGGAATGTGTAGCACACATATATTTCAGTGTGTTGAAGTGATCTTGGCATAAGTGCAAAAATCAAATAAAGAAATTTAAATCAAGATAAATCAGTACGTGTCACGATCCACACACAAAGGAAAGGGAAAAGGAAGATCCAAGTGCAGTAATATTTTATTGGGCAATCCAAAATCGTAGTCTTCCAGGCAGAGGTCAAAATCCAAGTAATCAATCCAAAAACAAGAACACAATCAGGAAATACAGGTAACGGAAGTGGCGTGATATAATACAAGGAATCCGTGACAAACACTAGACAGGCAGGGTATATATAACAAGAACTAACAAAGAATAACAGGGAACAGCTGGGTACAATGATGACGGGGAACAGCTGAGTGCAATGAACAGTGATTGGTACAGACAAGGATTGTGGGGAATGCAGTTCATGAATAGGAAGACACCGTGGAGACGAGGACCTCTAGTGGACACCAGTGATACACAAACAGACACTGTGAAAGTACGTCTCTCAGAGTCATACTGAATTCTTTAAATCCGTACATCACTTTTGAACACAAACATGCAACACAATTATGGCAAAACAATCATTTATTTTCACAATACTCATCCACAATGTAGAGTTAGAAATTATGCTTTTCTCCTGTTTAATTCACTGGACCAGACACCAATTATTTTTCCAAGAGATATCTTATTTATTTTATCATAATATGAAGACATAGACCAAACAAAGGTCTTCATTGCATATGTCATCTCTGTCCTCTGGATAAAGAGGTTCGGTTTTATATGCTACTGACCAAAACAACATTACCAGAGGAACATATGGAATGCATTTCTAATCCCGGTGGAAACTTCATACACTGCATACACACTCCATGTCTCTAACTCTTCCCGCACACTAGCTTGTCCCAATGTCTCACACACATGTATTCAAGAACACTATGATTCACTAAATACAAATTACTACAAATTATTTTAAATAATTATTTAAGATAATTTTCCAAAAACTCCATTTGATTGTCTCACCAGCAGGTGATAACTGGATATGCATATAAAGGTGTAATGCTGTAGCTCAGACAGTAGAGCGTTCATGGATCATGGGTTTGATTCCCAGGGAAAGCCAGAACTGATAGGAATGTAAATGTGTAATACAACGTCACTTTGGATAAAAGCGTCTGCCAAATGTAAATACATGGTACAGAAAACATGTCCTCCACCCTTTTGAAACATGGGACTACAGTTATAGAAGTTGAATAAAAACAACATCTAAAATTTGTCTAAATTTGGAGTTGAAAAGACGTCCACAAATGACCACATTTGGACTATATAACCCTTACACGGAGGTCCCACGGACGTCAACTTTAGACATGCGGTAGACGTCGAAAAAAGACGTTGCCTGGCGTTACAAAACAACTTCTTCAGTGGACCGAAATTGGACGTCCAAACATTACATAGAAAAGACGTCACTCTGACGTCACATTGCGCCGTGGGTCTAAGCCCATTAGCCACAATGCAATGCGGGCATTCATATCCAACCCATTCTCACTCCCAAGGCGTCAAAAACTGAAGCATGGTCAAGCGCCTCCGGTGTCACAATGAAGACGCCAAAGGCGCCCCTCGGCATCACTCTATGACGAATTTGGAACTCCGTTGCTTTCAGTGGGAAACCTGTGGTGTCAACAACAAACGCAGATTTCATCAGTAGGAAATCACTGAAGAAGTTTCATTCTGAACACATTGCGATATTTGGCATCAGTTCACGTGTGCCAGATGTTGGTAAATAGTCGTAAATACGCTGTCCTAATAATGTTTGATAATGTATTTTCTGTTTGTCGATATTAATCAGATTATCTCATGTTCAGTCACTGCATTATATCTGTCATCTTCATGGAGGCTTTGAGTAATTCAAAACAGGGTGATTTCAATCAGTTAATCATATTCATATCAGGTTTAACGTAGAGCAATTAGTCCCAAAGTGGCATTTGTAGTAGAAACACAGTAAAAACAACACTTACCATTGTTACGGAAGCAGACGGACAACAAGGTAAGTAGTGATGTAATGTTTATTTAAACAGCTGAGTGTCAAGAAGATTCAACGTGCTGAATTTAGGTGAGTATCAGAGTTCAGAAGTGCAGAGTTCTTGAATGTAATTCGTGAATGAATGATCGCTGTATCTTTTGCAGGAACGGCAGGATGAGACTTCAGAGTGGAGATGATCTTCGTATGAAGAGGATGACAGGTGACAGCACACACTCACACACCAGTGATGCGCGGGTTGATCCGAAATGAGCGGGTGCCTGCGGTCATCCGCGGTTACCCGCGGTTACGAGTCATCCAAAAATATTTTTAATGATATTCGGGTCGCGGTCGGTCGGGTCGTTTGAAATAAAGATGCCAATTAAACCTTTGTAATTTATATAGCAGCCTACTAGATAGCATATGAGCGGAGTGGAGCGGTGAGAATCTACCCTGCTCAAAGCTACATCAGGCCTCTCCGCTCATTATCGCTCAGCGCTCAACGCAGTTTGCTCCGCGCTCCACTCAAATCGCCCCCGCTCGCTCCAAAAAAGGAAAAAAAATCTACATGTATATCACTGTTAGCTTAGACCACAGCCTTACCTCCTAAAGAACTAATGAGCAACAACAAAATTTTTCAAATAGAAATGTTTTATTTCAAATTACAAATTAGGCCTATGTAAGAAGAAATATAGCCTACACAAAGTCCTGTAAAATGAAACGAATAAATGGGCCTAATAATATAAATAACAATTATATAAACAAAAATATAGCCTACATAATTTTAAAAGTAGGCTAAATTTACTATTAGGCCAGAATTTAAGTTAACTTTTGCGCAACGCGCACGATTAAAATTTAAATGGGCTTATATCCATTGTACACACAAACTGCTATAAAATAAAACGAATAAATGGGCCTAATAATATAAATAAAATTTATATAAACAAAAATATAAAAATATATACTTAAACGTTTTAAAAGTAGGCTAAATTAACTATTAGGCCAACATTCTTATAACTGAACTTTTGCACAGCGCGCAGGATTAAAATTTAAATGGGCTTGTATCAATTGTTTGAATATTATGCTATATTTCATTTACACTTTGTTACAAGTTACCTATTCAATTTGCTAACCTTTTGCTTTCTTCCCAGCGTGTTCACATAGCACACTGCATGTTTTCGAGAGATGTGTCTTTTTAGATTCCAAAATGAATCTTTACTGACTGAAACGATGTCTCCACATTCGTTTTCTTCTACCACATTATAGTTAGTTTTATATTATAGTACACCTATGACTTCTTATTTTCCTTTTTGAAGTAGCCTACTTTTTGAACTCCATTATTGAGCCGAGTTTTGACTGAAAATAGAATCCATCTTGCAGTCATCAACAGTAGACTGAGTCAGGCTTGACTGAGCATGCTTCAGAATCGTGGTGTGCGCGGAGCGAAATTGGAGCGGGAAATAGGGTGACGCTCCATCCTTTTAAAAATGCCGCTCTGCGCTCTATCCAAGGTCCGCCCGCTCGCTCCCGCTCCACTCCGCTCACATGCAATTTTCTATGAAATACATAGGCCTACACTTTATTGGCTGAATAACTGGCGCGAAGATGACGCACGAGCTCAGTCGAGCTCAGGTAGAGATGGAGGCGGCAAAAGAAAAGGTGAAGACTGGGGAGTGGAAGCTCCGCAAATACACAAACAGAAAGAGCAAAGTGTGGGAGACATTTGCCGAAATAATGAAAGATGATGACCAAAGTGCTGGCTTTGTCATGTGTACTTCTTGCTATGCATTTACTACTTTTAAAAAATGCGGGTCAGGAAGCGGGTCGGGTACAATATTTTCTTCTTTTTTTTTTGCGGTCCGAGTTGCGGGCGGGTTAGTTGAAAACGTCGGTCGGGTGCGGGTTGTTTATACATTGACCCGCGCATCACTGTCACACACCACTTGATGGGACAGACAGGCTTACGGCTCGGACACCACTCGAGATGAGATCTGAACATACTGGAACAGACTGGAATCGTCGTAGAGAACTGGTAAGTAAACACAGGTAAGTTTAGTAGTGAAACTCGCAGAGAGAAGCACTATGAGTCCGCTTCGGATAAACAAGCCCGGACAATGAGAGGTGCGTGAGGTGTGCTTATGAAGCAGTGGTGATTGATGGGGTGCAGGTGTGACTTATTAAAACTCAGGTGACTGTGATCGCTGGGTGATTGTGGTGGATGAACCTGGCCAATCCGTGACAACCATGTTTTCACCACAATAATATTAGTTTTACTGTGATAAGTGTAGTAAAAAGACAGTAATCACAAAACTTGCCATGCTTTTACCACACTTTTGGTAGTTTTAATGTGATCAGGGGTGCCGCCAGAAATTCTGGGCCCTATGGAAACCAAAATTTCTGGGCCCCCTACATTTTTTACAGATAAAATTTAACCCAATAAACATGCCCTGTATACTTTAAAAAAGATACTTAGCACATTGCATAGTTAAAATGTCTAAAGATGAGTACAAAGCCTACAAAAACAAGAAACAAATATAGAAATATGTACTTGTTTACATAAAAGGGAGAACATTTATTATCTCAATTGCAACTGCAAGCACAACAGAACATAATGTACACATATTGACATATACTTAACATGAACAAGCTTTAGCTGGGTCAAACTGCTCAATCAGGAAACATCAGCTAGAACCAGTCCAGGACTAAACAAGTACTGAACCAGACATCAACTGTTTGTTATCCAGGTCTAACAAAGTTATGTTCAACATCACTTTATAATGGCCCAGCGGTGTGCTGTGGGGTTAGGATAGCAAAATCATTTTTGTCCCCCAGTCAACAACAAGTTACAGCTTAGAATTAATATTTTCTTAACTGCATTGTTGAATAATATTATATGAAACATATAACTATACAACACAAGAACAAAATTAGACAATCCAAAACTTAAAGGGGACATATCATGCCAAATGCACTTTTTTAGCCCTTAAATGCATTTTGTTGTATATTTGGAGTGTTTAGAAGTACAGAAAATATTAAATTATTCTCTTCAGGTGCTTCGTTGATATCTTTATATACAACATGTCTAACAATCATGTATTTACAGGCGATGACCCCCACATCATACTGCCATCTCAACATAGTGGTTCTCATTTTGCGGCTTTATTTTGATGAATCAGCTGACCAGCTTTGCCATCCATCATGTCCCTCATTGCTGCGGTCAGACTATAATCTGATCATGGATGGGAAAGGGACATGGAGGCTCATACAGAGAGCCTGTAGGCTACTGAACCCTGTGAGACTCGTCTCAACAACAGAAAGCAGTCCCGTGAGCGAAGCATAGTAGAGCTAGCCTTTGACATGTTGAAAACATGCTAATGCTCTATTTTCTTCATGGCCAGAGGTGAGCCGTGCCTTTGTGCCTGAGGTTGTTGCGTGCTGCGCAGTACTTCACAATCTGAGGCAATATGGGTGTCACTTTAAATGTATGGCAGAAGTTTTTTTTATTTTTTATTATTGAGCTAAAAATAAGCATAAAATAATCAATATTAGAAGGTATAGGTATATTAGGGGATACATAAAATATAATTAGAATAATAAGTAGCCTATACTAAAAAAATATAAGTATTCTTTAAAAAAACATATTGAAATAATGCAAACTGATTAACAGTAGATCTACGTAACTAACAATTTAAGTTTTCATTAACAATAAATTTCCTTATGGAGAAAATGAAAATTATATGATTTAGTATGATTTAGTCTATTTAGTTTTGTATCAAATACAATGTGACTTTCGCTATATATATATATATATATATATATAGGCCTATATATATATATATATATATATATATATATATATATATATACACATATATATATATTAGTGCAGTCAATCGATTAAAAAACATGTACTAATTAATAAAAAATAAAAATTCTGTTATTAATCGCGATTAAAAACATTTGAGTTTTTTATATTTTTATATTTTATTTATACCGCTGAAAATGGCATTTCCAGTTTTTGGCCGAAAAAGAAAAAACGACGAAAATATAAGCCAAAAATATGCCGCCCGTCCGTGTTTAGCGATCAGGTTTTACTCTGGCACAGCATGAGCGTGAGTAGGAGCTGTCCATGCATGAGCTAAGGAGCAGGAGCAATGTCATGACTCATGACTCTCTATGGGCTTCTCCCTTGACTTTATCGGACTTTATGCCTCCACTTCCCCCCCGATTGACTGCGAGCTTCTCCTCCTGTCTATACAGACTCCCTCGATCCCACCACTCCCAGAAGCCATCGGCTTCTATTTGCCTTCTTCCCACCACTAACCTACCTGTAATACTAGTCCCTCTCCTAGTTAAAGAAAGAGTAAAAGAAGAAAACAAACCAAACAAACAAAACAAAACAAAACAAAACAAAACAAAACAAAACAAAACAAAACAAATCAAAACAAAACAAAACAAAACAAAACAATAACTTGATAATACAGCATAAACAGCAATTGCGTGATTCACTTTCAACCGGACCTTCTTGCCGAGAGATCATCCTGAATTAGGGTTTTAAGACGCTTTTTAAGGCGCTTTTCAATATTGGAATTTTAGGTGCGTCTCTAACCTGCCTGTAGCTTTAGTGGTGTAATCTTAATGACCCTGATTAACTCGTTCAGGTGTGTCCGAGTGCTACTTAAGGGCACGTAATAATAATTACCGTAATTAGGAGACAGGGGCGGATCTAGAAAAATATTTAAGGGGTGGCGAGAGGGGGGCAGGAATTTTTGAGGGGTGGCAACATATGGCAGACGTACTGAATTTAATCACAGTTATCACAGTTTGATGATAAATAGCATGTACACACTTCAAAAGGGCACAGGCTGACATTTACAAACTCATACAGACAAACTGTATGCAACTGTATCTCATGCAATCAATGTCTTGCATTTGAGGTATTATGTAAAACAGTTCATATTAGGAATAAGTGACCATGCAATGTGATCTCCCTTAATAGGACATAGAAGTATGATAGAAGTTAGGGGCATTATCACAGGAAAGGCATTAAGGTAAGACACAGGTGAGTGGCAGATGAGTGAGAAGGGAAGCAAACAGTGTCAGAGAGGCAGCATTTGTACAAGAAGAAACTACCGGTATACAAAGAAAACCGTACCCATGAAGATCTATGGACTGAGCTGAACTAAAGTGAGCATAAATATTAAAATACACTGTGGAAATAAATGGGTCACGGCACTCAAACAAGGTCCTGGACACCGCTTTTATTGTTTACTCAGGACACACATTCTCCACATTTGTCCCTCAGTAACTTGAAAAAAATTTTGACAGATGAGGTTTTTACTGAAAAAGTGATGAGAAATACAGTAGCCTACAGTATATAAAATATTCACAGCAGTTAAGGCAACATGAAAGGGACATTTCATGCATGTAATTATGAGCTGCTGTATCATCAAATCAACAAAAAGACTCCCAGAGTTACAAAGGGTTAGATCAAAATCATTTACATCAAAAGAGTTTCTTCTCCACAAACCTGAAAAGAAGTCACATAAAAATACATTTAGCTAAATTAAATGCATGAAATGTCCCTTTCATGTCACCTTAACTGCTGTGAATATTGTATATACTGCACCGTATTTCTCATCACTTTTTAGTAAAAACCTCATGTCAAAAAAAAAAAAAAAAAACCCAAGTTACTGAGGGACAAATGGGGAGAATGTGTGTTATGTGTAAACAATAAAAGCGGTGTCCAGGACCTTGTTTGAGTGCCGTGACCCATTTATTTCCACAGTGTATTTTAATATTTTTGCTCACTTGTCTTCATGGGTAAGTTTTTCTTTGTATACCGGTAGTTTCTTCTTGTACAAATGCTGCCTGCAACGCTACCTCTCTGACACTGTCAAAAACTGTTTGCTTCCCCTCTCACACATCTGCCACTCATCACCTGTGTCTTACCTTAATGCCTTTCCTGTGATAATGCCCCTAACTTCTATCATACTTCTATCTCCTATTAAGGGAGATCACATTGCATGGTCACTTATTCCTAATATGAACTGTTTTACATAATACCTCAAATGCAAGACATTGATTGCATGAGATACAGTTGCATACAGTTTGTCTGTATGAGTTTGTAAATGGCAGCCTGTGCCCTTTTGAAGTGTCTGTACATGCTATTTCTCATCAAACTGTGATTAAATTCAGAATACGTCTGCCATATGTTGCAACCCCTCAAAAATTCCTGCCCCCCTCTCTTCTTCTTCTTCTTCTTCTTCTTCTTGTTCTACGGCGGATCGCAAACAAATATGTGCATTACCACCACCTATCTCAAAAATGGACCATTGACACTTTCCTATACTTTAACCCAGAGCCTATCAACCGACATAAATTCCCCTTATTTACCCGCATAAAGGCTTCGTAGAATTTAATCCGGCGCTGCCTGTTCAGCTCCTCCGTCCACTCTCAGCCCCCATGACAGGAAAAAAACAAAAAAAACACCCTCATTTAAATACGCTTATTTAACCCAGTATTTCCCAAATATTCTACCATTAAATCTATTATACTCCTATCTGACTTTAATACATTATGAATTGTAAACTTAACTCCTATATTATTTAATTCCTCCTTCAACTCTTTCCTTTCAACATATCTCCTACAGTGCATAAATACATGCTCAACTGTTTCACTAACTTCACATACCTCACATAAACCTGTTGGATGCTTACTTATTAAGTGCAATGTACTATTTAATCTTGTATGCCCCAATCTTAATCTTGTAATCATATTCTCTTCATACCTATTCCTACCTGATATTCTTCCCTTACCCACTGTTGACTGTATTTGATGCATATGTCTACCTTTTAGTTCATTATCCATACTGCTGCCATAGTTTCAGAATATTCTTTTTAATAATTGATTTAATTTCTGACCTACTAAATAAAATCTGTATATCTACCTTTCTCATTCTATTGCCTTTTTTGCTAATGCATCAGCCTCCTCAATACCTCTCAACCCAATATGAGCTGGAACCCACAAAAACTGTATTTTTAAACTAGCTTGTTTGATTGAATATAATTCTTGAATTATCTCTATTACCATATCCTGTCTTGTTTCTGACTTCATCTCCTTCAAACCTATTAGACCTTAACTACAATCTGAACATATTACTGCCTTGGATATTTTAACTTCCCTAATCCACCTTATTGCCATAATTATTGCAAACATCTCTCCAGTACACACTGATAAACAGTCTGATATCCTTTTACTCTTATACACTTTAACCTTTGGAATAATGAATGCAGAACCCACATTTTTGAAGCATCTGTAAAAATGTGCATATATTCCTCATATCTTGACCCAATATACTCGCTTACATTATATACTTCTGTTTCATATGAACCTTCCTTTTGTCTTTTTTCTAATAAACTTAAATCTACTTCTGGTTGGGGCATAACCCATAATGGTACTGGAGATAAAGGAATTATTGGAGCATATCCAACCTCCTCCAATCTTATATCTCTAACTAATTTCCCCACACTCCATCCAAAACTATTACACTCTCTTTTCTCATATTCCCAACTAGGACTCATTACTTTTCTTGTTGGATGATCCTCACTCTGTCCTCTCAAATTTGCCCAATAAGATGCCATTAATTGCTGTCTTCTTATCTGCAAAGGCATTTCACCCATCTCTACCTGAAGAGCCGAAACTGGAGAAGTTAGATATGCTCCGCAGCAAATTCTTAGTGCTTGATACTGGATTCTTTCTAATTTAATTAAATGAGATTTATTTGCAGAACCATATACAATACAACCATAATCCATTATAGATCTTATCATAGATATATATATATATATATAGTTTTTAAAGCCAATCTATCTGCTCCCCATTCCTGACCTGAAATACATCTCATTACATTCACTACTCGCTTACATCTTCCCACCATTTTTCAAATATGCTCTCTCCAAGTTGATCTACTATCAAACTCCTAGAAATCTTACTATACTTACACGCTCTAATTCTTTTTTGTTTAATTTTAACTTAACATCCACATTCCTACTCATTTTAGTAAACAATATTATTTTTGTCTTTTCCACTGAAAACTTAAAACCATTTTCCCCTGACCACTTTTCTTCATTTAGCGCACATTGCTTTTTCTTTATGTTATAGTCTATATTCTTTCCTCTAAACCAGATAGCCCCATCATCAGCAAACAATGATTTCCCCATACTTCTATCAATCCTTGAAAAAACATTGTTAATCATGATAATAAATAAAAGTGGACTTATTACACTGCCCTGAGGTGTACCATTATCAGTTATTCCACTTGAAGATATAGCTCCACCCACCTTAACTCTAATACTTCTTCCAATTAAAAGCTCTTTAATCCAATTATACGTTCTTCCTTTTATACTCATCTTCTGTAACTTTATTAGTAACCCCTCTTTCCACAACATATCATAGGCCTTTTCTATATCAAAGAAAACAGCAATGACACTTTTCTTATTTATAAATGCCTTTCTTATTTCATCTTCTAAATATACTATTGGATCCATAGTCCCTCTACCACACCTAAACCCACTTTGATAAGAAGAAAACCAGTTCATTCTTTCCAACTGATAAGTCAATCTATCAGTTATCATTCTCTCCATTACCTTACATAAATGAGAAGTTAAAGCTATTGGACGATAATTTATAGAATTACTTGGATCTTTCCCAGGCTTTTTAATAGGTATAATTAATGCTTCCTTCCAACTTTGAGGAATTATACCTTCCATCCATATTCTATTATAAAATGTTAAAATCACTTCCATAGAAGTTTCACTAAAATGCTTCATCATACTGTAACCAATTCCATCCACTCCTGGAGTAGATTGTTTCATTCTTCTTACAGCATTCTTTAACTCACTCATAGAAAATTGCCCCCATCTCGCCACCCCATAAATATTTTTATAGATCCGCCCCTGTCTCCTAATTACGGTAATTATTAGTACGTGCCCTTAAGTAGCACTCGGACACACCTGAACAAGTTAATCAGGGTCATTAAGATTGCACCACTAAAGCTACAGGCAGGTTAGAGACGCACCTAAAATTCCAAAGTTGTATATTTAAAAGCGCTTTAAAACCCTAATTCAGTGCATTTCCAGCAGAGACAGAGTCCACTGTGAGATCGCAGGTTTCAGGATGACAGTTCAGCTTTACTGCTCGTTGGTCGCTGTTTTATTGTGTTCCTCTGTTTGCTGGAGCGTAAGATACCCAGAAGATCGATTCAACGGTGAGATATTTTAACTTCATTATAGCGCGAAGAAAATATGTAAACAACCTAAACAAAATATGACTTTAGGCACATCTCAGAACATTATAAGTAGGCCTAGCCTATACAGTACCAGACGTCCAGTAATCGTTCAACTTTGTATGTTAGTTCTAAACAGTTAAGTTTAGTCTTTATTTATGTGACATGCTTTTTTTCCCCATTGTACACGGAAAACACAATTGTGTATAGAATATATAATTTTTTTTTTTTTTTTTTTTTGTTAACAGATCCATTAGTTTGGTTATGGATCTTTAGTTTATTATTATTATTATTATTATTCCTCCCGAATGGGAGTCCAAGGCAGCCCTAAAAAAATGATGATATTTGTAACACTATTGTTTTAGAGTCTCTGACCTACTCTATAATACCACCAGTTCAAAGATTCACTTTTGAAATGGTTATAACTTTTGCACCTTTTGATGAAGAAAAATAACATGCTTGCATGCTTATCACGTTCAACATATTAAATTAAGACTCCGCCCATTACAGTAGTGGTCATTTTGAAAAGTACAGTATTTAGATTTTTTGCTACTTCAGATTTTGCTCAATTTTAATTGCTTCAAAAATGGCCTCAGATGATCTTTGGACTGAGATGCACAGAAACGACTGAACAACTGACTCCTTTGTTAAATGATGATGTCAGAAACTAAACAATGTTGATCCAAAATTGGTTCCAAACTTTGATCAATCTAAACAAAAATTGGTATGCTTTATCGCAGGGGTGTCAAACTCAGTTCCTGGAGGGCCACAGCCCTGCAGAGTTTAGCTTCAACTCTAATTAAACACACCTGACCAGATAATCAAGTCCTTCAGGTGTGAGGGTTGGAACAAAACTATGGCTGTGGCCCTCCAGGAACTGGGTTTGACACCTGTGCTTTATCGGAACCATGATGTGATTGTCCATGCCAATTTTGGGAACAGCACCACCTACAGGTCATGAGATCTGGAAAATGGCTATTATTGCCAATAACGTTTGAACAGTTTGTCAGAAAATCATGTCTGTGGATTCCTTGTGTCATGCTGAATTTGTAGATACAGAGTTTCACAATATTGTTTTTTGACATAAATTGCAGTATCCTTTTTTTTTTTATGAACTAAAGTTCCTGAGACATTGTCTCCAAAGTTCACCTTGCCTGTATTTGTTGCTTTATGTTAGTTATATAGCTTAGCATGCTACCCAAATGCCATTCTTCTAATGTGGCTCTTCGGCTTTCAGGTTGACCATAAGCTACATTTAGCATTTTAATATGGTTACACTCACACTGGCGGCTCTCCTCTGCAGTTTGGTGTGTCAGCGTCAACTGAATGGTGCAAGCTGCAAACAGTGGCATTTTCACCTTCTGAACAGCTGTTTCCCCATAGACATTAGATTTCTGCTGTTTTTGTTCTTCTGGCTCTGCACTGCTGTTGCTGTTTCTTCAGGGGCATGGCCCTGAAATCGCTGCTTGCAGCTTTTGCAGTTTTGTATTTGTACTTGTCCCTTTACCCCTTTAACAATGATGCACCATTAAGCATGGGGGATAATTATAACTTATTTATTGAAGCATAACCTGACAAGCCACTTTTGTTAAAAGAATGTCTGATTGCATGAGTTCTGTGTTTTGCTAAAAATGTGTTACTATTTTCTTTTTTTGTATTAAAATGCTTAATGTAACTGTTAAACATAATTATGCCACAAAATATGAATCGCCGTCCATGTTTTATATTAGCATTACAATGCACTAGTAGTGGTAGGTTCTGTGTTGTAATTGCACTTTGTAACAATTTAGGGATAAATGGTAGATTTCTAAACTAATTTGTGGCTATTATACTTCAGTTTGATACACACATTGCAAATTCTCCGATGAGCCTCTTTGAGTTATCTTCTGCATAGTGGCCAGTTGGTGTCTGGTGAAACTGAATTGCGTTTGTTTCTGATAAAGACTGTTCTAAATGACACGTGCAATGATATGATTGTGGAACTGATTTGATTGTGTGTTCTCCCTGCATTCAACCATTTTCATTAAGTAGTGGATGTCAGAGGTCCTCCAAAAGAAACACTGAATTTTTTGCTGTTGAGTTTCACAAGATACTGCAAGTGACTTAATTTAATTTTGACTGATTGAGACTGACTGATTTTTATTAATTTTTTCATGGTAAAGGAAAGTTATTTAATGGTGAAGGAGACATTCAGCGTTCAGTAATTATGGTTTCTGTCATGTGTTTAAATATCAGTAAAGCCAGGAGTGTGTCCAAGCGTGGAAGACGGAATGTTAGGACATTGTGCTGAATTTTGTTTCGGTGATGATGACTGTCCGGGGGATGAGAAATGCTGCAGTAATGGATGTGGACATGACTGTACAGCTCCATATAAAGGTAATTATATTTTATTATTGTGTGGATCAGCTTTTTTTTTTTAAATCAAAATGCATAGTCATTCAACGTTCACTGATATGCTGTTATTTAAATGCATGACAGGGAAACCAAAGCCCGGAGTTTGTCCAAAACCAACCCTTGAAGTAGCAGTGGCAGGAGTGTGTGTCGAGTTGTGTTCCCATGACAGTGACTGTCCGACCGATAAGAAATGCTGCAGTAATGGATGTGGACATCAGTGTACAGCTCCATATAAAGGTATTATATTAGCGTGTGGATCTGCTTTTTTCTTTCAAAATACAGAGTCATTCAACATACACTGATATGCCATTATACAAACCCATGACAGAGAAACCAAAGCCTGGAGTGTCCAAGCAAAAACATTGAAATAGGATTTTTAGGAGAGTGTGTCAAGTCATGTGTGAATGACGGTGACTGTCCGAACAATAATCAATAATAACTGGTTAAAATTGATTATGAATATTTGGATCAGTTAATATAATTAACTTGATGTCGTAAATTGGCATTCTCCACCAGTTAAATGTACTTGTAGGGGTTTCCCGACAGGTCAATTTAGCTCAAAATGAATTCATTTATAGGGAATTCGAATGAATCACTTATGGCCATGCAAATGACTCGTCCAGCATTCATTTGAACTGGCCGTAACTATCAGCTCTGCAGCGAATATAAATATCCAAACTATAGTGAAACACTATTTATTAACAAGGTAACTTAGATCAGCAGTTTAAGACATTAAATTCGTAAGCACATAACACAAGTAACACTTCTCTTTAAAATGCAAACAAGACTTAATTGATTATAACTAACACATAAAACTAATATCTAACACAAACACACACTCACATTCATACGAGTTGCAGAAAGAAACAGAGTGAGGAGAGAATGAGTTTTAAGAGTGAGATGACGAAATCCCAAGTTTCTATATGCACTTATAAGACATGACCTGAACGAACCATCAATCATTAATTTAACCTTTCTATCGTTTCTTAGGCGGGTTATTAAATCTATATCAATGCACCAGTTCAGCTTAAGAGTCTGGAGGCTACTCGCTTGTCTTTGTGTTCCTTTTGGAGATTCCCTTTGTTGGCGTAAAAGGGGTTTCTCGGGTTCGTTGGCTGGCGTCTCCTCGTGCCTGGATAGATGTTTGGGGTGGCCAATCACGTGGTGTGCTGGCGGATGGATGGAAAGTCTTTGAAGTTGGTAGCAGGCTTTGCAGTTGAATCGTGGACCGAAACTTTACCACAAAACTTAACTTAGAACCGAGACTCACACGGAAAAGAAACTAAGAAAAGAAGGAATGAGACGAGAGTTGCTAGATGGTTTGAGTGAAGCTGTTTAACCCATGTTCTTCTGATCTTGATTTGGGTTCTTTCGTCTGCTCGTCTGGTTACTCCGTCATGGCTTCTCCATGATCGTTTTTGACTCTACTTTTCTCCTTTTTTTTTTTTTTTTTTTTTTTCTAAGCTTGTTCGGGTGCTAAGATTTTAAACTCAAATGTTTGTCCAGCCTCCTGGATGAGTTCTGACCAATTAGGCACTGTCTTTATTTGAGAGGTGGCATTTTCTTCACTTCTCATCGTAAATCATGCGTTATCTGTGACCTCCTTACTCTCCGGCTTTAGCAGAGAGTACAGAGGCCACAGTTTAGACATTACTATTATAAGAATACAAAACGTTTTACGCAGATTTCAATCAAGCCATCTTCATAACTGTTAACATATGATCGCACTGATAGGAAACAAGACACACTTTCCTTCAAACATCTAATAGTTATAACAATTACATTTCAATCATATTCATAAATCATCTCTGAACCAATCAGTCTTTTCCAAACTATCTAACATTGACAACGTTCTTCCTTTTAGTTGGGGTTTTTTCGTTGGTTAGCGTAGACTGGCTGGAGCCTGGATTTTATGGTTCTGGATTGGTGATTTGGAATCTGGAGTGTTGAGTTCTGTGTGGAATTATGTTTGAACGAATCGCCTATAAGATTAATTTGTTTGGTTTGCCCTCAAACCCTACAATAAGGAGCTTATATTATTATTATTATTATTATTATTATTATTAATAAATGTCATTTGTTGTTGGGTGCAAGAATCGACGGAGTACAGGCTCAAATTTGAAATGTTTTCTAAATGATTGATTATTTGTGAATCATCTATGATTGTATACATTGTTTTGATTGATTGTGACTAGACTTTTTGAAGAACCTGGTCAGAAAGGGTAATCATAGTTCAAAAATGAATATGCTGTATCTTGAATTTTGATTTCTTGGAAATATTCACATCATTAAAAATGTCACTGTAATGTCACTCTTTACATTGTCGTCTTCTGTCTGGCCTTGGCCCTGGCTTGGCAGAACTGCGGATCGTATAGGCTACCACACAAGTCTTGTACGTGACCATTTAGTACAGTTATAGGCATCTTAAGATTTATATCAGGTAGGTGTAGAAGTCAGGCCACTCTACTGGAAGTAGCGTATAAGGTGATGCATTCTATAACGGTCGCCTTAAACTCATGCTGGGGTGTCGATACAATATTTTAAAATTGCGTATGAAAGGGTTAAACATTAATTATAGATATATCAATTTAACAATATAATTGAACATTACTCATTTGAACGTGTATTAGGATGTGAAAAGACGGTCCATTCGGACTTGTCTCTGTCGCCTGCTCTGAGATATTTATATGGCTCATTTTGAGGAATTAGGTTGACGCTCCATGGAACCCTTCAATGTTAACGTATAGAGCTGTCTGAAACCCTGTTTGTCCGGCTCTGAAGGCATACGTATGTGCAGTGTGTAATTCAGCATTCATTGATATGACAGTGAAACCAAAGCCCGGAGTGTGTCCAAACACAAACCCTGGAGTAGAAAGACCATGTATTGAGGCGTGTTCCGATGACAGTGAATGTCCGAAAGATGAGAAATGCTGCAGCACTGGATGTGGACATCGTTGTACAGCTCCATATAAAGGTAATGGGGGATGGGGGGGAGCTGACCCACGCGCAAGTAGAACATTCATTGAATGAGACATTCAGCAATTAGTGATCTGGCTTACCTGTTTTTTTTTAACCCTTCAATGTTAACGTATAGAGCTGTCTGAAACCCTGTTTGCCTGAACTCGCAACATGCGATTGAATGAGACATTCAGCAATCAGTGATCTTGCTTCCCCATTTTTTTTTTTTTTTTTTTTCTTTTTTTTTTAAATAGCAAAGCCAGGAGTGTGTCCAATCATACCCCTTGGAGGAGTGTGTAAGGATTCATGTGTTGATGACAGTGACTGTCCCGACACTGAGAAATGTTGCAGCAATGAATGTGGACGTCAGTGTTGGGCTCCATACATAGGTATGTGTTAGTGTGTGGGTCAGCTTTTTCTTTTAAATGCAGTGAGGCATTCATTGATAATGTTATGCAAACACAGATAAACCAAAGCCAGGAGTGTGTCCAAGCAAAATCATCAAACCACGAGTGTGTACCAAGTCATGTTCCTATGACCGTGACTGTCCGAACGATGAGAAATGCTGCAGCACTAGATGTGGACAACAATGTGGTATTTTATTTATTTAATTTTATGAATGCCACCATAGCATAATTTGTTTATTTTATAGCCTAGTTCAATATATAATTTTAAGCTACTTTTTTTTTTTTTTTTTTTTTTTTTTTCTTGTTTTGAATACCACTGAATTTAAAGGATTTGTGAAATGAGGGGTAAATAACCCAGGCTATAGTGTTTGTTGATAAATGTTTAGTTTTATTTACCTGTATTTAATACACATAAATTAAGTTAAATGTTTGTTTTTGCAGTAAGACCAATTTCTCTTTCAACATAACTTCCTCTTCTTGGCCAGGTTACATTTATCTGTGGCGTAAACTCTAGAGATGAGGCTTCAAAACCATGAATTTTTAGGGCCGTGATTTTCAAATGACGATTGTTTTCAGCCGCCACATTTATCAACACATGATCATTCATACGATCTGATTGGCAGCATACTGTTAAATTTCTGCACTTGAATCAGCGCTTGTTTCTACGTTGGATTGACATGAGAATGAAATGATTAAAGGAGAACTCCGGTCAATTTTAACATTGAGCTAATTTTTTTTGTACATTTGGAGTGCTGTCAGTACAGAGAACAACGCCAAAAATCGGTGTTGCCTACACCGTGTTATCCTCTTTAAAATTTGCACCCTGTTGACTTCAATGGGGCAAGTTTTAAACCTGCTTTTAGCCTCTTAACATCCTTGATGTGTCATTACAAGTGCCCAGCCATGTGAGTGATTCCTTCAGAGTGAACATTGTGAATCTGACTGCAGTAGATGTGAAAGATATTAATAAGTTATGTTAATTCAGCCAGCGCACATACCTGTATTTGCTTCCTGTTTTCGGTCGAAGTCCAAAGTAGTCGATTGTTGAGTTCACGCACGTGATCATAGGTAACTAAGCAACAGTGGAGAACTCGGCAATCGACTACTGTGGACTTCAACCGAAAACAGTCAGTAAATACAGGTATGTGCGCTGGCTGAATTAACATCAATTTTATTAATATCTTTCACATCTACTGCAGTCAGATTCACCCGTGTTCACTCTGAAGGAATCACTCACATGACCTGTGCACTTGTAATGACACATCAAGGATGTTAAGAGGCTAAAAGCAGGTTTAAAACTTGCCCCATTGAAGTCAACAGGGTGCAAATTTTAAAAAGAGGATTTTTGTCGTTGTTCGCTGCACTCCAAATTTACAAAAAAAAAAAAATTAGCTCAATGTTAAAATTGACTGGAGTTCTCCTTTAGACAAACATTTATCAAAGGTCTGCTTTACAAATTAAAGAATCATAATACTTAAAATACAACTTGGTCCAAGTAAAATGGTTCATGCTTTGAGTTTTGTGCTGTTTCTGAAATTGAATGCCACTAAAGCTGAATATTTGTATCCATGTAGTGACGCCCAGATGTTATCCATCCATTTTGTGCCGACAAGTGGATCCGTGATGGCCAATGTCCTGCCAGACAGAAGTGTTGCCCAACCACCTGTGCTGGTTTAACCATCGAAAAGAGTCCTCTGAGATTGATTTTGCGTACCATACTTGAGGACTGACTTTTCACCAAATAAATCTGTTTAGTAAAACATTCCTCTGGGTGAAATTTTATTTATTTTTATTTTTTTTTATACGCTTTTGGCAGCAAAAGTATACCTCAGTGTAAGGCTTTTCAATTACTGTTTAATTTTTTTTGTTTGTTTTTTTTTGTTAAAGAACCAGAAATGAAACCGAAAAAATGCAGGTTAAAACTGATGCGATGTTTAACAGTTTAAGACTTTCAGTAAAGTGGCCAAAACCCCTCTAACCATCCAGAAGGCCAACCAACTTAGGATGATTTTAGCTGTGTTTTTCCCAGCAGGGTTTTTGCACTGTAAATACTGCAAAGATGCTTTTTTTTTTTTTTTTTTTTTTTTTTTTTTTGCATTATTGATGTTTTGGTCATTTCCGTTGAGTAATAAGTTTAATGGAATTAGCAGTTTTACACTTGGTCGGCTATCCTTTACACATAATCTGTTTCTACCAAACACTTAGAATAAAGTCATCTCTGCTGATGCTGTATGACTTGTTTCACTAGTATGACTATTAACAGAGCTTCAGAAAAAATATTCAATGATGTAAATCCTGTTTTCTCATTGTCTTCAATATTATGAGCTTAAAGTGGCAGTTTGGAAGTGATCTGATGTCAGCAGACTGACCCATCTCCACTTTTGATTAACAAGATATACATCTATTTTATTAGTCTGAGGTGAACCACGTTTAATGTAAAAACGGCAAAAACTAAGAACCAGCGACGAGTGAAACACTTACCAATTATAATGATGACTAAAATTGCATTATTTAATATTATTTTCAGTATTCTTTATTAATATTCATAATCGGATGTTTATTTGAAGTTTAAGTGCATAAGTAAGTTTGAGCTGCACAAGCTGAAAACTGCATGAACATTGGTGTAATGTAGCACAAGTTTTCCACTGATGCATTTGGACTAAGAATGTGTACACTAAAGAACAGTATTCTTTATATGGAAAGTTGGTTGTGCCACGTGTAAACCTGAGGCATACGTCTATTTTTAACATAAACCAACATGTTTTTTTTGTTTGTTTGTTTCTTTGTACCTGGTAAGGAATTGAAGTTAGTACTGCTCCAGAGAAACACACAGTTGGCATGGACATAAATTTCAAGTTTGTCTCCTATGGATAATGCATGTGTGTATATATATATATATATATATATATATATATATATATATACACTGCTCAAAAACATAAAGGGAACACTTAAACAACACAATGTAACAATCACACTTCTGGCAATTAGCAAGTCACCCCCAATAAAGGAGTGGTTCTGCAGGTGGTGATCACAGACCACTTCTCAGTTCCTATGCTTTCTGCCTGATGTTTTGGTCACTTTTGAATGCTGGCGGTGCTTTCACTCTACTGGTAGCATGAGACGAAGTCTACAACCCACACAAGTGGCTCAGGTAGTGCAGCTCATCCAGGATGGCACATCAATGCGAGCTGTGGCAAGAAGGTTTGCTGTGTCTGTCAGCGTAGTGTCCAGAGCATGGAGGCGCTACCAGGAGACAGGCCAGTACATCAGGAGACATGGAGGAGGCCGTAGCAGGGCAACAACCCAGCAGCAGGACCGCTACCTCCACCTTTGTGCAAGGAGGAGCAGGAGGAGCACTGCCAGAGCCCTGCAAAATGACCTCCAGCAGGCCACAAATGTGCATGTGTCTGCTCAAACGGTCAGAAACAGACTCCATGAGGGTGGTATGAGGGCCCGACGTCCACAGGTGGGGATTGTGCTTATAGCCCAACACTGTGCAGGACGTTTGGCATTTGCCAGAGAACACCAAGATTGGCAAATTCGCCACTGGCACCCTGTGCTCTTTACAGATGAAAGCAGGTTCACACTGAGCACGTGACAGACGTGACAGAGTCTGGAGACGCCATGGAGAACGTTCTGCTGCCTGCAACATCCTCCAGCATGACCAGTTTGGCAGTGGGTCAGTAATGGTGTGGGGTGGCATTTCTTTGGGGGGCCGCACAGCCCTCCATGTGCTCGCCACAGGTAGCCTGACTGCCATTAGGTACCGAAATGAGATCCTCAGACCCCTTGTGAGACCATATGCTGGTGTGGTTGACCCTGGGTTCCTCCTAATGCAAGACAATTCTAGACCTCATGTGGCTGGAGTGTGTCAGCAGTTCCTGCAAGACGAAGGCATTGATGCTATGGACTGGCCCACCCATTCCCCAGACCTGAATCCAATTGAGCACATCTGGGACATCATGTCTCGCTCCATCCACCAATGTCACGTTGCACCACAGACTGTCCAGGAGTTGGCAGATGCTTTAGTCCAGATCTGGGAGGAGATCCCCCAGGAGACCATCCGCCACCTCATCAGGAGCATGCCCAGGTGTTGTAGGGAGGTCATACAGGCACGTGGAGGCCACACACACTACTGAGCCTCATTTTGACTTGTTTTAAGGACATTACATCAAAGTTGGATCAGCCTGTAGTGTGTTTTTTCCACTTTAATTTTGAGTGTGACTCCAAATCCAGACCTCCATGGGTTGAAAAATGTGATTTCCATTGATCATTTTTGTGTAATTTTGTTGTCAGCACATTCAACTATGTAAAGAACAAAGTATTTAATAAGAATATTTCATTCATTCAGATCTAGGATGTGTTATTTTAGTGTTCCCTTTATTTATTTTTTAGCAGTGTATTATCAACACAATTGTTAGATTCCAAAGACATCAGTGAAACAGGTTATTTCATGATGATTATAAAACCATCATCACCTGATCTCGTTTCACTTTAGCTTTCTTTGCTGCTGCAAATGACTGACAAACACACTGTCACAGCGGCCAAAAAACAAGACAAAAAATATAATAAGAGGCCAACTAATGGAAACACTAATCACTGTTATGGTGATGTCAAATGAAACACATTAGAGTTAAACCTCTGTTAATTCTCAATAAAAACTTTTGTAGAAGTCTGACAGAAATAAAATCAGTCTGGTTAGTAATAAGTGAAGCTGGTAATGCTGTTTGTGGAGTTGTTTAATCCTCCTCTGCTGAGATCTTCACAGATTTAATGTCTTCTTTTCTCTTCACTCGATTTCATCTGAGACTGTGGCTGAAGTCAGTTGTCCTTCTTGTGTTTCTGCTCGTCTTTTTCTGTTCTCTTCTTTCCTTCAGTGATACTGCTTGTTAACAGGCTTATTAAAGCTGAGATGACTCCATATTTAATATACACAGACTTTGCGGCTCAGATAAGGTCCAGTTCTGGTTTATTTCTTTGCTCTTGGCTGACATGTGGCATTGCTATGGCCTGCTTGTGTCCCAGATCTGGCAAACAGGAGCGGTCCGCCCAAGTGCCATCATTCCACGCTGCATGTGGGCCAGATTCGCATTCCACAAGTGCCAGATGTGGGCCGGATCTGGGCTGAAACAATGTTGCTATAAAGTTATTTTATTTTAAACCCCTAGCTACTAATGTGACCTACCGTTTTATCCGTAATGATATTATTTATTTTCTATTACGAAATGCCCAAATCATCATCTCTTGTTGTTCATTTCTTTATTTTATATCCAAAAAATTTTTTATCACAAGCAAAATCTTCTTTATGTTTTCCTCTTTTCTTGTTGAATTTAACTCTCATCACTTCCCTCATGCTTATAACAAAACTGCATTTTTTATTATAATGAAATATTCAAGAAAATATTTAAGATATTTAACCTTGTCAGTTCTTTTTTCGTGTGTATAAAAAATCATATTATGTACGCAAACCCATGATATGTTAATTGTTGTTGTTTTTGTCATAATGATTGTTTATTGTTAAAGATACAACCATGGTATCTTTCCTTGATCTTAAGTTCTGCAATAAAAAAATAAAAAAATGTTGTCGGTGCACCAGCGACAGGTGCACTAACACCTCATAACATCAGTAACTCGACAGCCCAAACAAAACTTTATTCAAACTACAATCATGTAGTTTATTCTGCCCTCGTAAAAGAGTTCCCCTTCTTCAACTATAACTCCTTCCACAAGAAAGTTGAACTGAAGCATGGATTTATTAACACCACCACTTCAAATGCAAGTGGGACAGAGTAAAACTGAAATACAGAAAAAAGGGAAAAATAATTTTCTAAAGACTGTACATTAATAATTGTAAAAGTTTGCTTAAGGTATAACTGGACATAATATGCACAAATAATAATCCAGATGCATGAAATATTGTACTGAATAGTCTCTTTTAATATACATTTTATCCTAAAATTACTGGTACTAATTCCAAGCAAAAGATGAAAAACAAGCTTCTAGCAAACACATTAATACTTACAGACAAAGCTTCTATAAATGATTGCAAAGATGATGAAGAGATTGAGCTGCTTTAACCGTGTGACTATCAGAATCAACTGAGTAAAACAAGCAAAATTTTATTGAAAGGAAAACAGGACAGTCATTATATTTGCAAGAGAAGGACGTTCTTCTTTACTTTGAGGACATTAATTTGGAAAAGGACTTGATTTTCTTTGTACAACTTGTTTTATTTTTAGGAAAATTTCACATTCATAAAAGAAAATGGACTGACAGCAAGCCTTTATTTACCCTATTTCTACAAGAGCTATCTCATTACAGCACCACCATCAATGATCTTAAACAGTCC
Source organism: Leuciscus idus (assembly GCA_021554675.1). Classification (NCBI taxonomy): domain Eukaryota; kingdom Metazoa; phylum Chordata; class Actinopteri; order Cypriniformes; family Leuciscidae; genus Leuciscus; species Leuciscus idus. The sequence goes on along the minus strand of CM038625.1, from coordinate 21,632,072 downwards.
AAGGCTTTAAAAACAAATTCTATTCTGGAAAAATTCCTATGCAACTAATGTGTTTTTTGTATATTCTTTGTAACCTTATTTCTTTTAATGTTTGTACCCCTGGCAAACAGTTTTGTTCTGTACATATTTGTTAATAAAATTAATAATAATAAAAAATAAAAAAAAATGAGTAAAACAAGATGGCTGCAATTAAGGTCAGAGGTTACTCTCTCTGACAACATCAAAAACATACATGGACTAGCACCACCTAGTGGCTCTAAACATAAACTACACTAAGAACAGTACATAGTTAGAAGTGCTGAACATACATACATATATATATATATATATATACATACATACATATATACATACATATACATATACATATATATATATATATATATATATATATATATATCTTTTTTATATATTTATATATACCGGTATATATGCATCAGTCATAGGAGAGAAACTTGAAGTAATGTATGTCCATGCCAACTGTGTGTGTTTCTCTGGAGCTGTACTAACTTCAGTTCATTACCAGAAAAAAAAAAAAAAAAAAAAAAAAAACGTTGTTTAACATAAATGTTGGTTTATGTTAAAAATAGAAGTATGCCTCATGTTTACACGTGGCACAATCCACTTTCCATATAGACGGTTTCAATGGCAACAACATAAACAAACGTTACTGCGCATGTACGCTTTTGTGGCCCAAACTTAACCTCCGGTAGAATCAATAACAACAGAGTTCATCTGTAGAAACCAAGCGACAACATCCTAACCTGAAAAATGAAGCCTACCCGGAAGTGTGAAAAACTGCAATACATCGAAAATCCGCTAGGGGCAGGTCCCAAAAGGGAGCAAATGTCCATAGACCCCCATGTTAAAATGTCCGTATTCACAGCATAAATTCATGTTTTTACAGGTTGGTCCCATGGTTTTTTATTGTATTTTTCGAGAGGTTCCGAGTGCCTGACAACTGTGAGGGGGGTAAAATTTTTTCTAACTCGTTTGTTTAGATCGTATTTAGATATAAAATGTGTGACAAATAAGGGCGTGGTTAACTTTGATTGACAGCTTGATTGACAGCTGATAACGAGCATAGGCTGCGCCGAGTGGAATTCCTGAAATTTGACGTCTCGGCCATGATCTGACAACACATCATACCACCTCTGTATCCTGGATGTCCCAAGATTTTCCAAGATGGCGCTGCCCATACCCCCCATAAACGGCCTCAAAACCATTCTTCAGAAAGTCTATGGGTGACGTCACAGATGCTTTGTCCATATTTTTTACTGTCTATGGTAGAAACAAGCAAATTACATTAGCTAGCAAGTATGTCTAGCCAGTATTATTTGGGACTACCAATAGAAGAAAAGAGCCGTTACTTTGGCCAAACTTAAATGTGACAACGTTACACTACCAGCCCCGTTCAGCAAAATTTTGAGGCAAACATTTTTTTCTACAGACCTGTCTGATTTACCGGAGGTCAGTCAGGTAAATATCTTTGAATACTTAGTCGAGAAGGAATGCGTGTAGGCTACACAAGGGAGGTGTTCAAAGCATATCTCAGCTTGGATGCCTATAACTATTCATATTTCATTCCGGAAAAGTAAAAAAAAATCTAACACACACCACTGCACGGATGGAAATACCTTTCTTTTCCGGGAAATCGAGGCGGGTCAGACGATTTCAAAAAGCTGCTCCGCCTGGATCTTTGTGAAGAAGTCTGGCAAAATCCAGATGGGCATTGCACCTGCATGGCAGGGTAAGTATGGCTGGCTAGCTAACGTTACATTTTACAATAGCATTTAGATACACTTTTCAATACTTGCATTTATCCCGTTGAAATAATGTGTAGCCATGTGGGTACGATTTTGGTTGCTGCGGAGCAGTGTGTTCAGGATGGACTCCAGAGTGGCCCATCTGTCACTTCAAAACCAAGTGTTTGGTCACGGGTGACTAAAAAGGGGAGCATTTTAACAATTATTATATTTAATAATTATATCCTAGTCTTTTCAAATATCAATGTACAATTGGTGGGTATTTTGTACAGCACTACATATGCCAATTTTCCTTGATAATTATTTTTATTCTCATGTATATTTATGTATAATGCACATTTTAATTATCCTTTCAGGCTGATCCACAACCAGTAGCTCAGTGTGATTTCTTGAAACCTGGCAAGAAGATCAAGCTACAAGCCCCTCTGCCTTCCCCCACTAAATCCAGATGGGTCACCAAAAAAGCTTTTTAAAGCCCTGAAAGTAAGTTATAGTTCACATATCTCTAACAAATCAACTAGTCTAATGTAAAAGATTCAGTACTATATATATATATATATATATATATATATATATATGGCAGTGTAGGTAAGGTCTTTTCACCATTTATTTTAGGAAGTTGTGCCAGGCTGTGCTCTCTTTTCCGTCATGTGTGACAGCAGTGAAACAGACACAGCCTCGTGAGTCAGGTAGTCAGGGTTTCACCAGCAGTCAGGGAGAGCAGGATGCTCAGGGAGAGGAACTCAACGTGTTCAGCAGCTTAGCTCAGCCCCACAGTGAGCATGGTAGTGCTCTGAGCTGTCCAAAGTGCACAATATTTTATGATGCCTTCATTAAACTGAACCCAGATCAGAAACACTAGAAAACAGCATAGAACCACTCTGACATGATGCGCGCAAGCTACGCATAACAGCAAGCACAGCCAGCAAGGTGTCTCAGCGTGAGACAACTGACCCGGCTAAGTTTCTCACTGAACACCTCTACCCAAAGTTCCAGGGGAGTGTGGAGGTATGGGAAGGAAAGCGAGGGACTTGCTAAGGAGCAGATTAGGGAGAGGGGCTGCATAGTGATGGACAAAGGGTTGGTGGTGTGTGCAGGAGACCCATGGCTGGCAGCAAGCCCTGATGGTATCATTGATGACAAGCTGCTAGAAGTAAAATGCCCTATCACACTCAGTGCCACAAACCAAGACATCAGAGTGGAGGGCGGGCAGTACATTGTGAACCCAAAAGGCCCCAGAGGTTACTACAGGCAGATACAGTTTGGGATGAAAACATCCTGTCTTGTTATTTGGACCCCAGTACAGCACCTGGAACTTGATGTGCCTTATGACAATGGTTTTGTCTCCACATATATGCAAAAGCTACGTAGCTTTTACTTTAAACAAATGCTGCCAAAAGTTGTGGATGCATTTTTAGAGGGAAGACTGCAGTTGAGTGACAGCTACATGAAAACTGTCTCAAAAGCAGCTTAATAGTGCTGATCTGAAATCAGTTTTACAAGAAAAAGAGTTTTTTTTCTTAAAGCATAGGTTGTTCCTGCCCTTTTGAGCACCAAGCTTTTTCACTTTTTACATCAAATACATAAATACATTAAAAACGGAAATCGTAGTCTATACTTTATTTATCAGTCAATAAATCAGTTAATCAATAGTGTTCATTGAATATATAATTTCATTTTATAATTACAATCCATGTGAAACATTGTGATACAAGTGCAACACTACAAATATCATAATGCATATGTTTGGTATTTTAATATATTTAATAACAAAAAAAAGTAACCCTGTAGGTAAAAGTATCAAATTAAACTGTTAGTTTACCCAAAAATGAAAATTCTGTCATTAATTTCTCTCCCTCATTTCGTTCCAAACCTGTAAGACCTTCGTTCATCTTCAGAACACAAATGAAGATATTTTTGATGAAATCTGAGAGCTTTCTGTCCCTCCATTGACAGCCTAAGTAATTAAAAATAGCTTTATTTGTGTTCCGAAGATGAACAAAGGTCTTGCAGGTTTGGAACGACATGAGGGTTTTTAGGTGAACTATCCCTTTAAGTTGTGGTTTAGTCCTACTTTATTTTGGTACAAGTGGTTTCCCCAGATTTGAAAGTGCTGCACAAACAATTAATATTTTATCTATTGTGCAAAGACTGTTATCATTTCTCCGTTTGACCATACTGACCGGCAGGGTGTTCCGCAGAATTCTGAATGACTTCAGTTTTCCTATGGCCCTTTCCATGTGGATTCTCACTCGGGACATTTTTCTAGAGTGTGTCACCTCTAATCCTGTCAATTGTTTTCTTCCCTTTGTAGATGCTGGTACATGAAGACACATTTGGTGGCAAAATATTCAGGAAAATTGAAGCCTTGATCAGCCATTACATGGTCTCCTTGTTCAAGGAGGTCAATTAACCCTGAATTTTTTGTTATAATAACCTTGTCACTAGCATGACCACCCCAGACTTTTGATAAAAATGTAATAGCTCCTGTTGGACTAATACCAACAAGGAACTTCACAGTATTATGTGATTTGTAGTGGGAGTATGTGACTGCCCATGTTTGCAAACTAGTTGGCCTCTCAATGAACACTTCAGTACAGTCTATTATACATCAAACTTGTTGGAAACCTGTAGTCTTTGTGGTGAAGTGCCCCCTTTAAGCATGACTCCACCCCATCATTATTTAGCGGGCCTTATTTGGGCTATATAAAGGGCATTTCCAGAGTGGTAAGAGATGGCGTCATCCTTGCGTTTACCTGGGTGTCATGGTTGCTGGTACCCACTTGCTCTGTGAGCTGACTTTTCCACGCAGCTGGTGTCTGTGTGGAGGTGCGGAGTGTACTGCTCAAGGTTGTTTTTCCCTCTGCATTGCTGCTATAGTTCCAGTGTAGAAAAGAGATCCGACCGCACGTATAACACGGCGTGCTGTAAATGACTGCTGCTCTCTTGCGCGGTAGGTCCATTGTATTGTGTATATGCAGGCGTGGGACTGTATGTATTTTACAAATGTATGACGCGTGAATTCCTCTGTGTAGTAAATAGGATGAGGGAATGGTCTGCCGGATATTTGAACGGAAGTTCTGCTGATCGGTATGTAAACCCGTTTATGTCTATGTCCACTTTGAAGTAAAAAGTGTGGTTTTAATTCTGTTTCTTGTGTATTTTAGGCCGTTAAAGATGGCGCTTGATCGCAACGCTGCTTAGCCTCGACGCTGCTGTTTTGTTTCTATTCGTTTTGCTTTTAGTTTTCTTTTTATTAGTTTTGTTTCTATCTGTTTTGTTTATTCTTGTTTTTATTTGTTTTACTGATAACTGTTCCTGACAATTGTTTTGCGTGCAGCTGTTTTGAGTACAGCTGCTTGCTTTTGGGTCTTCTTTTTCTCATTGTAATATTTGGTTTATGCTTAGATTCCGATATTGATTATTTGTTTTTGTGCTTTTTGTTTTCACTGTCGGTAAGCAACTGTGTTTGTGTGCGTTTATTGGGCGTTAACTGCCTATTGCTGACCACATTAACAATTAATGCTGTTACCAACTAATGCTGTTTGTTTGTAATTGGTTTTCTTTTCTTTTCTAGGAGCAGGGGTGACTCAAAGGCGGGCAGGCTAGCCATTCTGTGCCTGGTGTACAGCCATTCTCCTTAAGTGTGCGGTAGAGGTTTTCTTGTAGTGAATTTCACCTGTGTGTGTGTGTGCTCTGGAAGTTTTGGGCACTTGCGGGCTGATTCGAGGCCTACTGCTTAGCCTGTCCAGCTAATGTGGCACCCCAGCTCCGTCATGAGAATCTACATGTCTGGTTATTGACTGAACTTCAATGCTCATATACAAACTAGTGGTCTTGCCACCCTGTACCGTTGTTTTATGGACTCTAGTAGTCTTTTAAATTATTTATGACCATCAAATAAAGAATTCTATTTTTCTGTACGTATTCACGTCTCAGTGTCTTGTAATTGTGGGAGGGAGAAACGAACTTGTGTGCCCTTTTTATGGGTATTTCCCCAGCTGGATTAATGCTGGGGTGGCGTAGTCGTGACTTCATTATGGCTCTGTATGGGAGAACGTGCCCGTGATCATCCAATTGCCCTCGCAACGCCACATCTTGAAGAGGGTGGGGAGATTTCTTCTGATATCTTTCCTGGACGGCCACCGGACAAGGCATTGTAACTCTTTAGCCATTCATGAAAGATGTTTGAGACAGTTCCACAACTCACTCTGAAGCGAAAAGCGAAGTCTTGATGATTTAAGTCTAGACGAAGCTTCATCAGGACCACAAGAAACTGCTCGGGAAGGGTAAATATGGTTGATGATGCGTTCCATATTGTTGTCAGGTAAGTGAGGAGGGTAAAAAACACAGAAGCAGATGGTAGACCAGTGTAAAAATGAGTGTGCTTGTCGTCATTTAAAATAAAATCGGACGGACTGCCAAACAAATGATCTTGTAGTCGTTTTTCTTGAGATTCCAGTTTCTTCTCCAGTGAAGCCATTTTTCTTTTTAATTCAATGTTTTCATTTTGTAGCTGGTCAATGTCTGCCATTGACAGATCTGTACCCACAGCAGTGCATCCTTCTTCAGGGTCAGCGTGGGTGACCTCTAAGGAAGGTGAATCAATAGACTCAACCACAGATGGTCTCCTCTGTCTCCTCTGGTATCGCTCCAACTTCTGTGAACCATCAATGGTGTTTTTATGAGCGAAAATTGATGGAACATAATTTGGATGGCATGGGTCCACTGATGGCGCACCTAAAATAAAGACAGAAACAGTTTGTGTTGACAGTATTGCATCTTGCTAAGCATCATACATGCATGCTTTGTATAATCCATAACTTTTCTGGTTTCATGTTGCAATGGATCACGATCAATACCGTTCCCAATTATTCTAAAACTATCCTCAAAGTTTATAGAGATAATCTTGCGGTAACTAAAGAGCCTATCCTTTAGTCGTGCCCTTAAGAAGTTAGACGATCAGTCTATACGAGTTAATAATCTACACTGTAAAAACTAAAGGAGCCTCAAATATCCTGTCGGATACTCAAGGAACTTCAAAATGTAATTTAAGTGCCTCAAAGCTCTTTCTCCTATAGTAGGGTTACTGGAGGAGCATTGACATTCTTTGAGGTTCTTGCTGGAACTTATGGGATCCTTTAAGCACTTTGTATTTAGTTCAGAGGTTCTGGAGTCACCTTTTCATTACCATGAGACCTCGAAGTGCTTTGGGGGAAAATAGAGGAACTTGAATGCGATAAAAGGGTTATTGGAAGATCTTTTAACATTTAAGTGGTTCCTGGAAGATCTCTTATGTTAAAGCCAGCATCTGGAGGAACCCAATGGTTCTGTGAGGCCAGAATGAGAATATTATTATCCTATTATTATTATTATAGGCTACTTAAGTTTGATTCAGTATAGCCTACATACCCAGGTGAAAAAAGACGTACTATTAAAAATGTACTTGAGTGTGTTTTTAGTAGGCCTAGGCCTACAATACAAATATACTTTAATGCATTTTTAATACATTTAACAGTAGCCTACGTCTTTTTCACCTGGGTAGCTTACATTTATTTAGTATCTATAGGCCTATTTTGTTGATTAATTTAAACCTTAAACAACAACACTAAATTATAATAATATTAATAAGAAGAATTCATTAATTATTATTGAATAAATAATAGTAATAAAATAATAATTTTTACCTACTTCTTCATAAATTATTATTTGAAGAAGAAGAACTAGGAGGAGAAAAGTTTTATTCTGTCACGAAACTGCTGCTATTCCTCTGCTGTCGTCGCTTCAGTGATGCTCGCGCGCAACAAAGCTCAGCTGATCTACGTCATCGGGTAACGGCTCCGTCCTCTCATCAAAGCTTCCGCCGTTTGATCGGCTCTCCGTTACAAGGTTTGTAAACTCGCCAAATAAATATAAATACAGAGTCAACTCACTATATATTCAAACACACATAAACTAGATTGATTATACATTACTACTTTTTTACAGTGTTTACCACTCGTTTATTGCACAGTATCTGGTATGAAGGTTTTAGCCGCGATGCTAACTACGTTGATCTAACGTAAGTTAATGAACAAATGGAAATTATTGACTTATTGTCTTAGATTGATTTAGTCATTCAATTCAACATATTCTGTAAAACTGTGTCTTCAAATTGCTGAGATAGCCTAACTAATGTAGCTGATTCCTGCTGTCGTCATTGGCGTTTGTTATGAATAACAAAAGCAGGTTAATATAGTTTGGTCTGTTTTTGTTTAGCCTAACTTTACTTACTACAGGTGCCCTCATTCTCTCAAATACCATTTTAAAGCCATTTACTGGTCAATAAATATTATGTTGTGAATAATCAGCTTTGTTCTTTTGTTTCCCCAGAACAACCAGTACATTTCTAAAATAATCTGAACATTTCAGAGGCAACATTGAATTACAGTAAGTTACCTATACACCACATGCAAGTACTTTATTACTATGAACTTTCTCTGTGTGAAATTGTATTGTTTGACTGTGTACTTTTTTAATAAGTTATTCTCTGAAAATCTTCCCTCATGCTCTCAAATCTCATTCATGTTACTCAGAAAAATAATATCACAGGTTTGGAGCTAATAATGCTATGCATTTTTTATAGGCTATACCTTAATCATATGCATTTGAATATAAGACATTTGAACCCTGAATTATAACTTAAAGTTTAGTCTTTTTCGACAAAAAAAAAGGAAAAAGCTATTATATGACTTCAGAAGACTTACAACACAACCCATAACACATGAGTTGTGAACTCATTGACTATTTTTAGGATCTTTTCTGGGACATTTTTGGAGCTTAACCATTTTTACATAAATTGTTGCATTGAATTGAACTAGACAAGTGTACGTAAGAATAGTTTGAATGAATTACAAAAAAAATGTATGCTTGTGTTTCATGCAGTGATATTGAATGGTGACGGGTTGCATTATGCCTGAGATCTGCTTTCGGGTTCCACAGACAGAAAGTCAAACAGGTTTGGAACGTCACAAGGCTGAGGAAATTATTTAATAACTTTAATAACCTTACTAACAGTAAATTTTGTACTTTGCAGGGATCTCGGTAAGCTGAAATACAAGTTTGATCAAGAATAAAAATCCTCCTGTAGACCTGAAAATCACTGAAGTGTCTGGACCATCCACCAGAAAAGAGGAAAAGCAAACAGAAAATGAAGCTGATGCACCTTTTCACTTTTCTAACTCGTTAAGTACCTCACGTGTCCCTTGTGAAGATTTTATAATTGATTGCATTTTATGTTGCAGCGAGTAAAGGTGCATCACATTTGTGAATTTCGTGAAATTACACAGGCAAAAAGACAAAATTGCTGATCGTGTGGATTCTTATTGAAATGACTGAATTCACCTGTGAACATTCACAGAACAATCATCTTACTGCACCTTAACTCTGTTAAAATGGAAAATGTTTTCTGCTTGTTGTGACATAAGGAATACTGTTTCCGGGTCGAAGCCTCTACTTCTACTTTCTCTATCTTGTTTCTAGATATTGAGAATACTCAACAACCATTTATGGGAACTGTTGATTCAAGTCACACATTTAAGCATAGTGTACATTTCAGTCTCCAGTCTCACGGCATCCCAGACTTCAACATTTTATGATTCAAAATAGCTGAATAACTAACCATCTGAGATTTCGGAATAGAGATAAAGGTTAGGATCCTAATTTTCAGGAATATTACAGCACAATGAGTGTATATTAATAATAATAATAATAATTCATTACATTTATATAGCGCTTTTCTCAGCACTCAAAGCGCTTTACATAGAAGGGGGATCTCCTCAACCACCACCAATGTGCAGCATCCACCTGGATGATGCGACGGCAGCCATATTGCGCCAGAACGCCTACCACACACCAGCTTACTGGTGGAGAGGAGACAGTGATGAAGCCAATCAGTATGGGGATGATTAGGAGGCCATGATGGACAGAGGCCACTGGGCAAATTTGGCCAGGATGCCGGGGTTACACCCCTACTCTTTCGAAAGACATCCTGGGATTTTTAATGACCACAGAGAGTCAGCACTGTTTAGCACTGTTTGTTTTTGGCATCTGATAGAGCTTTTGGACTTGGAAACAGTGACGTCAGACTTAACAAGCGGACTGAAACACGTTTTAAAATTAAGTGAAGATGGACATTTTTAATTAGTCAAAATTGTAATTTTTTACATTGATTTATTACATGGAACATGTGTTTTCCATCCATTTTGATGAGATGTCTTTTCTTGTGTAGCCTATTGTATACACATGGTTGATTATTCATGTTACTTATGTATTATACTATTTTTTTGTGTGTGTGTGTATTCATTGATATTAATCTATTACTAGCTTTTTTTTTTCACGTGCATGGAAGTGTATGTATTAAAATGGATCTAAAATATGTAATAAACAATTCTTATTTTGTATTTGGTTCAGTTTGTTTATTATAATAGAAGTTAATGGTGGTAACCATAGTAACAACATGAAATTAATTTAATACAAATAAAATAAAATTGAAATTTGGTTCCTGGAGGCACCCACAGTGGTTCCACACAGTGCCTTATATAAGAGTTCCTCAGGAAACCTGTGTGGTTCCTCAGAGAACCTCCCCTTTTTAAAGGGTGCCTAGAGGATCTACAGACGGTTCCGCCGGTGTGGCAAAGTGAAGAACCCCAAAAGGTTCCTCCAGGCACCTTTTATTTTTACAGTGTACTATAAAAAATAATAGAGATATCACCAGTATTATAAGTCTGTCTTTTGTGGTACTCCTTAAACCTTTTTGCAATATAACATCACCCCCCAAAAAGAATGCTCACCCCTCGTGCGTTTCCTCCACAAAGGACTTCCTTTCCAGGCAGAAGAAAACGGTACTCAAAGAATCCCAGGTCCAGTCAGATGATTTTATAATAAATGTTTAACAAACTTTATTAAAATAATCAAATGAAAAGAATACTTGTTACAGATTATAAATGAGTACTAAGTAACAGATGTAAAAAAAAAAAAAAAGCTAAAGATAGCATGCTTCTTGCGTCTAGTAGGCTAAAGCTGGCATACTAGATTTTCTAGGCAAGGAAGAGCAATAAATCTTCCTTTGTTTGTCTTGAATTCAGCTGAACTCAGGTTCTGCCTTTAAACTTAGTTTCCACACACTTATTACAGCAAAGCTTCAAAAAGCAATTCTAACGGTATAGCATCTCAACAGTCGTTGATACTGATCTTCCGCACAAGCTCGAGCATTTCTGCCTCTGTCATCTCCTGGAGGGTAAGCGGCTTTCTGTTCTGTTGCGTTGCCCCAGAAACCACGTTTGCAAAGGAGTTTCACACAATCTGTTGGCAGCTTTCTTCACAATGTGCATGATTGATTAAAACGTATTGATTAAAAACAATATTAGTAGCCTACTAGTACAATGAAATTAGGTCGAAGTCAAATTTATTTCACAATGCACATTGTTTTAAAGCAGCTTTACAGATAAAATATATCAGTGATAATATTGTAAATTCGTCAGTGAAAATGTAGTTAAAGTCCATATTTAGTACTTCATTTAAAGCTTCATTAGAAGAGCTATGCATTATTGTATTTGTTATGTCCCAAGGGAACAAGCCGAAGGCGACTGTTAGTTAAATAATGCAGGTTATTTGTATAGCATTGATGGAAAAAACATTGTGGCTTTTATGCTTGCTCTGACATGCACTGTGAGCTGTAAGGTCTTATATAGACAGGTGTGTGGCTTTCCTAATCAAGTCCAATCAGTATAATCAAACACAGCTGGACTCAAATGAAGGTGTAGAACCATCTCAAGGATGATCAGAAGAAATGGACAGCACCTGAGTTAAATATATGAGTGTCACAGCAAAGGGTCTGAATACTTAGGACCATGTGATATTTCAGGTTTTCTTTTTTAATAAATGTGCAAAAATGTCAACAATTCTGTGTTTTTCTGTCAATATGGGGTACTGTGTGTATATATAATCATATTATGATCATATTTTCTTGACCTAGTAAGAACTCTAGCAGCTGCATTTTGGACTAACTGTAGCTTGTTTATTGAGGATGCAGGAGAACCAGCTAATAAAGCATTACAGTAATCTAGTCTCGAGGTCATGAATGCATGGTCTAACTTTTCTGCATCAGAAACTGATAGCATGTTACTTAGCAATGTTTCTAAGGTGGAAAAAGGCTGTTCTTGAAACATGAAATATCATTTTCGAAAGACAGGTTGTAACTTCGAATATTGATAAAGAATAATACTGAAAATAATATTAATGCAATTTTAGTCTTCATTATAATTGGTAAGCGTTTCACTCATCACTGGTTCTTAGTTTTTGCTGTTTTTACATTAAACGTGGTTCACCTCAGACTATAATAAAATTAAGAGATGTATATCTTGTAAATCAAAAGTGGTGATGGGTCAGTCTGCTGACATCAGATCACTTGCAAACTGACACTTAGAGCTCATATTATTGAAGACAATGAGAAAAAAGGATTGACAATTGATTTTTTTTTTCATAAGCTCTGTTAAAAGTCATACTAAACAAGTCAGCATCATCAGCAGAGATATGACTTTATTCTAAGTGTTTGGTAGAAACAGATTATGTGTCAAAGTGTAAAACTGCTAATTCCGTATTAAACCATTACTCAACCAAAACATCAATAATGCATAAAAAAGGCATCTTTGCAGTATTTACAGTGCAAAAGATCTGCTGGGAAAACACAGCTAAAACCATCCTAAGTTGGTTGGCCTTCTGGATGGTTAGAGGGGTTTGGGCCATTTTTTTTTTTTGTTGGATAAGCAATGATCACTAAAACCTTTTTCTTTAAAAAAATAAATAAATGAATGGCAGTGCATAATTTAAGGTTATAATTATCCTATTATTATTATTATTATTAAAAAGGGCATAATTTATTATATGTACCTCTTTATAGTGGATTTAAAAGTCCTCTTTACTGGCAAAATATAAAGCATTTACTATTAACCCTTCAAAATACACTTTAACAATTAAATAAATAAAAGCCCAAAAAGTATAGCGGCCGCAGGCGCATCCTAGACCTCGGGCATCTGAATCACACCCTCATGAGAGCCTATAAACAAAGACTGCATTATTTAAAATATGAATACATGCAGTCTTCAGATACATTAATAGACAAACTTAAACTTAAGGTGGGGTATGTGATTCTCTTTTTTGACCATTTTTTCAAAATCACTTGAAATCCTATTCCGAACCCACTTACAGCCACTGAGTTAGAAGCACTGAAATGAAAATTAAGCAATTTAATCATCTGTGGAACGGGCAGGACTCGAAAAACTCCAGCCAATCATTTCCAAGACCACCTAGAATCATTGGACAATAAGTGCGTCAATCAAACGGTCATACCATAACCCCCTCCCCCATCCCCCTCGCGCGCATCCATGTTCTTCGAATGGGTGGAGTCAAAGGAAAGAAGGTAGGACCATTTGAGTTATGCATTTGAAAATTGATTGGATTGAAAAGTCAATCCTTAAGTAAAATCAATCTCAGAGGACTCTTTTCGATGGTTAAACCAGCACAGGTGGTTGGGCAACACTTCTGTCTGGCAGGACATTGGCCATCACGGATCCACTTGTCGGCACAAAAAGGGTGGATAACATTTACCAGGCGTCACTGCATGGATACAAATATTCAGCTTTAGTCAGTGCATTTAGTGGCATTCAATTTCAGAAACTCAAAGCATGAACAGGTTTTACTTGTTACTAGTTGTATTCTAAGCATTATAAATCTTTATTTTGTAAAGCACAATCTTTGATAAATGTTTGTCTTAACCATTTTATCCTTCATGTCAATCCAACGTAGAAACAAGCGCAGAAATTTAACAGTATGCTGCCAATCAGATCGTATGAATGATCATGTGTTGATAAATGTGGCGGCTGAAAACAATCGTCATTTGAATATCACTGCCCTAAAAACTCATGGTTTTGAAGCCTCATCTCTAGAGTTTACGCCACAGATAAATGTAACCTGGCCAAGAAGAGGAAGTTATCTTGAAAGAGAAATTGGTCTTACTGCAAAAAACATTTAACTTAATTTATATTTATATTAAATACAGGTAAATAAAACTAAACATTTATCAACAAACACTATAGCCTAGGTCATTTACCCCTCATTTCACAAATCCTTTAAATTCAGTGGTATTCAAAACAAGAAAATAAGATATAAGTTATATATATTGAACTAAGCTATAAAATAAATTATGCTATGGTGGCATTCATAAAATTAAATAAATAAAATATACCACATTGTTGTCCACATCTAGTGCTGCAGCATTTCTCATCGTTCGGACAGTCACGGTCATAGGAACATGACTTGGTACACACTCCTGGTTTGATGATTTTGCTTGGACACACTCCTGGCTTTGGTTTATCTGTTTGCGCATAACATTATCAATGAATGCCTCACTGCATTTAAAAGAAAGAAAAGCTGACCCACACACTAACACATACCTATGTATGGAGCCCTACACTGACGTCCACATCTATTGCTGCAACATTTCTCAGTGTTGGGACAGTCACTGTCATCGACACACAAATCCTTACACACTCCTCCAAGGGTTTTGACTGGACACACTCCTGGCTTTGCTATTTAAAAAAAAAAGAAAAGAAAAAAAAAAAGATGGGGAAGCAAGATCACTGATTGCTGAATGTCTCATTCAATGCATGCCCCCCCCCCCCCCCCTTTGGTTTCACTGTCATGTCAGTGAATGCTGAATAATTACACACTGCACATACATATGCCTTCAGAGGCATAATAATATGCATTCTCTCGCAATTTGTTGCGAGTTCAGGCAAACAGGGTTTCAGACAGCTCTATACGTTAACATTGAAGGGTTCCATTCAGCTTCAACCTAATTCCTCAAAATGAGCAAATCTCTCTATGAGCAGGCGACAGAGACAAGTCTCGAATGGACCGTCTTTTCTGATTTTGCACTTTGTAGACGGTCCCTTCGGACTTGTCTCTCAGCTGCCTGCTCATAGAGATCAACTGATTATAAAGCTGGTATAAAGGAAATTAGTTTGCAGCTCATTTTTCTATGTTACTATGATTGGAACGAGGTGACATGAGTTAACATTTAGCTCATGAGTTGGGTCATTCTACAGAAACGTCCACTTTTGGTATGGCAAATTTTTCTAACATTTAAACTTACACCACATTATTAGATTACCCTTTGACTTTATGAAAATGCATAAGAGACAGCTTAATGATTTTTTTAAAAAAATTGTGCATTTATTTAAAGACGGCATGTACCTTTTTTTTTTGTCACTGGTGTTACCTTACTTCTTTGGCAATATTAAAGGTTTTTATGAAATATTATTTATATATTTTTTTCAGCACATGTAGTCAGAGTTACCGAAAAATAATAATAATGCAACAAATAAGGAGATTATGTTTTATTTATTTTAATCAGGTTTGTTAAAAGTGTGCTTGAATGAGGTTAGTTCGTTTGTGCAACCATGTGTTTGCTATAACAATGAAAATATTTGAAAACCAGTTAAAATCAAGTAATGATGCAATCCTTTAAATCTTAACTTTTGAGTGTAGCAGAATTAAATGGATGTAAAATTATTATTACGTCACATGTGACGATTTAATGTGACAGAAAAAAGACAGTAACACCAGTGACAATGAATCACCATTACATCCATAAGACCAAAAATCATTATTCTTCAACTATAATTAAGTAGAGGAGACTAAATTGTTACATTTGGCATATAATCTAAATGAATAGCTTTGAATAAAGTTTATCTATAAATGGGAGTCACACCAGTGACAATTTTCATGAAAAATTCATTTTACAAAATGGCTGCTGCAAGGTATCAAACCACATGTTGTAAATCATGGTATACTAACTAAATTAAGTAGTTTAATCGGTATTCTAGTTTTTTTTTACAATTCCCTAACAATAAAGTAGGTCATACCAGTGACTTCAACTAAAAGCTTCATATGAAATTAGAAGATTTCTGATAACTGAAAAGAGACAGTGGATTTACTATGGGATTTTCTTCATAGATATTCAGGAAATTGGAATAAGGAAGTCAAGTGATGTCATCAGTGTGATTTTTTCCCCAAAATAAGATATTTTTGTTTAACGGTAACACCAGTGACACAACTCCAGGGGACCACTACTTTCATTATAAATTTTATAATATTTATTCTGGATTTAGTTTTTTTTATATCATTTACATAATATATTTGATAGTTATGTATACATTATTGTATTTTAAATGGTGTAAAAACACTGTAAAAAAAATTCTAACCTCCCCAACTCAAAATTTTCTAGTGACTGGTCACATCTAAATTTTTCAATTGTCCCAAGTTAAATTCTTATAAAATTAAATTTACAGATTTTCACTTGGGCCAATTGAAAAATTTAGATGTGACCAGTCACTAGGAAATTTTGAGTTAGGGAGGTTAGAATTTTTTTACAGTGAACCTGTTCTTGACCTCAAAATAAAGCATTTTCCCTCTGTACATGACTGTGGGGACGAGCACTTCTCTGGTGCTTGGAATTCTATATAATTAATAAAAATCAAATATTGCCACATTGGTGGCTCAAGAAGGTGTAATTGTTCAAATAACATATTGTTTTATTTTAAAATGCAAAGAAATTGTAACCCTAAAGTGTTTTTCAAGTGTAATATTTCTGTAAAGGCTAGGGACAGAAAAGTGGACGTTTCTGTAGAATGACCCAGTTATTGATCTGGGAAGTTCGGATCTGTGAATATATTGCTAATTTTAATGAACAATGCAACCGCTTCACTATTAACGTACGGGGCCGTCTGAAACTGTGCCAGCGGGACATTAAACAGGAAGTGTTTGTTAAACCACCATGTCCTTTTAGGGGCTCTGTATAAAGCTGACCCACACACTATACAATATAAATACCTGTATATGGAGCTGTACACTGATGTCCACATCCATTACTGCAGCATTTCTTATCGGTCGGACAGTCACGGTCATGGGAACACGACTCGACACACACTCCTGCCACTGCTACTTCAAGGGTTGCATTTGGACAAACTCCGGGCTTTGGTTTCCCTGTGATGCGTTTAAATACAGCATATCAGTGAATGTTTTTTAAAAAGCTGATCCACACTATAATAAAATATAATTACCTTTATGTGGAGTTCTACACACATGTCCACATCCATTACTGCAGCATTTCGCATTTCCCGGACAGTCACCGTCACGGGAACAAAGTTCAGCACAATGTCCTATCTTTCCGTCTGTGCTTGGACACACTCCTGGCTTTACTGTTATTCAAACACATGACAGAAACCATTATTACTGAACGCTGAATGTCTCCTTCACCATTAAATAATTTTCTTTACCATGAAAAAATTCAGTCTGTCTCCTTCAAAGTTTCACATTTAATTTAATGTGTCACTTGCATTTTCTTGTGAAACTCAACAGCAACATTTTTTTCAGTGTTTCTTTTGGAGGACCTCTGACATCCACTATTGAAACTTGTTGAATGCAGGGAGAACACACAATCAAATCAGTTCCACAATCAAATCGTTGCATTCGTGTCCTTTAGAGCAGTGTTTATCTGAAACATCCTCGTCGGGACGCAACTCAGTTTCACCAGGCACCAACCGGCCCCTATACAGAAGATAACTCAAGAGGATCATCGGGGAGACCGGTGTGCTGAAATAGCTTTTTCCACTTGTAAGTCGAGGGTTTTGCAATGTGTGTATCAAACTGAAGTATAACAGCCACACATTTATCTGCATCAAGTCAAATTAGTTTAGAAATCTACCATTTATCCCTTATTGTTACAAAGTGCCATTACAACACAGAACTAACCACTAGTGCATTGTAATGCTAATATAAAACATGGACGGCGATTCATATTTTGTGGCATAATTATGTTGAACCAAGTTACATTAAGCATTTTAATACACAAAAAAAGAAAATAGTAACACATTTGTAGCAAAACAGACTGAACTCATTAAACTCATGCAATCAGACTTTTAACAAAAGTAGCTTGTCAGGTAATACTTCAATAAATAAGTTATAATTATCCCCCATGCTTAATAGTACATCATTGTTAAAGGGGTAAAGGGACAAGTACAAATACAAAACTGCAATAACTGCAAGCAGCGATTTCAGGGCCATGCCCCCGAAGAAACAGCAACAGCAGTGCAGAGCCAGAAGAACAAAAACAGCAGAAATCTAATGTCTATGGGGAAACAGCTGTTCAGAAGTGGAGGTGAAAAATGCCACTGTTTGCAGCTTGAGCCATTCACCAAACTGCAGAGGAGAGCCTTCAGTGTGAGACTGAGGACTCAAAATAATTACTTTGCATGTTAACCATATTAACATGCTAAGCTTATTTAATACTAATGTAGCTTATGGTCAACCTGATAGCTGAAGAGCCACATTAGAAGAATAGCATTTGGGTAGCATGCTAAGCTAACTAACATAAGGCAACAAATACAGGCCAGGTCAACTTTGGAGACAAATATCTCAGGAACTTTAGTTCATATCAAAAATCCATCCAGTCATTTCTATGCGGCTCGGTCCAAAGATCAAAGCTAATTTTGGACAACATTAGGCTAAATTTGAAGGAGGAGTAATGAAAACTCTTATTCATTTACTTCAATATGGCGGACAGTCACATTTAGGGAAAATGACAAATGATACATTGTACGAATCAGCATAAGCTAGGGAACAAAACGACTAGTTGGAAGTTTGAAGCATTTTTGCAAGAAAAGTACATCTCTGGAACACTAGGTGGCACTGTGTTCAAGCTTCTCAGGTACTTTCAGGACACGCTGTCGATGATTCCTACCAAATTTTGTGAAGATGTTAAATTGTAAAAAATAATAAATAAATAAAAAGGATATTGCAATTTATGTCAAAATTCAATACGGTAGACACGTGATTCATCCAATCTTTTTGATTAAAAAAACCCCACAAAACTGATCCACACTACAAGAAAATATAATTACCTTTATATGGAGTTCTACACACATGTCCACATCCATTACTGCAGCATTTCGCATCCCCCGGACAGTCACCGTCACGGGAACAAAGTTCAGCACAATGTCCTATCATTCCGTCTGTGCTTGGACACACTCCTGGCTTTACTGTTATTCAAACACATGACAGAAACCATTATTACTGAACGCTGAATGTCTCCTTCACCATTAAATAATTCTTTACCATGAAAAGATTCAGTCTCTCTCCTTCAAAGTATCACATTTAATTTAATGTGTCACTTGCATTTTCTTGTGAAACTCAACAGCTGACATCTACTATTGAAACTTGTTGAATGCAGGGAGAACACACAATCAAATCAGTTCCACAATCAAATCGTTGCATTCGTGTCCTTTAGAGCAGTGTTTATCTGAAACATCCTCGTCGGGACGCAACTCAGTTTCACCAGGCACCAACCGGCCCCTATACAGAAGATAACTCAAGAGGATCATCGGGGAGACCGGGAGTGCTTTTTCCACTTGTAGTTGGGGGTTTTGCAATGTGTGTATCAAACTGAAGTATAACAGCCACACATTTATCTGCATCAAGTCAAATTAGTTTAGAAATCTACCATTTATCCCTGTTTATCCCTTATTGTTACAAAGTGCCATTACAACACAGAACCAACCACTACTAGTGCATTGTAATGCTAATATAAAACATGGACGGCGATTCATATTTTGTGGCATAATTATGTTTAACAGTTACATTAAGCATTTTAATACAAAAAAAGAAAATAGTAACACATTTTTAGCAAAACAGACAGAACTCATTAAACTCATGCAATCAGACATTTTTCTTTTAACAAAAGTGGCTTGTCAGGTAATACTTCAATAAATAAGTTATAATTATCCCCCATGCTTAATGGTACATCATTGTTAAAGGGGTAAAGGGACAAGTACAAAATTGCAATAGCTGCAAGCAGCGATTTCAGGGCCATGCCCCTGAAGAAACCGCAACAGCAGTGCAGAGCCAGATGAACAAAAACAGCAGAAATCGAATGTCTATGGGGAAACAGCTGTTCAGAAGTGGAGGTGAGAAATGCCACTGTTTGCAGCTTGAGCCACTCAGTTGATGCTGACTCACCAAACTGCAGAGGAGAGCCTTCAGTGTGAGACTGAGGACTCAAAATAATTACTTTGCATGTTAACCATATTAACATGCTAAGCTTATTTAATACTAATGTAGCTTGTGGTCAACCTGATAGCTGAAGAGCCACATTAGAAGAATAGCATTTGGGTAGCATGCTAAGCTAACTAACATAAGGCAACAAATACAGGCAAGGTCAACTTTGGAGACAAATATCTCAGGAACTTTAGTTCATATCAAAAATCCATCCAGTCATTTCTATGCGGCTCGGTCCAAAGATCAAAGCTAATTTTGGACAACATTAGGCTAAATTTGAAGGAGGAGTAATGAAAACTGTTATTCATTTACTTCAATATGGCGGACAGTCACATTTAGGGAAAATGACAAATGATACATTGTCCGAATCAGCATAAGCCAGGGAACAAAACGACTAGTTAGAAGTTTGAAGCGTTTTTGCAAGAAACGTACGTCTCTGGAACACTAGGTGGCACTGTGTTCAAGCTTCTCAGGTACTTTCAGGACATGCTGTCGATGATTCCTACCAAATTTTGTAAAGATGTTAAATTGTAAAAAAAAAAAAAAAAAAAAAAAAATGATATTGCAATTTATCTCAAAATTCAATATGGTAGACACGTGGTTCATCCAATCTTGTGAAACTCTGTATCCACAAATTCGGCATGACACAAGGAATCCACAGACATGATTTTCTGACAAATTGTTCAGAAGTTATTTGGCAATAATAGCCATTTTCCAGATCTCATGACCTGTAGGTGGTGCTGTTCCCAAATTTGGCATGGACAATCACATCATGGTTCCGATAAAGCACAGGTGTCAAGCTCAGTTCCTGAAGGGCCACAGCCCTACATAGTTTTGTTCAAACCCTGCTCACTCACACTCACTAAGCCTGAAAGACTTGATTAGCTGGTCCGATGTTTAATTAGGGTTGAAGCTAAACTCTGCAGGGCTGTGGCCCACCAGGAACTGTGTTTGACACCCCTGCGATAAAGCTTACCAATTTTTGTTTAGATTGATCAAAGTTTGGCCGAGATACAGCCTCAGAACCAATTTTGGGTCGACATAATTGTTTAGTTTCTGACATCATAACTTTTGAACAAAGATGAAGGAAAATAATAATAATAATAATAATAATAATCTGTTCAGTCATTTCTGTGCATCCCAGTCCAAAGATCATCTGAGGCAATTTTTGAAGCAATTAAAATCTGAGCAAAATCTGAAGTGGCAAAAAATCTGAATACTGTACTTTTCAAAATGACCACTACTGTAATGTGCGGAGTCTTAATTTAATGTTGAATGTGAGAAGCATGCAAGCATTTAATTTTTCTAGATCAAAAGGTTCAAAAGTTATAACCATTTCAAAAGTTAATCTTTAAACTGGTGGTGGCACTATAGAGAAGATCCTAGAGACTCAAACGAAAGTGTTCCAAATATCATAATTTTCCTATGTTCCATTTATAGGGCTGCCTTGGACTCCCATTCGGGAGGAATAATAATAATAAAGTAAACTATCAATTACAATAGGGGCTATCCTAAAAATAAAGTTGGCAGTGAGCATACATTACAACAGTGTAACCAAAATAATGGATCTGTTCACAATTTTTTTTTTAAATAATAATAATCATCATCATCATTGTGTTTTCCGTGTACAATGGGAAAAAAGCATGTCACACATAAATAAGACTTAAACTTAACTGTTTAGAACTATAGCATACAAAGTTGAACTATTACTGGACGTCTGTTACTGTATAGGCTAGGCCTACTTATAATGTTCTGAGATGTGCCTAAAGTCATATTTTGTTTAGGTTGTTTACATATTTTCTTCGTGCTTATAATGAAGCTAAAAGATCTCACCCGTGAATCGATCTTCTGGGTTTCTTACGCTCCAGCAAACAGAGGAACACAATAAAACAGCGACCAACGAGCAGTAAAGCCGAGCTGTCATCCTGAAACCTGCGATCTCACAATGGACTCTGTCTCTGCTGGAAATGCACTGAATTAGGGTTTTAACGCGCTTTTAAATACTAGGTGCGTCTCCAACCTGTCTGTAGCTTTAGTGGTGTAATCTTAAAGACCCTGATTAATTCGTTCAGGTGTGTCCAAGTGCTACTTAAGGGCACGTAATAATAATTACCGTAATTAGGAGATTACAATAGGAGGCTTCGCCTTTGGTGTGTCACAACTGTTTTAAAACGTTTGCCACTAGTGGACGATCGCACCCTATGATCACACCCATTAACCAAAGTCTATATGTTTTTACATAATCTCGGATCAGTTTGATAAGTTCAGACATTTTATTAACACATTTGTATAATAGGCCTAGGTTACAAATGAAGAGTAGTAGATTTGTCTCTGATTAGACAACAACCACAACAAAAAACTACCAAACACACTGTACAAATGAATAAACTAACATCAATTCTGCAAAACCTTTATGCTTCATTCTGAAGATTTTGAACAGTTCTGTAACAGTATTGGGACGGTTTACACTGTTCTGATTGGTTGTCTCTGCTGTAGTGGGCGTGGCTGCTGTTGTGATGTCACGATCAGTCCATCACTGATGAATCAGACATTGTCACATCAGGGCTCTAGGGGGCGATGATGATGATGATGATGATGATGATGATGATGATGATGATGATGATGATGATGAGATGCTTATAACAAGCCTCAGAGGATTTTTGTACAGAAAACATTTGTGAAATAATTTTATTAATTTTGTAGCCAATATCCACCCTAGAAGATGATATGAGAGCGTATCACACACACCAAAGTATAGCTCTATATCAATCTCATTTATAAAATATATTTGCTACCCTGCTGACAAATCCAGTAGGCTATATGGTGTTTTTTAGTCATTTTAGTTCTGCTGATGTTGTTTGTGGTTTGGGAGATCAGTTTATATCAGTTCCAAATAAGACCAGCATTTACAGGCTGTTTTCTACTGAAACAGACACTGTCAAAATGCTCTACAGGATGTTGCTTCTGAGGGAAATGAGAAGTGAGAAAAGGAGGGGGCGTGCATGGGATCTTGCAGCTTTGCAAGATCCCATGTTCATATTTTTAGAAGATTGCTTATTTATAATGACAACAGTAACTATATTTTGGTGAAAACTATGCTAAGAGGTTTATAACATTACATTGTTTATTCAGCCAACATAAATGTTGTTTTCATTGACTGTATCATGTGACTAGCCTATAGTCAGAGTCTGAAGCGCGTTCACGTACACAGACGTGCTCATGAACTGTGTTTATTCTCCCTGACTGAAGAGTTTCTTTATAAACCTCAGATTATCTACTGATATTGTTCAGATCATAGAGTGATTTTATCTCAGACTTTTGGAGATGACGTTGCTCACACTTATTTTGTTCTCTTTGAGTGTGTGTTGTCTATCTGGTGAGTTATAAACATGTTTTTATACTTCTAGTAATAATGTACATTTAAAATTGTTCAGAGGATTTAAATTAGCTGTTAATAATATTGTGTTTCTGGTGTGTTTGGTGACACAGATGCAGTGAAGTCAGTGTCAGTGATGGAGGGAGATTCTGTCACTCTAAACCCTGATCTCACAGACATACAGAGAGATGATGAGATCGTGTGGAGGTTTGAAAACATTCACATCGCTAGAGTGATCATGAACATTACTAGATATGATAATGATGAGAGATTCAGAGACAGACTGAAACTGGATCAGACTGGATCTCTGACCATCAGTGACATCAGAACCACAGACTCTGGACTTTATCAACTAAGAACCATTATTGGAGATAAGGAGTTTATCAAGAGATTCAATGTTACTGTTGATAATTGCACGCTTTCTTCTGTCATCGTCATACTCAAAATGTACATCATTATTGTCATAACCCACAATGATATTTTAAGATTATTTATTAGAAATCTTGAAGATACATTTCAGATGCAGTTTTTTGTTTTACCTTATTCTAACATTTACAGTATATTTATCAAACAAAATAATTAAAATTACCAAACATTATCCCTCCAGTGCATGAAAAACATCCAGATCCACATCATATTACCTCCCACACAAGGGGCAAAATGAACACACATATTATAGAACCGAAATAGTTTATTATTAAATAAACTTCTTCCAAGTGTCATGAGCATCTGATCCATTGTGCTCTTACAGGAGGAAACTCAGATATATTAAAGCAATCTGCAACATTTCACAATGAATAAGATAACTCCGTATGACATGGGTGAATTACTACAGATCCAGGGTCATTACAAATTTTTTGGTAAATTTATTTGATGACATCAGAGCAAAATAACTTACAAGAACATTCAAGTGCAATTTACTGAAAGTACAGCAGGGCAGGATGTGCATTAATTAAATGCATAATTAACTTTAATGAACTAAACCTAACAAAGATGAAGTAACGCTACTCATAAGAAAAAACAATCAAAGGCGCTCGAGTAATTAGTTTTTAGAGAAATGTAAAAAGCCTTTATTCTTTCATGGCTTAGATTTTAAAAACAGGCGACGAGCAACGGCACACCTATGTGGCCAATAAGTCTTCATCAGGGTGTGAAGTAATGAAGTAAAGTTAGGCGGGTCAACTAAACCAGGTAATTTGTTTTCTGGTGAAAGAAATACATAAATGTAGAAGAAAGCCAAAATATGAAATATCATGATTGTATATTTACGGAGCAACTTACTGCTTTTTAGAGAAGGGTCAAAATGATCATTTTCACCTGAGATTTGGAGCAAAATTACAGGGAGTATAAATGACTTCAGAAAGTCGGAATCATTATTTTATTTTTACACATAGGTAAGTCAATTAGTAAAATCTGTTGACTTTAGCAATCTTTGTTTCATTAAACGACTCGACGCCCATGAAGAGACGACTCGACACTGGCGATATGTTTATGCCCTAAATCAATACATGATTAACTAACTGTATTTCTCATGTACATTTCTGAAATGCACTTTCTGTAAAGCTGCTTTGAAACAATATGTATTGTGAAAAGCGCTATACAAATAAATTTGAATTGAATTGAATTGAATTAAAGGTATATGCCAACGGTGACAGTTTAAAAATGAGGGGGAAAAAAAAACACTTATTTAGTTTTGCCCCAAGTTTGCATGCCTGTAACTCATGAATTATTAAAAATACCTTAATATCCTTTTATATTTAGATTTTTAACAAACATTTATTTTGGTATCTTCATTTTAAAGGCCCTCAATGGTTCAGTCCCAGAAATATGGAGATCTAAATGTGGATCCATGAGTAAATTGGTCAATTACACATTTTTAGTGGTCAGAAATCAATTGTGGGTTTCTTTGCATTCAGTTGATAAGTTTTACATGTAGGCCCTATTACATTTAATAGTTTGGCTTTCATCACTATTTATGTGTCTGTTTTTAGAAAAAAATATTTAGAAAAAAAGGGAAAGTTTCTGAAATATGGTTGATTTGACACGGAATGACCAGGCCAATGTTTTAAGTCCTCTTTAATGCACCTTAATAATGGCACAATGAGATAATATACATCATTCAGGAAGGGTGTAATATGAATATAAGATCCTTTAGGAGAGAGAATAGATGGTGCTCAAGAACCTTGGCAAACAAGAGCCACTGTATTCAGATTTTGTATATTTTGTTCATTTCGATTATATTTTAAATCTGAATTCATTGTTATGAGAGAAAATCAGGGCTGTGAGTATAAGCACTGATCTCAGTGTGTGATGAGAATGACTAACACTGACATTAAAGCAGACTTCACTGTTGATATATTCACATCTCTGTGCTTCTCTAATATCTTCCAGCTAAGCCGTCCACTCCACAAAGTCCTTCATCAACTGAGGATGCAGAGGGTAATGAAGCTGATATTCACATCAACAGCACAATTATGAGTGTGATTTTTTCACAGTTCAATAAACAAGTTAATATTGAGTTTTGCATTGTTTTAATATGGCAAATTGTTTTTCTTTTTTCTTTGCTGAAAAAAATATAGATAATAACAACACAGGTTAGCTCTTTACACTTTTTGACAAACACATTTAAGCCATAAACATGTTAAAGGAGACTTGTGCTGGTCAGACTAGTATCAGAGAGTCAGTGAACAGACTGTGGGCGTCTGAGACTGAGACTAGGGACAGACTGACAGATTGTCTCTCTTTATCTTTCCAGAATCTGAGCAGCAAACTCCCTCTCCTCCTCCAGTCTCAGTGTCTCTGATAGTGCCAATCTCTTCTGCTGTTGCTGGATCTCTGATGATTGTTGCTGCTGTTGGGATCTTCTGGATCTGCAAGAAACACAGAAAAACAGACCAACAGGGCAAGTGTTTCACACTGCTGTTACATCTGAAGAAATAGTTACAGTTTTGCTGTTTTAACACGCCTGTCATTATTATTCAAACAGTTCAGACCCGTGATGAAGAGATCACTTACGCTGATCCAATGTAAAAGAAATGCACAAAAAGCGGTAAGACAATTCATGTTACAGTTTACACTGTACAGTTTTAGCATCCATTGCATAATTGAGGGGGAGTTTATACAATAGTATTATATAATGCACATTTTCCATATTTCTACATATGGTTGCAAATTCATGTCAATAAAAAGGTGAACAGGGAAATTAAAAGAAAATGTGATGAGTCTGTTCTAAACCCAGTAGCTGCATTACTGTCTACACAGACAGCTCCCTTACAAGGCAACATCCTAAAAGAAATGGACTTTTAGAAATGCCTTTTGAAATATAATATTCAGCTGTAGCTATCATGACATTATCTACAATTTTACAGCATTCTGGTAGATCCCTTTTATTCACAAATTTAACCCTTTCACAGTTACGTTTAAAATATTCTAGATGATCCCCCCAGACCCAGAGTGAGTTTTTTAAGGTGACCTTTAGAACGTTTCCCCTTATTACCTGTTTCCATGGCGACGCTTCATGGTTGTCGTGACACACCGCAGCCACAACAGTTCTGTATGACAGATGTATTGCTTTTATTTCCTTTTTCCTTTTTTATTCAAAATATTCAGAAACTTGCTAACCATGTCATTATCTGATATTCCGATTCTCAAATACGTGTAGGGCCGAAGTCAGTATGTTTTGTCGTTTAAAATCATTTAATAATGATCTTGATCTACAACACGACATGGGCGCCGCCATCTTAGTTTGGACCACAGTTGCGCCTATCTGTCCGATTTACAACACGTAAATTCATTAGTTTCTCCCGAAATTCATGACAGTTAGTTGACGGTGAACTGTATAGTTACCTAAACAATGTGTATCTGATATGAATAAAACAGTTATATTTGAAAATAGCCTATTAGATTAAATCGTATGTTAATGGATTATCATTGCCGCTTCCATAGACACAGTGTGTATTGTACTTACTATAAATGTATTGTTTTTTCTAGTGCTTATGTGTATTTAAATGTCTGGAACCTGATTGAAAATGATGTGGTTGAAAACACTGTATAGTTGTGATGTATGACAGCGCTGAGCGTGTCCGTCTCTGGCTCAGCTCCAGCCAAAGCATGAAAGCACAGTTTGAATCTGGCAGTTATGCGACGTCACTGTAGGCTTGTCATAATTCCTGTCTTGTGTTCCCCTTGTCTTGTGTGGACTTTTATTATTAGGCTATATGTCCTATGCCATGTTTTGTAGTCCTTTGTAGTTTTAAAAAATTTCCTGTGCGCTGATTTGCATCGAAAAGGAGACGAAAAATAGATTTTGCAGGAGGAAATGGTTGGGGAGACCCAGGGAGTAAGGATTGTGTGTTCTGCAAAGAGAGAAATGTTTGTTTTGTTTCTGTTTTATATAATTGCAAATATATCTATTACAGTACTGATATTTCGGTCTTTAACTCCTCCCCGAACATCCCGCTGCCCTGTATCTTGCTCTCTCATTGGCTGTAGATCATTGCCAATGTAGTTTTCAGTCAGAACACGGATAATACAGCCCTTATTTACGGATAATGGTCATCATTTATAATTGCACCGTAAAATGACTTAATGTTGAGAAATGTGGTGATCAACATATAATTACACAGTAATAAAGGTATTATCATACTTTAATAAAGGTACAATTACACAATTTATTATTACCTTACAATAAAGGTATAATTACACTGTAATTAAAGTATAATTACACAATGTATTATTACACTGTAATAAATGTATAATTATACAATGTATTATTACACTGTAATAAAGGTATAATCACACATTTATTAAATTATAATAAAGATATTACAGAATGTATTATTACACTGTAATAAAGGTATAATTACATGTTTATTATTACACTGTAAAACATGTATTATTACACTGTAATAAAGGTATAATACATTTATTAAATTGTAATAAAGGTATTATTACACATTTATTATTATACTGTAATAAATATATTACACTGTAATAAATGTATAATTACACTGTAATCAGCGGTTAAATTAGGCCAGGTCCACACGTCCACAACACCATGCTGGAGCTCAGCTCCGTCACGTTCAGCACCAAATATTTTTATTTCACTTGAATTTTTTTTTATCTCCTGGCAACTACATGGCATATGAGATTGAATAATTAGCAAGACTACACAGAGACAACCAGGCTACATGGAATTATCAGACGTCATAATGCATCAATCTCTGCGTTCCCTGGTTCAGAAACCCGCCCACAGTCATTAAGGGAAAACTGTCACAATTCTAAGCGTAACAGCGACGTTACCATGGAAACCCGCGAACAGCTACTACAATGTAGCTTTACTACAATGTTATAATAAATGTCTAATTATACCTTTATTACAGTGTAATAATAAATGTGTAATTATACCTTTATTACAATGTAATAATAAATGTGTAATTATACCTTTATTGCAGTGTAATAATACATTATGTAATTAATTATACCTTTATTCTGTCCTTTGGATGAGACATTAAACCGAGGTCCTGACTCTCTGTGATCATTAAAAATCCTGGCCAAATTTGCCCCTTGGCCTCTGTCCATCATGGCCTCCTAATCATCCCCATATACTGATTGGCTTTATCACTGTCTCCTCTCCACCAGTAAGCTGGTGAGTGGTGGGCGTTCTGGCGCAATATGGCTGCCGTCGCATCATCCAGGTGGATGCTGCACAGTGGTGGTGGTTGAGGAGATTCCCCCTTCCATGTAAAGAGCTTTGAGTACCTAGAAAAGTGCTATATAAATGTAATGAATTATTATTATTATTATTAGTATTATGAGCTTTTTATAAATGAGCTTTCATTTGACCCAGATATCAACAGTGACATCTATTTTTTAAAGGCTCTGTTTCCGAAGTGTTTTCCCCCCGTTCAATATCTCCGTTGATGTTTCATTAAACTGCTGATATAAAGAGTTTTAAGTCTGGAACTAAGGCAGCCAGCTACGAGATAAATCGCGACCATAAAACATTTCATTCGGCCCAAAAAAAACTTTTGAAAATGGAAAAAAATAAAAATGATTCAAGACTGTAAACGGAGGACTTCAGTGGTATAGCTGCTCGATCGCTCTAGCTGTTTGCAGGTTTCCATGGTAACGTCGCTGTTACGCTTACAATTGTGACAGTTTTCCCTTAATGACTGTGGGCGGGGTGCTGAACCAGAGAACGCAGAGATTGATGCATTGTGATATCTGATAATTCCATGTAGCCTGGGTGTCTCTGTGTAGTCTTGCTAATTATGCAGTCTCATATGCATGTATTTGCCAGGAGACGAAAAATAATTCAAGTGGAATAACAATATTTGGTGCTGAAGGAGATGGAGCTGAGCTCCGGCAGGGTGTGTTGTGGACCTGACAAGGCGGAGCTGCGCTCCGGTGTGCTCCGGCCCAATTTAACCTCTGGGTACCACATAACTAGTGTAGCCTCTATATCTATAGATGTTTTTAAAACTGAAAACTCCAAAAAGCAACGATATTGTCAGATATCCATGAGTGCATGTTCACAGAGGAAAACAATACTGAGATTATATGACATCTGAAACACTGATTCATAACCCGTAATATCTAGCGATGAATTTGCAGCAAATTTCTGTCATTTATTCATTTTGAGCTCTTGCAGTTTTTGCATCTGAAACATGAGATTTGTTTTTCTCCTTTGACCTTTTGTGTTTGTGTTTCTTACAGAATTCTGAAATGACGGAGGTGGTTTACACATGTTAATGTTTACACATTAATCACAGATCAATAATCAAACTCTCTGTGAGTCTGTTAACAAATGATATTGCTCATTGTATTGGCATTTGTGTTTTGTATTACTCTTTCAAATAAAATAAAATGTACATTTGTTGAATTAAATTATGCTTTTTTATTCCTTTAGTCTGACATCGATATCCACTTTGCACAACAAAATATTTAGTTTGTTTATTAAATCATGAGAATCTCATAAACATGGAATGTGTAGCACACATATATTTCAGTGTGTTGAAGTGATCTTGGCATAAGTGCAAAAATCAAATAAAGAAATTTAAATCAAGATAAATCAGTACGTGTCACGATCCACACACAAAGGAAAGGGAAAAGGAAGATCCAAGTGCAGTAATATTTTATTGGGCAATCCAAAATCGTAGTCTTCCAGGCAGAGGTCAAAATCCAAGTAATCAATCCAAAAACAAGAACACAATCAGGAAATACAGGTAACGGAAGTGGCGTGATATAATACAAGGAATCCGTGACAAACACTAGACAGGCAGGGTATATATAACAAGAACTAACAAAGAATAACAGGGAACAGCTGGGTACAATGATGACGGGGAACAGCTGAGTGCAATGAACAGTGATTGGTACAGACAAGGATTGTGGGGAATGCAGTTCATGAATAGGAAGACACCGTGGAGACGAGGACCTCTAGTGGACACCAGTGATACACAAACAGACACTGTGAAAGTACGTCTCTCAGAGTCATACTGAATTCTTTAAATCCGTACATCACTTTTGAACACAAACATGCAACACAATTATGGCAAAACAATCATTTATTTTCACAATACTCATCCACAATGTAGAGTTAGAAATTATGCTTTTCTCCTGTTGTTTAATTCACTGGACCAGACACCAATTATTTTTCCAAGAGATATCTTATTTATTTTATCATAATATGAAGACATAGACCAAACAAAGGTCTTCATTGCATATGTCATCTCTGTCCTCTGGATAAAGAGGTTCGGTTTTATATGCTACTGACCAAAACAACATTACCAGAGGAACATATGGAATGCATTTCTAATCCCGGTGGAAACTTCATACACTGCATACACACTCCATGTCTCTAACTCTTCCCGCACACTAGCTTGTCCCAATGTCTCACACACATGTATTCAAGAACACTATGATTCACTAAATACAAATTACTACAAATTATTTTAAATAATTATTTAAGATAATTTTCCAAAAACTCCATTTGATTGTCTCACCAGCAGGTGATAACTGGATATGCATATAAAGGTGTAATGCTGTAGCTCAGACAGTAGAGCGTTCATGGATCATGGGTTTGATTCCCAGGGAAAGCCAGAACTGATAGGAATGTAAATGTGTAATACAACGTCACTTTGGATAAAAGCGTCTGCCAAATGTAAATACATGGTACAGAAAACATGTCCTCCACCCTTTTGAAACATGGGACTACAGTTATAGAAGTTGAATAAAAACAACATCTAAAATTTGTCTAAATTTGGAGTTGAAAAGACGTCCACAAATGACCACATTTGGACTATATAACCCTTACACGGAGGTCCCACGGACGTCAACTTTAGACATGCGGTAGACGTCGAAAAAAGACGTTGCCTGGCGTTACAAAACAACTTCTTCAGTGGACCGAAATTGGACGTCCAAACATTACATAGAAAAGACGTCACTCTGACGTCACATTGCGCCGTGGGTCTAAGCCCATTAGCCACAATGCAATGCGGGCATTCATATCCAACCCATTCTCACTCCCAAGGCGTCAAAAACTGAAGCATGGTCCAGCGCCTCCGGTGTCACAATGAAGACGCCAAAGGCGCCCCTCGGCATCACTCTATGACGAATTTGGAACTCCGTTGCTTTCAGTGGGAAACCTGTGGTGTCAACAACAAACGCAGATTTCATCAGTAGGAAATCACTGAAGAAGTTTCATTCTGAACACATTGCGATATTTGGCATCAGTTCACGTGTGCCAGATGTTGGTAAATAGTCGTAAATACGCTGTCCTAATAATGTTTGATAATGTATTTTCTGTTTGTCGATATTAATCAGATTATCTCATGTTCAGTCACTGCATTATATCTGTCATCTTCATGGAGGCTTTGAGTAATTCAAAACAGGGTGATTTCAATCAGTTAATCATATTCATATCAGGTTTAACGTAGAGCAATTAGTCCCAAAGTGGCATTTGTAGTAGAAACACAGTAAAAACAACACTTACCATTGTTACGGAAGCAGACGGACAACAAGGTAAGTAGTGATGTAATGTTTATTTAAACAGCTGAGTGTCAAGAAGATTCAACGTGCTGAATTTAGGTGAGTATCAGAGTTCAGAAGTGCAGAGTTCTTGAATGTAATTCGTGAATGAATGATCGCTGTATCTTTTGCAGGAACGGCAGGATGAGACTTCAGAGTGGAGATGATCTTCGTATGAAGAGGATGACAGGTGACAGCACACACTCACACACCACTTGATGGGACAGACAGGCTTACGGCTCGGACACCACTCGAGATGAGATCTGAACATACTGGAACAGACTGGAATCGTCGTAGAGAACTGGTAAGTAAACACAGGTAAGTTTAGTAGTGAAACTCGCAGAGAGAAGCACTATGAGTCCGCTTCGGATAAACAAGCCCGGACAATGAGAGGTGCGTGAGGTGTGCTTATGAAGCAGTGGTGATTGATGGGGTGCAGGTGTGACTTATTAAAACTCAGGTGACTGTGATCGCTGGGTGATTGTGGTGGATGAACCTGGCCAATCCGTGACAACCATGTTTTCACCACAATAATATTAGTTTTACTGTGATAAGTGTAGTAAAAAGACAGTAATCACAAAACTTGCCATGCTTTTACCACACTTTTGGTAGTTTTAATGTGATCAGGGGTGCCGCCAGAAATTCTGGGCCCTATGGAAACCAAAATTTCTGGGCCCCCTACATTTTTTACAGATAAAATTTAACCCAATAAACATGCCCTGTATACTTTAAAAAAGATACTTAGCACATTGCATAGTTAAAATGTCTAAAGATGAGTACAAAGCCTACAAAAACAAGAAACAAATATAGAAATATGTACTTGTTTACATAAAAGGGAGAACATTTATTATCTCAATTGCAACTGCAAGCACAACAGAACATAATGTACACATATTGACATATACTTAACATGAACAAGCTTTAGCTGGGTCAAACTGCTCAATCAGGAAACATCAGCTAGAACCAGTCCAGGACTAAACAAGTACTGAACCAGACATCAACTGTTTGTTATCCAGGTCTAACAAAGTTATGTTCAACATCACTTTATAATGGCCCAGCGGTGTGCTGTGGGGTTAGGATAGCAAAATCATTTTTGTCCCCCAGTCAACAAGAAGTTACAGCTTAGAATTAATATTTTCTTAACTGCATTGTTGAATAATATTATATGAAACATATAACTATACAACACAAGAACAAAATTAGACAATCCAAAACTTAAAGGGGACATATCATGCCAAATGCACTTTTTTAGCCCTTAAATGCATTTTGTTGTATATATTTGGAGTGTTTAGAAGTACAGAAAATATTAAATTATTCTCTTCAGGTGCTTCGTTGATATCTTTATATTCTGTTTTGGTCATATTTTTCAACCTGTTCCGATTTTTCTGTTATCTATGACGTTTTTTGAACTATTACGTCACAGTATTTGCAGCGGAACTGCCAAATAAGGACATTGACTTCCGGCCCAACACTTCGAGCAATCTGCCATTTTTATTTCTCGCTGCAATTTTGTAGTCCAAGCTAAAGGATGCAGAAGTTACGAGAGGGTAAGTTAAAATGTTCGGTTGTTGGATGTAGTAACCCACACGCTTCATTACACCGGCTAATGTAGATAAACTGCCGCGCTTGTGACAAGGGCGCAGGTTTAACTGAAAGAACGAGCAGAGAGAGAGACCCGAGAACACACAAGTTGGTTACCTATGCCCTATTGGGTGCTGCCTGAAGTGTGTGTTGAGCTTGGTTTTCTTCAGGAAAAGGATAAATGTGAGGTGGCACCAAAAATAGAGGAATATCTTAATTCAATCAGTGAGAGCACTATGATTATTTTTACAGATGGATCTAGAGAGCTAGTGGGAAAGCTGGATTTGGGGTATATGTGGAACAGTTAGGGTTGGAATTTGGTCGACGTATTTCTAATGAAAGTTCTGTTCTTACTGTTGAATTAATGGCAATTTTATGGGCTCTATGGTGGATTGAGGAAGTAAAACCTAGAGAAGTCATTATTTGTTCTGATTCTGCAGCTGCTCTAGAAAATTTAAAAGTAGGAAAATCTAAAGCTCGTCCTGACATTGTACAGTATATGACATCTTGAATGTGTTTTTTAGAATTAGGTTTGAGTGTAATATCAGTTTTTGCTGGGTTCCCGGGCATGCTGGGGTGAGGGGGAATGAGCGGGTGGATAAAATAGCAAAGGAGAGCTTAGGAAGAGAAGTAGATGTCCATGTATTATTAGGGAGAGTGGAACTGAGGGAACAAATTAAAGAGGGTTTAATAAATTAATGGCAGAGAGGGTGGGAAAAGGAAATTAGGGGTAGACACCACTTTTCCATACAACCTAATGTTAGGAAAAGAGGTTCATTTAACATTTTGTCACGTAGGGACTCATTTAAAATGTGTAGATTGAGGTTGGGGCACTGTGGGTTAAATTATTCTTTGTGCATTGTAGGAAAGCATGTTTCTGGCTTGTGTGAATGTGGGAGTCTGGAGACAGTAGGTCATGTTTTCCTAGAATGCAGAAAGTATAGGGCAGAAAGAAATATATTCTTTATTAAACTGACAGGACTTGGAGTTAAGGCTTTTTCTCTTTTATCTTTGTTTGGTCACAGTGTTAAGCATAAACTGATCTCCAAGGCAGTTCTTCAGTTCTTGCATGATACAGGACTGTATGTAAGAATTTAAGCCAAACTTTGACCTGTGGAGGGCAGTAATACGCTCAGCAGCGTCTACACTGCCGGAATCCTATAAGAAGAAGAAGAAGAAGAAGAAGAGAGAGACCCGGTCGTGCGCGCGCTCTCTCTCTCTTTTCAGAGCCTGGCGAAAGTGTAAACAAGACTTCACCATCTCCAAACTAGACGCTGTCTTGCTCTCTCTCCCTCGCACATATTAATCGAAATAAATCGACACGGTGGTAAAAGGTCGGAAGACCAAAGTTTCATGTGTAAATACAGTACACACCAGTGCGATACATCCATATTAATACGTTGTTCTACAGGTTCGTCGTCTTCATTTTCATCTCGCTCCGGCTCCGACTCTGGCTCGAACATGTAAGGCTGGCTGGACAAGTCTTCCGTTGTTGACATTTTGTTAATAACGTGTGAATAAAAAGTTTCTGTGCCGCTAGATAATCGTATCTCTGCTATCAAACTACAAAAATGACCGAACGGGGTGGAGTTGAACCTCTGCAACCTGGAGAGGAGGCGGGGTATGAAGTGTCTCAATTGTATTTAAAGAGACCGCACCAAAACGAGTTGCTCTCAGACGCACATCAGAAAAGGGGTAGAAAAGGGGCCTGTGGAGCTATAATAATGAAGAATTCAGACCCAAGCATTGCAGTTCCGCTTTATATAGACTACAAATGTATGATTTATATGTAAAAAGGAACCATTTAAAAGCATGATATGTCTCCTTTAATTAGTTTTTTACTACCTTGGTAGCTGACCATGTTCACCTTACCTGACACTGAGAGGACTGGGTCATTAGTAGGAGGACAAGGTGCAGACAATAAAGCTGACTCTGCATCTGTATAAGTCAAACACACACACACACACACACACACACACACACACACACACACACACACACACACACACACACACACACACACGTAATAACCATATTATTTTTATTGGCCTATTTAGTTTTCTTAATATAATATATTAAAATATCTATTTTGTAAACTCCTTATAGCCAATGGTTACTACAATTTTATATTATTTTTTCTGGGGCATTTTATTCATATTAAGAACGCCAAGTTTGACAGCATCGATCGTAGCAGCACACTGTCACTTCACGGAACACACGGCAAACTGATTTTGTAATTTTTGAAGCGTGTAGATTAGCCTACTTTTTGTTTTGTAAAGTTATCATCATGTGGCGAACACAGTAGATAAGACGTGTTTAGAGGCTTCAATCTTCGTGAAGTTTCGCGCTCAGGCTTGCGTGTGTCACTGTCTGCGCTGCATCATAGCAAGTGCAATAAGAAAGAGACGCTACACTAGCGATCGTAGCTCGGACAGCGCAGGTGGAATTAACCATTGTGAGGGGGAGGGGTGTGACTGAAACAGTAAATACATTATTTGTTTTTTAAATATTAAATCTATGGTCAAAACGGACAAAATACACATTTAGTGCATGAGGGGCCCTTGCACATTTAATGTAGGCTATGTATAAAAAAGAGAAAATAAATAAGAAAAGAAAAAGGGGGTCTGCTCTTCTGGGCCCTAAATCAGCCTGGGCCCTTAGAATCGTCCTAACCTTCCACCCCTTTACGGCGCCCTTGAATGTGATACTTTATTGTAAACGCACAACCACAACACTTACACTGCTTTTACCACAGTAACCATAGTTTTACTGTGATAGGTGTGGTAAAAGGACAGTAACCATAAAACTTACCATGCTTTTAACCTAAGTATTGGTAGTTTTAAAGTGATATTTGTTGTAAATGCATATTAACCACAACACTTACCATGCTTTTAATGCCTAATAATGTAAAATCCAATATTTGTAAGGTAAATCATTACTTTTTCCTTTAAATAATCCTATAAATTATAGATATTGATATTTTCTTTTCTTTTTTTTCAGCTGAAAAGACCAAAAGGGCCTTTCGGACTCAGCCAGCCCATTATTGTTTGAGGAGAAGTAAACGGAGGAGACGGACAGCTGCAAAGGCAAATATTTGCAATGGAGTGTTGGTTTTAATCCTAAATCACCCGAAGACTAGATGAACTAATCATTTCTCTTTCCGGTACTGACAGCATAGTCTCTATGGGACTGACAGGATGAACGAAAGACTTGGAGGACCCGGCCGAGCCGAACCCGAACTCCCGAAGACTCAAACTAATCATTTCTGTTCAAGGGGGTAGTCCAGCATCCGGAAAGCATACCTTCTATGGGGGCATCCATTGGCTAACAAGCCATCCTCTGCTGTTAGCATTCCACTGACTACTATTCATTTTGGCGTCACTTTGACATCAAATAACTTTACATCTAAGGTGTTTAAAGACACTATTTGTCCATTGTTCATTTCTAAAGAAACACGACAATTCATAAAAGGCTCTATATTACGTTATGGCCCCGTAGAAGCAGTTTTTGTAAAAATAGGCTAACGATTGCGTCATAACCACGCAAGTCTCTGTTGCACAGTAGAGAAATTACCTTATAGACAGGAAGAGAAGCTTGCAGGCAATCGGGGGGACGTGGAGGCATAAAGTCAGATAAAGTCAAGGGAGAAGCCCATAGAGAAAAAGAAAAGTTGCTTCTGCTCCTAGATCATGGACAGCTCCTACTCACAGGTAGTGTCTGCAAGATTTGGAAGGGGATTCAGATTTCTCTTGGCACAGCTACTAGAAGACCTACAACTGTCAGACAGGTTGCTCACGTCACATCTACAGTACGCCGTCAAACTCACTTTGAGTTTGCGCAGTACGGTCAGCCATCAGGAAGTGAGTGCTTCTAATTGACTTCACTTGTCTCCGTTGAAGTCTATGGGGTCGCTGTGTCCATTTCTTTTACTGTCTATGGTTTACTGTGGCGTTGAATAATGATGTTCATTAAATATCTAATTATCTGATATAGACGGGCCAGAGGCGAGCTAAACAGAAGAGGACAGTGCTGTAATGTCGAAGTCATTAGTACACATTGCAAGATGCTATGGATGAACACCAGTTGTTTGAAACGGCTTTGGCCGCTACAATGAGCGAGTTAGACTTGGCTTTTTATTTAAAAGAGGAAAAGAAGACGGCGCTCAAATCCTTCCTTTGCAAGACGGACATTTTTGCTGTTTTGCCAACCGGATACGGTAAGAGTATAATCTACCAGTTAGCTCCGCTGGTAGCGAAGCGTATTGGGTTTATTGTTGTGATTGGTCGTAGTGTTATCCTATTGCGTGCAGTGAGATTTTCAAATGCATGCTTGTTGCCGCCCCTCGAGCTGGCCGATTTTCATTAGTCAATGCCAGACCATTAATCTTTCAGATTTAGGTCTGGATTTCCAGGCTAGTTTTTTTCTGTATTTTTGATCAAATAAATGCAACCTTGATGAGCATATATATATATACAGTGAGGAAAATAAGTATTTGAACACCCTGCTATTTTGCAAGTTCTCCCACTTGGAAATCATGGAGGGGTCTGAAATTGTCATCGTAGGTGGATATCCACTGTGAGAGACATAATAAAAAAAATAAAAAAATCCAGAAATCACAATATATGATTTTTTAACTATTTATTTGTATGATACAGCTGCAAATAAGTATTTGAACACCTGTCTATCAGCTAGAATTCTGACCCTCAAAGACCTGTTAGTCCACCTAAAATGTCCACCTCCACTCCATTTATTATCCTAAATTAGATGCACCTGTTTGAGGTCGTTAGCTGCATAAAGACACCTGTCCACCCCATACAATCAGTAAGAATCCAACTACTAACATGGCCAAGACCAAAGAGCTGTCCAAAGACACTAGAGACAAAATTGTACACCTCCACAAGGCTGGAAAAGGGCTACGGGGAAATTGCCAAGCAGCTTGGTGAAAAAAGGTCCACTGTTGGAGCAATCATTAGAAAATGGAAGAAGCTAAACATGACTGTCAATCTCCCTCGAACTGGGGCTCCATGCAAGATCTCACCTCGTGGGGTCTCAATGATCCTAAGAAAGGTGAGAAATCAGCCCAGAACTACACAGAAGGAGCTGGTCAATGACCTTAAAAGAGCTGGGACCACCATTTTCAAGGTTACTGTTGGTAATACACTAAGACGTCATGGTTTGAAATCATGCATGGCACGGAAGGTTCCCCTGCTTAAACCAGCACATGTCAAGGTTTGCCAATGACCATTTGGATGATCCAGAGGAGTCATGGGAGAAAGTCATGTGGTCAGATGAGACCAAAATAGAACTTTTTGGTCATAATTCCACTAAACGTGTTTGGAGGAAGAAGAATGATGAGTACCATCCCAAGAACACCATCCCTACTGTGAAGCATGGGGGTGGTAGCATCATGCTTTGGGGGTGTTTTTCTGCACATGGGACAGGGCGACTGCACTGTATTAAGGAGAGGATGACCGGGGCCATGTATTGCAAGATTTTGGGGAACAACCTCCTTCCCTCAGTTAGAGCATTGAAGATGGGTCGAGGCTGGGTCTTCCAACATGACAATGACCCGAAGCACACAGCCAGGATAACCAAGGAGTGGCTCTGTAAGAAGCATATCAAGGTTCTGGCGTGGCCTAGCCAGTCTCCAGACCTAAACCCAATAGAGAATCTTTGGAGGGAGCTCAAACTCCGTGTTTCTCAGCGACAGCCCAGAAACCTGACTGATCTAGAGAAGATCTGTGTGGAGGAGTGGGCCAAAATCCCTCCTGCAGTGTGTGCAAACCTGGTGAAAAACTACAGGAAACGTTTGACCTCTGTAATTGCAAACAAAGGCTATACTGTACCAAATATTAACATTGATTTTCTCAGGTGTTCAAATACTTATTTGCAGCTGTATCATACAAATAAATAGTTAAAAAATCATACATTGTGATTTCTGGATTTTTTTTTTTTTTAGATTATGTCTCTCACAGTGGACATGCACCTACGATGACAATTTCAGACCCCTCCATGATTTCTAAGTGGGAGAACTTGCAAAATAGCAGGGTGTTCAAATACTTATTTTCCTCACTGTATATATATATATATATATATATATATATATATATATATATTAGTGCAGTCAATTGATAAAAAAAAAAAACATGTACTAATTAATTAAAAAAATTCTGTTATTAATCGCAATTAAAAACATTCAAGTTTTTTATATTTTTAAATTATATTTATACCGCTGAAAATGGCATTTTCAGTTTCTGGCCGAAAGAGAAAAAACGACTAAAATATAAGCCAAAAATATGCCGCCCGTCAGCGATCAGGTTTTACTCTGGCACAGCATGAGCGTGAGGGAGAGCGTGAGTAGGAGCTGTCCATGAGCTAGGAGCAGGAGCAACTTTATGACTCTCTATGGGCTTTTCCCTTGACTTTATCGGACTTTATGCCTCCACGTCCCCCCGATTGACTGTGAGCTTCTCCTCCTGTCTATACGGTAATTTCCAGAGAGTCGTGTGGTCATGACGCAATCGTTAGCCTATTTTTACAAAAACTGCTTCTATGGGGCCATAACGTAAGATACAAGGTAATGGAGCCTTTTATACATTTTTGTGTTTCTTTAGAAATAAACAATGGACAAATGGAGTCTTTAAACGCCTCAGATGTAAAGTTATTCGCTGTCAAAGTGACGCCAAAATGAATGGGAGTCAATGGAATGCTAACAGCAGGTGATGGCTTGTTAGCCAATGGCGGCCCCCGCCCTTAACCCCACCCTTAAACCTACCCGCCACTGGGGGTCTGATGACCTACCCCTAACCCCGCCATAAACCTACCCGTCACTGGGGTTAAGACCAATCAGGGATGACTTCCCTAAAGAAT
Organism: Leuciscus idus; assembly: GCA_021554675.1. Classification (NCBI taxonomy): domain Eukaryota; kingdom Metazoa; phylum Chordata; class Actinopteri; order Cypriniformes; family Leuciscidae; genus Leuciscus; species Leuciscus idus. Next base: position 21,591,299 of record CM038625.1, on the reverse strand, counting down.
ATTCATGAGCCTTCCCCTACCATCCTGGAAAAAAAAATATCACCCCCGGGGGTGGTATGGAATTCGAGAGCTCGATTACCCCCCTGCTTGAGACAGCCAGGTATCCCAGAATGCATCTCGCACAAACCAGCAAGCGCCAAAAACGTAGGAGTTTTTTTCTGAGATTTTCAGGCGAGAATGTAGTTGTTTAAAGCTTAAATCTGTGGTTTATTGATAAAAATAGCACCTATTTGATCATTTGATCTAACGTTTTCGGAGTTGTGAGATCCAGGCGATCACCGGGTGCTCAGCGCTCATTAAAGCGTAACTCTCTCAAACTTCCATTTAAAAGCATAATTAGAATGGAAACGTCACTTTTAAGTTTGACCGTATTTTCGTTTTTGGTCAAATTGCCTTTTGAATGGGAGAGCTATAGGGGCACGACTATGGCACACAAAAAAAAAAAAAAAAAAAGAGAAGTGAGAAAAGAAAAAAAGAGAATGTCTAACATTCAATAGGCTATTGCAGAAAATACTGCACTGGTATTGCCAATTGCCATGTAAATGCATTAGTATACAATATATCAATACACCATGCTATGATTCAATAGCTGTACTGTCATTATAAAATTACATCAAATAATTATGATGATGAAGTTGTTTCTACTGGAAATGGGTCAAACATTCCTCTAGGAAGTTGTGGCTTAGAACTGCGGGAACTCCAAGATGCTTGAAGAAACTGAAGAAAAACTATGCGCAAGTGTACCTGGACAAAAGCCGTTTTAAACGCAAAGGGTCGTTACACCATATATTGATTTGAATTAGTAAATAGAAGTTAAATCATAAATACATTCAATTTGTGATTTTATTTTTGAAAGCATTCTCACTTTACAGCATTTTAACACAAGTGCCAGTACTTTTCACAGTATACTGTAGCTTTGCAGGAAGGTTTCTTCAAGCATCTTGGAGACGTTCCCGCAGTTCTTCTGGATTTAGTTTGTTTCAGTTTTTTCTGTTTCTTCATGTAATCACAGACGGACTCGATGATGGTGAGATCAGATCATCCTGGCTGTTGTCAGATTCCTTGTGCATACACAAATCTCACTGGATTATTACAATTAATGGCAAAAAGAATGTTTGGAAATGTAAACTGATATTTCCTACTGACACACTACAGCAAAATATATAAATAACTGACTTAAAATAACTGGGGGGCTGGTGTGATATGTTCATATTTTCTGGCTCTGCTCAGAATCCTGGCGGCAGCGTTCTGTATGAGCTGCAACTGTCTTATGGTCTTTTTGGGAAGGCCAGTGAGGAGTCCATTACAGTAATCCACCCTGCTGGTGATGAAAGCATGATCAAGTTTCTCTAAGTCTTGTCTGGAAACAAATCATCTTATTCTTGCAATTTTTTTCAGATGATAGTATGCTGATTTAGTTACTGCTTTGACATGACTACTGAAACTAAACACCTTTTACCTTATTTTAATTATTCTCAGGTTAGGTAAAGTAAGTCAAAGCTGTCCTTTAATAATAAGCATTTGAATTTCCATACTTACAGTTTTTTAGATCACAGAAGACTTCTCCGTGGTCAGTTCAGCTCCAGCTTTTGTAAAACAGAGACTTATACTCTTGTTAGGACGAGTTAGGACGCGAGTTCTTAATTTCAATTATATATATTTTTTATTAAATACAGATTAACTAGTTTACATAAAAGGTACTAATATATAAAATAAAAATAAAAGTAAATCAAAACCAAATAATTTACAAGCTTTTATCTTCATGAGGCACAATGGCAAGGCATCTAACACCGGAGAGGCCATCCTTGGTGAATCAGCGTCTGACTGGACATGCCATTCCAGCTCTTTTTAAAGTCCATCAACTTTTTGACATCTTCAGTAATCCCCTCCTGGAAACCCCCTAGGACTTGGTCATTAAAGCCTTTGCCTCTTCGTCCTCCTTCTTCTGGACCTTTTCTTCATCGCTGTATCTTCTGTATCTTGTCCACAACTTTTTTCTTCTTTCTTTAGCAAAGCTCTTTCTAATACAGTTTCAATTTCTCTCTACTCTGCCATATGCTTAATAAATGCTTACAACATTCAGTGTGGTATGTTTTTCTTCATAAACCATTTTCCCAATATATGGTTACAATGATTATTACAAGTGTCTTACATTATATAACACTTTCTTAATAAATTGTTCAACAACAACTTCTGGTGTCTTTCTTTATAAAAACACTTTCTTAATACAGTTACAACTGTGGTTTACTACGACACATAAGTACTTCATACAAAAGGCATAATTATAATAAATAATTGCATATTCCATAACACTATAAATCAGTATGTTTCTCATATACTGAATATACTGAATTTTTTAAATCTATTATAGTATTTTGAACACAAACATGCAACACATTTATAGAAAAACAAGCATTAATTTTCATAATACTCATTCACAATGAGGCCTGAACAAATTGTTCAGACAGACAGTAAGATAGATTTGTAACTTTAGTATGAACACAGAATATCAGAGCGACACTCTGAGCTTTTATCACTTCAGTCCTCATGAAATCAGTCACTTACTGTAAAATCCGATTAGTTCAGCTTACTCAAAAAAAGCATGCAAACCGATTGCACTTAAAAAACTAAGTAACGTGAAATAGGAATAGTATGTAGTACTAACAAGTGCATGTCTAGTAGTGTACACTTACAAGAGAGTTCTAGTAACTTAAAACTAATTTGTATAGTATACTTGATAATTTACTTTAGATGTACTCATTTATGCTAGTTGTGTTAACTCTGATGTTTTCTGCATACAACTTGGAATTACTGAGTTTACTTTACTTCAAAAGCAATCCAGTTTACTTGTTAAAACCATGCAAACCGATTGCACTTAAAATAGCAAGTAAGCTTTACTCCAATAACTTAAGTGCTATCAATCATCTATTATATATCATTGAGAATACTTTCACAATTTTACAAAGATAACATTTACAACTGGACAAATAAATCTAAGGCAATGATACAGTTCAAAGGTAAATTTATTGTATTTGTTTTCTTAACAACTGACACAGGGGTGGTCCACACAAGTTTGCATTGGGGTATACAATTTATGTAGTCACTTTAGTTTTTTTTAATTTTTTTTAAAACAAAAAAACAGAAACACGTTATAAGGTTCATTAGTTAACATTAGTCAGTGTATTAACTAACATGAACTAACAATGAGCAATACATTTGTTACAGTATTTATTAATCTTTGTTAATGTTAGTTAATAAAAATACAGCTATTCATTGTTCATGTTAGTTTACAGTGCATTAACTAATGTTAACAAATACAACCTTTGATTTTAATAACGTATTAGTAAATGTATATAAAATCTGAATCAAAATAAATATATTTAAAACCATACCCTGACTCTACTACATTCTCAACAAACAGCTTTAACAATTCAATACATAACAATTACTCACTTTAATCAATAATAATTCGAAGACCAAACTTGGTATATAGAAGTGCAAAAAAAGTGGCTACATTCATTAGCCTAAACGATGAAAAAGCAATGTCTCTGACACACATACGCTGAATGAATACGCTGACAGCATCTTAAAGGGTTAGTTCACCCAAAAAATTTAATTCTGTCAGTAATTACTCACCCTCAAGTTGTTCCAACTCCGTAAGACTTTCGTTCATCTTCGGAACACAAATGAAGATATCTGATGAAATCTGAGAGCTGTCTGTCCCTCCATAGACTGCAATGTCATTGCAACTTTCAAGGCCCAGAAAGGTAGTAAAGACATCGTTAAAATAGTCCATGTGACTACAGTACTTCAACCTTAATGTTATGAAGCGACAAGAATACTTTTTGTGTGTAAAAACTCCACCATTACGACATTATTCAATAATCTCTTCTCTTCCACTTCATTCTCCTATGCTGTTGACGTAGTGTAAAGTGCTTCTGGGTTCTACGTCAGAACGTAGGCTTATTATTGGCTGACGCTGGTCATGTGTGATGCTGGCCAATAATAAGCCTACGTTCTAACGTAGAACCCAGAAGCACTGGGCTGTTTACACTATGTCAACAGGCAGCGTAGGAGAATGACGTGGAAGAGAAGAGATTGTTGAATAATGTCATTATTTGGGGGGTTTTTGCGCACAAAAAGTATTCTCGTCGCTTCATAATATTAAGGTTGAACTACTGTAGTCACATGGACTATTGTAACAATATTTTGACTACCTTTCTGGGCCTTGAAAGTTGCAATGACGTTACGGTCATTGGGGGGTAGAAAGCTCTCAGATTTCATCAAAAATATCTTTATTTGTGTTTTGAAGATGAACAAAGGTCTTACAGGTTTTGAATGACATGAAGGTGAGTAATTACTGACAGAATTTTCATTTTTGGGTGAACTAACCCTTTAACTTGCTCATGAACTAATGGGTAGACAATTTTAAACAAATGGCTTCGTTTCCCTTTTATTTTGCACATTTGATTACTCAACAGGAGATTTTTTAGAGATTACAGTTTTGGTGGGAGTTTGTTCTGTCCCAAACCAAGCATCAATTTCTGAATGAAGTTAAAAGTATTTTTCAAGTCTTTTGGGTAATCCAAATTTAAAGCATAAGAATGACCAAAATAGATTCAAATTGTCTGAGGCAGGTTCTGCAGATTATCCATTACAATACCTCTCTCAACAATGATGTCAGTAGACACTGGGCAAAGTTAGAGAGGGAAGTTCTTCCTCATCAATGACAGTCAGCACCCCAACAGATAGTTGTGCCCAGGCTTCATCAACATCACATACCTGAATGAAACCAAAAAATAAAAATATTACAACAGGGAAAAGTGAAAAGGCTTGATTAATTGACAGTTATCTGCCCTGAATACACTGCCTTTAATTAAAATGTCCCATTAAGTTTATATAATTTATATATTTTTTTATTTTATGCCGACTCTTAGGGATAGTTCACCCAAAAATGAAAATTAGCACATGATTTACTCACCCTCAAGTTATCCTGTGTGTATATTACATTTTTCTTTCAGATGAATACAATCAGAGTTATGTAAAAGAAAATGTCCTGTCTTATCCAAGCTTTACAATGCAAGTGAATGGCCGTATATTGATGGATAGATGCACTTTTATCATGGATGGATGCATTCTGATGGACTTAAAAAAATATACAGCCATTCACTGCCATTATCAAGCTTGGATGAGACAAGACATTTTCTAATATAACTCTGATTGTACAACAGCTAGATAGATTGTAAGCAAAACCATGATCAACTCAGAATAATAATAAAAAATTAAGGCTGCAGTAAACTCACCCCTGTATTAATTTGCTGCATAAGCTCATCTAATTTCTCTCCAATGCTTCTTGAAGACTTGAAGATTGTGACAAAGCTGCAGGTTACATTTAACTGTAACTTAGATGTGCGCCATTTCACCAGATTTGGAACCTTAATAATTTAAACCAATGCCAGAGGAGAATGCATCAGTGAGAATGGTAAAATAGAAAACCATAATTCTTACATTTGGGACAAATAAATCGGTTTTCAGGCATTCCAGGAACTGTTATGGTACCTGATAGTTTTATGCGCAAAAAAACAACAACAGGCCAAACCATATTCTTCAAGCTCCGAATATCACAATTATTTGGTAGACATTAAAGGAGATCAGTAAAAATTAGCGACAGACAGTTAAAAAAAACATTCACACAAAAGTCGCATACTTGATTACTCACCTTATTATTATTATGCCAAAAACGTAGGCAGTCTGTCAAAGTCTTTCCACATCTGCAAAATTGGCGCCGAAAATGAAATACGCACAGAATCTATTGCGCATGCTCTCACAAGTGTCACTTCTTCTTCTTCTTTGTTTTTTCTGCACATTAGGCACGCTTTAATGTACTGCTGCCTCTCACTGGTTTAGTAACGTCATTGCATCCTTTGTTGTTACTTGCTTATTTCAAGTAAGCGTCACTCAAACGATTGAGTAACTTGTAATTTTCACCCTGCAATTGACTGTAACTCAACAAAACCTAGTAAGAAGTACGTATTTTATATTGCTGAGTAAAGTTTACTAAGTATATGTGAGTCAGGAAAGCTATTGGATTTTACAGTGTTTACATTTAAGATTTCACATTCCCATCTTATTAGGAGACAGAGACAGAGACAGATTTACTTGAGAAAAAAATAAAAAAAAAAATAGCACGGTGTCTATATTTTTACAAGGTTTTTAAGAAGGCAATCATTTAAGGTATTTAAGCATACATTGAATAAAAAACAAACAAATGTAACAGTGCAAGAGCATCAAATAAAAAATAAGCCATCAAGAAAAAAGCATATATACACACACATCAAGTTCAGTTTGAGTATTTCTGATATAATCTGTAAAAAATTTACAATAATCAAGCCTTTTTACAAAGTGTAACAAACTAAATCACCATAAAGCAGTCAAACTGACTTTTAATACAAGAACAATATGATCAGCGTAAGTGTTACATTAACTTCATAATGAACAACAAATTTTTCTGTTTATGCCAAATTTAACAAATCTCTTCATGTATTAATTTCACATCTCAAAAGCACACATGGTTGACTTCAAACACTGTTAATGTGTCTATTGTTACAGTAAATCATCACTGTTGGCAGTCTCATCTTTCTAAGGATCGTTTGTTTCGTTCTTTTCCGCTTCATCTGTGAGAAAACAATGAAAGAATCACAGAAGTTAAAAAGAGAAAGAAACAGTCTTATGTCTGCCTATAGCACTGACGCAGCATTGCATTTCAATTTACTGTATTAACAGTGTTTATTAAATGAAGCCATATTTACAGAAATGTTTAATGCTGAGTGTTATCAACAGAGTCAGGGCTCCTGCTGTATTGATTCAACTGTTTGTTTAAACAATGAAGCTTTTCATTCAATGTTAAATTTACTTGCTTAACAGACCATTGAAAAATGATCAATGCATTGATTAATATATATATATATATATTATTTTTATGTACATTTAATGAGTACATCCAATAATAATAGATTCCTTCATTTTATTTGAAAGTGTCACTCCGAGTTTGTTTCAAATAGTGAAGAATCTACTCAAAAGGGAAAATTAATATATTATACATAATATAGAATTTATATATTATACATAATATTTAAATACAATAATTAAATCTGTGAAAACTAAACAAATCTTTCTTTTAAATTGCAAGTTATTATAGAATATACAGCATGTTATATACAGAATATATATTGAATATATTATTACAAGGTTAATATCTAAATGAAGGTCAGTGTGTCACACAGGGAAAAGTATTTGTAAGAATTCTCTGTAGTGAAGCCAAGAAAATCTGACAAAATTGTAAAGTTAAATTAAAAAGACATCGAGGTCATCTTTATCTTTATATTCCTATTAATGGTGTCAATGTTGTAATAATGTCTGAATGAACAAGAGGAATGAATCCATATCACACATCTTACAGTGTTTGTCCATCCTGAGCAGTATTTTGATTCCCTTGCAGGAAACAAACATAGTTTAATCTTTTGTAAAACTTTAATTTTTCACTGGCATACAAAAATAAGAAGAACAATCTGACCGACATCTAAAGCAGCCGATCACAGTTCTTCTTGTCTATAGTTGCTACTATATATTCAGATTCACACATCTCAGATTTGTTGTGAAAACTGTAACTATAAGCCAGCCAATCAGATCAGATCATATTGGATGGAGAAAGTGTCCTGCCAGTAATTTTAGTCTGTGCTGAAGTTGCTAAATAATCTTATCAGACCAAACATCTTCATTATCTAATTTTAAACATTTGCCTTGTACCGTTCTTAAATTGTTCAGTGTGCAGATTTGTGTTCGCAGTATGAACTTGCAGAAGTACCATGTTGCTTTTAATTAATTATACAGTAATATTATTATTTTATTATTAATTGTTATTATAAGCTTATTTTATGTTTAGTTGTAAGAAATATGTGACCTGATCTGTCCAGGATATGATGCCTCTTCAGTCTAGTTAAACAGCTTCTTTGTAATGTGTTTAATATATATTTAAAATATGTAATATCTTCATTATAGATTAATGAGGGCACATCATACACAGACACAGCAAATAGTGCAATTGTTGCTGAGATCAAACTGTCATATCTGCAGTTACTATGTTCAGTTTGAGTTTTCTACAGACACACAGATGCAGATCACAGTAGATCAGTGTCTGCCCTTCATCTGCTATTGTTTAACAGTATTCAGACTTTACTCAGGTTTATTTCCAAATTATGTGAACCGGTGGTGATATTTACCCGTAGGACTTTTGCAGCAATGGTAAATCACAGCAGCAACTGCAAACACCAGCAGAACACCAGCAACAATCCCTGCTATAGCACCTGCAGACAGACCTGATTCTGTAATGATAAAGACAGACATTAGTGTGAGTGTGTCTGATCTATAACACACACTATAAACATCAGCACTATATAACCTGAGTGAAGATCTGATACTGTAATGATAAAGACAGATATTAGTGTGAATGTGTCTGATCTATAACACACACTATAAACATCAGCACTATATAACCTGAGTGAAGATCTGATACTGTAATGATAAAGACAGACATTAGTGTGAATGTGTCTGATCTATTACAAACACTTTAAACATAAGCACTATATAACATTTCAAGTGCCATGTCTGTCCAGACACCACTGAACCCTCCATCTGATTGACGTACAGTAAACTTCCCATCCTTGAATTCCCTATAGATGTTTGGAGCCAGTGTAGGCAAGCTTCTCATAGCTTCTAGGTAGTGGGGCAGGCAGGATACGTACTTGTAGTGGGCAACAGTTACAAGGTATGGTAACATCTTTTCCAGTTCAGCTAGGTATTGTTATCCCACAGACCATTTGTAGTGTTCAGTATTACAGTCTGATATCCAATATAGCTACATATCGTTTTTGTGTGGCCATTCATGCCACAAGCTAACTAGCTATACTAAACCTGAACGTAACAACTGGACAATTGGCTAATTGCTAACGGCAGCTAACATTTATTGCAGACTTTAGTTATCCTTACTAGCCTACTATTCGTCTGACATGAAAAACACTTAAAGGACCACACCAGCCTTCATACAAGTGTATTTCCAATGATTCCTTGCTCCAAACGGATCCCATAGTAGCATTTATTCTCATATCTATTTCTTTACCTAGCAAGTCCAGTTGAAATTTTCATAATTTTTCAACTTCCAGTTGAAGCAAAATGGACATATAGGACACATACCTCTCGTAGAGCATAAAAAAAGTCTCTACCCCATTCCTGTGAGGAGTTATGGCCGTTTAAAGAAACCCCCGAAATGAGCTAAAACGGCTAAAGCTAGCTAAGTAAACTAGTAGAGAATGAATGCTGCTGCTATGTTGGGGATGAGGAATCATCAGAAATATACTTGTTTGAAAACTGGCGTGGTCCTTTCAGTTAATTACCATTACAATATCCATATTACCATTCTTTTCCCAAAACACTGGGTATTCAGTGTATTCGGTATTCACTAAAGTCACTGTCACTTACCACAGACAATGATAAGCAGCTTCGAAGTCCATTGGTAACCGTTGGTTGGTTGTTCCAAACTCATTCAAAATACTAAGATCATGTGTGTGTGTATAAGTGTGCCATGACGCTAAATATCCAGCATGTTTTTCAAGATTTTGAGAGTAGTCTAAAATTCTATTGAAGTTCTGAGCCTTTTAATCAACTAGTAGTTAAATCATCACAGAACCAATGATTTTAGTTAGATTTGTATATTTATTTCTGTGGAATGAGAATACTGTTTGGTGAAAATAATGGCATATTGACTGATGTCATAACTTGGGGGAATAGTTGATTGCTAATGAAGTAAAGATGAAAATATTGAAAAAAAGTGAGAAAACGCCTTATTTTTTCATCAAATTAAGCCAAAAATCAGGTAAACATGTGTTTTAAGAGATATTTTGTCATTGGATGTTGTCACCACATGTGTTCTGTGCATCTGGAATGCATTTATTGACAGCTTACCCAACCCTCTGAGGATTTGAGGAAAATTTCCATTTTCCAAAATTTTCTATCAAAAAATTAAGGGTACATACACTAAAATGGCCACAATTTTTTTTCCGCAATGTTTCCGGCAGAGCAGACCCTCCAATTATTGGTTCTTAGGGTCAAAGTAAACAGAAACAACACAAATAAAAAGTATGGCAGACCATGTCAGGTTCAACCCATTTTACTGAGCTTTTGAGACTTTGGCTCCTCGACTACTGTCAAAGGTCTAATCTGTTCTGTTCTCTGTGACCTAGGCTGAATCCGAAATCGCCCCCTAAACCCTCATTTACTATTCCCAACGTTAGTCCACTAATACTGTTCAATTGAAGAGGTGAATGAAAACAAGTGAGTGAATTCAGACACCCATTGATCGTACAGTACATCGGTAGTACATAAACTAGTTATTGCGGTGCATTGTGGGATTGAATGAGTGCACACAATAATGTCCACTATGGCTTTGGACACCACTACAAATGGCTGTCCCCTCAAATAGCGCCCTATTTGAGGGTATAGGGGGCGATATCGGATTCAGTCCTAGTTTTTCTGAGTTGTCCTGATTTGTAATTACTTATACCTAGTGTCTAGTTATTTCACTCGCTCCCATGTTTGGTTCATGCTTATAAGCCCTCAGTTCTCCCTCAGTGTTTGTCGGTTGTCATTTATGTCACAATGCTTTCCTGTCTCCTATATATGTGTCATTAAATTCTATTTCCTAGTGTTTATCTCCATCTTCGAGAGCTTTATTACATGTAACGTTACAACTTCATGGCACAAAAACTTGCCAGCACTTTGCAAAACATTCCAAAATGTGTCTGATCTTTGATGCAATTGTAGGCAGCAGAGCAAAGTTGATTCTGCGGTAATTTGATCTAATATTTGATGTTTTCTTTTTTTTTAAATGCTGTAGATTTTTGTAGGCACAATAATTAACATGATAATAAACAGCTGGATGACTGTTCCATTTGTTGACATGACATGGTTAGAATCACATTGTACATTTTATATTATAAGTTGGGTGTCCTCAGAGATAATCACCATTTTTATAATGAAACTATTATTTAAAAATATGAGATTAATCATAATATCTCCATCTATAATAAATCTATATTAATTTATTATGGGATCTCATTCAAAGCTTTCAGAATCTTTATTTTTTAAAATAACTTGTGTTTAACATACTTTAATGACAGTAGGGCTTTCACTTTTCCTTCCTCCATGCTCTCATTATTTTTTATTCCCTATTTATTGCCTTCTGATGAATCTCTTTGTAAGTAAATATCAGTTCTACATTTTGGTTATCAGGCCCATAAACATGCAATTGTAACGATGAGGTAGGAACAAGGCAGAGAGAGAATCCATACGCAAGCACTAATTTAATTAAACAAACAAACAAACAAACAAACAGGAAATCCAGGGCAAACAATGGAACACAGCACTAAGGACAGGAACATGGAAACAGCTACAATGACCGACAAAAAACAACTGAAGCACAGAGGTTTAAATACACAGGCAAACAAGCTAAACAAGGGGGCGTGGTTAATCAGAAACACCTGGGGAGACTAATAAATAAGAAAAACTACAAAGGACTACAAAACATGGCACAGGGCAGGAAATAACAAAAGTCCACACAAGACAAGAGGAACACAAGACAGGAATCATGACATAGTCCCCCACTTAAGGAGCGGATTCCAGACGCTCCTCAGGAAAAGAGTCCTGGAGGGTGGTAGAGCGGAAGAGGACCTGGAGACCGCGGCAAGACGGGAGACCAGGGCGGAGCAGGCAGTGCAGGAGGCCAGGGAGGAGACGACCCTTCAGGCGGCCAAGGCACAGGAAAAGACACCGGCTCAGGAACAGGAACAGACAGCGTGGCAGCGGCCATCTCTGCTGAGGGCTCAGGTTCAGGCGTGGCGGCGGCCATCTTGTCCGGAGGCTCGGCGGACGTGACGTGAACAGTCTCTGGCTCTGCAGACATGACGTGAACAGTCTCTGGATCGGCAGACGTGACGTGAACAGTCTCTGGATCGGCAGACGTGACGTGAACAGTCTCTGGATCGGCAGGTGTGATGTGAAGCTCAGGTTCAGGAACAGGCTCAGACTCAGGAACAGACGCGGTCTCAGGAACAGAAAGAGACTCAGGAAGCGTGGAGGCGGCCATCTCTGCAATAGACGATCTCTTAGGCGACATGGCGGCAGCCATCCTGGGAACCAGAATCAGGCGTGGCCGCCTTCTTGGCTGGAGACACTCAGGCGACATGATGACGGACATCCTGGGAACCATAATCAGGTGTAGCCGGAGATTACTTGGCTGGAGGTTCCCCTTTAATGCAGCTGGATTCATTTTTGGTCGGTCATTCTGTAACGATGAGGTAGGAGAATCCATACGCAAACACTAATTTAATTAAACAAAAAGGAAATCCAGGGCAAACAATGGAACACAGCACTCAGGACAGGAACATGGAAACGGCTACAATGACCGACAAAAAACAACTGAAGAACAGAGGTTTAAATACACAGGCAAACAAGCTAAACAAGATAACAAGGGGGCGTGGTTAATCAGAAACACCTGACTAATAAACAAGAAAAACTACAATGGACTACAAAAAATGGCACAGGACAGGAAATAACAAAAGTCCACACAAGACAAGACAAGCAATTAATCTGCATCGTAGGGATACACAAAATTACTGGAACCCCATCGGAATCAGCCAAAAAAGGCTTGAACTGAAATCATTGGCACGGCATGACAAATTATGCCGATATGCCTTTCCAAAGAGATAAAATGTTGATTATGTGTCTACAATAACTCCCATGTGTGCTAAAAATAAGATCACGTCAGAAGTGTGGTCATTCTTGAAGTGATTAGAGTCAATGTTTTGGACTGCAACCTCAAAGTAATGGAACATAAATAATGTGACACTGAAGACTGAAGTAATGATGCTGAAAATTCAGCTTTGCCATCACAGGGATGAACACAGGAATTCATTACATTTTAAAATGTATTCAAATAGAAAACAGTTGTCTTAGTGAGCATAACAGACTTGTTTCATAAACATAAAATACAATCTTAATTATTCCCAACTTTTGACCAGTAGGCTAGTGTGTACATCTGGGATGACATGATTATTCTGGGTGGAGTATCCTTTTAATAACACCATTAAAGCAGAGGCGTTGACGTTGTTAAGGGGGAAGCAGAATATGCTCAACCTGATCTCACGGGGAAATGTAACTATTTTATGAGGTGGTGATTTCGTATTAATTCATATGATGATTATTAGAAAAAAGTAAGTACCTGAAGTACCTGAATCTTAAGCTCACTAGTGTCACCACAAACATAGTTAGAATGCTAATGTTTCCATTTAGTTAGCAGCTTTATCTTTAAGATGAAATCTGTAGATCTTCTTTTAAATAAACGAGTCTAACAATTTTCCTGTAAAATAATGTTAATATCCTTTACGCTGAATCACTTTTTTCTGCACAGACTTGAGAATTGTTAGCAAATATTAATGACTGATTTAATGCAATCACATTGTATAGCATGGCAAAAAATAAAACAAACAAACTCTACTCACCACTGACACCAACATTAATTAAACCTTTGGTGGCTCTGCGGCGGCTGTTCTGTAGTTTATAGACATCAGAGTCAGCGTTTGTGATATTTGTGATGTTCAGAGATCCAGTCTGATCATCCAGCTGCAGTCTGTCACTGAATCTCTCATCAAGAACATCTTCATATGATGAGAACTCACTGACCGCTCTGTTGATTTCATCTATACGGGTGCTTTCAGATTCATACATCCACAGTATCTGATCATCTCTCTGTATTTTAGTATCAGTCTTAAGAGTGACAGAATCTTCTTCCATCACTGACATAATCTTCATTTCTAGAGAAAATAAAGAAAATGTGATTAACATTTTATAACACCATAAGTAATTTCAGTGAACACATGCAACCGAGTACCTTATTAGTCGCTATATATATATATATATATATATATATATATATATATATATATATAACACACTGACAAACTAAAAGATATGATATATTATGACCCACTGTAAAAAAAACAACAACATAGTAATTATAAACTTAAGTGTTTATTTTTGTGCAACATTTTTTACTCCACATCACCACTCATCATCACTATTGTAACGACTATGGCTCGATGGTGTGAGCTTCAAAGACATTACTGACATTCCGATCTCAACAGAAAACCCGCTCTGAACACACACACACGTACACACACACACACACACACACACGAAAGCCACTAAAGTGCAACGTCATGTAGAAATATGGCTCTTGAATGTATACCTTCCGATATGTATGTGTGTGATTAGCTTTGCCTTATAATAGAGGTGTGTTTTGCTAGAGTAAAATCTTTAATTCTGAAGATTCATTGAAAGAATATTCACTCCATAGTGTTGTAACCCTAACTCAGACCATAAAACTTTACGACCCAAGCCTCAAAGGCATTCCAGAACACACACACACACACACACACACACACACACACACACACACACACACACACACACACACACACACACACACACACACACTCTGGAACTTTGGAAACAGATATTCTTCCACATAACAAGCCACTGAATGTTGATATGTATTCCTATGTTTCTCAAAGTGTCGTCACTTGCCATAACGGAAACACTGACAACTTTATTGTGTGTTTAATCAAACTTTATTTGTGTGTAATTATGCATATAAGTGTAACGTTATGTTTCCCCAATCTTTACCTGTCATAATTGATATCTCTGTAATCCTCTCCCTCTCACGGAGACGAATCTTGACTGCAAGGTACAATAATATGCATTTGATTCCAGGAAATATCATATTTCTAAGTATGAATCCTTTCCCTCATAAGACATATGGTAAAAGGGGGGCGTGTTTTTCTTCACACAAAGAAGACTTCTTCCCGCTACAAATCAGAAGTTTTGATTCGCTCTGTCCCCAAAACAGGGCGTAAACAGATGTCTGTTAAAAGGAAGATTCTCTCTTCTCTTCACTCTCTCATCCTTCCGCTTCCAACTCATCCAACTTCTCTGGACCCTCCTCCCCGGCGCAGCGCTTCTCCAAGGAACATCTGAAGGAGGCCCTGGCCTTCTCCATCGAACGAACCCATGTTCGAGTCGTAGCTGCCGGTCTTTGCAACTAAGATTTCCAGCCTCTCCCATCCCGGGAGACGAATCTGAACTTTCTCGGTAACGTTAAATTCAAGTGAGCCTTTACATCGTTTTGCGAAACGACCCAGAAGACAAAGCTAGACGCAAACCAGCCGGACACGCGCACGCGCGCGTCCCCTTTTCAGCATCACACTGAAAGAGTACCACAACTCGCAAGTATATTGATTCCTATAAAAGCTGTTCCAGGTGTCTAGGTCTTAGGTCTGTGATTTAAGTTACCCTCTATCTTCCCTCTATATCTTTCTTTCTTTCTTTCTTTCATGTCATTCATTCCGATCACGTCATGCTATGTTTTATGTTTTTGTTCGGTTAAATGTGTGTGTAGCGCAATGACTGAGTATTGCACTTCAATAATGTCATAATGGGTAGTTAAATATAATAATGTTAAAAATAGTGACAAATGTTAGTCTCATAGTGCACCAGCAGGTGGCAGCGATGTTGCGTAATGTTGGTTAGGGAACCGATCTCTCGGGAAGCCTCGCGTGAGTTAGAGAGCGAGACTTCCCCGTGAGTGTTGGTGTGTGATAACCACGAGAGCTGCAACTAAAACGTTTAACTCCTGTTTTGCAGGTAAGCTGGTGGGTAGTTTATGAGACTTGTGTATTAATGGTTATGTGTATATTTCCGAAGTGTTTGCATAGACTGTGAATTATATATATGTTATATTAACCGTGCTATGCGTTGATTAGTGAGTTGGCACGGGTGTTATGAGTTCATGTGGCTATTTACACGAGTGTTGTTGAATATAGCAGAGATGTAGTTACAATTATTTCATGCTGAACTATAAGAGGATATTTGCATGTTTACAATGTAATGTTTAAAACGTGTTGCGTGAAGCCTCGCGTGAGTTAGAGAGCGAGACTTCCCCGTGAGTGTTGGTGTGTGATAACCACGAGAGCTGCAACTAAAACGTTTAACTCCTGTTTTGCAGAATAAATACACTTTAAATGTGCAACCCCCCGTGTGAATTCTTCATTATACACTGGGAAGTGTTACATATTTTGGCGAGCCAACCAGCCAGGAGCTGCAAGTTATAACGGCTGAGCTCCAGAGACGAATCTAGACAGTGAAGCAGTGTAAAATGGCAAGCATGGATGAGCTGCGTGATCAGATCAGCCTAGCAATACTGAAGCTGAACAGCTCTGATCTTGTTCCAGTGTGTCAGCGTCTAAAATGTGAAGAGCCTGTCAGAGGGTTTGAAAGCAAAACACGACGTGGCCTCATCAGACTGGTGGAGAAAACGCTGGATGACATAGAAGAGACTGAGGATGATGAGGTATTTTGTCGGTGTCTGGAGGATCTGTTGCTGCAAATAGACTCTCTGATACTGCCAACCAAAGCTGCATCAAACATTACACCAGATGAGACAAATGATTTAGACATTCTGAAAGAGAAATATTCCAGATTACAGATTGAACAAGCGAAAGCCCGTCAAATATTTGAAGAGGAGATTGTCGCAATGGAGCAAAGAGTGAGGGAGGAAACAAGAGCTATCACAGTGACACCACCTGCGCTGTCTGAAGTTACTTTAAGGAGAGAGTTCCGGATCTGTGGACAAATTGGGGAGGCAGGACAGCGAGAGAAACTGTCCTACACCAGCCTCATGAACCAGATTGAGTCCGGACTGAGAAAGGGTCATATAGAGACAGAAATCATCGAAGCTGTGACACGCGCGGTGAGCCCAGGCCTCCATTTAAGAGACATGCTTGAAATAAAACGAGATCTCACTCTTCCGGCCTTGAAGACAATCCTGAGAGGACATTTCAAAGTTGATCCACCATCTGACCTGTTACAAAAGTTAATGAACATGTCACAAGACCCAAAAGAATCAGTCCAGAACTTTCTATTCAGAGGAATCGAGCTCAGAGAAAAGTTACTGTGGAAGCTGAGTGAAGAAGACGAAGGTGAGCAATTTAGCCCAGAATTAATTCAAAGGAAATTTCTGCACTCCATAGAGACCGGACTACTAAGTGAAGCGGTGAAGCTGCAACTTAAGCCCTACCTTAGCAACCCTAGAATCAAAGATGAAGAGCTGATAGAGCGAGTGAATGAAGCTGCAAACTTAGAACAAGAGCGACAACAAAAACTGAAAAAGACTGTAATGAGTAAGTCGCCAAGACTGAGTGAAATACAAACCAACATATGTCCGTTTGAGTCTCAGCTACATTCTCAAGGTTGCGTGGGACCCAAGAGAGATGACAGAGTACCTGCAGTTAAAGCTGATTCAGTCACTAATAGCAAAAGGAGTCAAGTCAAGCGGGAGGAGGCAGATTCAAACACCAGCCAACTGATTGAACAACTCAGAGCAGAAGTCCTCGAAATGAAAAAGATGGTGAATGAGACAATGGAGACAGCTAAGCTACGGGGAAGAACAGAACGAGTAGCACCTGTAAACGCCAGCAAACTGCGAGGTTGCAGAGCCTGTCAGGAAGCTCGAGTCGGTGAGCAGTGTGAGCATTGCTTTCGTTGTGGACAGGAGGGCCATCTTTCCAGAGGTTGTCGGCGACCCAGAGAACAACAGGGAAATGGGAGAGGGCTGCTGCGTCGGGACCCTCAGTAGCCCTTGAGACAAAGTCCCCCGTCAATTACTCCAAGCAGACTGTGAAGCTGAATGAATTGAAAAAAACTGTTAATGACATCCCTCTTTACCAAAATGTGAAACTGATAAATCTCATTGGCAGAAAATGTCTGGTTCAATGTTTGCTGGAGGGGAAACCTGTGGAAGTTTTGTGGGACACGGGAGCACAGGCAAGTGTTATTAATGAGGAATGGAGAAAAGAGAACGTACCTCATCGAACAGTAAGACCTCTCCATGAACTGCTGGAGTCTGGTACCCTGGTTGGGTTAGCTGCAAACCAGACTGTGATACCGTTCCTGGGCTGGATTGAAGCTGAATTCAGTTTAGGCAGAGACTCAAGCACTACTCCGCCATTACTGGTTCCAATATTAGTATCCACTGATCCACAGGTAGCTGAACAGCCCATCATTGGGTTCAACGTAATTGAAGCAGTTCTCAGTCAAAAGAGGGGCTGTAAGTCAGAAAAAGACACCATCTGTGAAGTGAGTAAAGCTCTCTGTGTGCCATTCAAAACAGCAAAACTGGTGCTCAAGTTAATTCAGTCTACAGATTCTGGAAGTGAAGCAGGCATTGTACAGACGGGAAGGAGACAAATTCATGTAGCAGCTAACCAAGTCACAACTGCATTGGTTAAGATCAATACAGGGTCTCAGTTTAAGGGTCAAAGTCTACTATTAGTCCCAAACAAAGAGCCTGCACTGCCAGAAGGGGTCGCTATTGAAGAAGGAGTAGTTATGGTTCCCGCTGACAGATTTGCAGTGGTACCAGTGCCGATTGCTAACACCAATAACTATGCTGTTACCTTAGATCGTCGAATAGTCCTGGGTCATCTTCAAGTAATAAAATCTGCTTTATCTGTGGCTTCAGAACAGAAAAACAGGGACAACTCCACAGCGAGCAAAGACCAGAACAACATTGATAACAGTAAAAGTAAGGAAAATGTGAGTAAAGTGGATTCACAGAGACAAAAACCTAGCCAATGGGATCCTCCAGTCTCCCTGGATCATCTAAGTGGAACACAGAAGGAGATAGTGAGACGGTTGTTGAGGGAGGAATGTCATGCTTTCGGCTTTGACGAGGATGACATCGGTTGTATTCCCTCATTGAACCTGCATATTACACTCCACGATACCTCACCTGTGAAGAAAACATACGTGTCAGTTCCAAAACCATTACATCAGGAAGTGAAAGAGTACTTACAAGACTTACTGAATCGTGGGTGGATTGAAAAGTCCAGGTCACCCTATGCATCACCGATGGTCTGTGTAAGAAAGAAAGATGGGACATTGAGATTGTGCTGTGATTACAGAGAACTGAACAGAAAATCAGTACCTGATCGACATCCAATTCCAAGAATACAGGACATGCTGGACTCTTTAATCGGTAGTTCCTGGTTTTCGGTGTTGGATCAGGGAAAAGCCTATCACCAGGGGTTCCTGGATGAGAAAAGCAGGCCATTGACTGCCTTTATAACTCCTTGGGGACTATACCATTGGGTGAGGATACCTTTCGGACTCAGTTCAGCACCAGCCGAATTCCAACGGAGTATGGAGGAGTGTCTTGCAGGTCTTAGAGATGATGTGTGTCAACCCTACCTTGACGATAATCTTGTCCATAGCCCTAGTTTTGAAGACCATGTCAGTCACCTCAGAGCTGTGCTACAGAGATATCAGCAGCATGGTGTAAAGCTCAGCCCTCGTAAATGTGAGATCTTTCAGAGGAAGGTGAGATTCCTTGGACGCCTTGTGTCAGGAGACGGATATACAATGGATCCTGCTGAAGTGGCTCCCGTGCAGGCTTTAAAAGATCGAGTTCCTGCTACCGTAGGTGATTTGAGAAAGCTGCTTGGATTCATCTCATACTACCGTGCCTACATACCTGATTTTTCCAGATTGGCGAAACCCCTGTATCAGCTATTGTCATCACCCCCTGAGGAAACATCACCTGTGGAGAAAAGAGTAAGAGGAAAATGTCTCAACAGACGACACAAAGGTGGTGCTCCATCAAACACACAGATACAGTGGACTCAAAGCCATCAAGAGATAATAGACTTTCTCATTGACAAACTGACCACCCCACCAATATTGGGCTATCCAGATCTCACCCAACCGTTCATTCTGCACTGTGATGCATCACAAGAGGGGCTGGGTGCTGTGTTGTACCAGAGGCAGAACAGTAAACTGGTGGTGATTGGTTATGCTTCCAGAACACTAACTACACCGGAGAAGAATTACCACCTTCACTCAGGGAAGTTAGAATTCTTAGCATTAAAATGGGCAATATGTGAACGTTTTAGGGACTACCTGTATCATGCTCCACATTTTACAGTGTATACGGATAATAATCCCCTGACTTATGTTCTCTCCACTGCCAAGCTCAACTCCACAGGCCATAGATGGGTGGCTCAGCTGGCAGATTTCAACTTCTCCATAAAGTACCGTCCTGGAAAGAGCAACGCGGACGCTGATGGTCTGTCCCGGATGCCAGTAGACATTAATCAATTCATGGAGCAGTGCACTGGAGGAGTGAGTCAGGAAGTCATCAGTGCGTCTATTCAGGGAGTGTTGGTGGGCGAAAACACCCCGCTTGCATGGGTTTTTGGAACTCAAGTACAAACCCTCCAGATGGTGAGTGATGCTGCTGTGTCGACATCAGACAAACCGTTCACACTGAAGCAAATTTTAGAAAGTCAAAGGAAGGACCCTGTAATCGGTCGAGTTTTGGAGTTTAAAGTTAATAATCAGAGACCACCAAGACAAGTATTCAAAACTGAGCCGACAGATGTGAAAATGCTTCTGAGACAGTGGCAAAAATTGTACATCAATGAGCATGGCATACTTTACAGAAAAGCCGGTGGAAGAGATCAGCTTGTTTTGCCAAAAGAGTATCACCAGATTGTATTTATTGAGCTTCATAAAGAAATGGGACACTTAGGAGTGGAGAGGACAGTGAATTTGATTCGTGATCGGTTTTACTGGGTTCGTATGCAGAGTGACACAGAGCACTTCATTGCCAATGTATGTGAGTGTTTAATGCGGAAGAAACCATACAAGGCCACAAGAGCCCCTCTTGTTTCAATCATCACTACACGCCCGTTTGAGCTAGTTTCTATAGACTTTTTGCATCTGGAAACCTGTAAGGGAGGGTACGAGTACATTCTGGTTGTCATAGATCATTATACTCGTTTTGCACAAGCCTATGCCACTAAAAATAAATCAGCCAAGACGGTGGTGGACAAGATATTTAATGATTTTGCTTTACGTTTCGGATTCCCAGAAAAGATTCACCATGACATGGGTAAGGAATTCGAGAACCAGTTGATGTACCAACTGCAGAAGTGTTGTGATGTGCGAGCGTCTCATACTACTTGCTATCACCCACAAGGAAATGGACAGGTAGAGCGCTTTAACAGAACATTACTGGCTATGTTGCGAACACTCACAGACGCAGATAAAACACAATGGAGAAAGTCATTGGAGAAGATGGTTCACGCGTATAACTGTACTCGCTGTGAGGTAACAGGTTTTTCCCCTTTCTTCTTGCTCTATGGTCGTTCCCCCCATCTGCCTATCGATCTGCTTTTCAACCTGAAGCCAACAGAAGGGAATGAGAATTATGCTGAGTATGTGAAGAATTGGCAAACGAGGATGCGTCAAGCTTATGAGATTGCCTCCAGAACAGCTGACAGGGAAACATCAAGGAGTAAGCAGGGGTATGATAGGAGAATACATGGAACTGACCTTCAGCCGGGGGGACGAGTGCTGGTCCGAAATCTATCTGAGAGAGGAGGACCCGGTAAGCTCCGTTCGTACTGGGAAAACAGAGTGTACGTGATTGTAAAGAGGAGGAGTGACGAAAGTCCGGTGTATGAAGTCATACCTGAAGGAGGAGGTAAAATGAGAGTGCTACATCGGAATCTACTTCTCCCTTGTGATAGCTTGCCATTGGAGAACCCCGAAGCAACACCACAACCAGAGACAGTGAGAGAGACAAAAGTAAGCAGAAGAGACAGAAAATGCCTGGAAGAAGTTCAGAATGATGCGTCAGAGAACGAGGATTTTCAAGATGGTGAGCTAGTGCTACAGTTTCCTACTTCCTTGAGGCAGTGCCGTAAGTCTGTTCGTCTCAATCCTGATGTAGAACCGTTCACGCCAAATGTGAGACAGCACTGGGAACGAGAGTCACAGAGGATAGAGGAGATAGCAGACAATGGAGCAAAGGAGCGGATGGAAGAGTATCTTGAAATGCCGGTGGGACAGTCGGGGGTATCTGAAGAACAAGCATCAGTTGGGACTGGGAGTGAGGATGATGACTCTATACCTTTGAATTCTTATCCAAGGAGAGAACGCCGTCGTCCAAAGATTCTGACTTATGACTCGTTGGGTCAGCCATCTGTGGTGGAAGTTGCCATTGATAGACTTAATGTGAGTAGAGAGTCTGCAGTCCAGAGACTGTGGCGACCATGGACAATGTTGGTTACCAACTAAACGTACACTGATTAGCCACACTTAATCAGGACTTGTGAAAACAAATGTTTTCATGGACAGTGGTAGATGAAAAAAACATTTAGTTGTTTTTTTAATTGTTTTGTTTTTTTTCCAACTGTGTAACATAGGCAACTACGGACATTGTTGACTTACTCTAGAAAGTAAACTAAAAGGGGTAGTAGACTAAAGAATTGGCTGGCCGAAATGGGGAGTCTATTACAAAAGAATCTGTATAAGCGAGATAAGTGTTTACTGTTGCTGGAAAATAATATCTTTGGGTGACAAAGGACTATGCAACCAATGGTTAATTTGACCTATTGTAGAGAGTATTGCAAGTGTTTGAAATTTAAGTCATCACTACTGTTATAAGGTGTCTGCTGCGAAAGTGATTGATTCTCAATTATAGTCAAATCTTAAATGTGGTAAACATTTTAAATTTAGTAGGGGAGAGTGTAGCGCAATGACTGAGTATTGCACTTCAATAATGTCATAATGGGTAGTTAAATATAATAATGTTAAAAATAGTGACAAATGTTAGTCTCATAGTGCACCAGCAGGTGGCAGCGATGTTGCGTAATGTTGGTTAGGGAACCGATCTCTCGGGAAGCCTCGCGTGAGTTAGAGAGCGAGACTTCCCCGTGAGTGTTGGTGTGTGATAACCACGAGAGCTGCAACTAAAACGTTTAACTCCTGTTTTGCAGGTAAGCTGGTGGGTAGTTTATGAGACTTGTGTATTAATGGTTATGTGTATATTTCCGAAGTGTTTGCATAGACTGTGAATTATATATATGTTATATTAACCGTGCTATGCGTTGATTAGTGAGTTGGCACGGGTGTTATGAGTTCATGTGGCTATTTACACGAGTGTTGTTGAATATAGCAGAGATGTAGTTACAATTATTTCATGCTGAACTATAAGAGGATATTTGCATGTTTACAATGTAATGTTTAAAACGTGTTGCGTGAAGCCTCGCGTGAGTTAGAGAGCGAGACTTCCCCGTGAGTGTTGGTGTGTGATAACCACGAGAGCTGCAACTAAAACGTTTAACTCCTGTTTTGCAGAATAAATACACTTTAAATGTGCAACCCCCCGTGTGAATTCTTCATTATACACTGGGAAGTGTTACATGTGTCTGTTTTCTCGTTTGCATTTTACGTACGTTTATATTTGTAGCTTATAATCTCTAGCGTGTGCCATTTTATTAATAAACCCATTTATACTTTTAACTGTCTCTGTGTTTGAAAACCCACTTTTTTTTTATAAAGTCAATGAAACAAAAGATCTATAAAGCTACAGGCTCTATATTATAAAACTACTTTGAGTAGTTTTAATTTATAAACCCAAAGAGGTTTTGTCTTCGTGGCCAGAAGACAAACTGTCTTGGAGTTTTGTAAACAGGAATGCTTCTTCTTAACTGTTATGATCAGACAGCACAGAACGAGGCATTTCCTATAATTGATAAAGTAAATGCATATGCGATTTATGAATTATGACCATGCGTTATAAATATTAATATTGCCAAAATTCCCTATATTCTTGAGCTAATTCGCATTAACCCAGAGGCATTTATTCTTACACTATTGTACACCCCAATACATGTGACGTGATACGAAAATAAATGCTAATTGTTTCAAAACACGTGCTGTAAAATAATGCATTGTGATAGGTCATTTGCTCATCCAAGTTTCTCTTCTTTGCCGTCTTCCGTGTGTCCATGGCGTAAAATGAGGGCGTGGGGGAAACAGAGGGTGTTTCTCAATATGCGTTCTTCAGCGATCTTGCGTCCTTGTGTTCTCGTTTTACGTCATCATTAACCGTCGAAGTTCAGACCCAATTCTCCAGAACGCAAGTACAGAGGACGCATGAAAGAACCTGGATGTGTTCTTGATACCGAGGATGCATCGAATGCAGACTTGAGCTAGTACTCGCCTGGTGTCCCAGAAGTCATTGCGGCCGGTTCCGAGTTCGTTCTTCCAAGGAAGCTTGGCAAGACCAGTCTCCACGAGAACAAAAGTCTGTTCTCTGCGTTCTTGGAAATGAGAAACAGCCAGAGACTTGAATATATAGGGGCGTGTTATTCTAATGACAGTCGTTTTCAGCCGCGGCATTTATCAAAGGCCGGTATTGCGTACACCTGGATTTCAAAGGTACGCACAGCTTCATAAATCAGGCGGTGAGAGGAGTGTAAGCATAATCTTACGCCAACATATACGTCCGTTTCTACGCAAGAATGATAAATGAGGGCCATTCAGAGTATGGGATACCGTACTTGGCTACATGTCATGTCACTTTCACTTGTTTGACCAGATAAAGGTTTATATATTGTTTTAAAGCTCCAATATGTAACAATTTTGTAATACAATTTCCGAAAATAACTTGCACAGTGTGATATATTTCCTCCAGTTGTGTACTTACAATTATTATCTCAAAAGTCTCCAAAGATTTTTTATTTCAGAGAAATTCCGATTTTAAATAACTGTCCGTCCCGGAAACGAAATGTTGACTCTCAGTGACGCAATGTCCGCTCTATCCTTTTTTTCCCGGTGTGGATGCATGTGATATTCCACCACACCGGAATATCACATGGTCAAATGCGGAAGTGGTGGTTATAGTGTTATAGCCATAGTCGGTATGGTTAGCTGTTATGGATCACGATTACTCTTTGGCGAGTATTGAAGTGCCAATAAAACGAAAGCGTCCATATTCGGATACACGCAGACTGTGTGACAAACGGAGGAATAAAACCCGGATAAATATCGGCCAGGCGTTTTCGAGATGGAGAGAGCTGCGCGACAATCTTGGACTTGACAGAGACTCTGCTCTCGCGAGTGTATTGATAGACAGCTAAGCAAATCAGTTTTTTTTATTGTACAAGTAACGTAATAGTTACAGTAAAGATGATTTTAATAGATATGAATTACACCACATGTCTGTAATAATATAGCATAACATTTCACGTTCCTTGCAGTTCTTTAATTATGATGACATGAAATAATACGATCAGACATACAGGGAATACAAAAACGAATAAATTACCTCATCCGTGATCATGATTCATTAATTCCATTTAGATACATCGCTAGATGGTGAAAACGCATTAAAAACGACATCTCCCATAGTCACCTCCTTCATAGCGTCATCAAGCTTCGCCTTTGTTATTGTTGGAAACTGTGCCCTCTTGTGGTGAAAAAATATTACATATTGGAGCTTTAATAAAAAAAATAACCTTGACATGTATAATTGTCTACAGCTTTTTTATCTGTAATGCCATTTCCTGCCTTATGGTTTTATTGTCACTGGTGATGGGAGAAACTCAAATCTTTGAATAAATTAAACCAATTGCTTCACAAAATGATTAACTGTTTTGAATCGTTCGAAACGCCACAGGCTGGTGACCCCTACTGATCAAAACAGTGGAAATGTAACAAACACTCAGGCCAAACATGCAAAAAAAACACATTTTACAAACCCATTGCAAATGTTTTATTTAATGTTAGGCTATATGCTTTATGTTTTATTTATACCGTTTGCACTTATTCACGCAACATTAAAACGGGTGGTTCTGAACAGTTACTCTCTGAAGCATCAGTGTTATAGTTCTGTCAATAGATAATATTTACACATATTTCATTTTTTACACATTATTCTCTTAACTTACACTCATTGCTGCTTTTTTAATTTACAAAAACAACAACAGGTTTTGAAGAATATTATTCCACATCATCTAAACTGTTCTCAGAAAATGAATCTAGATTTTAATCCAGTTATCAGATTGTAAGACTTGAGTTACTCACCGCGGACAGTAACACTGAATATTTCGGATGTCTCAGTTCTGCTCTTGATCTTTAGTTTATAGAGTCCAGTATGGTTGGTTCTGGTGTTTGTGAAGGTCAGAGATCCAGTCTGATGATCCAGCTTCAGTCTGCTATTGAATCCCACATTATCACCCTCAGATGTAGAGAAGATTTCAGCTGTTTTATTCATTCGAGCTATGAGTGTATCACCAAACCACCACTGAGCTGAATTATCTTCTGGTATTTCAGTTTGAGGGTTTAGAGTGACAGAATCTCCCTCCATCACTGACACTGTCACATCAACTTTCTCGACACCAAACACACCTAATGGGAAAAAAATAAATAAAAGATGATCAATCCTGCCATTTTTTTTTTAAGTGCAGCAAATGTTAGAGTGAATTTACCCTGTTACACAGTGTTTTTTCATTATTGTACTGAAGTGTTCTCTGTGTGGCTGAAATCCACAATCCAGAACTGTGTCTGAATCACTGAGTCTGTATCTGAGCATACTTGATAAAGTAAATTTTTTATGTTAACCACACTTTACACCCATTTACAACTGAGCTTGATCTCAGTCTCCTAACACATCATAATTTTTGCAGCAGTCTGGTGTATTTAAGAAATCAATGCAATGAACCAAAATGAATAGTCTTCCAAGGTTAAATGTCAGATAATACAAATCCACAACGAAAAGTTGTATAATTCTTCAGATATAGGGGAGACCAGACAGTGTTGTAAAATGGAGTTCTTTCACCATCATTTTAACCACTTCAATTCAGTACAGGAGTTTAATCACTGTCATGCGTGAGCACCAGCATCCTCAGAAGACAGTAGAATTACAAAAAAAGTCACTCAAATTATATATAAAGATTTATAAAAAAAAAAAAACAGGTTTGAGTTAAAAGTTAAATTTGAAAAAACGGCTAATAATTAATACATTTGTTAGGAAGAATGCGAAACAATTGTATTTAAATTTCTCCCATCTCATATTTTTCCCCCATATAACTGGGGCTTTGCAGCCTATTTGTTCGATGTTTGTTACAAATTGTAGTATTTTTAATTGAAATGTTTGCCATTTGTTCACATTTTTTAACCAAAGTATTTTATATAAAGGTGGAGTTTGTATAATTGCATAATATTTCTGAAAGTAAAACCTCAACCCCACGGTTGTAACAATAGCAATAGCGATAATTACAAGCTTGATGAAGATATGCAAGTATTTTCTATTTCTGGTGTAGACCTATTGACACAGAATGTGCTGAAGCAATAAATAGGTTTATCACACATCCTTAACTTAAGAACCAAACATTTTTTTAGTCAAAGTAGGTAGGGGAGACTGGGGATGGATGCAACATTTTTTTTCTGTCTGTTTTGGAGTTCTTCTAAGCCAGTGCATTCAAAATGTGATTCAAACTAGTTACAAGTATAAGCTATTAAATGACAGTTGTTATCTTTGCAGTACAAACAGAAAATGTGTGGTTTAGTTTCAAACACGAGGAGTGAAATGTTACAATTCACACACGACCCCACCCTACCGACCGACCGACCAAAAAAATACAAAAATAAAGTGTTGTGCTGAATATTACAGGTCGTCGGAGCCCTCTAGTGTTCACTACCAAACAAACCCGAACCCAGAGTAGCCTACTCCCCCCGTATCTTTTGGTTAGGAAGATAACCAGCCAAGTGTGAGGAGATGGGGTGGAGGAGGGATGCTGAAAACTGTCAAGGAATATGGGTCAGTCGACTTTGTGTATTTATAGGCCTTTAATCATACTGATTGAGTGGACCTGTTGATTACTGATTGCTGACAGCTGGTTGGAATGATTTGATTGTTTGATCATTAGAACGTGTTTCTCCCGAACCGTGTAATTTGTAGAAAAGTATCAGTTTGTTTAGAAACAACACGCATACAAGCAAATTAGATGACAACAGCACATGTGCAGTTTCTTTTTTCCGATTTAAATATTTGAAACCTAAAGTGTTGAATTAATGAAAATGAATGTGACTCACCGTCCACGAGTAATAAAGCCCCAAAAAAGACGGAAAGGTTCCTCATCCTGATTTTGCTTCTGGCCGCATACAAACTGAATAAAAGAAGTGATGCTGTAAATAAGGACGGGCTCGTAGCCAGTCACGTGTTTTCTGCGAAAGCGTTCCGCCCATGGTTACGCCATACTATTTCAAAATGGTAAAAATAATAAGAATAATAATAATAATAATAATAAAACGTGCTTATAAAATGTTTTTCGGTGTTCTGATTGGTCGTCTCTGCTTAGTTTGGAGGTCAACTCAGTCCGTCATGACCCTAGGTGAAAAGGAAATATATTTAAATTGTGCGTTTTTGGATATAGCCTACTTAGTATTTAACTTACAGTATAAAGTGCGTATTAAATTTTATATTAAATTGTGCTAAAAATGTAACCACTTCAAGTACATTTAAGTGTATTTCTGTACAGTTCATTTAAAATATTCTTTCATATTTCTTAAACTACAGTTAGAATATATCTGAAGCTTAATTTTAATGTACTTCAAGAACATTTCAATAGCATTTCAGCTCATTAGAAATATATTAGCATTACACTAATAGTTTATTATAAAGCTGTTTTATTCAGTATTCAAAATTGTATATTAAAAGTGCAAAAATAATTAAATAAAAATGTTAAGGCATACACACTCTGAAATCAAGAAAACTTTAATATACTTTATTGTGTACATTGCAAAAATAAATACATTAGTAAATAAAATAAAAAAAACTACAGCAGCATAATCTCTTGAACATAATACATTATAAAGATCAGTGAAATGCTATGGCAGAGCTATATTTATACAATTCGTTGAGACACATTTCAGTTATACCTGTATTACTGAAATGTACCCTATGAATATTACATCACTAAATAAATAAGCATCACGATGCAATTTTCTAAAAAAATAAAAAATAAAAAATATGGAAAAACAACATGCAGAAGTGAATAATGTATTATTTACAAACTTAGGCATACAAATGGCTGAACCAAAGAAACAGAAGAGTTTGAATGTCACATCTTCATCTTCAAGTGGACGATCACTTCTTTCAGTACGACTCATTTTCTGCAACTGAGTGTGATTCAGACACTGTAGTGTTTGAAGACTGCTTTATCACAGGATCTGCGAAGAAGATATAAAATTAATCAATGATCAATATTTTTTATCCATGTTTAAATATAGGCCTATGTATTATAATAGCATAGATATGCATTAGAATTTCGTTGACTTCTCAGTTTACCTTTCAAAATGTTACTCCCCTCGAGTTTTAATAAAGGCTCAAGTCGTTCCTGGGTTTTAACGGGCATTTATTTGGTGACAGAGTCTTTAAACATGTCTTTACATGTTCCTTGTTTGCTACATTTCCATATTGCCATCAGAACTGGTATAAATAAACACAGAAAACGTAAATTAACCTTAAATTCTTGACATACTTGCAGACAATACTAAACGAAATCACATAGAAAACTAAGAAATAAAGCATAAATTTATGCCATGTAAAATAATAACTTAATTGGCTTGTTACAAACACAGTCGGGTAACACAAATAAATCACAAAGAAAGAAAATATACCTCATATATATATATATATATATATATATATATATATATATATATATATATATATATATACAGGCACGTGCACACATAGACATCAAAGGGGGCTTGAGCACCTGCCCTTTTTATTCCTGGAGAGAAAGTGCCCTTTTTTCTGGGGTGCTTTTTTTCTATTTTTGAAAAATAATATATATTCCTGTTTGCGCACAGCTTCCCTGTCAAACAAATATATTTATTGAAAAATAGTATATCTAAATATCAGGTCCATCCAAGTGATCTGAGGGCGCGCGCGCATCCTGGTGTGTGACGTGTACGCAGACTGGTGCATAGATATATGCACTAGATGTCGCCTTGGCTACGGCAGGTCATTGGAACGAATGTCTTTAAGGCGACATCTACTGTATATATCTATGCACCAGTCTGCGTCACGTCACACACCAGGATGCGCGCGCGCCCTCAGATCACTTGGACGTGGTCTTTGTATAAGAGCTAAAAACGATATAAATACTGTTCGTTTTCTCACACAAACCGCTCGTTTCGTGTCTTAGGCCATCAATGTGTACTTACGATGGGGAATTGTTTCAATTTGGACTCTGTGCATCCTCTTTGAGACCGTGACCATCATGACTGACAGACAAGAACGGTTTGACCTAAAAATATCAAAATTTAAACTAAGTTACTGCGGAAAAAAAGACACCTACATCTTGGATGCCCTCGAGGTAAGCTAAAACATACCAACATTTTATTTCAAAGTGAACTATCCGTTTAACTAGTTGACGCCTAATTTGCATACAGAACGTCCCCATCAAGAGTCTTTCCCCCTGAAATTTAGAAATCTAAATTGGTGAATTTAGAAGAAATCTACAGATGCAAACAGATGGAGGATACACTCTAAAAAAATGTAGTAAATCTGAGTAACTGCATCTGGTACATTAATACATAAAACTGAGTAGAAATAAGTTAACATTAAACAATAAAAATAACAATATTTATAAATTAACGTTTTATTTATGAGTAATTTAACTTTTTTTATTTCCTCTAAACCTTTATAAAATAGTATTCCATACAACCACATAAATGACATTGGCTTTTATTGAATTTTTACTCAATTATTTTGGTAAGTTTAATTCAAACAATCAAGTAAGATTTTCAGAGATTTTATTAAGTTAATAAAGTTCAATATTTCTGTAATATTTACTAAGCCACAGAATATTTTTTAGAGTGTAGTAGGTTTAAAACAAACTCCATCTAAATGTGGATTTTGAAGGTTTTATTTGATGATGATGATACAGTCCTCCTTCAAATGTGAAACTAAGTCCATGTCAGTCACCATCAGTTATTGTGTGTGTGTGTGTGTGTGTACATGCATAAACATCTACAGGGACATGGACCTTCAGAAGGTTGCCCGCTGTAAGGGAGGAAGGAGAGACAACCAGGGAATGGAAGTAACAGATTTTATTTTGAAGTAGAAGACCGTTTTTTTTTTGTAATAATTTTATTAAATTGCTGTATTTTTGTATTTTGTCAATCATTTTTGCAGTGATTTTTTTTCCAGTAAAGTTAACAAAAAGCAGCAACAGCCCTCTTCAGTTTAGAGTGAATA
This sequence comes from Leuciscus idus, assembly GCA_021554675.1. Classification (NCBI taxonomy): domain Eukaryota; kingdom Metazoa; phylum Chordata; class Actinopteri; order Cypriniformes; family Leuciscidae; genus Leuciscus; species Leuciscus idus. The sequence continues at coordinate 21,560,014 of CM038625.1, read as the reverse complement.
TTTGTGTTGATTTTAAAGTGTTATGTATTCTGATAACACCAAAATTATTAAAATGATGTATAGTGCCTTGTGCAAAAATAAACAAATTATTAGTAAAACACGCCCCTCTGCTTGATGCAGTTATTTAGGTTATTCTAAATATATACTTGAAACTAGTAGCATCTTTTTAAAATGAAACAATTGCGTGAGTTTGAGGAAGATAAAATTAATTAACTTTTTAAATAATTTTTTTAAAAAGGAAGTCAGAGTTGCGTTAATATATATATATATATATATATATACTTTTTTGTTAAAAAAAAGGAAAAAAAAAACGTAATTATGAGAAGTGCCCTTTATTTCATTTGAGCCCCTGCCCCTCAAAATGTCTGTGCACGTCCCTGTATATATATACATATATATATATATATATATATATATATATATATATATATATATATATATATATATATATATATTAGTCGGTCGGTTGTCAAAGTTAGTAGGGGAGACCGGGGACGGTTGTAACACTTTTTTCTTCAGCACCTAAAACTACCTTTTTTTTTAGCTACACGTCTGAAACTTTTAGGCAAAGTACCCATATTTGTCTACTACAAATGGCAACAGTTTAAATTTCTTCAAATATATCAAAGACTTTGTGAGATGATCATGAATACAAGGTGGTCCTTTGTTACAACCTACCCCACTACTGGGGTAGGTTGTAACACATACTGGGGTAAGTTGTAACAGGTAGACAAAATGCACAAACACTAAGGGTTTTTATTAACAACATTTTTATTTTAAATGAATGGCTGCAACAATAAAATATGTGTGAATATGGGGAGTGTATGTGCATATTTTGTGTGTTCTTCTCATCCCAGGTTTGTGGATGCTGCATGTTGAATTCCACCGCGAGCTGATAGGCAAACTGCATCTTGATTTTTTTTATATTTGGACTGGAAACAAGACAAAAATACTAAGTAAGAAAAACATTTTTTGCAGTGTAGCCTATGTGTTGGTATTTATTTAACTTTGACCTGATTTTAAATATGTTATTTATCATTCACAAATTAAATTGAGTTTGCATAAAAGGTCCAATACAAATTAAGGTCTCTTTCAAAACACGTGTTACAACCTACCCCGCCACTTTCACTATTGTTTAACTAGCTGTATTAGCATTGTGCTTTGAAATTAGTAGGAGGTTGATACACCATTCTTTACTATAGAAACTACAGTTTGACCTGATATAACTCATACAACATTATCTACAACGGTAGAAGTACTAAACAAAATATTATCTTGTTATGTTTTTTTACTTTTTTAAAACGTTTTTTACCTAAGAATTAGATTTTCTGCTGTAGCTTCAGGAGAGATTGCAACGCAGACTTGAAAACCTCCGTGTGCGATCGTAAAGGAAGCCTGAGGAAACTGAAACTGTCACATAGGCTAACTCATATCTTATCCCTGATTGGTGGAATTGGTAGTGTTACAACTAGCCCCGTGTTACAACCGTCCCCGGTCTCCCCTACGCAGTACGATAGAGATCGTCAGTCAGTTGGATTCTCATTGTGAGCGACATTTTTCCGCGTGAATGAGGAAAAAAACACACTCGAATTACACACTGAGAATTGCTGACACAAGAAAGAGGAAAGAATAAACAGAATAATAAGAACGATCTCTCAGCTCGTCATTTCATACTCTGGAATATTTGGTTCAAGGATGGTTCTCTTACGAGAGATTCTCTCGTACTGCATAGAATACGCTAGGGGAAAATCCTTTTCCACGAGAATACTGAAGCCAAAAAATTATCCTTAATTTTGTATTAATGTAAAACGCGTTGCGGCAGCATACAGACATAGGCGAGGCAGCTCGCGCGCCTATTGGCTGGTCTGCTGGCAACTGCTTAAGCCTATCGAGCGAGACCTAGAGTGACGTCAGACCCAATGAGGGCGCTTCGCGCCCTCTGCGTCACGTCCCGCCGAAACGGGCGTGGCTTAGGTCTATAAATACCGCTCGCAGGCTTTATATCTCTGATTTTTCATCCTTCAGCGAAGCAACTCACATCGCTGGATCCGAGAAGAAGCCGCGCTGTTGAAGAAGCACTTCAGCGGGACGAGTCGAGAAGCTGCTGGCCGCGCCGCCTTCATCGCCTTCCTGCTGCGCTATCCGGCGTTGTATCCTTTCTCTTCTACTGTGCCTTGTGTGTGCTCACTGCCGCGACACACACTCTCATTGCACTAAAAGAGCCGGGCGTCTTTTTCAAGACGCCCCTTCCTGAGGATCACGCAGTTCTCGCGCTCGCTGACGGCGACTGCCCTCACTGCGAGCTAGGTACTGCCTATGGTGACTCTGAGGACTCACCTGGCATCCTTCTCCGAGACTGCTCCTCCGCCCTTCCAAGCCGCAAAGCTCGCCGGTTCGCCCGCTTGCCTTGCCTGCTTGGGGGACTATACCCGCTCTCCCTCTGTTCGAGCCGCGCAACCGCGCCGTTCACAGGGGATGTCTGGAGCGGACCGTCACAGGGCTGGCTTTCTCTCTCCCTCTGTTCGAGCCGCGCAAACTGCGCTGCTCACAAGGGAGGCTGGAAGCGGACGGTCGGGGTTAGTTTTTCTTTACGTTACAAGAAAGCTACCCTACCCCTGCGCCCCATTCACGCGTCACTCACCGGCGAAAGGAGAAAAGTGTTTACAGTCCCGTCGAGACCGGGCTGACCTCATTTCTCACACATGTCTCAGTTCCCTGATCAGGCGACTGGAAATGTCTATACTGCAGCAAACGTGCCTGTTTTTTAATACACGCACGCCTGCAAGCAAACGCCGAAGAAAACATGTTGACGCTCTTTTATATGCTCGTGCATCTGACAGCCTTTGTGTTGCCCCCCTGTGGCTCAGTGGCGGAATCATAGGTTTTTTCACACGGGAGACCGGTGTTCGAATCCCGGTCTAACGGCAGATAAATTATGCCGCCAATGCTTCGTTCTGTCAGTTCCCTGGAAGGCGACTGCAGACGTGCATTTTGCAGCCGACGAGCGCGTTGTACAACCCGCTCGCCTGCACCCAGACACCGTTTCTATGGTTCCCGTGCGTCACTGGCGAAAGGAGGAAAAGAGTGTTTTAGTCCCGCTGCGGCCGGGCCGATCTCAATTTCTCACACATTTCTCATTCCCCTCTGAAATTCAGGCGACTGGAAATGTCTTTATTGCAGTGAGCGAGCCTGTTGTTACACGCACGCCTGCAAACAAACGCCAGCATGTTGACGCTCTCTGATAATACTCGCGCTGACTGAAATCTTATGTGTCTTCCCCTGTGGGCCAGTGGCAGATTCACAGATTTCCGCACGAGAGACCCGTGTTCGATCCCGTGTTCGATCCCGGGTCTACCGGCAAATAAAATTATGCCGTCAATGCTCGCTCTGTCAGTTCCCTGAAGAGGCGAATGCAGATGTGTATTTTGCAGCCAACGAGTGCGTTGTACAACCCCCTCGCCTGCACCCAAACCTTGCCGCTCGTCCAGTTCCAAGAAATGTGACTGGTCCAGCGTATTTTAGCAGCCAACAAGCCGGTTCCATTGCCCGCTTGCCTGCACAAAAAAAGCCATTTTACGGCTACCCAGATAAATCCCTTAAAGAGTGTATTTTCTGGTGTCCCGGCCACGGCCGACGGTGTTTTCGTGTGTAGAAAAAATGCCCACTACTCAGTGCCCATTCCTACACACAAGCACAGCCCTTCACACAGGGCTCGCGCACATAAAATCGACTCAGATCGATTGCGCTTTAAACGTAGCAAACGTGCCCACTACCCAGTGCCCACAAATGCTACTTCCCACATGTCTCACGGTCTCTGTAAATACAGGACCAGTATGCATACGCTCTGCTCACGCGAGCAATGCTGTAAAAGTGGTGTATGTGCCCGCTGCTCTGCGCCCACGCCCACACACAGACATGAAACTAGCCCAGCCCTCCCCCTCTCAGTTAGACACTGCAGAGGAGTCGAGCGCGGGCATTCTGCCCGCTGTTATCAGCGCGCCCCCTGCCTCAGATGTCATGAGCGCGACGCTTACGTCACAGCACACAAAAGCCGCTGTATCGCGAGCCGATCAGAGCGTGCTTCGCATCCAGCCCCTAGCTACTCGCGCACTTGCGTGGGAAAAGCTTCCCGGGGTTTCGAGATGGGTGCTGAACATCATAAAAGAAGGCTATTCGCTGCAGTTTCGCCGGCGCCCTCGCCGCTTCATGGCGCGCGTCGAGACCACGGTAGAATCGAAAGTAGCTCATCTACTTCGAGCCGAGATTCTGAAACTGTTGAGCAAAGGGGCTATAGAACCCCTATCTCAATCTCAAAGCGAAGGGGGGCTTTACAGCAGATACTTCCTGGTGCCCAAGAAAGACGGGGGTCTCAGACCCATACTAGATCTGCGGCAGCTGAACAGAGCGCTTCTGAAGCGCCAGTTCAGGATGCTCACGACCAGAAAAATCCTCGCGCATGTCCGCCGAGGGGACTGGTTTGTGTCAATAGATCTAAAGGACGCGTATTTTCAAATACAGATAGCGTCACGTCACAGGCAATTTTTGAGATTCGCCCTTGAGGGCCAGGCATATCAGTACACAGTCCTGCCTTTCGGCTTGTCCCTGGCACCCCGTACATTTACGAAGTGCATGGACGCAGCGCTCGCACCCCTCAGACTACGGGGTATACGAGTGCTGAACTATCTGGACGACTGGCTGATTCTAGCCCAATCTCACTCGGAGCTCGTAGAGCACAGGACCATTTTACTCGATCACCTCGAGAATCTCGGTCTCGCAGTGAACTGGGAAAAGAGCTCGCTATTCCCCAGTCAGATTATATCTTTTCTGGGAATAGAGCTGAACTCGCTGCTAATGACAGCACGCCTGTCATCTCAGCGCACACTGGACATTCGGCGCGCAGCCGGCTCGTTCCGCTGCGGCGCGATAGTCCCTCTCAAAACATTTCAAAGGATGCTAGGTCTGATGGCCTCAGCATCTTCAGTTCTCCAGTTGGGCCTTCTGCGCATGCGCCCACTGCAGTTCTGGCTCAGAAAGAGAGTACCACGCACAGCGTGGGCCTCCGGTCGGCTTCGCTTCAAGGTCAATCAAGCGTGCATTGCAGCTTTGAAACCTTGGGAGGCAAAAAGACTGGTACCAATCACGCCAGGGCGGCCTCAGGTCCCTGACTCTGTACAGGCTAACCAAGCGCCTCCTGATATGGGCCCGCAGCAACCTGCTCTCGCTGAGAGCAGCGCACGTGCCAGGGCTCCTAAATATAGGACCAGACAGACTGTCCAGGGAACCAGGTTCCGACAGGGGAATGGTCTTTGCACCCACAGACAGTCCAGCTTGCTGTGGAAGAAATTCGGCAGAGCGGAAGTAGACCTGTTCGCGTCTCAAGAAAACGCTCACTGTCCAGAATTTTTCTCGAAGAGCAAGGACGCACTGACCCACGAGTGGCCTCGCCGTCCTCTCTACGCTTTTCCCCCCGTCTTCCTCCTGACTCAGGTGGTAGAACGGGTCAGGGAAGAAGGATGCTCAGTGCTGCTTGTAGCCCCACTTTGGATGAGCCAACCTTGGTTCCCAATTGTGATGCAGTTAGCGAGCACCGCCCCGTGGCCAGTGCCTCTGAGGAGGGATCTCCTCTCTCAAGCCAATGGCTCGATCTGGCATCCTCACCCAAGAGCTGTGGTCCCTCCATGTGTGGGCCATCAACGGGTACCCGCTGACCTCCCACAGGGAGTGTTAAACACTATCACACAGGCCAGAGCTCCGTCTACGCGACGTCTCTATGCCTCAAAATGGTCAGTGTTCTCTAGCTGGTGCACAGCTCGTGGTGTGTCACCCCTGCATTGCGGTGTGTGACGGAGGTTCTCTCCTTCCTACAGGAGCTGTTGGATAAGGGCAGGTCCCCTTCCACGCTCAAAGTCTATGTAGCGGCCATAGCAGTGTTCTCTTCGACCACGCTTGGCCAGTCTATTGGAAGGAACGATTTAGTCATTCGCTTCCTTAGAGGAGCTAAGAGACTGAATCCTCCCAGACCTCCCACAGTCCCTATATGGGACCTTTCTACGGTACTGGAAGCCATGAAAGGTCATCCATTCGAGCCCTTGCAGAAGATTGATCTTAAACACCTGTCTTTCAAGACGGCGTTTCTTCTGGCTCTCGCTTCAGTGAAGCGCATAGGGGACTTACACGCGCTCTCAGTAAGCGCGACGTGCATGGAATTTGGGCCGAATGACTCTAGAGTTATACTCAAACCTAAGCACGGTTATATTTCTAAATCCCTCAATACACCGTTCAGAGCACAGGTCATCTCCTGTCTGCTCTGCCGGTCACTGAAGGAAATATGGACGAAAGCTCCCTTTGCCCAGTCAGGGCGTTAAGAGCTTATGTGTCTCGCTCGTCTGTTTTCTGACAGACGGAGCAGCTCTTTGTTTCGTTCAGCGGGCGTTCTAAGGGACTAGCCGCTTCGAAACAGACCCTATCCAGATGGGTAGTGGACGCAATAGCGCTAGCTTACACAACCAAGGGCATGCAGTGCCCGCTGGGTGTCAAAGCGCACTCCACGAGAAGCATGGCTTCATCGTGGGCCTGGTCAAGTGGGATTGCCTTGCGAGATATTTGTATGGCGGCAGGCTGGGCTTCTCCGTCTACATTTATAAGGTTTTTACAACCTAGAGGTTCCCGCACTACAGGCCAGACTACTGTCGGTCTAGTATGGCCAAATCTCATAAACTGACGCTGTCAGTTATGCAGCTATTTGAGTATTGCAGTCCTTGCTCTATGCTGCCATAAAGGAAGATAGTGGCTAAACCCCTCCTCTTCTAGGATTCCCTGTGAGTCCCCTGGGTGATTGTGTACTGTATGAACTCCGGGCTGTCGCCCTTGAGTCTATAGTATCAGATCCCAGCACGCACGGCGTTTTACAGTAGGTTCCCCTAGGGTATTCTACGCAGTACGAGAGAATCTCTCGTAAGAGAACGTACTCGGTTACTAACGTAACCTCGGTTCTCTCTAGAGAGAGGAACGAGTACTGCGTATCCTGCCGTGCATGCACGCGCTCTGGTTGCTTCGACTATGAAAAACCAGAGATATAAAGCCTGCGAGCGGTATTTATAGACCTAAGCCACGCCCGTTTCGGCGGGACGTGACGCAGAGGGCGCGAAGGTTTTAATGATATCTCTACATCATTAAGTGTGTGCGAATGTTCGACTATTCTTTTGAATTCTTTACTGAAAATAATGTCAATTAGAGTCGATTAGAACAAAATCAAATGTTTACACTTTATTATGTCAGGTAAATGTATCAAGCCAGTTGCATAATCAGTTCAAAGATAATAGATACAAACATCAAATGCTCTAGAATAAAGAGAGAAGATGTGTACACTTCGCATCACAGGCTAACCCGAGTTATATTATTGCATATATACTGCATATAAATACTTGGGCATCTGGTTGGACACTTCACTTTCTTTCTCCATCCACATATCAAAGCTGCAATCTAAGGTCAAGGCCAAGCTTGATTTAAGTAAGCTTCACCACTTCTGCCAAACTTGCTCTTATTCAAATGACCATTCTACCCATGTTAGACTATGGAGACACTATATGGGTTGCTTGCAATCAAATCTTGACATTCTTTACCATTCTGCTATCAGGTTTGCCACAAATGCTCCTTTCAATACACACCACTGCACTTTATATTCATCTGTCAACTGGCCCTCCCTTCACAATCGTCGCAAAATTCATTGGTTCACCTTCATTTACAAGACCCTTCTCGGCCGCTCACCTCCTTACTTGGGTCACCTGCTGCAGCCAAAGCCTGTCATACACAACACCCGGTCCTTGCTTCGTCTTCAATTATGTATTCCCAAAACCAACTCTTGCTTCTTAATCTGCTGCCGCTCGCGACTGGAACGCTTTGCAAAATATTCTCGAACTGGATACACTAATTTCAATTTCATCTTTTAAAACTATTATATCATCCTTGTTCACGGACACATGCAGTTGCTTCTCTACATAATCATTTTGTGTTGTCGACTGTGTTGTGTTTTAAATAGTATTTTATGTAATTGCTAACCTGTATTTATAATGTACTGTATTTATTTTAGCCCTATTTCCTTTTCCCTAAGTGGTTATTCCACTTTGTCAGGCTGCCATTGAAAATAATAACTTGTTCTTAATGACTTAAAAAAAAAAAAAAAGAAAAAAAAAAAGAACTATATAGATTCTTGGGTGAATTTCCAGTGATCTCAGCATGAGAGAAGGAGTAAACGGGGAATGAGGGTTCAAGGGAAAAATATATAGATTAGGATTGCTTAGGTGGAACTTGTGTCTCTAATGGTGCACAAGAGAGAAATTAAAATGTTAATTTGCCCTCTCTTCCAGTTCTTCCATTTTTTCCAGTCTTACAACATCAACTTTACATTGAACACAGGCATGTTTCTGTTTATGTCACATCAAACAAAAGTCTTCACTTATTAGTTTTCCATCTCAAAAGCACAAATGGGTCGACTTCAAACACGGTTAATGTGTATTTCTGGTGTCAGATTCCTTATTCAATTTGTCTTCCATTCTCCAGCAGGATCACTTGTCTCCTGTTGCACAGGATCATGTGTATCTGTGAGAGAAAAAAAGTTTAAATGAGAATTAGAAACTTAAATCCTCATATAACATTGATGCAGCATTGTTCTTTAAATTACTGGATTAATGGTGTTTAATACATTTATAAAGCCTTAGTAACATAAACATTAAATACTGAGTGTTATCAGCAACCGACATAGCCAGGTTCCTGCTGTAACAATTACAAAGTTTTTGTAAACTTAATTTACTTTAATTTATTTGACTAAATGTACCCTCTTATTTGACAGGAATGACTCTATAATGTAACATAACCATAAGCATTAGAAAATAATACTATAAGGTTAATATCTGAATGAAGGCTAGTGTGTCACAGAGTACAGTGAAGACTGAAAAAACAAACATGTATATTAGAGATCAAGACAAGTTTACTCTGTCTTTCTATTTGTATTCATGCTGTTTTTGAGATTGGGTTAATAATGTAATGTTGTCCGAATGAACTATAGAGGAATGAATCCATATCTCACACATCTTACAGTTTTGTCCAGCAGCTTTTTCGCCGTGGTGGAAGCAAACACAGATTTTATTTTATTATCACAGGCAGACAAGAACCCACTTAAACAAGAAGAACCACCTGACTGACATGTAAAGTGACCAATAACAGTTTTTTGTTTTGTTTTATGTGCCATATAGAGGCAATTTTATACAATATTAAAGTAGAAATTCAAATTTCCCTTTGAAATAAAGGATTCATATTATTTTATGAAATAAATTTATTTTAAAATAAATACATTTTTCTCTTATACATCTTAATATGATTTTTTATTTTGTTAGTTCTGATGGAATGTATTTGACTGTTCTACATGAACATGAATCACATTCACAGAGGCCATGTTAAAGTCATTGTCATGACACTCAGCATGTGTCTTGCTTTCTTTTGAAGTGCACTATAAATAGACAACTTCACACTTTATTTGAAGTATAAATGTGCCTATAGATGGTTAAATCTGGTATGTTTAGTGTGTCACAAGCACCAGGCAAACGGAGCGGAGCAGCATTCAGGTACCGCTGATCTGCATTCACTGGGGACAGCCAGGTAATGATCGTTTTTACCCATAAGCATCGGAGTTGTTTGTTACTGTTGTCAAATTAAACAATAAATTAAAATATCTACAGTGTCACAGTGTCTGGTTTGTGTTCCCTGGGTGTCCACTAGAGGTCCTCTTCCCCACGGTGTCATCCACATTATGAACTGCATTCCCCACAATCCTTGTCTGTACCAATCACTGTTCATTGCACTCAGCTGTTCCCCATCATCATTGTAACCAGCTGTTCCCTGTTATTCATTGTTAGTTCTTTGTTATATATGCCCTGCCTGTCTAGTGTTTGTTACAGATTCCTTGTCTATTATCATGCCACTTTTGTTCCCTGTGTTTCCGGTTTGTGTTCTTGTTTTTTGGATGGATTTATGATGACGACTAATTGCCTGGACTGGATTTATGCTTACGGAATTCCCAAATAAATAATTATTGCACTTGGATCTTCCCTTTTCCCGTTCCTTCGAGTGTGGATCGTGACACATAGAGCCAATCATAACTTAGACCATCCCTTAAGCTTGACAACAAGCAAGTGATCTGGCGGTGGTGTAAAATGGCCTTGTGCAGGGTCAGAAATGCTACCGAAATGAATAAAAATGGCCACAAATCATATACTTATGTATAACTAATGGTCTTTCTTTGGAATGGTGTTTGATGTCTGAATAAATTCACATTACACACTAACAACCAAACACTGATATTGAGCTTAGATATCAGAGATGGGAATAAAATAGCAGGATCTTCCTCAGCCAAAGGTATTTCAGTGGTATCTATTACTTTCCCATCAGTCTGGAGTATTTTTACATTGAGAATAAAAAAAGAATTATTAAAATAGTCACACTGCATGAAACCATTAGTGTAGCTTTAAAATAAACTTTCATGCTTGAATTGCACTCCTTTTAAACTCATGTTACTTACTGTTCCTGCAGGGTTAGGCTACTTTAAACAACCTTTAATCTTGACCCCGATAGTCACAATCACAATCCCGATCAGGATCCCGGTCCCGATCAGGATCCCAATCCCGATTCCGATCCCGGTCCCGATCGACGAAAAAGCAAAACCCTCGGGGATCTCTGTAAGAGTTAAAGAGATACATTAATTTTGTAGCTGGTTTTGCCATTCTGACATTAATGAAGACATTATATATTGATTGACAGCCTGATTGACCTTTTGATTCATTGCTGGCCTTAATACATATTGCATTATTGTAAAAATGTATTAAGAAATTTCAAATGGTTCTTATTAAAAACATTGTTTTTTAAATCATATTTTATAATCAATAAATATTTGATATATATTGGCTGAATTAATAAAATGGATTGGTCAGTAGTTGAACATTGCACCAGTAAAGAAAAGCAAATTGAATTGTTAAATAAATTAAACGTCACTGTATGCTTCTTTGTTACGATTTTTTCTTTCTCTTTCTTTATTACAATAAAAGCTCAGATTAATGTGCAGTGTTTTAACAACAGCAAAATCCTTTGTAAGGATTGTAAAAAAAAAAAATAAAAAAAAAGCCTTTATTACGCCACAGATCAAGGGTTTACAGAAGCAAAGTGCATCTGAAGGTGCAGATAGTTTGATTTGCTGTATGTTACTCTTCTCAAACCTTGTCCAGAAGATTGGGGATTGGTTCAAGCAGAGAGCATCTGATGCAGGGCAAAGAATCTTGAGAGCAAAGCTTCCATCAGGTGAACCATAATGTTTGTTTCAGGCCCTTCAAAGCAACCATTTATAAGCGCTTCAGTTTGGAACAACCCCACAACATGGCGGCCATGATTGTTCTCCCTTCAGAACGCTTCTGTAGACGTGATTTATACCATTTAGATTGAATCCACTGACTTTGATTTGGCAGACAAATCAAATATCAGTACTATTTGAAAATCACATTACTGCTTGATTTTGAAGAACAAATAATAACATTTTATGCCAGACATTTCAAGAATTTTATAACGAGATATAATAATTAGACCTCTTTTACTGCTCTTTTACAAAAAAAAAAAAAGGTATTCTTTTGGCAGACACTTTTACTCATATTACAAAGATACTTTCTTTAGAGAAAACTGGGGTCATGTATCCCAGTCAAGGGTACAATGAGAGTTCATGACTCTCTGAGAGTTTAAACCAATAAACCTGCAAATACTAACACTGAGATTTAGCTACTGCTCCACACTCCGCTGGAAGTAATGAAATGATAAAAAAAACTATTTTTATACTGTAAGTGCCACCCACTGGCACAGCAATGGTGTCCAATAGCGTGGCTGAAGGTTCCCTGTCTTTCTGTCTTTTCTGTGCTTAATTGTGAACTCTAAATTGCTTTAAATTAAGTTAATTCCAATTAAATTACTATCTGAATCCAATTTATAAAGACATCGAATTTAAGGTGAAAAGCAAATATATTATGTTTCATTTATATAATTTATCTCAATGTTGGATTATCTTAGTTAATTCATTCGATTCCAATGTCCCTTAGAGTCATACTGTACATGCGAACCGTGTATGTGGATCTCACAGTCACAAACTTGCCAGTCTTGGTCATTTAACAGGAATACTATTTCAATATTAATAGTTTTTTACAGCTGGATTAGGCGTTTAGGTCAAACGGTCGAGTTTAATAGACTTATTGGGATAACTGAATCTGTATAGTTAAAAAGTACTAAATGTGTATGTTAGAAATTCTTGTATGACAGTCTCAGCATGCAGTATACAGTATAACAGAGAAGGATTTCTTTGTTCTGTAGGAAGGTACTGGCAACATCTGTTCTTCATTATGTGGACCTCTGTGTACGAATGGAGGAAGGGTCAAGTTTATTTGTATAGCGCTTTTCACAATACAGATTGTATCAAAGCAGCTTCACAGTATTAAATTAAAATAATACAACAAAGTTTGTTTCAAGAGGAATTTATTGATTGATCAAATTAAATTAAATATCCCCAAAATATCCCCAACTGAGCAAGCCAAAGGCAACAGTGGCAAGGAACCGAAAAACTTCATCAAGTGACCTAAAGGGTCTCTATTCTCTCTATTCTAAAGCAGGAAAGGTTTTACGAATGTCAAACAAAAGTAAAATATAAAACTAACTTTACCGCACTCTTTACCATGGCATGGCTATAGATACCGATCCCCCGAGTGCCCACAGAAACGGTAGTGCACACACGGAAACATGAGATATTCGACATTTATTGTAACCAATCAAAAATCGATTGAAATTCGGGCACCTCTCTGATCGGAGCCAAAGAAAGAAGATACACTCACATTACTATGAATGGGAGAAAGTGCAACGCACAATATGGCGGAATACCTCCTGCCTTCTAAATAAAATAGCCAATCATCGCATCACTGCTGCTGCTGTTATGAGCTCCAGTTTCTATAGAAACAGTCAGTGTTCGCTGTCACCTGCGCTTAGGACTAGGACTACACATTAGCTTTGTACTGTCTGAAAAAAATACAGCTTAGACATTTTTTTTTTATATTATAACAGATTTCATTGGATTTTAAATATGAAATTTAATCGTAACCTTTGCGCACAGTTTTGGAGAATTTGATGTTTCCCCTTTCAAAGAGATAGGAGCTGCACTTGCATGCCTGACTTGTCTTAAAGGGAGTTTATTGGTGTGTACCTCATATGATCGGGTCCTGGTCTGTCGTAATACACACAATTCTACCATTATATTTAACATTACAACATAACCGAACACGAAAGCTTTTAAGTAATTAACTCCAAAATCAACTGGTAGGCTATATCAGTGAGAGAGCAACTCACAATAACACTCAAAAAACACAAAATAACACATGGAAAGAATATGTGAACGAAGATGTGTTTTTGGCTGATTTGTTGGTAATGTATTTGCATTCTGCAATGCAATACATAAAACGCACCTAGAAGAAGAAATGTATAATAATAATAATAATAATAAAAACACCAAGTATAATTAATTACTGAGTAATGAGAATGTTAAAATGTTTTTTATGGGTATTTGTTGCGTATGTGTATGCATCCATTTATCATTTGCTCGTAGAAGCAGAGTTGAATAAAACCTAAACTTGTATTAAGCAGCACATTACTTACTCAATGAAAAGTGTTTCTAGTTGCTACATGTAAAATAATTGTATTTATTTATTTATCTGACATTTTATTTGTCTATTTATCTCCACGTTTGTCTGCAATAAAAAAAAAAAAAAACTCCTGCTGACAGCAGGAGTAAAATCTCACAGATACATTTTTAAAATTGCATACTAAGTATAGGTTCTTCTTTTTGAATATGTAATTACTTTGCAACCGTAAAAAAAAAAAAAAAAAACGATATAGTTTGAATGTGTGTTGTAGTGTGAACAATAACCCATTCATAATTTGAATTTTCAATTTTTGTGTTCATGTGACTGTATCCGGTAGAGAGCCCACAGGTTTTGTTTTGTGTTTATGAACAGTAGCCTAATGAAGTTGGTATTACTCGACACCCCTGACTTCTTCGTCCTTCTTTGTTTTAAACTTTTTATATCCAATGATGAGGGATTTCAATTTATAAGGTTAAATAAAGCCTGTGGTAAACATAACTTGACTTTGACGTTTTGTTCTACAATGTAAACTGCACACACTCACACCTTATTTGGTTACTTATTAAAAAACATAAGCTTTCAAAAATCATCATACCTTCAAAATCTGTGTAATTTACATTGTAGAACAAAATGTCAAAGTATTGTCAAGTTATGTTTACTACAGGCTTTATTTTACTCATAAATCAAATACAAAATACAAATAATACAAAACACCATTCTAAAAACCCATAGGAAAATCTCGTAGGAACCAGGGAGCAGGGTTTTGACGTAATATCTGCACCACTCTATTGATCCGCGAGTCATTCCTGAAATTGCTGACTGACAATGATATAACTGTAGCAACGAACGAGACAAAATATTTAACAATATTTTAAAATGCTTAGGTCAAAATAGACCTATGCATTAAGTGTTATAGTGTAAATGCAACACTTGCAACAGCAACATAGATGAGAATAAGAAAAACTAGTCTGTGTTGGCTGAATACGTTTAGCAGCTTCTAATTAAAGATAAATAAAACAACTTAAACAATATGTAAGATTTTTGCATTAAAATATCTAAAAACCACTAGTGCAGTGTTATATATTTTGTTGACTTGTGTACACTCTAAAGAAATAATTCAGTGGCTTTGCAAATATCATAGTCATAATTAACTTTATCTAACAGTTCATTTTGTCAGTAATATATATATATTTTTTTTTTTTACTAAAAGAATTTAGTATTTGATTAACAATCTAGTTTTGTTTATTTGTTTACCCGCTGATCTGCTGTTCGCAGCTGAGGGGACTCTGTCACCTGATTTGATCCGTGCGTTCGCGCATAGATAGGTTTTTATTTGAATTTTTTATTTGAATTTTTTTAAGAATTTTTTTTAATTATCATGCTGACTCCATAGTTCGCAGCGGCTCAGTGAAATTAAGTATGTTTTTGATTGTGTATACACACATTTACATATTATTTGGCAAACTCCTGTGTGCAGGAGTAGAGTATTAATATGTTTGTGATGTGTTATCCAAGCTACAACCTCTGTGCCGTTATTGTCATGCTACCATGCATCCCGATGGACACCATGAGTGTCCATAATGTCTCTGTATGGCTCATTTTCTGGAGGACATTGAAAAACCATGTCCGGCCGCAGCTGAGTTCTCCATACAAGAGAGGGTGCAAAGAGCTAGCCTTTTTGAATGACCAACTCATGATAGAGAAGCATCAGGATCAATGGCTGATGCACGCTCCCTTAAACGGAGACAGGAAATATTCTCCTGTTGAAGTCCATGATGGACCAAGCTGTTCTGATGGAAAAAGGTCAAGGGCTTCAGACCCTGAAGCTGATACCCCAGATGCCAATTCTGGCAACTTTAAGGGATTTGGCTGGCAAGATGGACCATTTTAGGCCCCAGAATATGGGGTTAAACACACAACAGCATGCAGTTCATGCAGTTTGTCTCTCAAGACGATATCCTTCCAAATCAGGGGAAGAAGTAACATTCCTGCTAAGGCAACTAGGCAGTCATATCGAGGCTGTCAGCATCCTCATGTTCCTCATTTTAGTCGACCAGGACCATGGGAGTTTGACTGAAGACAAAATACTCGTTCTCTGAGGTTTGATTATAGCCGAAGTGAAGGAAAAGCACCATGACATTCACAAATTGCTCAGTCTCTCACTTCAGTAAAGAAATGCACCACAAAAGAAGCGGAACCCCGGGTGCTCAGCCCCCTATGGGGGAACTGCGTAGCAATCCTGGAGGAGCTGCCAGAATCTGTTCCCAGCTATGCCTGGACAGCTGGGGAAGAAAATCTCAGATCATTGGGTAATCACTACGATAAAAAAACAAATACAGAATCTATTTCCGGCAATGACCTCCTTCATTTTCAGGTATCCACTTAACTGTGGTCAAGCACTCTGTCCAGGTAAAAATTGTATCCAAAGAAATAGCAACCCTTCTGAGGAAGAAGGCAATTACTCAACTACAACCCAACGAACGGCACACTGGGTTTTATTGGAACTATTTCCTCGTGCCCAAAAAAGATGGTGTCTCCGACCCATCTTAGACCTAAGACGTCTGGATGCATACATAAAAGTGTTGCCATTCACGAGGCTGACCACTGCCCAAATTTTGGAGGTTATAGAACCAAACGAGTGGTTTACAACACTAGACCTCAACGATGCATTTAATGTGCCTATTCATCGAGATCATAGGAAGTTCCATTTGCATTTCAAGGCCAAGCATTTCAATTCAAGGTCCTTTGGCCTTTTCCTCTCTCCCCGTGTATTTACCAGAGTGGTGTCCTTTACCCTCTTCAGGCTGTGTCCATGGATAAGAAGAAGCAGGTTGGATCAAGGGGTTCCTCTGGGGAACATACCAGCAAGGTGAATGGTGGTGATAACCGATGCTTCTCTGACAGATTGGGAGGTTATCTGGCAAGGCAGAACAGTCAGAGGCTCATGGGTGTTCCCCTCGACCATGGAACACATCAATGTGCTATAGCTGAGAGCAATCTATCTGTCTTTGAGAGACTTGATTACGTTCCTACAGGACAAGCATGTCCTTGTAAGGGGCCGACAATATGCCGGCAGTTTATCACATCAATCATCAAGGAGGCACCAGGTCATTGCGCTGCCTCCAGGAAACCAGGCAAATTCTGTTTTGGGTCTACCCGAGACTCACCTCTCTCAGGGCAGTCTACATACCCGGAGTAGTGAACCGGGCAGCCGATATCCTTTCCCGAACTGGACCTCTCCCGGGAGAATGGTGATTACACCCAGAGGTGGTGAATCTGATATGGGCCCGGTTTGGAAAAGCCCACACCGACCTGTTTGCATGAGCTGAGATGACCCATTGCAAGATGTGGTTCTCTCTGAATGGCCATGGGACTGGATGCACTGTCTCACAAGTGCCCGGGAGGTTTATTATATGCTTTTCCTCCCCTACCATTGACTCCTCATGTGCTCAAACGGGTCAATCTGGGACATTGCAGGATCTTACTGATCGCCCCGAAATGGCCAAAGAGACATTGGTTCCCACTTCTCCTACGTCTGGTACAGGGCCATCTGTGGCCACTACCAATCAGAGCAGACCTTCTCTCTCAAGTGGAGGGTCAGATCTGGCACCCGAAACCAGACACATTACAACTCTGGGTTTGGCCCCTACTCAGCCCCTCTCTTGTCAGCTGGAGGAAGCAGTAGGGAAAACCATAAACAATACTAAAGCGCCTTCCACTTGGGATAACTACGAGCAAGTGGTGTGTGTTCTCTAACTGGTGTCAGGAAAAAAACTTGGACCCCACGAATTGTAGTCTTGATTTTATTTTATGCTTTCTTCAGTCACTTTTAGACTCCGGAAGAAAAGTCAACACAGTAAGAGTTTATGTTGCGGCTATTTTTCATTTCCACAGTATTGTGGAAGGTTTATCCATTGGTAAACACATGTTTATTACTCAATTTCTCAAAGGGGCACGTCACCTCTATCCAGAAAAAAGGCTGAGATCACCATCCTGGGATCTTCCCATGGTTCTACAATCATTTACTAGAGCCCCGTTTGAACCATTGGCCCAAGCGGATCTTCAATCACTAACATGGAAAACAGTTTTCCTTCTTGCTATCTGTTCAGCAAAAAGAGTGGGTGAGTTACATTCTTTAACAGTAAGTGAAGACTGTCTGAGATGGAAAGCAGACTATTCAGGGGTCTCTCTTTTTCAACCTGATCCTGTCGTTGCTATGCAACCATTTATTGTGCTCTCCAGTCTCACGACGAGGAATTTTCAGTAATGGATTTCCACCACCGTAAGACCTGTAAATCTGCCAGAGGTGTAAAGTCCAGGTTCAGAAAGTAAAAGTCCTCCTCAGATTTTGTTCCAATCACCTGAATTAGCCTAATTACACCACCTAATTAGCAGTTTTTCAGCCAGTAGGTAGAACTAATTAGTGAAATCAGCTGTCTGAGGTCATGGGTGGAATAAACATATGGCAGGAATTTAACTTTCTGACCCCTGGACTATACACCTCTGAAATCTGGTACAATATGTATTTACGGAGAAGAGAAAAAACCCAAAGGTGTTTGAGTGCACTCCATCCTTCATGTTGACTGAGCTTTCAATGTTGTTATGGAAAGGGTGAAGCTGATTGGTTGGTTCTTGTCACATAACCTGCTTGCGGCATTCTGAAGTTGTTGTGATTTCCTGTAGGGGAAAGTGGGGCACAACCTAACACATTTTGGTTTTGGCTCAATTATAAAAAAAAAAAAAAAAAGTTAAATTCATCTTTTTTTTTACACAAGCAACATACACATCTCTGCTACAAATTAACACTAAAGTTTTTTTTCTAGGACCTACCATTTTCGTACAGTTGCACTGAAAGTGACAGAAGTGCAAATGTTACAACTTACCCCATATGCGGGGTTAATTGTAACAGACAGAGGGGTTAGTTGGAACAATTCAGTACTATTTTATGTGTATAGTTTTATATCGTTTGTGCATTTGTATAGATAGATATCCATACATCCATCCCTCATCCAATCATCCTTCTATTATGGATCAATATCATGGATAGAGATATATGAAAGGGCTACACAGTGGCCAGAGGTGTCTTACCTGGACATTTACTCGTAGACGTACCGGTAAGCCAGTGAATGATTTTACTTCGTTTTTGAAAGTAAACATCTTTAAAGGTATATATGATGTCTTATAATATACATTATAATATATTTAACCCCAGTGGGTGGGGTTGTTACACCAATTTGACGCTGGGAGAATGAATGGACATGTTTTTAAATTGACCAAATTAAGTTTGTTGATCTATGGCAGGCAGGGCAGACATATAATTACTTGACATGTTTAATCTTAGTGATTTCTTAAGTTATTCATGACTGCCGGCTGTGTGCGGACGTTGTTTTGTGACGCTATTTTGTATTGAAGTCTAGTTTATTTTCCCCTAAAAAGGGGCAGTGACGAAATCGACAGTTAAGTTCCCGGATGTGCCGGTAGTAAGTTTAACACCACGTTAGGTTGTACCCCGCGCTCCCTAACATTATTCTCTGCTGCCTGTACTTTACTCCTTGCCATAGCATATCAAAAGTAAAACACATTCTTTGTTTTGCAAATATTTAACATTAAAATAATGTTTAGGCTATTTAGTGCAGGCCTAAACTTCAGTGTTAATTTGAGCATCTAAATTATTCACTGGTGATCCCAGTCTAAATATGATAATAGAATCAAACAGAATTTTACAAATGTATGGAAAGTCTGAGCTACTTACCAACAGTAATATGGAATTGCTTGTGTAATATCATACTTCTGGTGGTGACTTCATAATTTCCAGACTGATCGATTCGGATGTTACTGATGGTGAGGTCTCCAGTTTTACCATTCTGATAAATGTTTATCCATTCCTTGACATCAGGGTCGTTTAAGCGTGGAATGGGGATGACTTGATCTTCAAACTTCCACACTATCAGATCATCTCCCTGTATATCAGTAACACCAGTGTGTAGAGTAATATTATTCCCCTCCACCACTGATACTGACACCACATTACCTGTCATAGTAACAAACATAGAGAACAAACAGGAACAGTGTAAAACAGAGATTATTCTTATAATGCTGTAAGTAGTATACAGTAAGGTCTAGAAGTCTGAGATCACACTGAAAATCTGACTATTAATGCAACTGTAATCAACTGAATTTATTTTAAATAATGTATTCATGCATTTATATATAAGTTTTGAAATAATTTATAGGATATTATTGTCCGAATATATTTGCCCACATGTATAATACACATAACATTTATTATAATAATATTTCATTATAAAATGATAAATTTGACTTAAAAAAATTCTGCTTAAAAGTTTATCTTCCTCCAGGGGGCGCTTCACGGCTCAGAATTATAGACACATTCACTGGGGACATTTGCACAGTAATAGATTAAACATTCAGGCTAAATGTATTTATTCCAAGGATTGGCACCTGATTGTGACACTGCAAAAATGTGTTTTATGATTCAGATTCTGCACTATATTTCAAATAAATAATGTAACATGAGCATCATTGATCATTTGACTCTTTGTACAGATGGTGCCTGAAGCTAAAGATGCTCTTAGGATCAAGACATTTTGGCACCATAAAATAATCCCCAAACAGCTGTAAATATCAAACAAAAATATTATATATAATTTAACGTGATTGTTTTACTTTTTGTAAACTACATTGGCACAATAAGAGATGAACCAGTCAAAAATTCTTTGCGAGCGGGCGCAAAGTTTCTCGGAAGTCATTCTGATCCAGATTCAACTTTTTGAAAATATTTTTCAATTTTGCGTTCTTTCAGAAAATGTTTGCTTAGCATCACCTGAGAAACTGTGTTCGATCAAAAAGAGCTTTTGACTGGTTCATCTCTTATTGTGCCAATGTAGTTTGCAAACAGTAAACCTACCTACAGGTAGCATTTTTTCCTTAAAAAAAAATAGGATATTTATGTCTTGGTTTTATTAATGAAACCCTGCACCCTATACACCACATTTATCTTAATAAAATATGCACACTATTTTTAATTATCACCTTATTTTTCAATGAAAATAACAAGAACCATGATTCTTTTTTTATATATTTCACTTTTTACACATTATTCTCTTAACTTACACTCATAGCTGCTGTTTTGAAGAGTAAACCTCTGATTATTCCACATCTTCTAAACTGTTCTCAGAAAATTATTCTAGATTTGAATCCAGTTATCAGATTGTAAGACTTGAGTTACTCACCGGTGACAGTAACACTGAATATTTTGGATGTCTCAGTTGTGCTCTTGATCTGTAGTTTATAGAGTCCAGCATGGTTAGTTCTGGTGTTTGTGATGGTCAGAGATCCAGTCTGCTTGTCCAGATTCAGACGGCCTTTGAATCTCTCATCATCACCCTCAGATGTAGAGAAGCGTCCATCTGCTTTATTCATCTTAGCTATGAATTCACCACCAAACGACCACTCAACTGTATCATCTTCTGGTATTACAGTATGAGGTTTTAGAGTGACAGAATCTCCCTCCATCACTGACACTGTCACATCAACTTTCTTAACACCAAACACACCTGGTGCGGGAAAAGATAAATAAAAGATGCTGTTAATTCTTGATCAATCCTGGCATTTTTCTGCAGTGCCGCAAATGTTAGTGAATGTGAGGATATCCTTATGTGAGGATATTGTTTTAAATGTAGCCTACATCCATTTCACACTTACATCATTGTGTCTCCTGAAAATTAAACATGACGTGACTTGTGATTTCAACATAAAACACAAATTGTAAAAAGTATGTGGCTGAATGTGGAAGATCACATGCAACACTCAAACAAAACACACTAAATAAATAAGTAAATCAAATTAAAAGTACAGCTTGGATGCACTGAATTCAAAAAATGCAATGAACTTAAATAAATTGTTATTGTTAAAATATCAAATGTTTCTTATACTGGAATAGCATTATTCAGATAATATATATCCATAAAAAATGTTTTAAAGTTCTTCACAGATAGGGGAGACCCGAGAGTGTTGTAAATTGGGGTGAGTTCAAACATCATTAGTTTAACTTAGAAATGAAGAACAGAGTTTAATCACAGTCATACATGAGCAGCAGCATCCTCAGATGACAGAAGAAGTTGTGAGTCACAAAAAAATATAGCCTATAAAGAATTTACAGAAATAAAAAACAGGTTTGAGGTAAAAGTAAAATTTCAGGAATTGCTCAAAAATAGATCTGCAAATGTTTTGCGAATGAAAAAAAAGAAATGCATAACATTAAGGCTAATTTTATCTCCCATCTCATATTTGTTTCCATCACAGTCTATTTGTTATATATTTGTTACAAATTGTAGTGTTTTGAATTCAAAATTTTACCATTTGTTTAATTTAAAAAAAATATAATATCATATTTTTCAAAATATTTTATATGAAATAAAAGTGGATTTTGTATTGCATAATAATAAGAAAGGAAAACTTAGCATAATTCAAACCAACCGGTTTCAGGATCAGGCACAACAGCGCTCGATCTACTTTTGAGGCAAATAATAATGAGCATGATGAAGATATGCAAGTTTTCTATTTCTGGTGTAGACTATATCTAAAATTAATGACGAAAACGTTTTTTTTTTTAAGTAATCCATATTAATATATGTTTCAGAGACATCTGACTGGATAAATGATAAGAAGTAATTAATGTGCACCTGCTGTTGGACGATTCTGAGCCGCACCCATAACCGACCGACAGGAAAGAGACAAAGAGACACTTTTATGCCGATTTACTTGTGATTTTTATTTTGTATTCCGCTAAAACAGTAGCCAATATTCATGAGCTTATTGTTGTTGTCATTATTATTATTATTATTATTATTATTCACACACACAAAAAAGTTTACATAAAAATTAAAAAGTTTTTTTGCAGAATATTACAGGTCGCCGCCCTCTTGTGTTCACTACCAAATAAAGACACACACGCACGAACAACAAACAGAAATGCCCTTATAATGGCGTTGTCACTTTCACACTGATTTATCACAACGTCTATTTGTAGAAAAGTTATAATCGTTTTTTTTTTAAGAAACAAAGGTGATAGGCTACAAGCAAATTAGATGACAAGAGCAAATGCGCATTTTCTGTTTCTGAATTAATTAAAACACCGAATTAAAAGTGTTGAATTAATGAAAATAAATGTGACTCACCGTCCACGAGCAATAAAGCCCAAAAAAAGAAGGAAAGGTTCATCATACTGATGTTGGTTCTGGCCGCATCCAGAAGGGACACAGAAAGTGATACAGGAATCAGGATATTGATGACTCGTAGCAAACCGACCAGGTCATGCGATTTCTGCGAAAGAATGAGTCACACTATTTCAAAGCGGTCCAAACAGGCCTACTGCCCAACGGATAAAAGAAAGAAATAAAGCGGTCGCCTCTGCTTTGGTGAGCGTGACTGCAGTTGTGAGGTCAACATCAGTCTGTCACTGATGATGCTGGTATGTCTAAATTCAATGGTTTTGAAAATATAAAAAAAATGTTGCATTATTTGAAATTTTGACATAACAACACACCAAAAATACACAAAAGTGGTGTCCCACAATAAATTAAGTTACAAGCCATGCTCAGTTTTCTTAAAAATATTTTTTTATATTTAGTTCAATACCTTAATTACCATAAACAAGAAAAAATAGTCCTGCTATGGACTGGCCACTTGTTTCCTCTGCTTATTCAATTCAATTCAATTCAAATGTATTTGTATAGCACTTTTCACAATACATATTGTTTCAAAGCAGCTTTACAGAAAGTGCATTTCAGGAATGTACATAGAGAAACACAGTTAGTTAATCATGTATTGATCTAGGGCATAAACATATCGCCAGCGTCGAGTCGTCTCTTCACAGGCGTCGACTCGTCTCTTCACGGGCGTCGAGTCGTCTCTTCACGGGCGTCGAGTCGTCTCTTCACGGGTGTTGGGGCATCTGTAGTTTCCATGGGAGGCTGGATACAAACTGGAACTGACGATATGTATTTACCTCGGGACTAGCGTCCCGAGATAACAACAGAAAAGCAGATGGGAAATAATTAGCGTAGCTGCTGTCCATAATATTAATGCATTCAATCTGATTCAACTGTAGTATAAAAGGTAAGTATTATGTGAATGCTTGGCTAAAGAGATGCGTCTTTAATCTAGTTTTAAACTGGGACAGCGAGTCTGAGACTCGAACAATATCAGGAAGGCCATTCCAGAGTTTAGGAGCTAAATGTGAAAACGCCCTCCCTCCTTTAGTGGACTTAGATATCCTAGGAATGACCAGAAGCCTCGAATTTAGTGATCTTAAAGAGCGCGATGGATTGTAGGGCGATAGAAGATCCGTTAAATACACTGGAGCTAAACCATTTAGGGCTTTATAGGTCAGTAGTAATACTTTGTAATTGATACGGAACTTAATAGGTAACCAGTGTAGAGACGATAGAATTGGTGTTATATGATCATATTTTCTTGATCTAGTAAGAACTCTAGCGGCTGCATTTTGCACTAACTGTAGCTTGTTTATTGAGGATGCAGGACAACCAGCTAATAAAGCATTACAGTAATCTAGTCTCGAGGTCATGAATGCATGAACTAACTTTTCTGCATCAGAAACTGATAGCATATTACGTAGCTTAGCAATGTTTCTAAGGTGGAAAAAGGCTGTTCTTGTAACATATGAAATATGATTTTCAAAAGACAAGTTGCGGTCTAATATAACACCCAGGTCTTTTACTGTAGAGGATAAAGTAACAGGACACCCTTCTAAATTAAAATTGTATTGTAAGAGGTTTTGTGGGCAGTTTTTTGGACTAATAAGTAATACCTCCGTTTTATCTGAATTTAATAGCAGAAAATTACACGTCATCCAGTATTTTATATCTTTAACACACTCTGTCAATTTAGATAATTTAGTGTTTTCATCTGGTCGTGATGAAATATATAATTGAGTGTCATCCGCATAACAGTGGAAATTAATTCCATGTTTTCTTATAATATTACCTTATGGCCAGCATATTGGGCTTATGGCCCAATATGCTGCACAGACCCTAATGTGACCCTATAGGCAGCATGGAGAATTGATGGATGGATGGATGGATGGATGGAAGAAAAAATAATGCAGAATGTCACAACAAAGTGATTAATCCAATATTTGGCAATTAAATACCAGAATAAAGCAGCGTTTAAATAACTCTAAGAACATTAAGGGTCAGTTTGTCACGGTTCATGATTTCACTGCCTCGCTCTGTGTGTGTGTGTGTGTGTGTGTGTGTGTGTGTGTGTGTGTGTGTGTGTGTGTCTGTGTGGCCGCTGATTATCACTCAGCTGATTATCAGCGCTACACCGTTCATCACCTGTGGCTATTTATAGCCTAATAATAATAATAATAATTAATAATAATAATTCATTACATTTATATAGCGCTTTTCTCTGCACTCAAAGCGCTTTACATGGAAGGGGGAATCTCCTCAACCACCACCAATGTGCAGCATCCACTTGGATGATGCGACGGCAGCCATATTGCGCCAGAACGCCCACCACACACCAGCTTACTGGTGGAGAGGAGACAGTGATGAAGCCAATCAGTATATGGGGATGATTAGGAGGCCATGATGGACAGAGGCCACAGGGCAAATTTGGCCAGGATGCCGGGGTTACACCCCTACTCTTTCGAAAGACATCCTGGGATTTTTAATGACCACAGAGAGTCAGGACCTCGGTTTAACGTCTCATCCGAAGGACGGTGCTCTTTTGACAGTATAGTGTCCCCATCACTATACTGGGGCGTTAGGACCCACACAGACCACAGGGTGAGCGCCCCCTACTGGCCTCACTAACACCTCTTCCAGCAGCAACCTGGTTTTCTCAGTAGGTCTCCCATCCAGGTACTAACCAGGCTCAGCCCTGCTTAGCTTCAGTGGGCAACCAGTCTTGGGCTACAGGGTGACATGGCTGCTGACTCATTGTCTTTCGTCTAGTGTTTTTCAGATCGTTGGGTTTGTTCCTGTGAGTTTGTCTGTTCCCCTGGCCGTTCTTAAGTGTCCCGTGGATTCCTGGTGTGTTCGAGATCGCTCTGTTTATCGTCCCTGTGTTCCTTCATTATCCTGCTGAGGTTTTTGGATCCCCTTTCGCTCCACATATCTTCAAGGAGGATCTGGGTTGCCCATTCAATCCCTGCGCTGCCAAGGCAGACTATTCCAGAAGTCTCATACATCTGACTCTGTTTCACTACTCTCACTTGTGTTCAGCAATAAATGTGTACATTCACTTGCAAATTAAATTGAATCTTTTGTTTATTCAAAGGGTAACAGTTTGTGTGAATCAATAATTTCACTACACTGTTTACAGCTCTGCTAATCTGTTTCCCCAGGTAATGCCAGATCCTCAGCCCTGCTGTGAGACATCTTATTGACCTAGGCTGCGTTCAGCCCCGACAAAACGTTGCACAACGTTTTTTAAACAGAAACGGTGATGCGTTGAACACACTGTTCTGATGACGCAAGAGTTGCAACTATGGCAGCTGAGAAGGCCATTCTTTGAGTTCTTTGTGAAGAATTTTCTGAGCCTGATGAAGTCGGTATAAATATGTGTTTAATACTACAAAATATGCCCGATGTTACAGTTACTGCACTTGCCGCCCAGAACAAAAGAGAACATCCCAATCGAGTGAAGGGATTTGTGGAAACTGAAATGGAAGCACACATCTTACCTAATTCAGACTAAAACACATCTATTTAGCCTCACATACTGACTTTATTTGTAGTTCATACTGTTTTAATACCCTGTATTTTCTTTCTCATTTGTAGGAAAAGCACTTAATTACCATTGTTTATTTCTATACCAATACACTTGCAATGAAGCTAAAAATATAAACAACTACATCATTATGTTGATATCCTATATTTTTTACAATAAAACTTTCGACAAACATGTCTTCTAATATCCTCAGTTTTTGCGTATACCGAGCTGCATCGAACACATTTGTAAATTACTTTCCTTGAACCCATTGTGCCAGTTCACTTTAATACCGCGTGCTTTATATACATGTTGCTGCTGATTGGACTGCAGTTCTGACACACCCACCAAACAAGAGAAAACGTATCTCAAACCCCGTTGCACACCGGTGCACGCCGTTTCCAGGAAACATGACTTTCAACCCGGAAACCATAGCAAAACGTTGCGCACTGTTTTGAACTTGAACGTGCCCCTGTTAACGTTAGCTCCGCTGGTAGCTAAGCATATGGGGCTTATTGTTGTGATTGGTCATAGTTTTATACAATTGCGTGCAGTGAGATTTTAAAATGCATGCTTGGTGCCACCCCTCGAGCTGGCCGATTTTCAGTACTTGACGCCGGACCATTAATCTTTTAGATTTAGGTCTGTATTTCCAGGCTACAAGAAACTGCAAGTGACCCATGGAGACAGACTGAATTTTTTCATGGTAAAGGAAAATTATTTAATGGTGGAAGAGACATTCAGCGTTCAGTAATTATGGTTTGTCATGTGTTTGAATATCAGTAAAGCCAGGAGTGTGTCCAAGCGCAGACGGAATGATAGGATTGTGTGCTGAATTTTGTTCTGGTGACGATGACTGTCCGGGGGATGCGAAATGCTGCATTAATGGATGTGGACATGACTGTGCAGCTCCATATAAAGGTAATTATATTTTATTATAGTGTGGATCAGCTTTTTTTTTATTTTTTTTTATCAAAATGCATAGTCATTCAACATTCACTGATGCTTTTATTTAAACGCATCACAGGCAAACCGAAGCCTGGAGTTTGTCCAAAAACAACCCTTGAGTGTTAGGCTGACTTTGACCTACAGTATGTCTACTACATCACATAAATTACAATCTTAGAGTATAATATATAACAAAATTAAATAAGAATTGGCTCATTACCATGGCCTTTTTAAAGATCATTAGATGTAATTTAGTACTCTAGCAAAAATACATGAAAAGAAATTCATAGAACATGCCTAACTTAGTTCAAATTAAGTGGTAGGCTAATATAAGATAGCAATTATAATATAAGAAGTGCCTTCAATTGCAAGATTATAGCAAAATAACTCATTGAACAAAGTACAAGATACATTGTGTGTGTGTGTGTGTGTGTGTGTGTGTGTGTGTGTGTGTGTGTGTGTGTGTGTGTGTGTGTGTGTGTGTGTGGGTGGTACGTAAGTGAGTAGGTGAGTGCTGTAGTGAAAAATCGAAACTATGCACACAAATTAGAAAGGTACAGTCAATAAAATAAAATAAAAATAGTACACTATCATATCTTAAGAAAGCATGACATCAACAAATCCCAGAGGCTGATCATTTAAAACAACAACAGGCAAGGTAGAGAAAGAGAGAGAAAGGTAATCAGGTTATGACTTCATGTATGTCATCTCATTTTAAAGATACATAGTACTATTTAGAAGTGGCATCTTCTGGATTTCTTTGCAGCAAAGTCTTTGATCAAATCAGTAAAATCCACTTTACGTAGAAGGTCACTCTCAATTGACATCAGAGTGAGATGATTTAATTTCTGCTGTACAATTGTGGATCTTAGTCTATTTTTTTACTAGTTTCAGTTTGGAGAAACTGCGCTCGGCCACTTGCATTTGTGACTGGTAATGTCAGGTAAAGTCTGAGAGCGACATCCACGTTTGGGAAGATGCACAAAAGAAGTTCCCTAGCAGATGATGGCTCATCATGGCAGATGAATTCTTTGAACTGGATGATTTCTTCACAAAATTCATTTTCCAGGTCAGTGTGGTATCTCTTCTGTAGATCTGCTGCTTTTTTATGGAGATGTTCTGCAGAGAGGGTACTGTAGATATGTTGTTCAGGAAACCAAAAGTGCTGTTGAGGTCATTATAGGACTGAAAACGGCAATCAAGTTCAGCCAGCAGCCTATCCATCACAACTAGAAACACACCAGATGAGAACCGTTCTCTTTCTGACAAGTGAACCTCAGGTGTTGCAGACTCACCCACATGAGTCTTGCGTTTTCTTTGTCTTTGTGTGTCTTGTTTGTATGTTGCTGAAACGGTGGGAGACATCGCTTTTGCTTGGTCTTCAAACACATCAAATTCATCTCTCAAACCAACAATATAATCCCGCAGTGACCTCACCAAATCAACAGCATTGCACAGGTCCAGACCCACAGCTTGAGGTGCAACACTGTCTCAATGCGGTGGTTTTCATTAGGCTGCAAACCTGCAGTTACCACCTTCCATCTAGCTGTGGATTTCAAGCAGAAGTTGAACAAAGTCTGAATGAAGTTAAAAAAATCGGCGGTCTCTGTGCAGCAGTTTACACTATTAACTCCAGCCAGATTAAGCGTGTGCGCGGCGCACGGCACCCACTCTACTAATGGATTAATGTCTTTGATGTGAGCTTGCAGCCCTTCGTTCACTCCTGGCATGTTTGCGGCATTATCATAGCACTGTCCACGGCAGTTACTGATATCTATGTCCATCTCATTTAAAACTGTGAGCACTGCATCACAGAGTGCCTTCCCTGTGTGGCTAGATATAGGAAGACATTTTAAGAATCGCTCTTCTACGAAGCCCTCGGGTGAAACATAACTTATGATAAATGTAAGCTGTGCGTCATGTCGGGAGTTGAATCAATGCAAATGGAAAAGTACTTTGTCACTTTCACTTCAGCAATGATTTCAGAAAGCACTCTATTGCTCATTAGCTCGATAAATTCGTTGCATGTTTTTGATGAAAGATATGTGGGGGTTCCTACCCCAACATTGCCATATATCTGTAAGTGTGATTTCAAGAATGGGTCGAATTCACTGATCAGTTCCAGGATTCCCATGTAATTCCCATTGTCAACTCGGCTAAATATGTCACTGGAGCCTCGCAAAGCCAATCCCAGCTCTGACAGAAATTTTACAACTGCAACCAGTCTTTGCAAAACTTCACTCCAATAATTGCATTGCGACTCGAACTACTTTTTAAGTTGAGAATCTATAACTCCGTCAGCTGCTGCTCTGTTGATGTAATTAAACATAGCCTTTCTATGACTGTCACTCTTCTCGTGCTCGGCAATGCGTCTGGTAGCATGTTTCCAGTCATTATAGCCAGACTCAAAAAGGGATTGACCGTCACCCTCGCCAAAAAGGCGACAAGCAAAACAAAATACACAACCAGTGGATGGTGAGTAGAGCAACCATTCTCTGGGCAAGTACTCACCATTCAAATGCTTGCGTTTGAAATGAGTTTTAGAAAACAGTCTCTTCTGATGTTTGTAGTGGCGTTCAGAAGCCTTGACATTAGCATCCTTATTTTGAACGGACTCTGGACCTTTTCGCGCCCAATAAGCACGCACGCTTTCATCAATTTTACCCCAGCAAGCAGGATCAGTGGATAAAGAATCTGTAGTTGGACATTGTTCGGTCGCTGTTTCTGACTGAAGAGATGATGATTCACTGATGGGCTGCCCTGCTTGTGAATTAAAATTGTCTCCAACCGTTTCTTCCAGCGGCTTCGGGTTGTTGTCCTCTGGATTCTCCGCTTGCACATCAGGCTGTGGTGTCATGGGTGTAAAAAATCCAGTAATCCTTTTCATTTTACTGAGAACTTCCTTTTTGAGTTGCTGTCTTTCATTCTTTAGTTTCCTTTTAAACGCGCCACTCTGATACCGTTTATCCGCCATTACATCACTGTCTAATGCAGGCAGGTTTTTTCAACGGCAGTAAACGAGGCACTACGTAACTGCCAATAACCAATCAGCAATCAGCAAACCTCAAGATGACTGACATTTAATTTTGCTAATTAAATTACATTTTTCATTGCAGGGCAGGGCCAGGTAACAATGCTAGACCAATCAACAAACTTTAAATGAAAAATTAAATGACTGACATATTATTGAAAAAATCAAACGTAAATGGGCGGGGCCCCCTATTGGGCAGGGCCCATGGGCTTGAGCCCAGTCAAGCCCAATGGTAAGTCCGGCCTTGGTGGCAAGGCACAGATCTGGCCAAGGTTACAAAAAAATGTCTGCTGCACTTAGGGTTCCTAAGAGCACAGTGGCCTCCATAATCCTTAAATGGAAGACGTTTGGGACGACCAGAACCCTTCCTAGAGCTGGCCGTCCGGCCAAACTGAGCTATCGGGGGAGAATAGCCTTGGTGAGAGAGGTAAAGAAGAACCCAAAGATCACTGTGACTGAGCTCCAGAGATGCAGTCGGGAGATGGGAGAAAATTATAGTAAGTCAACCATCACTGCAGCCATCCACCAGTCAGGGCTTTATGACAGAGTGGCACGACGGAAGCCTCTCCTCAGTGCAAGACACATGGAGTTTGCAAAAAAAAAAAAACACCTGAAGGATTCCAAGATGGTGATAAATAAGATTCTCTGGTCCAAGATAGAACTTTTTTGGCCTTAATTCTAAGTGGTATGTGTGGAGAAAACCAGGTACCTGTCCAATACAGTCTCAACAGTGAAGCATGGTGGTGGCAGCATCATGCTGTGGGGGTGTTTTTCAGCTACAGGGACAGGACGACTGGTTGCAATCGAGGGAAAGATGAATGTGGCCAAGTACAGGGATATCCTGGACGAAAACCTTCTCCAGAGTACTCTGGACCTCAGACTGGGCCGAAGGTTCACCTTCCAACAAGACAATGACCCTAAGCACACAGCTAAAATAACGAAGGAGTGGCTTCATAACAACTCCGTGACTGTTCTTGAATGGCCAAGCCAGAGCCCTGGCTTAAACCCAATTGAGCATCTCTGGAGTGACCTGAAAATGACTGTCCACCAACGTTTACCATCCAACCTGACAGAACTGGAGAGGATCTGCAAGGAGGAATGGCGGAGGATACCCAAATCCAGGCGTGAAACACTTGTTGCATCTTTCCCAAAAAGACTCATGGCTGTATTAGATCAAAAGGGTGCTTCTACTAAATACTGAGCAAAGGGTCTGAATACTTAGGACCATGTGATATTTCAGTTTTTATTTTTTAATAAATGTGCAAAAATGTCAACAATTCTGTGTTTTTCTGTCAAAATGGGGTGCTGTGTGTACAATAATGAGGAAAAAAAATGAACGTAAATGATTTTAGCAAATGGCTGCAATATAACAGAGTGAAATTTAAGGGGGTCTGAATACTTTCTGTACCCACTGTATGTATGTGTGTGTGTGTGTGTATATATATATATATATATATATATATATATATATATATATATATATATATATATATATATATATATATATATATATATGTATGTATATGTACACAGGTCCTTCTCAATAAATTAGCATATTGTGATAAAGTTCATTATTTTCCATAATGTAATGATAAAAATTAAACTTTCATATATTTTAGATTCATTGCACACCAACTGAAATATTTCAGGTCTTTTATTGTTTTAATACTGATGATTTTGGCATACAGCTCATGAAAACCCAAAATTCCTATCTCAATAAATTAGCATATCATGAAAAGGTTCTCTAAACGAGCTATTAACAATCATCTGAATCAACTAATTAACTCTAAACACCTGCAAAAGATTCCTGAGGCTTTTAAAAACTCCCAGCCTGGTTCATATCTCAAAACCGCAATCATGGGTAAGACTGCCGACCTGACTGCTTTCCAGAAGGCCATCATTGACACCCTCAAGCAAGAGGGTAAGACACAGAAAGAAATTTCTGAACGAATAGGCTGTTCCCAGAGTGCTGTATCAAGGCACCTCAGTGGGAAGTCTGTGGGAAGGAAAAAGTGTGGCAAAAAATGCTGCACAACGAGAAGAGGTGACCGGACCCTGAGGAAGATTGTGGAGAAGGACCGATTCCAGACCTTGGGGGACCTGCGGAAGCAGTGGACTGAGTCTGGAGTAGAAACATCCAGAGCCACCGTGCACAGGCGTGTGCAGGAAATGGGCTACAGGTGCCGCTTTCCCCAGGTCAAGCCACTTTTGAACCAGAAACAGCGGCAGAAGCGCCTGACCTGGGCTACAGAGAAGCAGCACTGGACTTTTGGACAAATTTTGCATGTCATTCGGAAATCAAGGTGCCAGAGTCTGGAGGAAGACTGGGGAGAAGGAAATGGCAAAATGCCTGAAGTCCAGTGTCAAGTACCCACAGTCAGTGATGGTCTGGGGTGCCATGTCAGCTGCTGGTGTTGGTCCACTGTGTTTTATCAAGGGCAGGGTCAATGCAGCTAGTTATCAGGAGATTTTGGAGCATTTCATGCTTCCATCTGCTGAAAAGCTTTATGGAGATGAAGATTTCATTTTTCAGCACGACCTGGCACCTGCTCACAGTGCCAAAACCACTGGTAAATAGTTTACTGACCATGGTATTACTGTGCTCAATTGGCCTGCCAACTCTTCTGACCTGAACCCCATAGAGAATCTGTGGGATATTGTGAAGAGAAAGTTGAGAGACGCAAGACCCAACACTCTGGATGAGCTTAAGGCCGCTATCGAAGCATCCTGGGCCTCCATAACACCTCAGCAGTGCCACAGGCTGATTGCCTCCATGCCACGCCGCATTGAAGCAGTCATTTCTGCAAAAGGATTCCCGACCAAGTATTGAGTGCATAACTGAACATAATTATTTGAAGGTTGACTTTTTTTGTATTAAAAACACTTTTCTTTTATTGGTCGGATGAAATATGCTAATTTATTGAGATAGGAATTTTGGGTTTTCATGAGCTGTATGCCAAAATCATCCGTATTAAAACAATAAAAGACCTGAAATATTTCAGTTGGTGTGCAATGAATCTAAAATATAGGAAAGTTTAATTTTTATCATTACATTATGGATAAAATTTATCACAATATGCTAATTTATTGAGAAGGACCTGTGTGTATATATATATATATATATATATATATATATATATATATATATATATCTTCTTTTTTTTTATATATATATATGCATCAGTCATAGGAGAGAAACTTGAAATGTATGTCCATGCCAACTGTGTGTGTTTCTCTGGAGCTGTACTAATTTCAGTTCATTACCAGGTAAAAAAAAACGTGTTAAATGTTAAAAATAGACGTATGCCTCATGTTTACACGTGGCACAATCCACTTTCCATATAAAGAATACTGTCCTTTAGTGTACACATTCTTAGTCCAAATGCATCAGTGGAAAACAATGTTTTCCACTGATGCATTTGATGCACAGATTATTTTCGGTGTGTAATGTAGCATATTATGCTACATTACACACCGAAAATAATCTCTGCTCCTTGTGCCTGATATATGATACTAATGTTCATGCAGTTTTCAGCTTGTGTAGCTCAAACTTTATGCACTTGAACTTCAAATAAACATCCGATTATGAATATTGATAAAGAATAATACTGAAAATAATAATTAATGCAATTTTAGTCTTCATTATAATTGGTAAGTGTTTCACTCATCCCTGGTTCTTAGTTTTTGCTGTTTTTACATTAAACGTGGTTCACCTCAGACTATAATAAAATTAAGAGATGTATATCTTGTAAATAAAAAATGGAGATGGGTCAGTCTGCTGACATCAGATCACTTGCAAACTGACACTTAGAGCTCATATTATTGAAGATAATGAGAAAAAAGGATTGACATAATTGAATATTTTTTCATAAGCTCTGTTAAAAGTCATACTAAACAAGTCATACAGCATCATCAGCAGAGATATGACTTTATTCTAAGTTTTTGGTAGAAACAGATTATGTGTCAGGATAGCTGACCAAGTGTAAAACTGCTAATTCCATTAAACTTATTACTCAATAACCAAAACAATGCATTAAAAAAAAATACAAATGGCATCTTTGCAGTATTTACAGTGCAAAAGATCTGCTGGGAAAACAGAGCTAAAACCATCCTAAATTGGTTGGCCTTCTGGATGGTTAGAGGGGTTTGGGCCATTTTTTTAGCTGATCAAGCAATGATCACTAAAACCTTTTTCTTTAAGAAAAAAGCATAATTTAAGGTTTCCGGTATTATATGTACCTATTTATAGTGGATTTAAAAGTCCTCTTTACTGGCAAAATATAAAGCATTTACTATTAATCCTTCAAAATACACATTTTAAAAATAAAAAAAGCCCAAAAAGTATAGCGGCCTAAAGCGCATCCTAGACCTCGGGCATCTGAATCACACCCTCATAAAAGCCTATTAACAAACATTGCATCATTTAAAATATGAAAACATGCAGTCTTTAGATACATTAATAGACAAACTTAAACTTAAGTCTTAAATATTGCATCAGTTTTAAGATGCATTTTCGGTTTCATTTCTGGTTCGACAAAAAAAAAAAATATTGAAAAGCCTTATAATGAAATACACTTTTGCTGCCAAGAAAAGTTTTTTTTTTTGTTTTGTTTTTTTAAATAATAACCCAGAGGAATGTTTTACTAAACAGATTTATTTGGTGAAAAGTCAGTCCTCAAGTATGGTACGCACAATCAATCTCAGAGGACTCTTTTCGATGGTTAAACCAGCACAGGTGGTTGGGCAACACTTCTGTCTGGCAGGACATTGGCCATCACGGATCCACTTGTCGGCACAAAAAGGGTGGATAACATTTACCAGGCGTCACTGCATGGATACAAATATTCAGCTTTAGTCAGTGCATTTAGTGGCATTCAATTTCAGAAACAGCACAAAACTCGAAGCATGAACAATTTTTGCTTGTAGTTGTATTCTAAGCATTATAAATCTTTATTTTGTAAAGCACAATCTTTGATAAATGTTTGTCTTAACTATTTTATCATTCTCATGTCAATCCAACGTAGAAACAAGCGCAGATTCGAGCGCAGAAATTTAACATTAGTATGCTGCCAATCAGATCGTATGAATGATCATGTGTTGATAAATGTGGCGGCTGAAAACAATCGTCATTTGAAAATCACGGCCCTAAAAATTCATGGTTTTGAAGCCTCATCTCTAGAGTTTACGCCACAGATAATGTAACCTGGCCAAGAAGAGGAAGTTATGTTGAAAGAGAAATTGGTCTTACTGCAAAAAACATTTAACTTAATTTATATGTATATTAAATACAGTTAAATAAAACTAAACATTTATCAACAAACACTATAGCCTAGGTCATTTACCCCTCATTTCACAAATCCTTTAAATTCAGTGGTATTCAAAACAAGAAAATAAGCTGCAAGTTATATATATATATATATATATATATATATATATATATATATATATATATATATATATATATATATATATATATATATATATATTGAACTAGGCTATAAAATAAATTATGCTATGGTGGCATTCATAAAATAAAATAAATAAAATAAAATAATATACCACATTGTTGTCCACATCTAGTCCTGCAGCATTTCTCATCTTTCGGACAGTCACGGTCATAGGAACATGACTTGGTACACACTACTGGTTTGATGATTTTGTTTGGACACACTCCGGGCTTTGGTTTCACTGTCAAATCAATGAATGCTGAATTACACACTGCACATACATATGCCTTCAGCTCTATACAGTAAAGGGCACCTATTATGAAAAAATCACTTTTATATGGTGTTTGAACAAATGTGTGTTGGCAGAGTGTGAGCAAAACCACCCAAGAATGATAAAAATCCACCCAGTGTTTTTTTTTTATCTCAATAAATCATAAGCACTGTCTCAGAATGAGCTGTTCTAAGATTCTATGCAGTGTGACGTAGAATTGCACAGGCCCCTCCCACGACTTTGGAACAGCCTTCCTACCACTGTCCGGGAAGCAGACACACTCTGTCAGTTCAAATCTAGATTAAAGACACATCTCTTTGACATAGCGTTCACATAATACATTATAGACTTCTATAATTCAATGTTAGGCTGCATAGATTAGGTCAGCTGGAACCGGGAACACTTCCCATAAATCCTGATGTACTTGTTACATCATGAGAAGAATGGCATCTACGCTAATTTTAGTGTCTTTGTTTATCCCAAGGTTTTCCCGCAGCCTGCCGGATCCAGGCCGTTTCCAGATCTGATGAAGGACCTTCGCCTGGACCCGGTGTCAACGCAGTGCTGAAGTGCCAACTAGTCTCTCCCTATGGAGGATCCCTTTCCCACTCTACAGATAACGCGTCGTCGGGAAAACTCAATTTGCGTATCTACCCCGAATTGATAAAATAAAATAAAATTCTGAATCAAAACTATAAGGAAACACCAGTAATTTGTTTAGGTTTGGTTTGTAGGGAATTCCAAACCTGCACACATATATTCAAACGCACATAACTATAGAACCCGTTCTTAATGCGCATCTGAACGCCATCAGCGTTTCTCACAGGTTCGCGTTTAAAGTCTGTGTAGAGAGAATGGTGTCGTCTTGGCGGCCCTAATTTAAAAACAAATGATCGTTGCGACGGAAGCGAATCAATCAAAACTAACTTTAGCTGGAAAATAACTTTATTAAAGAACCGCTATAAAGCCAAAACAATCTTACGTTAAATTATACATTTATCTCTGTAAAGCTGCTTTGAGACAATCTACATTGTTAAAAGTGCTATATAAATGAAAATGACTTGACTTGACTTGATTGACAGACTGCAGTTTGAGCATAGCCCCGCCCTGAGTGAGCTGGACACAGTCCTCAATTGTTTCGACCAAGCGTGCCACACAAGCCCTGAAAAGTGAAGCCAAAAAGTCTCGATCGCCCCCCGGTGACTGGTCCTAGTATAGGTCATAAGTCCCGCCTTCCCGTGTTATTCAACGGGACGTGAGACCAACTAAACAATTAAATACACTTCAAATATCTTTTTTCCAAAGGTGGTTTCTTTCATTTGCTGTCGTTTTTATCACGCTGATGTAAGTTCAAGTGTCTGTTTCAAAAATAAGTTGGTTTTTAGTTAGTTACGTGATGCGGTGGTGTAACGTCATGATTGACAGCTGTGATTGACAGGTTCTCTGAGCGAAGTAGTCACTGAAGCACCAACGGACATTTTTTTCGGGATCTTCGGAGGACTGAGGAGATTGTATCTACTTTATTTTAACAAGCCTCTTGACGTACTGCAATCAATTTTTTTAAAAAGTGTGCAGAATCCACTCTCCCTCAGTGCATTCTGCGAGAGTGAGGGCGGAGCGTTGATTTCGCGGCTTTACTTCCTGCTCACTACTGCGCAGGTCTGGTCCCGAGATCGCTACTGCGTAAGACTCAAGTTCCAATATGTCAGCGCCATATCGGGACCATAGACAGTATAAGAAGTGGACAGAGCCATCTCATTGGAACTCAATTGAGACAAGTGAAGCCCATTTTTAGCGATTTTTTTTTTAGGACTTCCGTTCCTGACGCGCAGACTCAAACCGACTCAAACAGAGCTTGACGACGTAGATGTGACGTGAACAACACCTCTGTCTTCAAGTGGCTGTGGCATGAGAAATTTTAATCATTCCCTTCCGAAACTTGCAGAGATGGAGAGTGTGAGTAGGAGCTGTCCAGGAGAAACTTTTGCTAAGTATTCTGATTAATTATTTTGTCATTTTGCCTCCACGTCCCCCCGATTGCATGCAAGCTTCTCCTCCCGTCCATACGGTAATCTCTCTACTGTGCGACAGAGAGTCGCGTGGTTATGACGCAATCGTTAGCCTACTTTTACAAAAAACTGCTTCTACGGGGCCATAACATAAGCTACAAGGTAATGGAGCATTTTATACATTGTCGTGTTTCTTTAGAAATAAATGGACAAATGGAGTCTTCAAACGCCTCAGATGTAAAGTTATTCGCTGTCAAAATGACGCCAAAATGAATGGGAGTCAATGGAATGCTAACAGCAGGTGAAGTTCTGCTACAAGATGGTGGCACGCGGCCGGCTTCAACTTCCGGTCGACTTCCTTCCCGCTTGATCGGGACACGTCTTCAGTTCTCATCAATGGAAGATAGCGAAGGGGTGTCATCCATCTTTTTTTACAGTCTATGGTTTCGACGCTGGCTTGAGCCGCTGTAGACAAGAATGTCTCCTAACCGATTGAGGCGTTTTGTTGTTGGATGTAAGAATGAACATAGTAGTCTTAATTTACTCTCATTGTTACTCGAGGATGGATCTGTACTGTTTGTGATCCAGCTTACAGTCTCCGGAGCGACAGGCCTAACGTTACTGACTACGGCAGAGATGAAAGTGAGCACGCACTTTATGACAGCTCATCGAGTCATTTTACAGATATAGGTTTACCAGATTATTAAGCACCCACTGAAAAGGTGTGTATATATTTGTTTACTGTTGGTTGTAACGAGTGTTTTGTGTACTTAGCTGTGTATGTTGATAATGAAACGGAGAGAGAGAGAGAGTTTATGGATAAGACTTTAATGTGCACATCTTATACTGTGTTTATTCAGCTCTTACAGTGATTTTCTGGTGTAAAACTAAGGCTTCATCTTTTGTGTGATGTACAATAAACTTCACTGAACTCATCAGTATATTTTGGTCATCATTCCGACGGGCTTGTATTAGTGGATAAAAGCAGATGACAAATAAGTTATAACCGTAATTAAACTAAACCTGTTCTATCTCGATACAGCATATATTCTCTGGCTCTGTGGGCATTATTGTCCGACTCCGAGTCGAAATGAACACCGCAACAGAGTTTCTGTTTTGATATTATCAGATGCGATTGTCCTAGCTCTTACGCCGCCTTCACACTGGCAGTTGAAATCAGCTCCGTAATACGCAATACGCCCCCAGCGGACGTCGTACTACACCGTTGAAAAGCTTCGGAAGCGAGTAGAACAAAAATGGCGGAGAGATTAACGGTTGATTTTGTCAGTGTCAGAATGTACTGTACTGTTTGATCTCTCTTTTGAGGGGGTTATAGAGACAGGCTGCTGCGTGGAGGAAAGTTCCCCAGGATGTTGACATGGCAGGTCGGCTAATGTGATATAGTGGTATATAGGGCTTTTAATCGTATTAACTGCCCTAATAATGTTAGAAAATCATGAAAATAAAAAAATGACATGACAACTTACCGTTATAAAATCATTATTTATTTTATTCAAAGTTAAGAATTCAGGTTTGTTTATCAGTACCATAGCAACGCTAACTTCCGCTGGAATTGTCGGATAGGAACCGTCCGTAGCTTTTTGCAAGAGTTCAATTTTTTGAACGCATCTGGATGACCAACGGACACGATTTTTTTCGCACCGCACTCGTTCGGACCCGCTTCGGACCCATTCGCATGCGGCCTGCGAATCTCCATAGGAAATGAATGACTTCCGGTCGTTTCGTAGCCGTATCGGAGCTGATTTCAACTGCCAGTGTGAAGGCGGCGTTAGCGTGAGCTCGTGAGGCTCCGCCCCCTGGGCCGTGCAGCAGCAGTTCATTTGCATTTAAAGGGCACACACTAACAGTGCGTTTTTCTGAGCCCCAAAAAATGACAATTTAAACATGCTGTAAAAAATTATCTGTTGGGTATTTTGAGCTAAACCTTCACATACACACTCTGGGGACATCAGAGACTTATTTTAAATTTTGTGAAAAGATTCATAATAGGTGACCTTTAACATTGAAGGGTTCCATTGAGCTTCAACCTAATTTCTCAAAATGAGCCTTATAAATATCTCTGCGCAGGCGACAGAGACAAGTCCAATGGACTGTCTTTTCTGGTTTTGCACTTTGTAGACGGTCCCTTCGGACTTGTATCTCAGCTGCCTGCTCATAGAGATCAACTGATTATAAAGCTGGTATAAAATAAATTAGTTTGCAGCTCGTTTTTCTATGTTACTATGATTGGAACGAGGTGACATAAGTTAACGTTTAGCTCACGAGTTATTGATCTGGGAAGTTCGAATCAGTGAATATATTGATAATTTTAATGAACAATGCAACCGCTTCACTATTAACGTACGGAGCTGTCTGAAACAAAGCTCTGTATAAAGCTGATCCACACACTATACAATATAAATACCTGTATATGGAGCTGCACAGTCATGTCCACATCCATTACTGCAGCATTTCTCATCCCCCGGACAGTCATTGTCACCGAAACAATTTTCAACACACAATCCTATCATTCCGTCTTCCGTGCTTGGACACACTCCTGGCTTTACTGTTATTCAAACACATGACAGAAACCATAATTACTGAACGCTGAATGTCTCCTCTACCATTACATTTCCAAACCAAAGAATAACAGTTACTTTAAGCACTATGATATATATATAACACATTGACAAAGAAAATGCCTATTTCTCGGTTTAATCAAATAGTGTATTGTAACTGTGCACATCATAACACCAGCAAGGCAAATAATGGTCATATAATAAATCCCTATCCAAAAACTAATTTCATGAAGAAAACCGTCTTGTATAGAGCTATTGTCAACTGGAATAACATTCCCATTGAAGTTCGTCAGCTTTGTAATAAGCTGTCATTTAAAAGAAGTCTAAGATGTTATGTGTTGATGTAGGTTTTAATATGGTTTGATTAAGGTAATTGTAAATTATATTGAATTTATGTTTCGTCTAATGAATCGATACCAGATTGTATGTATGTATGTAGGCCTACAAGTGTGTGTTTGTGTATGCATGTATATATGTGAAATTTGTATGCGTTAATTATGATTATTGAAATGTTGTTGTAATGTCATTTTTTTTAGAACGGACCCCATGAAGACTAGCTGATTGCATAGACTTTCAGCTAATGGGATCCTTAAAAATAAACAAAAATAAACTAATGGTGACTTTTTTTGTGTTTCCGGAGCTTAGGTGGTGGCAGAAGCCCCTGGCGCTCCACTAACTTTAGTTTGCAAGTTTTGTTAACTTGTTTTTAAATTATGACTGGAGAAAATCCGATTTTATTTTATTGTGCAAGGTCACTCACTGTCCAGGACCGCGATTGTTATTTGCAAAAGTTAATTTTAACGGACATCCCAGATTGGCTGACCCGTATCCACTCTGTCAATGGGTGGGCGACCTGACAGGATTAACGTTAACGCTACATCCAGTAGAGTGGCCTGACTTCTACACCTACCTGATAGAGAAACTGAGCCTAAAGAGAAACTGAGGGCATATAAATCTTTACATGCCTATAACTGTACTAAATGGTCACGTACAAGACTTGTGTGGTAGCCTATACGATCCGCAGTTCTGCCAAGCCAGCGCCAAGGCCAGACAGAAGACAAAAGTAAATAGTTTGAATGTTAAATGTTGAATGACTATGCATTTTGATAAAAAAAAAAAAAAGAAGCTGATCCACACTATAATAAAATATAATTACCTGTATATGGAGCTGTACAGTCATGTCCACATCCATTACTGCAGCATTTCGCATCCCCCGGACAGTCATCGTCACCGGAACAATTTTCAACACACAATCCTATCATTCCGTCTTCCACGCTTGGACACACTCCTGGCTTTACTGTATTTCAAACACATGACAGAAACCATAGTTACTGAACGTCTCCTCTACCATTAAATGTCCAAACCAAAGAATAACAGTTACTTTAAGCACTATTCGATCGATCGATCTATCTATCTATCTATCTATCTATCTATCTATCTATCTATCTATCTATCTATCTATCTATCTATCTATCTATCTATCTATCTATCTATCTATCTATCTATCTATCTATCTATCTATCTATCTATCTATCTATCTATCTATCTATCTATCTATCTATCTATCTATCTATCTATCTATCTATCTCACATTGAAAATGAAAATGCCTAATTCTCGGTTTAATCAAATAGTGTATTGTAACTGTGCACATCATAACACCAGCAAGGCAAATAATGGTCATATAACAAATCCCTATCCAAAAACTAATTTCATGAAGAAAACCGTCTTGTATAGAGCTATTGTCAACTGGAATAACATTCCCATTGAAGTTCGTCAGCTTTGTAATAAGCTGTCATTTACGTAAAAGAAGTCTAAGATGTTATGTGTTGATGTAGGTTTTAATATGGTTTGATTAAGGTAATTGTAAATTATATTGAATTTATGTTTCGTCTTATGAATCGATACCAGATTGTATGTATGTATGTAGGCCTACAAGTGTGTGTTTGTGTATGCATGTATATATATGAAATTTGTATGTGTTAATTATGATTATTGAAATGTTGTTGTAATGTCATTTTTTTTAGAACGGACCCCATGAAGACTAGCTGATTGCATAGACTTTCAGCTAATGGGATCCTTAAAAATAAACAAATAAACAAAAATAAACACATGGTGACTTTTTTTGTGTTTCCGGAGCTTAGGTGGTGGCAGAAGCCCCTGGCGCTCCACTAACTTTAGTTTGCAAGTTTTGTTAACTTGTTTTTAAATTATGACTGGAGAAAATCCGATTTTATTGTATTGTGCAAAGTCACTCACTGTCCAGGACCGCGATTGTTATTTGCAAAAGTTCATTTTAACGGACATCCCAGATTGGCTGACCCGTATCCACTCTGTCAATGGATGGACGATCTGACAGGATTAACGTTAACGCTACATCCAGTAGAGTGGCCTGACTTCTACACCTACCTGATATAAATCTTTACATGCCTATAACTGTACTAAATGGTCACGTACAAGACTTGTGTGGTAGCCTATACGATCCGCAGTTCTGCCAAGCCAGGGCCAATGCCAGACAGAAGACAAATGT
The DNA here is from genome assembly GCA_021554675.1 of Leuciscus idus. Classification (NCBI taxonomy): domain Eukaryota; kingdom Metazoa; phylum Chordata; class Actinopteri; order Cypriniformes; family Leuciscidae; genus Leuciscus; species Leuciscus idus. The sequence goes on along the minus strand of CM038625.1, from coordinate 21,516,727 downwards.
AAATAATTTGAATATTAAATGTTGAATGACTATGCATTTTGATAAAAAAAAAAAAAAAACACTGATCCACACTATAATAAAATATAATTACCTTTATATGGAGCTGTACACGCATGTCCACATCCATTACTGCAGCATTTCGAATCCCCCGGACAGTCACCGTCACCGAAACAAAATTCAGCACACAATCCTATCATTCCGTCTGTGCTTGGACACACTCCTGGCTTTACTGTTATTCAAACACATGACAGAAACCATTATTACTGAACGCTGAATGTCTCCTCTACCATTAAATAATTTTCTTTACCATGCAAAAAATCAGTCTGTCTCCTTCAAAGTTTCACATTTAATTTAATTTAATTTAATTTAATTTAATTTAATTTAATTTAATTTAATTTAATTTAATTTAATTTAATTTAATTTAATTTAATTTAATTTAATTTAATTTAATTTAATTTAATTTAATTTAATTTAATTTAATTTAATTTGTCACTTGCAGTTTCTTGTGAAACTCAACAGCAAAAAATTCAGTGTTTCTTTTGGAGGACCTCTGACATCCACTATTGAAACTTGTTGAATGCAGGGCGTACACAATCAAATCAGTTCCACAATCAGATCGTTGCATTTGTGTTCTTTAGAGCAGTCTTTATCAGAAACAGAAATGCAATTCAGTTTCACCAGGCACCAACTGGCCACTATACAGAAGATAACTCAAGAGGATCATCAGGGAATTTGCAATGTGTGTATCAAACTGAAGTATAACAGCCACACATTTATCTGCATCAAGTCAAATTAGTTTAGAAATCTACCATTTATCCCTAAATTGTTACAAAGTGCCATTACAAAACAGAACACTACTAGTGCATTGTAATGCTAATATAAAACATGGAAGTGATTCATATTTTGTGGCATAATTATGTTGAACAGTTACATTAGGCATTTTAATACACACAAAAAGAAAATGGTAACACATTTTTAGCAAAACAGACAGAACTCATGCAATCAGACATTTTTCTTTTTTTTAACAAAAGTGGTTTGTAAGGTAATACTTAAGTTATAATTACCCCCCATGCTTAATGGTGCATCATTGTTAAAGGGGTAAAGGGACAAGTACAAATACAAAACTGCAAGCAGCGATTTCAGGGCCATGCCCCTGAAGAAACCGCAACAGCAGTGCAGAGCCAGAAGAACAAAAACAGCAGAAATCTAATGTCTATGGGGAAACAGCTGTTCAGAAGTGGAGGTAAAAAAAATGCCACGGTTTGCAGCTTGAGCCACTCAGTTGACGCTGACTCACCAAACTGCAGAGGAGAGCCTTCAGTGTGAGTGTAACCATATTAAAATGCTAAATGTAGCTTATGGTCAACCTGAAAGCCGAAGAGCCACATTAGAAGAATGGCATTTGGATAGTATGCTTACCAAGTAGCACACTAAGCTATAACTAACATAAGGCAATAAATACAGGCAAGGTAAACTTTGGAGACAAATATCTCAGGAACTTTAGTTCATTTAAAAAAAAAAAAAAAAAAGAAAAGAAAAAAAGAAAGGATACTGCAATTTATGTCAACATCCAATATTGTGAAACTCTGTATCCACAAATTCATGATTTTCTGACAAACTGTTCAAACGTTATTGCCAATAATAGCCATTTTCCAGATCTCATGACCTGGAGGTGGTGCTGTTCCCAAATTTGGCATGTACAATCACATTATGATTCCGATAAAGCATACCAATTTTTGTTTAGATTGATCAAAGTTTAGAACCAATTTTGGGTCGACATTGTTTAGTTTCTGACGTCATCATTTAACAAAGAAGTCAGTTGTTCAGTCGTTTCTGTGCATCTCAGTCCAAAGATCATCTGAGGCAATTTTTGAAGCAATTAAAATTGAGCAAAATCTGAAGTAGGCTATCAAAAAATCTGAATACTGTACTTTTCAAATTAACCACTACCTTAATGTGCAGAGTCTTAATTTAATATGTTGAATGTGAGAAGCATGCAAGCATGTCATTCTTCTTCATCAAAAGTTATAACCATTTCAAAAGTGAATCTTTGGTGGTACTATAGAGTATAGGTCCTAGAGACTCTAAAACAAAAGCAAAAACATATTTTTTAAGGAATGCCTTGGACTCCCATTCGGGAGGAATAATAATAATAATAATAATAATAATAATAAAGTAAAGTAAAAATATCCATAACCAAACTAATGGATCTGTTCACAAAAAAAAAAAAAAATATATATATATATATATATACAAAGTTTAACTATTACTGGACGTCTGTTACTAGGCTAGGCCTACTTATAATGTTCTGAGATGTGCCTAAAGTCATATTTTGGTTAGGTTGTTTACATATTTTCTTCGCGCTATAATGAAGTTAAAAGATCTCACCGTTGAATCGATCATCGGAGATTCTTCTTACGCTCCAGCAAACAGAGGAACACAATAAAACAGCGACCAACGAGCAGTAAAGCCGAGCTGTCATCCTGAGGCCTGCGATCTCACAATGGACTCTGTCTCTGCTGGAAATGCACTGAATAGGGTTTTAAGGCGCTTTTATATACAACTTTGGAATTTTAGGTGCGTCTCCAACCTGCCTGTAGCTTTAGTGGTGTAATCTTAAAAACCCTGATTAACTCGTTCAGGTGTGTCCGAGTGCTACTTAAGGGCACGTAATAATAATTACCGTAATTAGGAGACGGGCGGATCTAGAAAAATATTTATGGGGTGGCGAGAGGGGGGCAGGTATTTTTTAGGGGTGGCAACATATGGCAGACGTATTCTGAATTTAATGATGTTTAATTAAACAAGGTTCGGGAGGAACAGGTGCAGATGATTAACCTGACAAGAGCAAGTGGAGTGCAATCAGTAATCAACCCAGGACAGTATAAATAACAGCTGAACTTACCTCTGTTCCTCGACAGTTCAGCAGCATCCCACCTCCACCCCAGCTCCTCTCTTCTAGTTCCATCTACCCTATTCTAGTTCCATCTACCCCTACCGGGGGGAGTACTCTGGGTTCGGGCCGAATTCCGAGCTCGTAGCCCTCCCTCCGGACAGCACGCCAAATACGCATAACCCTTACCATAATAAATCATATGTAGATGTGAACTCGTGAAATCACAGTTATCACAGTTTGATGAGAAATAGTACACACTTCAAAAGGGCACAGGCTGACATTTACAAACTCAGACAAACTGTATGCAACTGTATCTCATGCAATCAATGTCTTGCATTTGAGGTTTTATGTGAAACAGTTCATATTAGGAATAAGTGACCATACAATGTGATCTCCCTTAATAGGAGATAGAAGTATGATAGAAGTTAGGGGCATTATCACAGGAAAGGCATTAAGGTAAGACACAGGTGAGTGGCAGATGTGTGACAATAAAAGCGGTGTCCAAGAACTTGTTTGAGTGTCGTGATCCATTTATTTCCACAGTGTATTTTAATATTTTTGCTCACTTGTCTTCATGGGTAAGTTTTTCTTTGTATACCGGTAGTTTCTTCTTGTACAAATGCTGCCTGCAACGCTGCCTCTCTGACACTGTTTGCTTCCCTTCTCACACATCTGCCACTCACCTGTGTCTTACCTTAATGCCTTTCCTGTGATAATGCCCCTAACTTCTATCATACTTCTATGTCCTATTAAGGGAGATCACATTGTATGGTCACTTATTCCTAACATGAACTGTTTCACATAATACCTCAAATGCAAGACATTGATTGAATGAGATACAGTTGCATTCAGTTTGTCTGTATGAGTTTGTAAATGTCAGCCTGTGCCCTTTTGTAGTGAGTACATACTATTTCTTATCAAACTGTGATTAAATTCAGAATACGTCTGCCATATGTTGCCACCCCTCAAAAATTCCTGCCCCCCTCTCGCCAGCCCATAAATATTTTTCTAGATCCGCCCCTGTCTCCTAAATATGGTCATTATTATTACGTGCCCTTAAGTAGCACTCGGACACACCTGAACGAGTTAATCAGGTTTTTAAAATTACACCACTAAAGCTACAGACAGGTTGGAGACATAGGCGTAATTTGCGGGTGGGACATGACCCCACCACTTTTTGCCAGGGTCAATATTGTCCCCACCACTTTTTCAAACATCTTGCGGCACGAATGTACCAATTCTACAAATAAATAAAACATATCCAGTTAACTAGCAGAGCATTAAAGGGTAACTAAACCCTAAACCAACTTTTTTTATTTAATGATCTGTAAGAATGAGGCTTTATTAGTGCTGTTCATTGATTCAAATAACTTTTTTGACATTTGGGTATAAAGTGTTTTAATTTTACAATATATGGTGTAAAAACGTCTGAGTGCTGCCCTCTTAAGGTTGAACGGTGGCTACTGCAGTTGAATTTTCCTATTGGATGTTGCGGTGGCAAGTGACGTAAAAGGTGGCAGGTGACGTAAGCAGGTTCCAGCTCTACCACGCCCTTGGTATGAGCTCACCACGCCCTTGGTATGAGCTAGCGTAGATTTATCTGTGTACAGTGGTCAGGAGGGTACGTAGGTGTAGTGTTGCTGGTTGCAAGGAACAGCACTGCTGGACTGCATAACTTTCCAGCAGACTTGGAAAATAGGCGCCAGTGTTTGCATGCACTTGGCCTGGAAGACCGTGAGTGTGAAACCTGCATTTTCGCGGGATTGCTTCTCCAACGCAATAGAGGTGGAAATGGGCTTCTCCACACAGCTCGCGCTGAAAAGCGACGCAGTGACAAACGCTCCTGCATGGACTCCACCACCGCAGCGGCGTCTTGATGTGAGTGATCATATAATTTAATCACAATTTATGGTTAGGCTAAAGTTAATCCTCTGGGTCGACAAACGCGTCGGCGCATTTTGCTGGATTTTTTCACATAGCGGCAAAATATGAATATGCCTATATAGAGAGCGCGCGCTATTGACATCAACTTGATAAAACCAGAGAATGACGGGCTCTGATAAAACTCATCAGATGCATGTACTTTACGTCGTCTTGCGACCCTGTGAGCAAACTCCATTTTAGAGTCTGACAGCAGGTCTCAGGTGCACGCCCCCCCCCCCCGCTCACGGTTCGTCCCCTCTATCTCTGCTGGGGTCTGCCCACTTTTCTAGCATTTTTCAAATATTGACAGTGGGTGGAGTCAGGCTCTGACCAGGGGTTTAGTTACCCTTTAATTTCGTAATTTTTTTTAAATAAGAGACGATCTAGCGCTGAAATGTTTTTTTTTTAAATCAAGTGATATGGCAATAAACATGGCGCTGCTCAGCTGGCGACTCGCAGCTCGCTCCAAACAACTGGTTGTGTTTATTGTTTTGTACTCGTCTGTCATCGAATATTATAAGTAACAGTACCTTCTTAAAGGTGGGGTATGTAATTTTCTTTTTTGACCATTTTTTTTCAAAATCACTTGAAATCCTATTCCTAACCCACTTACAGCCACTGAGTTAGAAGTACTGAAATGAAAATTAAGTAATTTAATCATCTGTGGAACGAGCAGGACTCGAAAAACTCCAGCCAATCATTTCCTAGACCACCTAGAATCATTGGACAGAAAGTGCATCAATCAAACGGTCGTACCATACCCCCATCCCCCTCGCGCGAATCAGGGCCAGCGTCGGAGGAAAGAAGGTAGGACCATTTGAGTTGTGTATTTTAAAAATCTGCCGGCCGTTTTGCAGATTACATACCCCACCTTTAATAGGTGGGCGTTAAAGTCTGGGCTAAGAGTGGTGGATATCCCTTGTTTTATTGGACTTTTAATCGTATCTGGTCTGCTTGGGAGGTGCTGGAGTCAGTCACGGTGGGCTCTGAGGATAGAGTGACAATTACAGTGGGTCAAGTGGAAAACATCTTTCGTCAGCTTAATTCAAGTAAGGCCACCGGCCCGAACAACATCAGTGCCTCTATCCTGAAAACTTACTGTAAGGAGCTAGCCCCAGTGTGGCAACCCATCTTCCAACAGTCTATGGTTACACACACTGTCCCCATGGCCTGGAAGACATCGCACATCATCCCCCCACCAAAGAAATCATGCCCCAAGGAGTGCAATGACTTCAGACCTGTGGCACTAAAATCTGCATTAATGAAGTCATTGGAAAAAATCATATCCTATGTACTCTCTCAGTCTGTACAGGACATACTGGATCCGTTCCAGTTCGCATACAGGCAACAGAGCAGCACGGAGGATGCTGTTGGCACTCTCATGCATCTGGTCTCTAAACACCTGGACGCTCCGAAAATAAAGCCTTATGCCAGGTTACTGTTCATCGACTTCTCGATAAAACCGGACATATTGTTATCCAAAATGACTCAAATGGGTACGAACCCATATCTCATTCACTGGTACTGTTCTTTCCTCACTAACAGGCAACAGTTGGTCAGGGTCAATAACACCTATTCCCCCATGGTCACAACCAGCTGTGGTGCCCCACAAGGATGTGTTAGCTCTCCTTTGCTCTTCACGCTCTATACCAACGTCTGTGTTACCTTTGCACCCAACCAACCACCATAGCATAAAATTTTCCGATGATACTGCACTGGTAGCTCTGATGAAGGAGGGAGAGGTGGCCAATCTCTATGTGGAAACAGTGAATAATCTAGTAAAGTGATCTAAATGCCCTCATCCTCAATACACAGAAAACTGAGGAGATTGTTTTTGGCACCTCTCATGAGTGCCACATTACACCAATAATTATTCACAATCAAACCATAAAACAAAAATCATCGTTCAATTATCTCAGAGTGTACGTGGATAGTGACCTTTCCTGGACTTATCATGTAGACTATATCTGCAGCAAAGTACAGCAGAGAATTTACTTTTTAAGGAGACTTAGTTCATTCGGCGCGAGCAGCGAAATCATGTCTCTTTTTTTTGTGTCATCATTTCAAAGCATTATGCAGTATGGAGGCGCAGTGTGGTTTGGGGGTCTCTCAGCTCATCTGAAGGCCAGGATTCTACGGCTCCTGGGAATCTGTTCCAAATTGGTGGGACACTCAGTGGAGAATGCATTCATTGAAAGCCATGTACTGCACACAGTCAAGCCCCGTTCACACCGCCAGCATCATGCAGCGACAAAGCAAAACGATCCCATTCATTCCAATGGAGCACTGGCGACTTCCGGCGACACGAGCGACAGTGACCGTTGGCGACAGAATGTGGGCGTGTCAAGCGACAAGAGACAAAAGTTGAAAAATTTCAACTTTATGCAAATGAGAAGCGATTTTCGTGAGCGACAACCAATAGGAAGAAGACTTTTCAGTGGAGTTCACCTCACCGTCGCGAGTGCAGGCAAGACAGAAGAGTTCGAGGGCGATTTCACTGTTATGATTTGACTGTAACCACATGGATATAAAAAAATGATGCATGGAGAATAAACATACATTTATAGTTTGAGTGTTGTAATTTTATGGTGCAAGTTTTCAGCACTACTGCAGTTCATTTTACAGTTTCCCTGCATTATGTGGATTAAAAGGGACAAGAAAATGGATTATTTGTCAAATTCGAATGACGTTTTAGTAGCCTAACTGTTGACAGTATGAGTGAGTTTAATTAGTTGATTGATCTATCGTTAATGTAGTTAAATATTTATGCACTGCACTGCTGTGGTTAATATACACTCTCCCAACAGCATAATATGACTTTTAAATCTTTTTAAAACCAATTCCTACTCAAATTAGAATCATATCTTAGTTTTATATAACCCTGTGATGATATTTTCTATAGATATGCTCAGACGTGCAGTCTACCAATAACATTAGAGCAACAGCACTACCAACGCCAACAAGCAACTTAACTGTACAGACTAGCGACATGCAGCTACAAAATCGCTGGCGGTGTGAACGGGGCTTTAGACTGGCTGACAAAATCTCCCAGGACTCTTCCCATGTGTTGCAGCGGGAGGCGCTATAGAGTCCCAGAATGCAGAAAGAACAAATAGGCTATGGCTGCGTCCGAAATCGCATACAATGTGAGTAGGTACTACAATTAAATTAGAACGTTCTTCGCAACCGTTAAAAAAGTACGTTCTATAGACAAGTTTCCCGGGCACTTCCGGTTTACTTCCTGTTTCTGCCAAGAACTTCCGGTGCAGACTGAGTAGTGGTGTAAAAATGGCTTTGGAATGGCAACATTCGACCGAAAATCTTGTTAAAAATGGTGTTTTGACCATTCCGCATCCAAGTAAGGTAACATCATGGGCGGACAACATGTCGATATGGCCCAGCATCACAACATCCAAGATCTTTTCTTATTTTATTGATTCCATGGCGGTGGATGGGAATGCAATTAATAACCTGAAAAGCTCAGAGGCGTTTCAGTACCTCCATTCCGACAAAGTGGGCTGTGTACTTTTACACGATATGGGCAGTTTAATTTACCTAAAGGCCGATGTTCAACCAAGCCAGTCCGTTAATTAACGGACTGGCTTGGTTGAACATCGGCCTTTAGGTAAATTAAACTGCCCATATCGTGCCCAGCAAACACAGAACGTTCCCCTAACGTTCCCGTTTGGTTCCCATTTGGTTATTTTTTTGGGAACCAAACAAGAACGTTCTGGGAACGTTCCCTGTAGGTTATTTTAAGGATCTATGTTTATAACATTAAGGGAACGTTCCCAGAACGTTCCCTGTAGGTTATTTTTAGGTTTAAATTTATAACCTAAAGAGAATGTTCTGGGAACATTCCCTGTAGGTTATTTTTAGGATCTATTTTTATAACTTTAAGGGAACGTTCCCAGAACGTTCCCTGTAGGTTATTTTTAGGTTTAATTTTATAACCTAAAGAGAACGTTCTGGGAACGTTCCCTGTAGGTTATTTTTAGGTTCTATCTGCATAACTTTAAGAGAACGTTCCCAGAACGTTCCCTGTAGGTTATTTTTTAGGTTTAATTTTATAACCTAAAGAGAACGTTCTGGGAACGTTCCCTGCAGGTTATTTTTAAGTTCTATTTTTATAACTTTTTATAACCTCCAAATCCGAGACCATGGTCCTCAGTCGGAAAAGGGTGGTTTGCCCACTTCAGGTTGGTTCAGTTCCTGCCTCAAGTGGAGGAGTTTAAGTATCTTGGGGTCTTGTTCGCGAGTGAGGGAAAGATGGAACGGGAGATTGACAGACGGATCGGTGCAGCTTCTGCAGTAATGCGGCCGATGTACCGGTCTGTCGTGGTGACGTCCAACCAAGTTTTATAACTTTAAGGGAACGTTCCCAGAACGTTCCCTGTAGGTTATTTTTAGGTTTAATTTAATTTTAATTTTAATTTAATTTAATTTCTTAAACCAATTGAATGGTTTGCAATGTTTTGTGCTTTAACACCATTTATCAAATGCTTAATTAAATGACCATTATCAGGCAGTAGATAATGCCTAAGTAATCAATAACTTTGCTCATTGGTAGGCAGTCTTTTTTAGTTAATTATTTTTAGGTTTTATTTGTATAACGCCCAGAACGTTCTCTGCAGGTTATTATTTTAATATCACTTAACAGGCAGATTACCAACTGACAACGTCGTCAGTACGGTCCCCTAAGGTTATAAGATAACCAACAACGTTCAGATCTATTCGCAATAACTTTTTATTAATGATATTTTAAATTATGTTATACATTTTAATTCTATATGTTTATTTAAATGCTGCGTGACTTTGAAGTGTTTTAATGCGCATGCGCGGAATCAAACACTGGAGCGCGTAATCAAACACTGGAGCGCGCACGTGTGCTGCGCGAGAGCAGATGGAAACCACTCAAACCAGAAACGTCATCAACAACTGACAAACAACAAAACTCCCGTCTGTCGTGGTTGGTTTCACTGCTTTCAGGTAAGTTTAGTCAACAAAATCTCACAAATAATACACACAAACGTCCCTGACACATTTCTTACGTGTAATTGACACGCTTCTGTTGAATATTTACTTTAAAGAAATGGTTTTATGTCTTTGAAAAAGTCCGTTAGCATCTAAGCTAACCGGTTTCAGAAGAGAACGTTAGGCCTAAGTTACGTTAAGTTAAGGTCTTATTTATGAAAGTTTGGGTTTTTAAACACATATTTAGTGTAGATAACAGTTTTTTTATAGTTTTGCTGGTAATTTGTCAATGGGTGATTGGAAGTAAGCTAATTTATTTAACCTAAAAGAATGCACTGTATTGTTAACTTAATCAGTGACGTCACTTACCAATATTGCTAAAATGTGATTTCAGAATAGCGAGAGAGAAAAAAAATCCTCTACAACAAGGGGTGAGTTATTGTTTAATCATGATAATAATTCCATATGCATTTATTTCACAATATATTATCTTAAGATTTTTATATATTTATCTTTTCTGCATTTCACCTCTGTTCTAGCTTGGTTCCTTTTATTAAACCAATCCCATGTAATATTGTTGGCTCTGTGACAAATAGCTTGTTATGTTCCTAGATCATCATGCTGTGATGGCCTGCTGCACCCCCTGTCCAAGACAATCTCCATGGCTATGAACCATATGACTAGTAAGCAAAACGTACTCGGTTACTAACGTAACCTCGGTTCTCTTTAGAAGAGGGAACGAGTACTGCGTAAGATATCTTACGCTAGGGGAAAATCCTTTTCCGCGAGATATTGAAGCCAAAAATTATCCTTAATTTTGTAATAATGCAAAACGCGTTGCAGCAGCAATGCAGACATAGGCGAGACAGCTCGCGCGCCTATTGGCTGCTCTGCGGCAACTGCAGCAGCCTATCGAGCGAGGCCTGGCGTGACGTCAGACCCAATCAGGGCACTTCGCGCCCGCTGCGTCACGTCCCGCCGAAATGGGCGTGGTCTAGGCCTATAAATATCGCTCGCAGGCAGCTATTATCTGGTTTTTCATCATCGAAGCAACCAGAGCGTGTGCATGCACGGCAAGATACGCAGTACTCGTTCCCTCTTCTAGAGAGAACCGAGGTTACGTTAGTAACCGAGTACGTTCTCTTACGAGAGGTCTCTCGTACTGCGTAAGATATCTTACGCTAGGGGACCCAATGTAAAACGCCGTGCATGCTGAGATCTGACACCAAAGACCCAAGGGCGAAAGCCCGGGGTACATATAGTGCACAATCACTCAGGGAACTCACAGGGAGTCCGGGAAGAGGGAGGGGTGCAGCCTCACTCTTCCACATATAGCAGCGTCGATGGGACGCGAATTTCATCATACAGACAGGGCGGGGTACGGCCTGAACTGATGGGGAAATGTGGGTCTTACACAGTTTGCCCAGCTTTATACTGTCGAACATTGAGCTGTGCTCAGCAGACGCAGCATTCTGAGCTGATCGCATCAGGTCAGATAATACTGGTAAATTTAGACCGACAGCAGCCTGGCCTGCAGGGCGGGAACCTCTAGGTTATAAAACCTTATAAATGTAGACGGGGAGGCCCAGCCTGCCGCCATACAAATATCTTGCAAGGCAATCCCACTTGACCAGGCCCACGAAGAGGCCATGCCTCTCGTGGAGTGCGCTCTGACACCCAATGGGCACTGCATGCCCTTGGAGGCGTATGCCAGCGCTATAGCATCAACTATCCATCTGGATAGGCTCTGTTTCGACGCGGCTAGTCCCTTAGAACGTCCGCTAAACGAAACAAAAAGCTGCTCCGTCTGTCTGAAAACAGACGAGCGAGACACATAAGCTCGTAATGCCCTGACTGGGCAAAGGAGGCTCGCGTCTTTTTCCTCATCAGGGACCGGTAGGGCTGACAGGGAGATAACCTGCGCCCTAAACGGTGTGTTGAGGGATTTTGGAACATAACCGTGCTTAGGTTTGAGTATAACTTTTGAGTCATTGTGCCCAAACTCCATGCACGCCGCGCTCACAGAGAGCGCGTGCAGATCCCCTATGCGCTTCACTGAAGCGAGAGCCAGCAAAAACACCGTCTTGAAAGACAGACTTCTGAAAGACAGACTTCTGACTTCTGAAAGACGCACTTCTGATTGACCCTGAGGCGAAGCAAACCGGGTGCCCACGCTTCGCGTGGGACTCGCGCTTTCAGCCAAAACTGCAGCGGGCGCATGCGGAGCAGGCCCAGCTGGAGCACTGACGATGCTGAGGCCATGAGACCTAGCATCTTCTGAAATCTCTTGAGCGGGACAGACGCGCCGCAGCGAAAAGAGTTCGCTGTGCGTCGAATGTCTACCGCGCGCTGTTGTGATAGTCGCGCTATCATGGATAGTGAGTCCAGTTCTGTGCCCAGGAAAGATATTTTCTGACTGGGTGACAGGGAGCTCTTCGCCCAATTGACACTCAGACCCAAATCCTCGAGGTGATCGAGTAAAATGGTCGTGTGTTCTATGAGCACTGCGCGAGATTGCGCTAGAATCAGCCAATCGTCCAAATAGTTTAGCACTCGCATGCCTCTCATTCTGAGGGGTGCGAGCGCCGCATCCATGCACTTCGTAAATGTACGGGGTGCCAGGGACAAGCCGAACGGCAGGACTGTGTACTGATATGCCTGGCCCTCGAAGGCGAATCTCAAATATCGCCTGTGACGTGACGCTATCTGTATTTGAAAATACGCGTCTTTCAGATCTATTGACACAAACCAATCTCCTTGGCGAATCTGCACAAGGATTTGCCTGGTCGTGAGCGTCCTGAACTGTCGCTTCACAAGCACTTTGTTCAGTTGCCTTAGATCTAGTATGGGTCTGAGACCCCCGTCTTTTTTCGGTACCAGGAAGTATCTGCTGTATAGCCCTCCTTCGCTCTGAACTTGAGAGAGAGAGGCTCTATGGCCCCTTTGCTCAATAGTTTCGTCACTTCGGCTCGAAGTAAATGTGCTACTTCTGTTTTTACCGTGGTCTCGACGCGCGCCACATAGCGGCGAGGGCGTCGGCGAAACTGCAGCGAATAGCCTCTTTCTATAATGTTCAGCACCCACTTCGAAAACCCCGGGTAGCTTTGCCCATGCGTCTGCATGGATAGCTAGGGGTTGAATACGAAGCGCGCTCCGCTCGCTCAGCGATGGAGAAGCTTCGGCGTGCTGTAACACAAGCATGGCGCTCGTGACATTTGAGGCATGGGGCGCGCTGATAACAGCGGGCAGATTGCCCGCGCTCGACTCCTCTGCGGTGGTCAACCGCGAGGGGGAGGGCTGGGCGGTTCCCGTAGGAACTGTCATGTCTATGTGTGGATGTGGGCGCGGGACAGCGGGCACATATCACACTGAAAGCATTGTTCGCTTGAGTGAAGCGAATGCACGTTGGTTTCGTTTTTACAGAAACCGTGAGACATGCATAACGTGGTGTTAGTGGGCACATTCACCATGTTTGAAGCGCAATCGATCTGACTCGATTCATGTGCGCAAGCCCTGTGTGACGGGCTGTGCTTGTGTGTAGAGATGGGCACTGGGCAGTGGGCATTCTTTCTACACATAAAACACCATCGGCCGTGGCCGGGACACCAGAAAAATTCACGCTTATGGGATTTATCTGGGTAGCCGTAAAAACGGCGTTTGTGTGCAGGCAAGCGGGTGACAGAACTGACTTGTTTACTGCAGGATACACTGGAACAGTCACATTTACTGGAACTGAACGAGCGAGAAGTTGCCATAGAAACAGAGAGCGTCAACATGCTGGCGTTTATTGCAGGCCTGCGTGCATTACAACAGGCTTGTTCACTGCAATATTGACATTTCCAGTCGCCTGAGTTCCAGAGGGGAATGGGAAATGTATAGGAAAAAGGAGGTTGGTCCGTCCGCAGCGGGACCAGAAAAACTCCCTTTTTTTTTTTTTTTTTTTTTTTTTCCTTACGCCAGTGACGCATGGAACACCATAGAAACGGTGTTTGGGTGCAGGCGAGCGGGTTGTACAACGCGCTCGTTGGCTGCAAAATACACATCTGCAGTCGCCTTTTCAGGGAACTGACAGAGCGAGCATTGACGGCATAATTTTATCTGCCGGTAGACCCGGGGATCGAACGCGGGTCTCTCGCGTGCAAAACCTGAGTGTCTGCCACTGGGCCACAGGGGGAGACACATTATAACTCAGTTAGCGCGAGTATTATAAGAGAGTGTCAACGTGCTGGCGTTTGTTTGCAGGCATGCGTGTATTACAACAGGCTTGCTCACTGCAATACTGACATTTCCAGTCGCCCGAACTTCAGAGGGGAATGAGAAATGTACGAGAAAGAGGAGGTCGGTCCGTCCGCGGGGGGACCAGAAACGCTCTTTTCTCCTTTCGCCAGTGACGCACGGAAACCATAGAAACGGTGTTTGGGTGCAGGCGAGCGGGTTGTGCAACGCGCTCGTTGGCTGCAAAATGCACATCTGCAGTCGCTTTTCAGGGAACTGACAGAGCGAAGCATTGGCGGCATAATTTTAACTGCCGCTAGACCGGGATTCGAACTCCGGTCTCTCGTGAGGAAAACCAATGATTCCGCCACTGAGCCACAGGGGGGGAACACAAAGGCTTTTGGATGCACGAGCATATAACAGCGTCACATGCTTTCTTCGGCGTATGCTTACAGGCGCGCTTGTATTAAAACAGGCTCGCCTGCTGCAATATTGATATTTCCAGTCGCATGATCAGGGAACTGGGAAATGTATGAGAAATTGAAGGTCAGTCCATCCTCGGAGGGACTAAAAACACACCTTTCTCCTTTCGCCGGTGAGTGACGCATGAATGGGGCGCAGAGGCAGGGTAGCTTTCTTATAACGTAAAGAAAAACTAACCCCGACCGTCCGCTTCCAGCCTCCCTTGTGAGCGGCGCAGTTTGCGCGGCTTGAACAGAGGGAGAGAGAAAGCTAGCCCCGTGACCGCCCGCTCCTGACATCCTCTGTGAGCGGCGCGGTGTGCGCGGCTCGAACAGAGGGAGAACAGGTATCGTCCCCCAAGCCGGCAAGGCAAGCGGGCGAACCGGCAAGCTTTGCGGGTTGGGGGTGAGGGGGGGGGGGGCGGAGGAGCAGTCTCGGAGAAGGATGCCAGGTGAGTCCTCAGAGTCACCATAGGCAGTAACTAGCTCGCAGTGAGGGCAGTCGCCGTCAGCGAGCGCGAGAGCTGCGTGATCAGGAAAAGGGGCGTCTTGAAAAAGACGCCCAGCTCTTTTAGTGCAATGGGAGTGTGTGTCGCGGCGGCGAGCACACACACATACATAAACACAGTAGCAGAGAAAGGATATAATGCCGGATAGCGCAGCAGGAAGGCAAGGAAGGCGGCGCGGCCAGCGACTTCAGTGACTCGTCCCGCTGATGCTCTCTCTCAGACGGCGCGGCTTCTAATCCAGCTCCAGCGATGCGTGTGCTTCGCTTGAAGGATGAAAAATCAGATAATAGCTGCCTGCGAGCGATATTTATAGGCCTAGACCACGCCCATTTCGGCGGGACGTGACGCAGCGGGCGCGAAGTGCCCTGATTGGGTCTGACGTCACGCCAGGCCTCGCTCGATAGGCTGCTGCAGTTGCCGCAGAGCAGCCAATAGGCGCGCGAGCTGTCTCGCCTATGTCTGCATTGCTGCTGCAACGCGTTTTGCATTATTACAAAATTAAGGATAATTTTTGGCTTCAATATCTCGCGGAAAAGGATTTTCCCCTAGCGTAAGATATCTTACGCAGTACGAGAGACCTCTCGTAAGAGAACCACCTCAAACATACAGTGCACTACTGTTCAAAGGTTTGGGGTCTGTAAGATTTATGCTTTTGAAATAAGTCTCACATTTTAAAATCATTAACCCCAGGGTTTTTCAGTGAGATTGTCCTTGAGAAGCCTGTAGGCTAAATAATCAGCTAAATAATAGGCGACTAATACAATATTATAATGGTCATAGTTATAATAATAATTCATTTAACTATTATGATAACATGATATCCTGATCATTAGTATATTTTATTTTATTTCTTTAGGTCTGTTTTGAATTATGTTGGCCAATGAGACTGACACCATACTGTCCAACTCAAAGGTATTTATGTATTTGTATGTTTTTTTTTATTGATCAATACTGAAATTCTTTGTACTTTTAAATGCTGAATGTGGTTCAGGGGGTCGACAACTTTAGGCAGTTATTTTTCACAGATATCTTGGGCAGCTGTGGCTCATACTCTTAGCCTTTAAAAATGTTTGAATTGATATCCCCAATGCAATATCAGGGGGTAAATATATCATTAGAGTTCTTAAAGTTATGGCTTTGCTCTTGTTACCAGATGAGATATAATCCCTATTGTTTGGCCCTGTGATTCTTCAGGACAAGACCTTGATGCCATCCATAGTCAGTAGATGAAGAAGGTAAGTTTAGCCCATCTTGTCAAAATGCCTATCTTGGCGAGTTTCCTCGTAAACAGTCTTGTGTGTTTTAAACAGAAAGAAAACAGATGCGTGTCATTTATATTAGGTCTGCGCATTCGTCTTAAAGGGACAGTATCGTACCCGCAGCTGTTTGTGTCGCCAGTGGTGATCAAACATCAAAAGAGAAAATGACTTGTAGCTTTAGCAAAGATACATTTAATTAATTTATAGTTATTTTATTTTTACAGTGAAGACTTATTTTACATTTTGATAATTCAGTTTCTGTACCTGATGTTTTCAGATTTAACTGAAAAACATAATGCACTGCTTATTTCAACTGTATTTTTCTTCTATTGTATTTATCTATGCTTGTTATCTATTGTAATTTTCTATGCAGGTTCACTCCTCTACAAAATCCCCCCAATAGGGGTTATGCGGAGCGCCCAGCGGTCGAACCGGAAAGAGGTCTAAGCATTTCCGCTTTTCACTTCCGTACACATCTGCAGCGGTAGGTGATCTCGGTTTACTGTTAATTTTCGCTTATTACACTAAAATTCTTATTTCTGTTTTAATTAAAATGTCACGAATGCTAAAATATCAGAAAAGGGAACATCCGAACAGCAGTTTTTGTTGTGTGCCGGTCTGCTCTATGTCGGGGAAAATGAGTAGCACAGAAGTACAAATGGGTTCTGTACTCATAAAGTGACATCAACATTCACGTCAGCAGTAGCATTCGCCATCAGGCAAATGTTATTTAAATAAACTCCTGATGTACTTACAAACTTTCCAATGCCTGGTTTAATGAGTACAGAACCTATTTGTACTACTGTAGAAGTTTGGTGCCATTCTGGGCATTATTAGTGGGGTAATTTACCAGATACAAACCTGGAGCCGCGCATGCACTAAACCATACGGCTGATATCTCTAAATAAACTCTACATTTTTCAATATTGTGCAGCCCTAATATTGAGCATATCTTAAAGTGAACTTGGAATGATAATTTGTGATACCAGATGAGATGTATGTATGATAGATTTTGAACTGTAATATATATTATTTTTTTTTCAGGTTTTCTGGGATCCCAGCGGAAGGCATCAAGGCATCAGATGTTGGCCTGGACAGATGTTCCTGTAAACTACACCGACCTTTGCTTTTGCATGGATGGCTGATTATTACCATGTTCTGTGAGGGCATCATTATAGCAAAACTGAGCACCTGTGACAGTGGAATTTGTAGGTGTAAAGTCACAGATAAAAAAAAAAAATTGATAGTAGTTTCAAACTTTTTTTCTCTTTCTCTCTCATAAACAACACAGCAGTTACAGGTTTTCAAATTCTTCATTGGAGGTGAGACTTATACGTTATATGTAGAGCGAATTCGCAGGTCAGAGTTCACTAGACTTGAATATTATTTTCTCTGTTTTTTATTTGACTTCAGAGTCGAAAGTGGGCTTAAAGGGTACATAGGCTTAATGGGTATCCTTACCCCTATATAAAACATTCCTTTTTTGATTTGTAGTCTGAAATAATAAATAGTGCAATATAAATAAATGCAATGTAGTGTTTTCAAATATATACATTTTTCTATACACATTGATGCTGAAATATCTGAATAAATACACGATACCAGCAGCGCTCGTGCTCTCATATCTCCTACAGCTTGTGACACACAATCCCACCTCACTCTTTTCATTTGCTCAGGATTAATTTTAATGCCATTACAGGGCTTGAATTTTGGCATGGGATTGTGTGTACATGTAACGCGTTGTCTTTTTATTTTCTTGTTAAATTTGCAGATGGTTTTGGGAGTTTAAATGTTTTGAGCGGAGTGAAGATTGGCACATTCATGTATATTGTATATAAATGAAGACTTTTTCAATTTTGTTCTAAGTTATAGGCTACAGTTTGCAAAAAGATCGTTTTAATTTAAATGTTTGTGCAGTTTTATTTATTGAAATTTTTTCATGTTTGAAATATTAAATGTAAATTACTGTTCCTGAATACATTTTGCTAACGCTGTTTTTGATGACTTATTTTAGGTTGATAATTAAACAATGAATCAACAAAAACATGGATTGTGTGCTGATTTTTTTATTTAATACAAACTGATTGATTTACTTATTAATGATAGTTTCTGTAAATTCAATTTATTGTAATAATATATTCATAGGATTTTTAAGTGTTTGAACAATAAACAATGTAGAATATGTTGTTTGTAGACCTATAATTTGTGTACAGGCATATCAGGATGTGTAGACGTTAGGAGAACCTTCCGGGAACGTTCCGAGAACCTTCCGGGAACGTTCCGAGAACCTTCCGGGAACGTTCTGGGAACGTTCCCCTAACCTATAGGGAATGTTCTATTAACGTAAAGAAAACTTTCCTGGCTAACCAATAGGGAACGTTCTTGGGAACGTTCTGGGAACCAAAAACTAACGTTCCCAGAACGTTCCCAGAACGTAAAATTGTTAGCTGGGAACAATTCAGCGCATAACGCCTGGGTTTTGGTTACCAAGACGGGAGATGTGGAGACTGCAGGCTGTACCTGTATCGCCGGACCCGGACGTTCCTGTAGCCATGCAGCCGCCGTGCTTTGGAAGGTACGTTAGCCCATCTTATGCTTGTATTAAGATGTTTGTATGTATCCGTGTGTTAATCTATAACAGAACACGATTAGTAATAAAAATAAAAATAAAACGTAATCCCCTCTAGCCTGCCTGCCTAGCATTTTAAAAGCTCGTTGATCGGCGCTGATAGGAAGAGAGACACTTTGCATACATTGCGAGTTACTTTTACTTTTAGAGTTACTTTTAAGACAACAGCAAGGTGTTTACAGTGAGCGCAGAATGTGGGGGTGTTTGACAGTGCTTTAATTAATTTGGTGCTAGGTGACAAAAGAGTTTATTGATAGCAATGTTAATGGTATCAAGGAGGATGGCTGATAAACCAGATTGCTGTACAAGTGATCAATCGCAGGATGATGAAAACCCTGGTTCATTTAGCGACAAAAAAACAAACTTGGATGCAGTTTATTGTGCAAACGTGTAACCATATACTCTCATTCACTTGATCTGACGTTTGGCATGAGGCTGTGGTTTGTTGTTAATATTTAGTATGTAAACAAGCACAGGCATCACTAGACTTTTTTTACTGATGCATGTTCTTTTTTATTGGTTATTTTATTTATTGTCTAAGGGGGCTTTCCTTTTAACCATATCCTTGCCATAAGCAGCTCTTCGCCCATCCACACCTTTATTAAACATTGATGTTGATGGCTGCAGGCCCAGCTCATTAATTGATTTTAAAAGTAACAAAAACGCTCTACCTTCATCATACCCTTGTTATTTTGATTTACAAAATGTTGTCTCTAAAAGAAGTCAATTGTGCTGTGATGCTCAAACCATTATTTAAAAAGTGTGTGATTTTGCTTCTATCTGTCTGAAGGTAGAAAATGCTGTGAGGCAAGGGAAGACAGGGCTTGCCTGCACTGATGTGCAGAATTGCTGGAATGCCGGGACAAAAAGCAATACTGGGCAGCAAAAAATCAGAGATGTGTCTTTCCGAAGACACAGCAGAAATAATCTATACCAACCAGCATCACAGGCATCCTCCTCCAGCATAGTCTCTACACCTAGTCGCAAGGTAAAAGTCCATGAGACACTGGAAGAATGGCAAAATTACTGTCTCTCCACACCAATAGCGGCACTTTTTACTGCACCTGGCAGTGGACTAATGCAGCTCACTTTTAACACCAGCCTCCCTGCTCAGTCTGCCGAGACATCAAAAGCTCCACTGCCCCTACATCATGGTGATCACAACACACAACTTGAATGTGAGAAATGTAGGGCATTCTACACCCCATACATTGACATGACCACAACCCAATTTATGTACATTGAGCAGCACACAAAAGAACAGAGCAGGGAACAACTGTGGCATGACATGCGACGGGTATGGATAACAGCAAGCACAGCCAAGAATGTGCCAGTTCGGGCTACCACAGCACCAGACAAATTTTTGTCTGAACACCTCCATCCTACCTTTCACGGTAACGCGGCAACCCGGCAAGGAGCAGAGGGTGAAGAGCACGCCAGGCAATACCTGCAAGACCAAGGTCATGACATCGATGTGAAAGGTTTGGTGGTTTGCCCGAGTGAGCCATGGCTTGCTGCAAGTCTGGATGGTGTCATGAACAGAGACACACAACTGGAGATCAAGTGCCCTGTCTTAGTCAAAAACCAGTCCCTTACTGAAGCACTTGCTGCTAAAAGCAGTGAGATCAAACGCATGCCCACAGGGGACTTCCATCTGTCCTTCAATGGGCCAAAGGGATATTACATGCAGGTGCAACTGGGTATGCACTGCACAGGGCTACGACAAGCCTTGTTGGTGATTTGGAGTAACACTGAATGTCTGCAGCTCAACGTGCCCTACGACCAAACCTTTGTTGAGGGACATATCTCAAGGCTACACTCCTTCTATTTCACCGACATGTTGCCAAAAGTTGTCGATGACTTCGATGATGGAAGGCTGGAGTTGTGCTCCAGATACATGAATGTTGTAAAATCAGCATGACCTGCTTATGTGTACTGGGGTGATTAGTCATTCCTTTTTTAACCCCTTGTCCCCTGTTGTCACAAATTTATGACAAATCCTTTCTAGCTTTTATTTATTTTTATCAAACTGATTTATTTTATTTATTTTCTTCTACTTCTTTTATATCAGTCACTTATCATTTATCTTTATTTATTAATTGTATTTATTTAATATTTTATTTTATTCCAGTCTTTTTCTTTTTGTAATATTTTTAGATTTTTTCCTGTATTTACTTTTTTTATTTAATTATAAAAAAAATCAAAAAAAATCAGCCATTAAGGAGTTAATGAAATTGTCCCTTTGTTATGGAATAGGATCAATAAAAATGAATTCATTTCTTCTCAAAAATCTAATTGTTTATTGTCATGTGTCAATATTTACAATACAAGAAAAAGAATAGCACTCACACAAGTTTTTCTTAGTTAAAACTCTGTTTTGTATTATAAATAATCACAACACCAGAAAGGGAACAATAACAATAAATTTACACAGGTTTTTCTAGCTGAAATTTTTATTTATATATATAAAATAATAAAAAAGGAATATGTACAATAAAAATAAAAATAAAAATAAAAAAAAAACTGCAGGTAACCCAGGTTTTACTTTTCATAGGGACTTACACCTCATGTGGCAGTCGGATGAGTCTGGACCTCATGTTTGCTAAAGCAGCACATATGGTAAGAATCTTGTCCAACCTCGGGGTCATGGAGATGGGGACAGTTTGGGACAGAATTTTGAAGACTTTAAGTCTTCGGATTGCCCTCTCCACATGTATACGGACATTGGCCACTCGTCTAGTGCGTGTTACCTCCTCATTGGTCAATTGACCACGCTTGTGGGTAAAGGCAGGAATATTCAATTTCACCTTCATTTCATGTAGTACATCTCGAATCGTGAAACCCCTGTCAGCCATTACCCTCATCACCAGGCCTTAGGGCCTCCAGAAACCCACTGTTTATAGTGATGAACTTATCACTGCTTTTACCAGCATAGGCCTCTGATATAAACATTATCAGCCCATGAGGTGACACAGCAACAAGATATTTGGCAGTATTGGTTCCCTTGTAATGACTGAAAGTGGCACTCCTACAGTTAAGGTTTGTAGCTCTCTGAATAGCCGTTTCAGCACAATCGATGATGCAAGTGGTCTGGGGGTGGTTCTTTTTAAAGGATGGTGGCATGTTAGCACGAATAACACTTCTTGGCAGCCAGGCAACCATGGGTTCAAGCTGCTCACCCAATGTATCAATCCAGTGAGCAATCACCACTTACTTCACCTTTAGACACTTTAAAGCGCTTTGCCACATCCCCTAACACAAGGTTCAGTTTCAGTTTCATGAGGGTCATCAGTATTTGGTCAACAACAGGAATACTACATGATGGTTTACTAAATGGCAACATCGTTTTCACCAAAGTAAAACAATATATCAGATGCAGTCCTGTGTACAGCAGCGAGGTATCATCATCCAGGAGCATATCATTAGCCACAGTCTGACCCCCAGTCTGCGTCGATTTGTTCACGTGGTCCAACTTTGCCGCGTAGCTGTGGTCAGTTTTTGTTAGGTCCTCCCATTGTGTTGCAGCATCTTTAAACTTCGGCTCGATGCACACTTCTAAAAGACAAACAGCATGAACTATAAATGTATATACCCTACTAACACAGGACAGAGACACATATATCAACAGTCGAACTTATGCTGCAAACTTTAGCTAACCAGAAAAATATCAAGATACACTTACCATCCGATTGCGTGTCACTTGTGTTTCTGTCGAGTTCACGTCTCTTTTGCTGGGGAGGTCGCTCGTATCCCAACCAAAGTTCCGGGAAAGAGTTTTCCTCTGTGGGCTTTTTATCAATGAAGTGATAAGAACAAACAAACAGTCTTTTGGGCGGATTCTTCAACTTCAAAGCCGCTAGCCACTTCCGAGATTCAACATCTGTTTCACGAGTTCACACTTACAAATGATCAGAGAATAAATAGTTATGCGTATTTGGCGTGCTGTCCGGGGGGAGGGCTCCGAGCTCGGAAATTGGGCCCGAACCCAGAGTACTCCCCCCGTATCTCTTGGTTAGGAAGATAACCAGGTAAGTGTGAGGAGATGGGGTGGTGGAGGGATGCTGAAAACTGTCAAGGATAATGGGTGAGTCGACTGTGAGTATTTATAGGCCTTTAATCATGCTGATTGAGTGGACCTGTTGATTACTGATTGCTGACAGCTGGTTGGAATGACTTGATTGTTTGATCATTAGAACGTGTTCCTCCCGAACTTTGTTAATAAAACATCATTTCACGAGTTCACACTTACAAATGATCAGAGAATAAATAGTTATGCGTATTTGGCGTGCTGTCCGGGGGGAGGGCTCCGAGCTCGGAAATTGGGCCCGAACCCAGAGTACTCCCCAAAAAGCTAAGTGAGCAAAGGACAGCCGCCAGCTTAAAGAACCCCCCCGAAAAGAGCGCAGAGATTGGCGGGCTGGCATTTCAAGGAGAAGCCTGGATGTTTGGCAAGGAGCTCTCGCCACGTCCGGACGGGTAATTATGGATGTTCGGCAATAGTCACGGCATCGGAACAGGTAAACCTCGTCAGTCAGGAAAAGAGAAAACGTGAATGACCGGAAGGTTTTTTTTTTTTTTTTTTTTTGTAACATCCGCTGGGAGATCAATACTCGCTGGATGGAAAAAGAGAAGACATGGATGCTCGACCGGGAAACCTCTCGTTGTGTCCGCTGGGAGCTCAATACTCGCTGGACGGAGAAGGAGGACACGAAGATGCTTGACCTCGGGAACTCTCTGAGTATCCGCTGGGAGATCAATACTCGCTGGACGTAGAAAAAAGAAGACATAGATGCTCCACCGAGAAGGCTCTCATTGCGTCCGCTGGGAGATCAATACTCGCTGGACGGGGAAAGAGAAGACAGAGAAGATTATCTATATAATTTTTTTTTTTTTTTTTTTTTTTTTTTTTTATCCGACAAGGGTTTGGTGGGCTTTTTTGATATGGAATCGGTTGGTCCTGATGTAGCTTTGATAAGCATCTGAGGACCATCTTCCGAGAGCTTGGATCTGCTGCTGGGAGAGGCCTTTTTGGGCTGCTGAGGTTGCTGCCCCGATGCGGAAGGAATGGCTGGAGAAATACTCTGCTGGGATGCCTGAATGTTGGAGAACAGACTTGGAGGCCCTTAATGCTGTTAAGGTAAGAGATGAAGGAGGTAATTGAAAGGAGAGAAAAATCAGGGAATGGTGTGTTGTAGGAAAGGTGGAAGGCTTTAAAACATCTCCATGCGGTCACGTAGGATTGGAGAGTCCTGGGAGAAACTGCTTGGAGAATGGTGTCGAGCGTTGTGTCGAGGAGGGATTTAAACGGGTGGGTTACGGAAATATTAATTCCGAATAATGAGGTACTGGAGTTGGGAATTTGTCCGCCTCTGGAGCCAGCGTCCTGAATTTCTGAAACATAAAGCGTGACAGAGAGTCAGCAATTTGGTTTTTTGACCCGGGGATATGTTTAGCGATTAAGATAAATTGATCGCACGCTGAAATCCAGATTAGACGTCTTAAAAGTGGCATCAACGCGGGTGAATGGGAACGGCCTTTATTAATGCACTGAACTGTAGCTTCGTTGTCACAATGCACTATGATACTGCTAGCAGTCCATTCTTTTCCCCACAGGAAGGCTGCTACTACGAGAGGGTAAAGCTCGAAGAATGCGGAGGACTGAAGCGTGTCCTGGATTTGAGGGGGCCATGTAGACGCGAACCAGCGTCCTTGGCAAAACCCCCCGAAGCCGACTGAGGGGGCTGCATCTGTGAATAGCTGGATGTCGATGGGGGATAATATTAGGTTCTTATAAAAAAAAGATAGGCCGTTCCACTGATTAAGGAATGTTATCCATAGCCTGAGTTCGTCGCGGCACGCTGCGGTTAGGGAAATAAGATCCTCTAGCGCGTGAACTGAAGACGCGAGAGAGAGGAGATGAGAAATGAAAGGGCGGCCTTGTGGAATGATGCGCATGGCGAAGTTTAAGTGGCCGAGCAGGGATAGGAGTTCGCGTTTGGAGCACTTTGACTGGTTTACAAGGGTAGATGAGATGAGGATTATTCTATCGATTTTTTCCTTGGGCAGGGATGCCTGGTATTTAACTGAATCTAAGTTAATGCCAAGGAACTCGATGGATGTGGCGGGACCCATGGTTTTCTCTTGGGCGATGGGGATTCCGAGCTCGGAGAAAACTCTTTGAACTGTGAGAATATGGGCGGCTGGAATGGCGCCGGGAGGCGAAATGATTAGAAAATCGTCTAGCAGGTGAATGAGGTGAGGAATTGCGTAATTGTTTGACAAGATCCAGCAAACAGCTTCGGATAGCATGTCGAAAATTTTGGGGCTGCTTTTGCATCCGAAAGTTAAGCGTACAGCGAAATAAAATTTCCCATGCCAGCGCACTCCGAATAAGTGCCATGAATCCGGGTGGATGGGCATCACTTTGAAAGCCGAGGTGATGTCAATTTTTGCGAGCCAAGCGCCCCGACCCACGATTTTTATCAGGTCGACTGCGTGATCCACGTCGTGGTATTTGAGAGAAAATTCGTCAAGTGGGATCAGGCTGTTAATGCTTGGGAACAGGGAATTATGCGGAGCTGACAGATCGACTATGAGACGTTTCTTACCTGAAAACTTTCTCGTAGCCACTCCAATGGGGCTAATGCGAAAAACTTTGAATGGAGGATCGTCAAAAGGACCAATCATAAAGCCTGAATCGACTTCTTTTTTAATCAGGTTGTCTACTACGTCGGGCTCGGCGAGAGCCGATTGGAGATTATGGCAGATGATGTTTTGGGAGAGCGGGCATACCACTCCAGGTTTAAAACCGTGTTGGAGGCCGGACAGCAGATATTCAGTGAAGTCGGAGTCCGGGTGGTGAGCTAGTTCGATAGAAAGGCGAGAAATATCCACGGGAGTCGATAAATAATTTTTTGATTTTTTATTGACCTCTTTAAACACAGGGCATACAGGACGGGCATGAGCACCGCCGCAGAAACTGCATATGTGCAAGTACCGACAACGCTGCCTGGTGCATTTTCCAATGTTAAAATTGTTGCAAGGCTGTTTGCTGTCCGTAGATGCTCTGGAGCTGAAATTGGCATCGTGGGGATTTGAGTTGATGGTTGCCGGTCTTGGAACGTAGCTGGTGGATTTAACTGGTGCAGTTTCCGGGCCGGGGGGAATGGAGGGGTTAACTTGTGGGCACGATATTGTGGAATGTGTTACTGACCTGCAGACCGCGCAAGAAATGTTCCTGCATCCAAGGAATACTCTGCTGTGAAGGTCGGTGTCGAGTGCTCCCCAGTAAGGGCACTGGTTCCACTGTGAAACTCTAACAGCGCATTTTGCTGAGAAGAGCTTGTGATATGTGTAAAAGTGCCCTCCCCCATAAGACAACGCAAGCTCAGCTATGAGCGCTAAATAGTCGTTCAGTTCGCGCCGCCTATGAGGGAAGGCTGAACAAATGACTTCTGTGAAGTGGCTGAAAGCGATAGAAAATTCAGAAAAAGAAAGTAAACGTGATGTATGTGTGTTTTGATTTTTTAACGTGACTGAAAAATCCCCGCAGTCTAACTGGCGGTTAGAATCGGACACGGGAAGCAGAGAAAGTAAATTTGAAAGGTCTATGTCCGCACCTGCCAGGATCTGTGCTCGGATGTTGTGGGCCACTGGGGGAGGCTCCAGAGCGACGGCGTTTGATGGGACGGGCAATGGTGTAGCTGTGAAGAGAGAAAAATGTGATTTTGCATTTAAGAGAGAGCTGTAAGGGAGAGAAGCTGGGGCTGCGACTGACGGCGGAGGCAACCTCACGCTTAAGTCGGCCTGAGGGGCTTGAGGAGGGAAATTAAGAGAAACATGAGGGGGAAAAGGAGGATAAGAATGAGATGCGTGAGCCTGTGTTACAAGCGGAGGCAGCCTCGCGCTTGCTTGTGCTGCAGGCCACTGAAAAGGGGAGGGGTTAGTGGAAGTCACAGGAAGATGATGGAATGACTGGGCCTGCGCCGCTAGCGGAGGCAGCCTCACGCTAGCGTCTGCTACGGGAGCCGGAGGCCACTGCAGAGGAAATGAGCTGGAAACGGCAGGAGGAAAAAACTGGGAGACTGAGGGTGGGTCGGCGGGCCCAGCTGTGTATGGCGCTACGGCCGGAAGTGCCGCGCTGAAGTGCTGAGCTGAAGTGGGAGGCGAGTGAGGTCTTGCAGCGGTGGAATCTGGGGCGCGGCCCAGGCTCGCTGAAGGCCTGGCACCGCGGGCTGATGCACGCAGAAAACCGGATCTTGTACGAGAAGAAGGTGGCGGTGTCGGGCGAGGCGAATTCGGGGCCTCCCGAGTTTTGCCTAGCCTGCTGGCCGCCTTGGAAGCTGGGGTGGACTTAGGAGAGAGATTGGATGATTGCAAGGTAACGTACAAATTGTATAATTGTGCTTTGTTCATCCTACGTGAGGGCTGAATATCGGAATTCATCAGCGCTTGTCTTAGACTCAAAACTGTCCACTTTCCAATGGGCGGAATCGTTGGTATGGCCGAATGATAGGAGGATGCCGGGGAGAAAGCTGGAGTCCTCGCCGGTGGAGGTGAAGGCAGGCCTCTGCGTCTTGGCGTGCGGGGTGTTGCTTGCGCAGACCGGCGCCCGCGAGATGAAGCCTGGGGCACGGAGGCGGTATCAGGCGGAGACGAAGTGGTCCTGGGGCCAGCTGATGGCGGCGAAGGAACCGGAGCATGGTTGAGCTCGTCATTGGATGGTGAGAGTTGCATTTGAGACATCGTAGCAAACGGAGAACCAAATGCTGAAAACTGTCAAGGATAATGGGTGAGTCGACTGTGAGTATTTATAGGCCTTTAATCATGCTGATTGAGTGGACCTGTTGATTACTGATTGCTGACAGCTGGTTGGAATGACTTGATTGTTTGATCATTAGAACGTGTTCCTCCCGAACTTTGTTAATAAAACATCATTTTTGGTTTCTCATACAACGCATACGGGGGAGCACATCCACATTGGCGCCTTGTAGATGGTTGATGGTCGAAACATTCTCCTTCCGACCAAACATTCAGCAATCGTCACGAGCTGTTGCAACCGCGAACAGCACAATATGTCCCGGAGCCGTGTCGGCGTGTAACACCATCCATAGTTTACTTTTTCTGCACGCTAACCAAAGACAGTAAAAGACGCTAACTCGCTAACCGGAAGTGCTTGGCAGACACAACCGGAAGTCGTTGGCAGAGTGAAAGGCTAATGGCGGCCCGCCTATTTCACTCAGGAAACTTGTCTATAGACCCTTTTACAGTTGGTAAACATGGTGATGTATTTGTGTGGGCGGGGCTTAGCTGGAGGCAGAAAGATCCCTCTAGCCGCTTCATTAACGTTAGTTTGCCAGTTTTGTTAGCTTGTTTTTTAACAATGACTGGAGAAAATCCAATTTTATCTTAATGTGCAAGGTCATTCACTGTCCAGGGCCACGATTGTTATTTGCAAAAGTTAATTTTAAAGGACGGAACCTTGGCCGACCCGTATACTCAGTTAATGGATGGACGATCTGACAGGATTAACGTCAATGCTACCTCCAGTTGAGAAGCCCGCTCTACACCTGCCCGATAGAGAAACTGAGCGTAAAGAGAAACTGAGGGCATATACATCTTTAGATGCCTATAACTATGTGCTGAATGGTCACGTACAAGACATGTGGTACGATCCGCAGTTCTGCCTAGCCAGCGCCACGGCCAGACAGGAGACGACGACAATGTAAAGAGTGACATTACGGTGCAATTGTAATTATGTGAATATTTTCTTGACATAAAAATTCCAGATACAGCATATTCATTTTTTAACTATGTATTTGATTACCCTTTCTTACTAGGTTCTTCAAAAAGTAGTCCCAATCAATCAAAACAACAATCATAGATGATTCACAAATAATCACAATCATTTAGAAAACATTATGCGATAAAATGTAAAATTGGAGCCTGTACTACGTTGATTCTAGAACCCAACAACACAACAAGATGACATTTAATAATAATAATAATAATAATAGTAATTTAAGCTCCTATTATGTAGTCGAATCTGTGCTGGTTTGTATTGGCCGCCTCCAGGGGTCCGTTCTTCGTACGTTGCTTAAAACATCAGAGATCAAATGAGACAAGATGATATCATCGTGCATATCATGATCTGGCTAATTAGGTTCTTCGAACACACTTGCCGGATATGATTAGTACAGCTGGATTGAGTTATCTGAGATAATTGCGCATTCATGCGAAGTTTAAACGGGGATATGTATCGAAACATTAATCAGCAACTATTGGCTGCTCAGCGCAAAGAGCGCGCTCAGTTTTTCTCCTCAGCAGAGCAAGAAGTTTATTCGAAATTTTTATGTTTAATCAAAACGCCAGGGAACACCTCAAAGTCCGCAAAAGCCAGAAGAGAGGGTTGGCAAAAAGTAGCAGACAATTTAAATCCGCTAGAAATGGCCATGTTAGATTAGCCTATATTTTTGTATTTTAATACTTGCATAATTACTTTGTTCATTGTAATGTCAGAGTCACCACACTAGAACATGGGAACAAATGAAAGTGAAGTACAAAAATATTCTACATGGTAATTTTTAGTTATATAGTCTCTTTTATAAAAGGCACTGTTAAATAAATGGTTGTCTGTTTATAAAAGCAACCAAGAAGAAAAGAAAAAAAAAGAAAAAGAAAAAGATCTTAGCAGCCTACACTGTAAAATAATTTTTGCTGCATTAAATTAAGGCCGTATAGTCATTTCAACAGTTAAATCTTGAGTAGTGACGAATTGCTTTGACTTGTGAAAGTGAAAACTGATAAACTTATGTTAATGTAAAAATATTTTGCCATGAGTTATTGATCACATTTTTCCCGAGAGTAGTTCATTGTAATGACATTGTGTTTTCCTCTTTTGTGCACTTTTACATAATACACCAACACTTGTATCTGTTCCCAAGAAAGTGGTGGCTGAAATATGTGCAGTAAGTGGACATTTTCTAACTTTCCAAAGGAAAGAAAGTATAAGAGTTCGTAATGTCCATTTGTTTCCATTTCACTGGACAGTGAATAAACCCTCTCAGATAACTACAGTATATGGAGGAACTAGCCTGCAAGTGCATAAAAAACTTTTACATAAATTACTTAATTTATACTTGTATGCTTTACGGCTGCAGGATTCCACATCTACACTGTAAAATATTTCCAGGATTTCACAAGATATAACTGTACTATTTCACAGGTAATTACAGTATTACCACTTCACAGGCTTTAACTGTGATATTTCACAATATAATACCGTATTTAGACTTTTACTGTGAAAATAATGCAGGCGCGGGGCTTTTACAAGAAACTACTGTGAATTCCGTCATTTTCGCACTGCCTGCAACTGCGTCATCTGAGCTCCCTGATCTCCTCCGTGGTCTCATTCGACGGATTCAGCGGTAAGTGTTTAAATTTCAAACTTTGTCAATTTGATGACTGTTTTTAATATGAAATTGCATTTTATTTAAAAGTATGAACCAAATTAGCGTTAGTTGTAGGTTCTGTTTCATGTTTTTGTAACTTAGCTGGAGCAGACTCGCGGCTAGGTTTGAGCGCGCAAATTTGAATGATCAGACGTTGGTTGTGTTAATAAGTGTAAGTTAGTATGTGTACCGTATTAAGTTATTAACTGTGAGACTTCACGTTAGCCGTCAAATTTGAACTTTAGCTTTGCTTAATGCTTTTCTTAGTATACCTTCGTTACTCTAACAGCGTTCTCTCTTTTCCCACAGCATTTTTCTACCACCGGGAAATAAAGTTATAAGGTAAGCTGTGGCCTTAATGTGTGTGTATTATGACAGTTATGATCAACTAGATAAATTATAGTGTTGTGGATTTGTGCAAAGGTGGAATAAATTAATCTCAAATTAGTAACGTTAGCTAGCTGGGCCTCATCCATATTTTTCTGCCGTGTGTGTGAAACGGAGCAGCCGTTGTCTGTCTCGTCAACAGAAAAAATAAAGTGCATTTTATTATAAAAAAGATATAGGAAAATAAATGTGTTTATCACTGAATTAGTGGAGCTTCGTTAGCTGTGCTATTCTAAAGTAAAACAGGTCGACATCTGGAGATATTAGGAGCCATTTTGTCTGTGAACGGGTAATAATTCTAGGAGGAAGAGTATGTTTTTACAAGCAGAAACAGCCACATGGAGATGGACTGGCAACAGGCTCTTACTCCATCCTCTGCAAACAGTAGTGTAAATGATGTAAATTGTTGTGTGCAATGCTTTGCCTGGGTAAATCACACACATCTAACTTACTTTGTTGCAGGACTATTCTTGACTGTGTGTTTGTGATGTAAATGTTTTTCAGTTGCTGTTATTTAAATGGTTGCTGTTTAATTGAATCCAAATAATGTCACCTTGTTAAAACTGAGCTAACTTCAGTTTTGCTCAGTACTGCAACAGCAGTGACCCACTGAAGGTGATGACTGGGAACTGAAACCTTTTTAATCCCACTTGAATTAAACTAACATCTTTCTTCTCTGTCTTTTTGTTTATAGGTGCTTCTTGGGCATCAACCCAGAGACAGGTACAAAATCAAAGAGGCAGAGAGGACACATAAACCAGCAAGTCTGTACACTGATCAGGAAGCTCATTGACTTTGAATGGATGTCAGTCTAATGTAAGTTGTGTTCCAACTTCAGAACAGACTAACGAAACACTGTCTCTGTTTTAAGCTAGAATTAGTTATGCAGTAAGATGTTTACTTAAGCTATTAAAGGGATAGTTCACTCAAAAATGTAAAGTCTCTCATTAATTACACTCCCTCATGATGTTCCAAACACATAAGAATTTTGTTCAACACAAATTAAGATAATTTTAAGAAGTCCGAGAGCTTTCTGATCCCGCTTATAGACTGCAATGTTATAACCGCTTTCAAGCCCCAGAAAGGTAGTAAAAACATTGTTAAAATAGTCCACGTGACTACAGTGGTTCAACCTTATTGCTATGATGCGACGAGAATACTTTTTGTGCGTTCCGCACTATTAAGTATTTTTGCATCGCTTCATAACATTAAGGTTGAACCACTGTAGTCACATGGACTATTTTAACAATCCTCACTACCTTTCCGGGCCTTGAAAGTGGTAATAAAATTGCTGTCCATGGAGGAGTCAGAAAATATCTTAATTTGTGTTCCAAAGATGAACGAAGGGCTAACGTGTTTGGAACGAGGGTGGGTTTTTGGGTAAACTATCCCTTTAATCTGTTCTACGAGTTTAGACAGGCTGCAAAATGTCTAAAATTCATTGTTCTTACGTTTATTTGAATTAAACATGCCTTTTCAATGTTATAGGTTATTGATGATAGGTTAAGAATAAAAACGTCAAATTTACAGTCGTACTTTACAATAGTTTTAAGTGTAAATTTACATCACATTACTGGCTTACTGAGTTGCATTACTATGTACGCATGTCATGTAATTTTTGCTTAACCTCAATCATGTTACTTTCAGTCCTGTTACTCATATGAAAAATAACAGGACTGAGCAAAAGTAACAGGAGAGAGTCCTCTGGTTTGTTGATTTAATATTAATTGATATAGTACTATTCACATGATTTATCTGATTTATCATGAGTTTTACAATTGTAATTTCTTAAATTGTACACATTTTAGGATTAGTTTTACAATGCGAGTACCATACTTGCAGGTAGCCAGTCCACCACAGAGTAACTTAAACTTTTTGTCTTTCTTATCTTTTGTAGATTGTGGACAGAACCCATACTATGCAGGTGCCAGCTGCAAGGGAAGGAGCGAGACACCTGCAACCCTCTCTTTTCCCACCTTTTTGTCTTTTCTTCCCTCTCTCACTCTCTCTTCTCTCTCTCCTTCTTTCTCTTTTCAGCTCCTACGTTGTGAAGTACCATCATCACATAGTAAACACATGCACAGTGCACACACATAGACACACATTCCTGTTACCCAGTGTTCATTCCTGTTACCCAGTGTTTATTCCTGTTATTAAATTGTATTTTTCAAGTACCATTATCACATAGTAAACACATTCACACACATATTGACAGACATTCATGTTACCCAGTGTTCATTCATGTTACACAGTGTTTATTCCTGTTATTAAAATGTATTTTTCTTCTAAAAAATTAAAGTTAAACCATTGTTTTTATCAGTTTTGTTTGGTCCATCATTTATGCTAAATCACAGTATAGACATTGTTAAATACAGTAATTCTACAGCAGCTTACTGTTAAATTACAGTAATACGATATACTAACTGTAATTGCACAGTAAAATACAGTAATTATACAGCAGCTTACTGCTAAATCACAGTAATATGACGGCATAGTTATTGTGAATTCACAGTAAACAGCTGTCATTTCACAATTATTTACTGTAAAAATGATACGGTAACTTACTGTGAAAGTCATGCAACTGGTAACCTGCAATTTATTGTAAATTTACAGTGAAATAATTAACAGTGTACAGAAAAAACTCAAGGAACTAAGCATATCTGTCTTTTATTAAACATTTAATGAAAAGTGTTTTTTTTATATTTTTTTTATATATATTTTTTGCAATGTTGTGTAATATGGCACATGCAACAATGTCACAGGCCCTGTCAGGTGTGCAACCCTCAGACTTTTCAGACATTTCAGACACTGACATCTTCCCTTTAGGCAAAGTTAATTTCATTGTGTGCCCTTGTCCTGGCTAGCTGCATTGTAACTGGTTTGGGTCAGGGAATGGGGTCATAAAACACCTGTCTGCAGGCAAGAACATGTCATAATCACCTATGAAAAAATGCAGTTCTGTTAGGATCAGCGTAAATGTATGTAATATACAGTGAGCTTGATATTTAATTGTGGAACGTTCCTTACCACTTTCAAATAATGTGCATAAATGTGAATCTCTGAAAATGCTTAAGTCATGCACAGATCCTGGCCATTTTGCTTTCACATTTGTGATATGGAAGATTTTAGTCAACTGCCTTTTTTATTATTTGATATAATATTACTAGTAATCTGGAATATTAAGAATCACAATAGTAACTGGGCTGCACATTTACATTGTGAACCCCCTTTCTGTTCACATAATCCCCTTCATTGTGTGTGTGTGTGTGTGTGTGTGTGTGTGAGAGACAGAGAGTGTGTTTGAAAGTGTTTGTGTGAGTGTGTGTGAATGTGTGTGTGTGACTGTGTGTGTGTGTTCTGTTCACATAATCCCCTTCATTGAGGCCTTGATGGCAGTCTATAGGCCTTATTCGCAAACACCGGAAGTAGCTAATCGCGGCCATATTGTTGACATGACATCTGTCCTGCCCCTAGCCGCACACAGATTTGAGTTGAGGGGAGCAGTAGCCTAATGGCTTCATCTCGTCGGTCTCAAGAGAAGATAAGTTTGATTGGTGTGGGGCCATATCAAATAGACCAAATAGCCGATCATCTCTAGCTAGTAAATAAGCACGAATGAACATTGTTGAAAGATACAGTACAACTTACCAAAATGTATATTCCTCATTCATAATATCGACCAATCAATCAAACAAACAAAGGGATCAATAAAACAGCTGGAGAACAATTACGTCACATAACATTTACCTCAGGAAAGCCATTTGATGACCATATAGGCTATAGCACGTTAGTTGGCTGGAAAAAAAGAGCTATAGAGAGAATTTAGCTAAATGTTACATTTATTATTTTTTACTTATATCATTAAATAAAGTTGTTATTATAATAAAAAACACATTATATCTCTCTCTGTATGATTACAGCATTAGGTGAGTTGTTTTTTTCTTGAGAAAAATTAATGCCTAGATCTTGTGTAGCCTACCTAATATTTATCCAAATGAGTCCAATCCAATCACAATAATTGAATTGAATTGAAATAATAAAAAAAGCGTAGCTTACCAGAAATGTACCATGTAAACATTGTAACATGTTGTCACTAAACCTAATAAAATTCAGTTTAGTTACTAAAATGTTTTGACAATCATACACTTATTGTGATGCAATAATTTTTTTACATCCCCCCAATCCCCCCTAACATGTGGTAAAATGATGGGAACAGACTTTGTGGGGAGTTGGCTGAAAGTTTAGCCTATATTTATCCTATCTAGCCACAAGTCTCTCCTGCGCTGGCTCAACTCCTCTGTCTCCTTCCCTTCACGTTTTCTGACAGTCGGTATCGCATAAAAACTAACTCCGGGGTTCTTATTGCTGTTGTTAGAACAGTCGTGTATTATACAACACACCATCGCGCTGTTTTAAAAAAAAAATACAGTGATAATACCATGGATAATACCGACGCTGCCTCGCTTGTCAATTTGACAGACTGACAGTTGCCGCAGTTCTCTTACGAGAGGTTCTCTCGTATTGCGTAAGTTGCTTACGCTACGGGAAAGTTCTCTTTCTTCGAGATCTGAAGCCAAAAGTTATCCTTAATTTTGTATTTATTGTCAACGCAGTGCGGCAGCCGGCAGACCATGGCAGGCTACATTAGCGTGCCCATTGGCTGCCTCAGCGGCAACTGCTTAAGCCTATCAGTGAGCTCCGTGTGACAACGCGCCCAATGATGGGCGCTTCGCGCCCTCCACACCCCTCTAACCGTCAGGATGGGTGTGGTCAGCGTGTATATAAGGAAGGCTCACGGGCTGAGAATCTACTTTCTGAGAATAGATTTTCTTGTCTTCAGCGAAGCTCTTCGCATCGCTGGATCTTGAGAGCCGCCGCCGTTGAATCAAGCGACCAGCCAGCTTAGGAAAGCGCCTGAGGAAGCCGGCTGCCTTCGCCGCCTTCAGCCATCCGTGCCAGCTACGCTATCCGGCGACATATCCTTTTATTACTGCTGTGTGTGTTCGCCCTGCGACACACACTCTCTCTCATTTCTCTAAAAGAGCACGTGGCGTTTTTGTAAAAACGCCCCGACGCCGCCATCGCGCATCACACTATATGTTCCCCGTCCAAAGCCACCGGGACACTGTGTGTAAAACGGCCAGCTATCGCTGTGTGCGATCCGCCGTATCTAAGCACCAAGAGCGCGCGCACCCTCCCCTCCGTTTCGAGCTCTCGAGCCCGCGATGCGCGGCGATCGGAGCCCGGAGGCCATTCTGCCCCTGGCTGCACACGCAAAAGCGTGGGAAGCTATTCCAGGCGCATCAGAATGGGTGCTAAGCACAGTAAAAATGGGCTATACTCTGCAGTTCGCTCGCCGCCCTCCGCGCTTTCAGGCGCGTACCGAGACGAGAGTGAATGGAGAAGTAGCACATCTACTTCGAGCAGAAATAGCGACACTTCTGTGCAAAGGGGCTATAGAACCGGTTCCCCCTTCTATGAGCGAGTCGGGCTTTTACAGCCGTTATTTCTTCGTTCCCAAGAAGGACGGAGCTCTCAGACCGATTTTGGATCTGAGATATTTGAACAAAGCTCTTTCAAAATGCTCACAACCAGGCAGATCCTCGCGCAAATTCGCCCGAGGGACTGGTTTATCTCTCTCGATCTAAAAGACGCGTGCTTTCAGATCCAGATAATACCCCGTCACAGGCCATTCTTGAGATTCGCCTTCGACGGTCAGGTATATCAATACACCGTCCTGCCGTTCGGGCTGTCTTTAGCACCCCGTACATTCATGAAGTGCATGGACACGGCTCTCGCTCCCCTGAGAGGTCGGGGAATGCGAATTTTGAACTATTTGGACGATTGGCTGATTCTAGCACATCATTGCCTGCAGAACAGTGCTTCTCAGCCACCTGGAAAGCCTGGGGCTCACGGTCAACTGGACCAAGAGCTCACTAGTGCCCAGTCAATCAACCTCTTTTCTGGGTTTGGATCTGGACACCGTGGCAATGACGGCCCGCCTGTCGACACAGCGCACGCGCTATATTCGACGCCTGGCCGCGTCCTTCCAGCCGGGCAGCACCGCACCTCTCAAGACATTTCAGAGGATGCTGGGTTGAATGGCTTCAGCTGCAGCAGTGCTTCAGCTGGGTCTATTGCGTATGCGCCCGCTACAACGCTGGTTGAACGCCTGAGTGCCTCACAGAGCCTGGGCTTCCGGCGGCATTCAAATCAGAGTGACTCAGAGCTGCGTTTCAGCACTGAAGCCCTGGTTAGTGGCCGACTGGTACCAGTGGGGAGTGACAATGGGAGCCGTCTCACACCGCAAAGTTATCTCTACGGACGCTTCCACCTCAGGTTGGGGTGCTCTTTTCGAGGGCAAACCGGTCTTTGGCCTGTGGTCAGACCAGGAGAAATGCCTCCACATAAACTGTTTGGAGATGATAGCGGTCGAGAACGCGCTCAAGCGCTTTCTCCCATTCATACGGGACCACCATGTGCTAGTCCGCTCGGTCAACATGTCCGTGGTGTCCTATGTGAACTGACAGGGCGGTGTCAGGTCCAGAAACCTGTGTAAACTGACAGAACGCCTTCTCGTGTGGGAACGCCTTCTCGCTGAGAGCCGCGCACGTGCCGGGCCACCTGAATGTTGGTCCGGACAGACTGTCCAGAGACATCATTTCCCCGGGAAAGTTCCTCTGGCGCCTATTCGGCAGAGCGGAGGTCGACCTCTTTGCGTCGAAAGACAACGCTCACTGCCCGATATTTTTCTCAAAGCGAGGACGCGCTGTCCCAAACCTGGCCCAGCCTCCCGCTGTACGCTTTCCCTCCGATCTCCCTGTTACCACAGGTCATCACGAGGATCAGGGAAAC
Organism: Leuciscus idus; assembly: GCA_021554675.1. Lineage (NCBI taxonomy): Eukaryota > Metazoa > Chordata > Actinopteri > Cypriniformes > Leuciscidae > Leuciscus > Leuciscus idus. The sequence continues at coordinate 21,479,169 of CM038625.1, read as the reverse complement.
GCACCACCCAGATGCTTCTTATAGCCCCGCGTTGGGAGAACCAAATCTGGAACCCAGAGCTAGTGAGGCTGTCGCACTCATCCCCATGGCCGATCCCGGTGAGAAAGGATCTCCTCTCTCAAGCCGGTGGATCGATCTGGCATCCCCATCCGGAGCGATGGTTCTCTGCATGCATGGGTGATCAACGGATACCCGTTGACCTGCCAGAAGGGGTCGTGAATACGATCACGCAGTCTAGAGCTCCCTCCACGAGAAGGCTCTATGTGCGTCTAAATGGTCTGGGTGATCAATGGATACCCGTTGACCTGCCAGAAGGGGTCGTGAACACGATCACGCAGTCTAGAGCTCCCTCCACGAGAAGGCTCTATGCGCATCTAAATGGTCTGCGTTCTCTAAATGGTGCGCTACTAAGAGCTTGGATTCACGTACATGTGGGGTCCCACGGGTGCTCTCCTTCCTCCAGGAGCTGTTGGACAAGGGCAGGTCCCCTTCCACGCTCAAAGTGTATGTGGCGGCTATTGCAGCGTTCGCAGAGACGACGCGCGGCCGTGCATTAGGGAGGAATTAGCTCGTCATCCGTTTCCTCAGAGGAGCTAGGCGGATGAATCCCCCGCGGCCCCCCTCGGTTCCTATGTGGGATCTGTCCTTGGTCCTGGAGGCCCTGAAGGCTTTCCCCTTTGAACCGCTTTGCTCTGTGGATTTGAAATACCTTTCGCTCAAAACCATTTTTCTGATAGCTCTGTCTTCAGTAAAACACGTGGGTGATTTGCATGCGCTATCTATTAGCCCAGCATGTCTTGAGTTCGGGCCGAATGACTCCAAAGTCATCCTCAAACCGAGACACGGTTACATCCCCAAAGCGATTGGTACCCCCTTTAGAGCGCAAGTCATCTCCCTGTCGGCTCTGCCCACGTCCGATAGCGGGGACAGTGATAACCTCTTATGCCAGGGCGCTGAGAGCTTACATCACTCGCTCCACCGCCTTTAGGCGTTCCGAGCAGCTCTTTGTTTCGTTTGGAGGGCGAACCAAAGGTCTCGAAACAGAGCCTGTCCAGGTGGATAGTGGACGTGATCGCAGCAGCATACGCCTCCAAACACCTGCAGTGCCCTATGGGTATCAGGGCCCACTCTACTAGAGGCATGGCCTCGTCGTGGGCTTGGTCCAGCGGGATTTCCATTCACGATATTTTTATGGCGGCGGGCTGGGCCTCCCAGTCTACATTCGTGAGGTTTTATAGCCTGGAAGTTCCTGCCTGGCAGGCCAAACTTTTATCAGTATAAGTAGAACGAATGCTCTGCCCAGTCACTGCGCAGACTACGTTCGAGTACTATTACTATTCTGGTATAGCACCAAGGGAAGAATTATTCTATACACAGACCGGCTGCGCCGCTCTGTCCATTTTCTGCCCATAACGCGCTTGTGTACTTGTGCTGGCCCGCACCGCTGGCCACCTGTCCCTCACGGTTGCGCTGGGGATTCTTTATCTCTACATATAGACCGGCGAGGCCGTTTCCATTTTTCCCTATGATGTGCTTGTGTACTGTGCTGGCCCGCGCTGCACTGCTTACATTGAGACATAAACCGGCGGTGCCGCTTTGTGTTATATGAAGTGCTTGTTACATGTGCTGGCCCATTTCTCTGACTGGCCACCAGCTCCAGCATGTGTTTTTCCCCGGTTCCCTGGGACTCATGCATTGGATGCTCGGCGCACACGGCGTTGACAATGGGTTCCCGTAGCGTAAGCAACTTAGGCAATACGAGAGAACCTCTCGTAAGAGAACGTACTCGGTTACCTAATGTAACCTCGGTTCTCTCTAGAAGAGGGAACGAGTATTGCGTAACCTGCCGTGTCGCGCCACGAGCTTTTGCGCTTCAGACTGTGAAAACCAGATTCTCAGCCCGTGAGCCTTCCTTATATACACGCTGACCACACCCATCCTGACGGTTAGAGGGGTGTGGAGGGCGCGTTGTCACACGGAGCTCACTGATAGGCTTAAGCAGTTGCCGCTGAGGCAGCCAATGGGCACGCTAATGTAGCCTGCCATGGTCTGCCGGCTGCCGCACTGCGTTGACAATAAATACAAAATTAAGGATAATTTTTGGCTTCAGATCTCGAAGAAAGAGAACTTTCCCGTAGCGTAAGCAACTTACGCAATACTCGTTCCCTCTTCTAGAGAGAACCAAGGTTACATTAGGTAACCGAGTACGTTTCTATGTCAACAACATGGCCGCCGCGAACATTGATGATGTAGATCGAATAAGAACTATATGCTGATTTCACGCAGCCGCCATTTTGAAATCAAAAGTGAGGCTCCGGTGGGAAAAACCCCGGAAGTAAAGATAAATAACAATGCCTTTGGACTACCAACCTGAAGCTGCTGCCGCGATTTACACTATTGGATGTTAATATCCAATATAGGATCTGTATATAGTTAATTCCTGCTTCTTTTTTTACTTTCTGAATTATACAGTATATATAAAAAAAAATGTATAAATGAATTTCACTGTATATAGTCTAAATTATGAAAGAAATATATTTCTTTCATAATTTAGACTATATACAGTTTTAGAATTGACACAACATCATTAAAGCTACACTGTGTGATAATTTCCCCCATCTAGCGGTGAAATTGTATATGACTACCCAGTGAATATTAGTTTCTGTTCCTTTCAATTTCGAGGGCGTTTTAACTCCTACGGTGGCCGTATTATTCCAAGATTAACATGGCTTCCAGTTCGACTTCGTCCAATTGCTCCTTTAAAACTATTCATCACCTGTGATCCGTCGCAGCACAGATTTATGTTACAAGGTAAACAATACTTTTTCACCATTGACGTGAGGAAAAGTAATGCAAGTTGTACTAGAGGTCGTTCTGGCGTTATGCACAACCATGCTATGGTTAGACAAGCAACTATAAAACTTTGAATTTACACAAATAGGCTGGATTACCTGTCGAGAAGAAAGCAGGCAACTTCGGCGTCCATTTTAAAATCTTTGCTCCTCATGAGCTCTTTCCATCTGGGAAAAGTTACTCCAATATTGACTTTGGTCTTGCTGATTTGCCTGTCGCATTGACGTTTTAATTCTCTCTTTCGCTTCCTTGGCGACTCTGCTACATGTCCTCAAAAATAGGCGTGATCCTCCATCAGAAATCTTTCAAATCTGCCGGCAGTCGCGACTCGCGAGCTCGCGAGTAATCTCCCCCTCGCATTCGTCTCTGTGTCACTGAGTGTAAAGCGCGAAAGGCGAAGCTTGAATTTACAGGTATGTCCCTCTTTGGCTAATGTAGTTTCAAGATGGAGGGGCAACATGGTGACCGGCATTCGAACCCCTCACCCGTATGTACTTTCAATGGCAGATTATAAACCTACGAGAATACTTTATTACTTGAAAGAAGTAAATATACATTAATGAGCACATGTATTTTTGAAAGAACTAAGTGTTTTTGGCTAAGAATCAACTAAAAAAATTACACAGTGTAGCTTTAAACACAACAATACGCCATCGCATTCACGACTCTCCTGATTAAAGGCGACACTTCCGGTTTTCTTCCCACCGGAGCCTCGCTTTCGATTTCAAAATAACGGCTGCATGAAATCAGCGTATAGCCTATAGGCCTTATTCGCAAACACCGGAAGTTGCTAACCGCGGCCATATTGTTGACATGACATCTGTCCTGCCCCTAACCGCACGCAGGTTTGAGTTGAGGGGAGCAGTAGCTTAATGGCTTCATCTCGTCGGTATCAAGAGAAGATAAGCTTGATTGGTGTGAACCAATATCAAATAGACCCAATAGCCTTAAGTAAAGATCCGTCCTTATTGCCAGCCGTAACTTATCCGGATATTTATTACATTTTAAAAACAGAGCTGCCAACTCTCACGCATTCACCGTGAGACACTTTTCACACGCTCTCACGCCACACATCCATTTTCTCACGAAGCAAAGAGGGCACAGAGACCGACAGACTAGACAGAGCAGGTTACTTATGATAAAAAATCTCAGCTATCAGTTTCTGTCACTTTTATTACGAAATTCAAACAATAAATACCGTTTTGGCGCTTGTAAATGTGACGCGACGTATCCCTAGCGGCACGTGAACCGATCATCTCTAGGCTACTAGCTAATAGTAAATAAACACGAACCCTGTTGAAAGATACAGTACAACTTACCGAAATGTATATTCCTCATACATAATATCGACCGACCAATCAAACAAACAAAGGGTTCAATAAAACTGCTGGAGAACAATTATGTCACATAACATTTACCTCAGGAAAGCCATTTGATTACCATAATATAGGCTATAACACGTTAGTTGGCTAGAAAAAAGAGCTATAGAGTATTTTGCTTAATATGTACTATACACTGTAAAACCTAACAGTAATATGCACTAAATACAATTGAGTTCACAGCACTCAAATATTACCAAAACTTGAATGACTGAAACAGAACTCAAACTGAATGAATTATAGAACATTTCTAGATCCTAGAATGATAATTGTATAATTAAGTGATTAATTAAGTGATGATTGAGCATTAGTGATGAGCACCTGCTGTTAACAAGTGGAATCACTGAAGGAAAGAGAAACACAAGAACTACAACTGACTTCCAGCCACAGCAAAAATCAACTGGAGATAAAAGAAGACATTAAATATCTCAAGATCTCAGCAGAGGAGGATTAAACAACTCCACAAACAACATTACAAGCTTCACTTATTACTAAACAGTTTGACTTTATTACTGACATTCGTCTACAGAAGTTCTTATTAGAATTAACAAAGGTTTAGAAGGTGATGGTTTGAGTTTCATTTAAGGTCACCATGATGGAGATCAGCGTTTGCTTTAGTTGAGCTCTTGACCCTTGACTTTTGCACTTAAGATTTTCTTTTGACTGCTATAATTGAGTGTTTATAAAACATATTTCTTATGGCACAAAAGACAAGGAAAAGTCTGATCGGGTGTTGATGGTGAAAGACTGATGATGACAATCATCATTTAGTGACTTGATTCACTGATTTCATTCAGAGTCTGATCTCTGATTAAAAGGGCAATGTATTAGTTTTACTCAAAACTGTGATTCTACACCATAAGAGCTAGCCATGTTGTGACCATCAGATAATATGAAGGATTTTACAAATAGTTGTGCACAAAAAGTTTCACAGAAAAGGTATTGCATTACTAAGACTCACACAGACGTCAATAATCAGCATATGAATCTCAACAATGGTGACCATTAAAAAATGATTAATGCTGTAATGCATGCTGGGTACTAGCATAATACAAAATTTATCCATGGCTCCCAGCATGCATTGTGGCATAAATCATTTTTTAATGGTCACCATTGTTGAGATTCATATGCTGATTCTTGATTACTGTGTAAGTCAGCATGATACCATAGAGGTTTTTAAAATCTGATTGTCACAACAATGGGCCTTACAGCAGAATCAGTTCTATTATAATGAATAATACAAGTAATACATCACCTGTCTAATCAGAGATTAGGCTCTGGAAAAGATCAGTGAATCAAGTCACTAAATGATGCTTTTTATCATCTAAACACAACCACATGCTCATATTTTCTTTTGGCGTATGTGCCATAACAAATATGTTTTATAAACACTCAGTTACAGCAGCCAGAGGAAAAACTGGTGTTACAAAGTCAAGGGTCAAGAGCCCAACTAAAGCAAACACTGATCACTATCATGGTGTCTTTAAATGAAACTCAATAAATCATTATCATCTAACCCTCTGTTCATTCTCAATAACAACTTCTGTAGACGCATGACAAAAGTCAAAGTGGTTAATAATAAGTGAAGCTGGTAATGCTGATAGTGTAGTGGTTTAATCCTCCTCTGCTGAGATCTTTAGAGATTTAAACGTCTTTTATCTTGAGTTGATTTCATCTAAGGCTGTGGTTGGAAGTCAGTTGTAGTTCTTGTGTTTCTCTTTCCTTCATTGATTCTGCTCGTTAACAGCAGGTGTTAATCACTAATGCTCAATAATCACTTAATTAATCACTTAATTTATTGACTGCAATGTATATCTACTTTTAGTAAACTCAACTGAAATAAGTTCAGAGTACTCATAACTATTGTTTTTATAAACTTAATTGAATTGAGGCAATCGGTTTCCTCAAATGAAATGAGTTAGCTTAACTTGTTGGGTTTTACAGTGAATTAAGGCAATCGGTGTCCTCAAATGTAATAAGTTAGCTTAACTTATTGAATTTGACTTTGTATTATTGTTTTAGTGGTCTCGATTAAAATAAGTTAAGAGTACTCATAACTATTGTTTTTTATAAACTTAATTGAATTAAGGCAATCGGTTTCCTCAAATGAAATGAGTTAGCTTAACTTGTTGGGTTTTACAGTGTATTATATATTTATTATATGTTTACTTATATCATTAAATAAAGTTATAATAAAAAAAAACGCATTATATCTCTCTCTGTATGTTTACAGCATTAGGTGAGTTGTTTTTTCTTGAGAAAAATTAATGCCTATCTTGTGTAGCCTACCTAATATTTATCCAAATGAGTCAATATTAAATCAAATCACAATAATTGAATTAGCGTAGCTTACCAGAAATTGTACCATGTAAACATTGTAACATGTTGTCACTAAACCTAATAAAATTCAGTTTAGTTGCTAAATGATGTTTTGACAATCACAACACACTTATTGTGATGCAATAATTTTTTTTTTTACATCCCTCCAATCCCCCCTAACATGTGGTAAAATGATGGGAACAGACTTTGCTGTGGGGAGTTTAGACTATATTTATCCTAGCTAGCCACAAGTCTCTCTTGCCTTTTATCGCATAAAAACTTTAGGGTTCTTATTTCTGTTGTTAGAACAGCCGTGTATTACACAACACACCATTGCGTTGTTAAAAAAAAAAAAAAATACAGTGATAATACCATGGATAATACCGGCGGCGAGAGCAGCAAAATTCATTGAAAATGAATGATTTCCGGGCACTTTGACGCTCTCGCCGGTGGCGGTGTGAACGCGTAACAGCTGTCGTCTTTTGCTAACAATAACAGAAGTGTGTGATAGGTTGTTTTGATGTTTGCGATATCTATGGTTCTCTTACGAGAGTACTCTCGTGTTGCGTAAGCTAGCTTACGCTATGAGAAAATCCCTTTTCTCGAGAATACTGAAGCCAAAAAATTATCCTTAATTTTTGCATTAATTTAAAACGCATTGCTGCACAAGCAGAGCTAGGCGAGACAGCTCGCATGCCTATTGGCTGCTCTGCAGCAACTGCTGCAGCCTATCGAAGGACTGCTTGTGATGTAAGCACCAATGAGGGCGCGGGCGCCCGTGCACGTCACATCACGCCATAGTGACGTGGCTAAGTCTATAAAGCAGGGTCCCGATAGACTGTTCTTTGATTTTTCATTCCTTCAGCGAAGTGGTCACATCACATCGCTGTACTCCGGAGAAGCCTGCGCCGTCGAAAAGCAACTCAGCGGGACGAGCCATCTGCGTCGCAGACATAAGCCGGCCATCTTCTCGCCTCTTCACCGCCGTTCCTGCTGCGCTATCCGGCGCATATATCCTTTTCATTACTGCATACGCGTGTTACTTTACACACGCTTTCCAAATGCCTTTCTCCAAGTGCGGCTCCTGCCGCGCCCCTCTCAGCGTCTGGGACCGCCACATCCTGTGCGTTTCCTGCCTGGGCCTGAACCACGTGGACCACGTGCTTTCCAAGGGCGGCTGCCCGGAATGCGAACAGATGGCTATGTCGACCCTGCGGGCTCGTCTAGCATCTTTCAACGTGGACCCCGCCCCACCGCTTCTCTCTTCTGGGTCGCGCCGTAAAAAGCGCCGTTCACAGAGAACGCTGGAGGCCACCGTGAGCGCTGGCATGCCAGAACTCTCCCCGTGTGCTTCGCTATCTGGATCCCCTACCTCTATCACGGCCGGTCAACGCCCTTCTGACGCACCCGCCGTGCATATTGAGTCTGAAGGAGACGACGCAGAAGAGGACAGCTGCTCTCTTCTGGCTTCGGAGTGTGAGGGCTGGTTGGGCTCTATTCCGGATCCCGCCCCTTCCCTTCAAGAGTCGAACAGCGCGCGGGCTAGCGTCGAGTCAGAACTTCTCCGCCTGCTCACCAAGGCGGTGGAGGACCTCGGCCTCGAGTGGTCGCTGCCCGAGGAACCTGCACCCAGCAGGCTGGACGGCTTCTTCCTGCCCGGCCGTCGTTGGACGCCTAACATGAGGCTCAGCAGAGGCGACTGGAGATGTGTATTTTACAGCCAACGAGCCTGTTGCACAAAACGCTCGCCTACCCAAATGCCGTTTTCATGGCCACCCAAATAAATCTCAAAAAGAGCAATGTGTCTGTTTGTCCGGCTCACGCCGATGGTGTTATAACTGTAGGTCACGTGCCTACTCCCCAGTGTTCACCCCTACACATAAGCACAGCCCGCTCAGTTTTGCATACTCATTCACGGCCCATATCAATAACACAGGCTCACGCCGCGTGTGTTTCAAACGTAGTAAAGGTGCCCGCTGTTCAGTGCTCACAACTACATACAAAAACGGGCCGCTCTGTGACACTCACTCACTCAGAGCCCCCGTTAATAAACACAAAACGCGCTTTGTGTGCAGAGAACCCATCAATAAACAGTCATTGTGTCATGTGTGCTCAGACCAGAGCCCGTATACCATTCTCCCTCTGGCTTTACGTATAAAAGCATGGGAAATGATCCCGGGCGTGTCAGATTGGGTACTGAACACTATAGAACGAGGTTATTCACTTCAGTTCGCTCGCAGACCTCCAGGCTTTCGAGGCAAGGTAGAAACTACGGTGAAACCCGAAGTAGCACACCTACTTCGCACCGAGATTGCGAAACTGTTGAGAAAAAGGGCTATAGAAACCGTCCCTCTGATACAGAGCGAGTCAGGTTTCTACAGCAGGTACTTCCTCGTCCCAAAGAAGGATGGTGGTCTCAGACCCAATTCTAGCGCAGTCAGAGGCAGAGCTGATAGCTCACAGAGCTTTATTACTCGACCATCTGCACGATTTGGGTCTCTAAGTCAACTGGACCAAGAGCTCGCTGTCTCCCAGCCAGAAAATTTCCTTTCTGGGGACAGATCTAGACTCTGTGTCCATGACAGCGCGGCTGACGTCACAGCGCGCGCGGCAGATTCAGCGCTCAGTAGCGCACAGTTGGCAGCATTTTTCCTCTCAAGTGCTTTCAAAGGATGCTGGGTCTTATGGCTTCGGCCTCGGCAGTGCTTCGACTAGGCTTGCTTTTCCAGCACTGGCTAAAAACACGGGTCCCGCTTCGAACATGGACCTCCGGCCTCATCCGCCTCAGGGTGACTCAGAACTGTGCCACAGCACTGAATCCCAGGAAGGTGACAGACTGGTATCAGTTAGGCGTGGATCTGGGCATATTCTCGAGACGGAAAGTAATCTCGACAGATGCCTCCAACTCAGGTTGGGGCGCCCTCTACGAGGGAAGGCCGGTTTTTGGTCTGTGGGCAGCCCAGGAAGGGCGTCTACACATAAACTGTCTGGAGATGAAAGCGGTCGAGAACGCCTTGGGACATTTTCTCCCCTTCCTAAAAGGCCACAATGTCTTAGTTCGTACAGACAACATGGCGGTAGTGTCTTACATAAACCGCCAGGGTGGCCTCAGATCACGGAGCCTCCACATGCTGGCAGAACGCCTCCTCATCTCGCTAAGAGCGGCGCATGTGCCAGGCTGCCAGAATGTGGGTCCGGACAGACTGTCCAGAGACAATGTTCCCCCCGGGGAATGGTCCCTGCACTCTCAGGTAGTCCGATTACTATGGGACACCTTCGAAAGAACGGGAGATCGATCTCTTTGCGTCAGCAGAGAACGCGCACTGCCCAATGTTTTTCACAAAACACAAGGACGCGCTGGCCCACGACTGGCCCAGCCGCCCCCTCTATGCGTTTCCTCCGGTAGCGCTATTACCACAAGTGATCAAGCGAATCAGAGAGAACGAATGCTCGGTGCTCCTCGTGGCGCCGCTCTGGAGGAACCAAGTTTGGTTCCCGGAGCTGATGCAGTTAGTGAGTACAGCCCCATGGCCGATTCCAGTAAGGAAGGATCTCCTCTCTCCCATTATGAGAGGTGTTGATGTAATGGCTTAAAAAATGCTGATTCTATTATGTGTGTGGATGGAGCTTAACTTGCAACAGTTTAAAGAATATATTTTTTGCCTTTTATTATGATAGGAAAGTATAGTATCAAGAAAGTTCGACGACCCTGGACTTGAACTCGGGTTGCCCAAAACAAAAAAAAATATTGTCAGGGTACTGACAACTAGGCTATTGAGACTAGTAACTTCCTTCAATTTGATAAATATTAGAACCTTATTGTGTAAGAAACATAGGGGGAACGGAATCCGACGGCAAATAGTTCAGCTGTCGAAATCCGTTCCCCCACTCCCATTATGAGAGGTGTTGATGTAATGGCTTAAAAAATGCTGATTCTATTTTTGTGAGTGTATGGAGCTTAAACAGCATCAGTTTGATAAATATAAGAACCTCAGTGTGTCAGAAATATGGGGGGAACAGAATCCGACGGCAAAAAGAAAAACAGTTGTCAGAATCCGTTCCCCCACTCCCATTATGAGAGGTGTTGATGTAATGGCTTAAAAAATGCTGATTCTATTTTGTGTGTGGATGAAGCTTAACTTGCAACAGTTTAAAGAATATATTTTTTGCCTTTTATTATGATAGGAAAGTATAGTATCAAGAAAGTTCGATGACCCGGGACTTGAACTCGGGTCGCCCCAAAGCTAAAAAAAAATATTGGCAGGGGACTGACCACTAGGCTATTGAGGCTAGCAAAATGGTACAATTTAATAAATATTAGAACCTTATTGTGTAAGAAACATAGGGGGAACGGAATCAGACGGCAAAAAAACAGCTGTCGGAATCCGTTCCCCCACACCCATTATGAGAGGTGTTGATGTAATGACTTAAAAAATGCTGATTCTATTTTGTGTGTGGATGGAGCTTAACTTGCATCAGTTTAAAGAATATATTTTTTGCCTTTTATTATGATAGGAAAGTATAGTATCAAGAAAGTTCGACGACCCTGGACTTGAAATCGGGTTGCCCAAAGCTAAAAAAAATATTGTCAGGGTACTGACAACTAGGCTATTGAGACTAGTAACTTCCTTCAATTTGATAAATATTAGAACCTTATTGTGTAAGAAACACAGGGGGAACGGAATCCGACGGCAAATAGTTCAGCTGTCGAAATCCGTTCCCCCACTCCCATTATGAGAGGTGTTGATGTAATGGCTTAAAAAATGCTGATTCTATTTTTGTGAGTGTATGGAGCTTAACACTAGAAGTGCCAGAATTCCATAACTACTAGAACTGCCGCAAGCGGTCATTTTGACCGCTAGATTCCAAACTCTATATCTTTAATGATACATACCCAATTGAGAGATTAATGCATTTATTGTATTAGGATATATTTTAAAAACAAAACAACACCAAACTGTACATTTAAACAAGTTTAATTATACATTTATAAATAATATCTGTAGATGTCCTGAACATAATAACGGAGTAGCCTATGTTTTCATGTTTCCACTGTTCGATCGCGCCCGCGCCCGCCGACACACACACACACACACACACACACACACACACACACACACACACACACACACACACACACCATATTACAGCATTGCAGTCTTGACATTGCAGCCTGTTCATTATAGCCATAATAAAATAGTCAACCTAACATATAAAAATTCCACTGCTCTGTTTATATAGTCAGTATAGCCTCGTACAATTCGTACCATTTTGCACGTGTGAAGAGGATGATTTTTTCCGTCGATATTGGAACGTGAGTGAAGTACAAAGCCTATAATAAAGTAGTTTAGTTTAAAATAGTTTACCATCCAAATACATCGCAAATGTTGAAACATTTTGATTCTAATTAGAGAATTACGTACGTGAGCCTAACGCCGCTTACTTTCACTTATAAAGTATTTCATTTTGGCTTGTTTATAGTTATTTTTTCATTCTTGTTCTGTTCTGAATATCATTACATTTAAATGATTTGTTGTTGAATATGTTTTGTGTATTTTTACCACATTTTATTGTTGTGTATATTGGTATAGCCTATAATAATACCGCGAAATTCAGTGCGGTCAATATGACCGTCTATGGCCGAAATAGGTAAATATGTTCATTTGTTTTTTTTGCCTTATGTGCAATTTATATGAAAAACATTTTAAATGAAAATACAGACACTTTTAGGAAAAGTCAGGTACCGGCAGGATTTTATTTATTTTTTCAACAAAGTTTTTGCAGATATAAAATTCAAAACGGTCAAAATGACCGCCATGGCACTTCTAGTGTTAAACAGCATCAGTTTGATAAATATAAGAACCTCAGTGTGTCAGAAATATGGGGGGAACAGAATCCGACGGCAAAAAGAAAAACAGTTGTCAGAATCCGTTCCCCTAATGGCTTAAAAAATGCTTATTCTATTTTGTGTGTGGATGGAGCTTAACTTGCAACAGTTTAAAGAATATATTTTTTGCCTTTTATTATGATAGGAAAGTATAGTATCAAGAAAGTTCGATGACCCGGGACTTGAACTCGGGTCGCCCCAAAGTTAAAAAAAATATTGGCAGGGGACTGACCACTAGGCTATTGAGGCTAGCAAATTACTGCAATTTAATAAATATTATAACCTTATTGTGTAAGAAACATAGGGGGAACGGAATCCGACGGCAAAAAAACAGCTGTCGAAATCCGTTCCCTCACTCCCATTATGAGAGGTGTTGATGTAATGGCTTAAAAAATGCTGATTCTATTTTGTGTGTGGATGGAGCTTAACTTGCAACAGTTTAAAGAATATATTTTTGCCTTTTATTATGATAGGAAAGTATAGTATCAAGAAAGTTCGATGACCCGGGACTTGAACTCGAGTCGCCCCAAAGCTAAAAAAAATATTGTCAGGGTACTGACAACTAGGCTATTGAGACTAGTAACTTCCTTCAATTTGATAAATATTAGAACCTTATTGTGTAAGAAACATAGGGGGAACGGAAACCGACGGCAAATAGTTCAGCTGTCGAAATCCGTTCCCCCACTCCCATTATGAGAGGTGTTGATGTAATGGCTTAAAAAATGCTGATTCTATTTTGTGTGTGGATGGAGCTTAACTTGCAACAGTTTAACGAATATATTTTTGCCTTTTATTATGATAGGAAAGTATAGTATCAAGAAAGTTCGATGACCCGGGACTTGAACTCGGGTCGCCCCAAAGCTAAAAATAATATTGTCAGGGGACTGACCACTAGGCTACTGAGGCTTGCCAAATGCTACAATTTAATAAATATTAGAACCTTATTCTGTAAGAAACATAGGGGGAACGGAATCCGACGGCAAAAAAACAGCTGTCGGAATCCGTTCCCCCACACCCATTATGAGAGGTGTTGATGTAATGGCTTAAAAAATGCTGATTCTATTTTTGTGAGTGTATGGAGCTTAAACAGCATCAGTTTGATAAATATAAGAACCTCAGTGTGTCAGAAATATGGGGGGAACGGAATCCGACGGCAAATAGTTCAGCTGTCGAAATCCGTTCCCCCACTCCCATTATGAGAGGTGTTGATGTAATGGCTTAAAAAATGCTGATTCTATTTTGTGTGTGGATGGAGCTTAACTTGCAACAGTTTAAAGAATATATTTTTTGCCTTTTATTATGATAGGAAAGTATAGTATCAAGAAAGTTCGATGACCCGGGACTTGAACTCGGGTCGCCCCAAAGTTAAAAATAATATTGGTAGGGGACTGACCACTAGGCTATTGAGGCTAGCAAATTACTGCAATTTAATAAATATTATAACCTTATTGTGTAAGAAACATAGGGGGAACGGAATCCGACGGCAAAAAAACAGCTGTCGAAATCCGTTCCCCCCACTCCCATTATGAGAGGTGTTGATGTAATGGCTTAAAAAATGCTGATTCTATTTTGTGTGTGGATGGAGCTTAACTTGCAACAGTTTAAAGAATATATTTTTTGCCTTTTATTATGATAGGAAAGTATAGTATCAAGAAAGTTCGATGACCCGGGACTTGAACTCGGGTCGCCCCAAAGTTAAAAAAAATATTGGCAGGGGACTGACAACTAGGCTATTGAAGCTAGCAAATTGTTGCAATTTAATAAATATTAGAACCTTATTGTGTAAGAAACATAGGGGGAACGGAATCCGACGGCAAAAAAACAGCTGTCGAAATCCGTTCCCCCACTCCCATTATGAGAGGTGTTGATGTAATGGCTTAAAAAATGCTGATTCTATTTTGTGTGTGGATGGAGCTTAACTTGCAACAGTTTAAAGAATATATTTTTTGCCTTTTATTATGATAGGAAAGTATAGTATCAAGAAAGTTCGATGACCCGGGACTTGTACTCGGGTCGCCCCAAAGCTAAAAGAAAATATTGGCAGGGGACTGACCACTAGGCTATTGAGGCTAGCAAAATGCTACAATTTAATAAATATTAGAACCTTATTGTGTAAGAAACATAGGGGGAACGGAATCCGATGGCAAAAAAACAGCTGTCGGAATCCATTTCCCCACTTCAATTATGAGAGGTGTTGATGTAATGACTTAAAAAATGCTTATTCTATTTTGTGTGTGGATGGAGCTTAACTTGCATCAGTTTAAAGAATATATTTTTTGCCTTTTATTATGATAGGAAGGTATAGTATCAAGAAAGTTCGACGACCCTGGACTTGAACTCGGGTTTCCCAAAGCTAAAAAAAATATTGTCAGGGTACTGACAACTAGGCTATTGAGAATAGCAACTTCCTTCAATTTGATAAATATTAGAACCTTATTGTGTAAGAAACATAGGGGGAACGGAATCCGACGGCAAATAGTTCAGCTGTCGAAATCCGTTCCCCCACTCCCATTATGAGAGGTGTTGATGTAATGGCTTAAAAAATGCTGATTCTATTTTGTGTGTGGATGGAGCTTAACTTGCAACAGTTTAAAGAATATATTTTTTGCCTTTTATTATTATAGGAAAGTATAATATCAAGAAAATTCGATGACCCGGGACTTGAACTCGGGTCGCCCCAAATTTAAAAAAAAATATTGTGAGGGGACTGACCACTAGGCTATTGAGGCTAGCAAAATGCTACAATTTAATACATATTAGAACCTTATTGTGTAAGAAACATAGGGAGAACGGAATCCGACGGCAAAAAAACAGCTGTCGGAATCCGTTCCCCCACTCCCATTATGAGAGGTGTTGATGTAATGACTTAAAAAATGCTGATTCTATTTTGTGTGTGGATGGAGCTTAACTTGCATCAGTTTAAAGAATATATTTTTTGCCTTTTATTATGATAGGAAAGTATAGTATAAAGAAAGTTCGACGACCCTGGACTTGAACTCGGGTTGCCAAAAGCTAAATAAAAAATTGTCAGGGTACTGACAACTAGGCTATTGAGACTAGTAACTGCCTTCAATTTGATAAATATTAGAACCTTATTGTGTAAGAAACATAGGGGGAACGGAATCCGACGGCAAATAGTTCAGCTGTCGAAATCCGTTCCCCCACTCCCATTATGAGAGGTGTTGATGTAATGGCTTAAAAAATGCTGATTCTATTTTGTGTGTGGATTGAGCTTAACTTGCAACAGTTTAAAGAATATATTTTTTGCCTTTATTATGATAGGAAAGTATAGTATCAAGAAAGTTTAATGACCCGGGACTTGAACTCGGGTCGCCCCAAAGCTAAAAAAAAATATTGGCAGGGGACTGACCACTAGGCTATTGAGGCTAGCAAATTGCTGCAATTTAATAAATATTAGAACCTTATTGTGTAAGAAACATAGGGGGAACGGAATCCGACGGCAAAAAAACAGCTGTCGGAATCCGTTCCCCCACTCCCATTATGAGAGGTGTTGATGTAATGGCTTAAAAAATGCTGATTCTTTTTTGTGTGTGGATGGAGCTTAACTTGCAACAGTTTAAAGAATATATTTTTTGCCTTTTATTATGATAGGAAAGTATAGTATCAAGAAAGTTCGATGACCCGGGACTTGAACTCGGGTCGCCCTAAAGCTAAAAAAAAATATTGGCAGGGGACTGACCACTAGGCTATTGAGGCTAGCAAAATGCTACAATTTAATAAATATTAGAAACTTATTGTGTAAGAAACATAGGGGGAACGGAATCCGACGGCAACAAAACAGCTGTCGGAATCCGTTCCCCCACACCCATTATGAGAGGTGTTGATGTAATGACTTAAAAAAATGCTGATTCTGTTTTGTGTGTGGATGGAGCTTAACTTGCATCAGTTTAAAGAATATATTTTTTGCCTTTTATTATGATAGGAAAGTATAGAATTAAGAAAGTTCGACGACCCTGGACTTGAACTCGGGTTGCCCAAAGCTAAAAAAAATATTGTCAGGGTACTGACAACTAGGCTATTGAGACTAGTAACTTCCTTCAATTTGATAAATATTAGAACCTTATTGTGTAAGAAACATAGGGGGAACGGAATCCGACGGCAAATAGTTCAGCTGTCGAAATCCGTTCCCCCACTCCCATTATGAGAGGTGTTGATGTAATGGCTTAACAAATGCTGATTCTATTTTGTGTGTGGATGGAGCTTAACTTGCAACAGTTTAAAGAATATATTTTTTGCCTTTTATTATGATAGGAAAGTATAGTATCAAGAAAGTTCGATGACCCGGGACTTGAACTCGGGTCGCCCCAAAGCTAAAAAAAAATTGTCAGGGGACTGACCACTAGGCTACTGAGGCTTGCAAAATGCTACAATTTAATAAATATTAGAACCTTATTGTGTAAGAAACATAGGGGGAACGGAATCCGACGGCAACAAAACAGCTGTCGGAATCCGTTCCCCCACTCCCATTATGAGAGGTGTTGATGTAATGGCTTAAAAAATGCTGATTCTTTTTTGTGTGTGGATGGAGCTTAACTTGCAACAGTTTAAAGAATATATTTTTTGCCTTTTATTATGATAGGAAAGTATAGTATCAAGAAAGTTCGATGACCCGGGACTTGAACTCGGGTCGCCCCAAAGCTAAAAAAAAATATTGGCAGGGGACTGACCACTAGGCTATTGAGGCTAGCAAAATGCTACAATTTAATAAATATTAGAACCTTATTGTGTAAGAAACATAGGGAGAACGGAATCCGACGGCAACAAAACAGCTGTCGGAATCCGTTCCCCCACTTCCATTATGAGAGGTGTTGATGTAATGACTTAAAAAATGCTGATTCTATTTTGTGTGTGGATGGAGCTTAACTTGCATCAGTTTAAAGAATATATTTTTTGCCTTTTATTATGATAGGAAAGTATAGAATTAAGAAAGTTCGACGACCCTGGACTTGAACTCGGGTTGCCCAAAGCTAAAAAAAATATTGTCAGGGTACTGACAACTAGGCTATTGAGACTAGTAACTTCCTTAAATTTGATAAATATTAGAACCTAATTGTGTAAGAAACATAGGGGGAACGGAATCCGACGGCAAATAGTTCAGCTGTCGAAATCCGTTCCCCCACTCCCATTATGAGAGGTGTTGATGTAATGGCTTAAAAAATGCTGATTCTATTTTGTGTGCTGATGGAGCTTAACTTGCAACAGTTTAAAGAATATATTTTTTGCCTTTTATTATGATAGGAAAGTATAGTATCAAGAAAGTTCGATGACCCGGGACTTGAACTCGGGTCGCCCCAAAGCTAAAAAAAATATTGTCAGGGGACTAACCACTAGGCTACTGAGGCTTGCCAAATGCTACAATTTAATAAATATTAGAACCTTATTGTATAAGAAACACAGGGGGAACGGAATCCGACGGCAAAAAAACAGCTGTCGGAATCCGTTCCCCCACTTCCATTATGAGAGGTGTTGATGTAATGGCTTAAAAAATGCTGATTCTATTTTGTGTGTGGATGGAGCTTAACTTGCAACAGTTTAAAGAATATATTTTTTGCCTATTATTATGATAGGAAAGTATAGTATCAAGAAAATTCGATGACCCGGGACTTGAACTCGGGTCGCCCCAAAGCTAAAAAAAAATATTGGCAGGGGACTGACTACTAGGCTATTGAGGCTAGCAAATTGCTGCAATTTAATAAATATTATAACCTTATTGTGTAAGAAACATAGGGGGAACGGAATCCGACGGCAAAAAAAACAGCTGTCGAAATCCGTTCCCCCACTCCCATTATGAGAGGTGTTGATGTAATGGCTTAAAAAATGCTGATTCTTTTTTGTGTGTGGATGGAGCTTAACTTGCAACAGTTTAAAGAATATATTTTTTGCCTTTTATTATGATAGGAAAGTATAGTATAAAGAAAGTTCGATGACCCGGGACTTGAACTCGGGTCGCCCCAAAGCTAAAAAAAAATATTGGCAGGGGACTGACCACTAGGCTATTGAGGCTAGCAAAATGCTACAATTTTATAAATATTAGAACCTTATTGTGTAAGAAACATAGGGGGAACGGAATCCGACGGCAACAAAACAGCTGTCGGAATCCGTTCCCCCACACCCATTATGAGAGGTGTTGATGTAATGACTTAAAAAAATGCTGATTCTATTTTGTGTGTGGATGGAGCTTAACTTGCATCAGTTTAAAGAATATATTTTTTGCCTTTTATTATGATAGGAAAGTATAGAATTAAGAAAGTTCGACGACCCTGGACTTGAACTCGGGTTGCCCAAAGCTAAAAAAAATATTTTCAGGGTACTGACAACTAGGCTATTGAGACTAGTAACTTCCTTCAATTTGATAAATATTAGAACCTTATTGTGTAAGAAACATAGGGGGAACGGAATCCGACGGCAAATAGTTCAGCTGTCGAAATCCGTTCCCCCACTCCCATTATGAGAGGTGTTGATGTAATGGCTTAAAAAATGCTGATTCTATTTTGTGTGTGGATGGAGCTTAACTTGCAACAGTTTAAAGAATACATTTTTTGCCTTTTATTATGATAGGAAAGTATAGTATCAAGAAAGTTCGATGACCCGGGACTTGAACTCGGGTCGCCCCAAAGCTAAAAAAAATTGTCAGGGGACTGACCACTAGGCTACTGAGGCTTGCAAAATGTTACAATTTAATAAATATTAGAACCTTATTGTGTAAGAAACATAGGGGGAACGGAATCCGACGGCAACAAAACAGCTGTCGGAATCCGTTCCCCCACTTCCATTATGAGAGGTGTTGATGTAATGACTTAAAAATGCTGATTCTATTTTGTGTGTGGATGGAGCTTAACTTGCATCAGTTTAAAGAATATATTTTTTGCCTTTTATTATGATAGGAAGGCATAGTATCAAGAAAGTTCGACGACCCTGGACTTGAACTCGGGTTGCCCAAAGCTAAAAAAAATATTGTCAGGGTACTGACAACTAGGCTATTGAGACTAGTAACTTCCTTCAATTTGATAAATATTAGAACCTTATTGTGTAAGAAACATAGGGGGAACGGAATCCGACGGCAAATAGTTCAGCTGTCGAAATCCGTTCCCCCACTCCCATTATGAGAGGTGTTGATGTAATGGCTTAAAAAATGCTGATTCTATTTTGTGTGTGGATGGAGCTTAACTTGCAACAGTTTAAAGAATATATTTTTTGCCTTTTATTATGATAGGAAAGTATAGAATTAAGAAAGTTCGACGACCCTGGACTTGAACTCGGGTTGCCCAAAGCTAAAAAAAATATTGTCAGGGTACTGACAACTAGGCTATTGAGAATAGCAACTTTCTTCAATTTGATAAATATTAGAACCTTATTGTGTAAGAAACATAGGGGGAACGGAATCCGACGGCAAATAGTTCAGCTGTCGAAATCCGTTCCCCCACTCCCATTATGAGAGGTGTTGATGTAATGGCTTAAAAAATGCTGATTCTATTTTGTGTGTGGATGGAGCTTAACTTGCAACAGTTTAAAGAATATATTTTTTGCCTTTTATTATGATAGGAAAGTATAGTATCAAGAAAGTTCGATGACCCGGGACTTGAACTCGGGTCGCCCCAAAGCTAAAAAAAAATATTGGCAGGGGACTGACCACTAGGCTATTGAGGCTAGCAAAATGCTACAATTTAATAAATATTAGAACCTTATTGTGTAAGAAACATAGGGGGAACGGAATCCGACGGCAACAAAACAGCTGTCGGAATCCGTTCCCCCACTCCCATTATGAGAGGTGTTGATGTAATGACTTAAAAAATGCTGATTCTATTTTGTGTGTGGATGGAGCTTAACTTGCATCAGTTTAAAGAATATATTTTTTGCCTTTTATTATGATAGGAAAGTATAGTATCAAGAAAGTTCGACGACCCTGGACTTGAACTCGGGTTGCCCAAAGCTAAAAAAAAAATTACCAGGGTACTGACAACTAGGCTATTAAGACTAGTAACTTCCTTCAATTTGATAAATATTAGAACCTTATTGTGTAAGAAACATAGGGGGAACGGAATCCGACGGCAAATAGTTCAGCTGTCGAAATCCGTTCCCCCACTCCCATTATGAGAGGTGTTGATGTAATGGCTTAAAAAATGCTGATTCTATTTTGTGTGTGGATGGAGCTTAACTTGCAACAGTTTAAAGAATATATTTTTTGCCTTTTATTATGATAGGAAAGTATAGTATCAAGAAAGTTCGATGACCCGGGACTTGAACTCGGGTCGCCCCAAAGGTAAAAAAAATATTGGCAGGGGACTGACCACTAGGCTACTGAGGCTAGCAAAATGCTACAATTTAATAAATATTAGAACCTTATTCTGTAAGAAACATAGGGGGAACGGAATCCGACGGCAACAAAACAGCTGTCGGAATCCGTTCCCCCACTTCAATTATGAGAGGTGTTGATGTAATGACTTAAAAATGCTGATTCTATTTTGTGTGTGGATGGAGCTTAACTTCCATCAGTTTAAAGAATATATTTTTTGCCTTTTATTATGATAGGAAAGTATAGTATCAAGAAAGTTCGATGACCCGGGACTTGAACTCGGGTCGCCCCAAAGCTTAAAAAAATATTGGCAGGGGACTGACCACTAGGCTACTGAGGCTTGCCAAATGCTACAATTTAATAAATATTAGAACCTTATTGTGTAAGAAACATAGAGGGAACGGAATCCGACGGCAAAAAAACAGCTGTCGGAATCCGTTCCCCCACACCCATTATGAGAGGTGTTGATGTAATGACTTAAAAAATGCTGATTCTATTTTGTGTGTGGATGGAGCTTAACTTGCATCAGTTTAAAGAATATATTTTTTGCCTTTTATTATGATAGGAAAGTAGAGTATCAAGAAAGTTCGACGACCCTGGACTTGAACTCGGGTTGCCCAAAGCTAACAAAAATATTGTCAGGGTACTGACAACTAGGCTATTGAGACTAGTAACTACCTTCAATTTGATAAATATTAGAACCTTATTGTGTAAGAAACATAGGGAGAACGGAATCCGACGCCAAATAGTTCAGCTGTCGAAATCCGTTCCCCCACTCCCATTATGAGAGGTGTTGATGTAATGACTTAAAAAATGCTGATTCTATTTTGTGTGTGGATGGAGCTTAACTTGCATCAGTTTAAAGAATATATTTTTTGCCTTTTATTATGATAGGAAAGTATAGTATCAAGAAAGTTCGACGACCCTGGACTTGAACTCGGGTTGCCCAAAGCTAAAAAAAATATTATCAGGGTACTGACAACTAGGCTATTAAGACTAGTAACTTCCTTCAATTTGATAAATATTAGAACCTTATTGTGTAAGAAACATAGGGGGAACGGAATCCGACGGCAAATAGTTCAGCTGTCGAAATCCGTTCCCCCACTCCCATTATGAGAGGTGTTGATGTAATGGCTTAAAAAATGCTGATTCTATTTTTGTGAGTGTATGGAGCTTAAACAGCATCAGTTTGATAAATATAAGAACCTCAGTGTGTCAGAAATATGGTGGGAACAGAATCCGACGGCAAAAAGAAAAACAGTTGTCAGAATCCATTCCCCCACTCCCATTATGAGAGGTGTTGATGTAATGGCTTAAAAAATGCTGATTCTATTTTGTGTGTGGATGGAGCTTAACTTGCAACAGTTTAAAGAATATATATTTTGCCTTTTATTATGATAGGAAAGTATAGTATCAAGAAAGTTTGATGACCCGGGACTTGAACTCGGGTCGCCCCAAAGGTAAAAAAAAATATTGTCAGGGGACTGACCACTAGGCTATTGAGGCTAGCAAAATATTACAATTTAATAAATATTAGAACCTTATTGTGTAAGAAACATAGGGGGAACGGAATCCGACGGCAAAAAAACATCTGTCGGAATCCGTTCCCCCACTCCCATTATGAGAGGTGTTGATGTAATGACTTAAAAAATGCTGATTCTATTTTGTGTGTGGATGGAGCTTAACTTGCATCAGTTTAAAGAATATATTTTTTGCCTTTTATTATGATAGGAAAGTATAGTATCAAGAAAGTTCGACGACCCTGGACTTGAACTCGGGTTGCCCAAAGCTAAAAAAAATATTGTCAGGGTACTGACAACTAGGCTATTGAGACTAGTAACTTCCTTCAATTTGATAAATATTAGAACCTTATTGTGTAAGAAACATAGGGGGAACGGAATCCGACGGCAAATAGTTCAGCTGTCGAAATCCGTTCCCCCACTCCCATTATGAGAGGTGTTGATGTAATGGCTTAAAAAATGCTGATTCTATTTTTGTGAGTGTATGGAGCTCAAACAGCATCAGTTTGATAAATATAAGAACCTCAGACCCCTAAGAACCCCTTTAAGACCGCTTTCCTCGTGGCCCTTGCCTCGGTTAAGCGAGTGGGTGACCTTCATGCGCTCTCTGTGAGTGCTACTTGCATTGAGTTTGGGCCAAATGACTCCAAAGTCATCCTCATACCAAAACACGGTTATGTCCCCAAAGTGCTCTCCACTCCGTTCAGATCACAAGTCATTTCACTGTCAGCTCTCCCAAGAGATGACGTTGAGGGCGATGTGACTTTTCTCTGCCCTGTTAGGGCATTGAGAATATATGTTGAACGATCTGCTGCTTTCAGGCAGTCAGAACATCTCTTTATTTCTTTTGGTGGCCGCACTAAGGGCCTAGCCACTTCGAAACAGAGCCTATCTAGGTGGATAGTGGACTCTATCGCTGTAGCTTATAGGTCAAAGGGCCTTCAATGTCCTCTGGGCATCAAAGCACATTCCACCAGAGGCATGGCCTCTTTCGTGGGCATGGTCCAGTGGAGTTTCACTCCAGGATATCTGTATGGCGGCAGGCTGGGCCTCTCTGTCTACATTTATGAGGTTTTATAACCTGGATGTCCCTGCCTTACAGGCTAAACTGTTGTCAGTTTAACATGACATGTACTGTTCTGCTCGATTCAGGTCTGCGCAGACTGTATATTATGTAAGTGCTGCCGGCTCGAAAACTAGATCAACAGATCAGGCTGAGTTTTTCCCCTGACTGTGATTATGCACTCGCATCAGTCCCTCGGGTTCTGATGTCTTCTGACTTACAGGCAGTTACTAAATCATTCTTATGAAGTGCAGCCCACGGATGTTTATCCCGGCTGTTGTACTGTACTAAGCACCCATTTCCGCTATCAGAGATGGTTTATTAGACTCTCAGGCCCACTCCGGTCGGCCAAGATATTACCACTATTATCTGCTGCCCTTGGATATATATGTGTGGACTTACTAGCACGCACAGCGTTTTACAGTGGGTTCCCGTAGCGTAAGCTAGCTTACGCAACACGAGAGTACTCTCGTAAGAGAACGCTCTCGGTTACTAACGTAACCTCGGTTCTCTCTAGATGAGGGAACGAGTGTTGCGTAACCCTGCCGTGCTTGTGCTACATTCTGGTTTCGCTACAGCATGAAAAACCAAAGAACAGTCTATCGGGACCCTGCTTTATAGACTTAGCCACGTCACTATGGCGTGATGTGACGTGCACGGGCGCCCGTGCCCTCATTGGTGCTTACGTCACAAGCAGTCCTTCGATAGGCTGCAGCAGTTGCTGCAGAGCAGCCAATAGGCGCACAAGCTGTCTTGCCTAGCTCTGCTTGTGCAGCAATGCGTTTTAAATTAATGCAAAAATTAAGGATAATTGTTTGGCTTCAGTATTCTCGAGAAAAGGGATTTTCCCGTAGCGTAAGCTAGCTTACACAACAATCGTTCCCTCATCTAGAGAGAACCGAGGTTACGTTAGTAACCGAGAGCATTTTCAATGAGAACCAGAGATGACCCAACAGTAGAGCTAGATTTTTACAGAGGAATTATTAGCCAACTGCTCGATTATCTTAAAAAAACCTTGTCTGCTTTACACAATTTAGCTACCTTGGAGTTAATCCTAGTCCATAGTTATGCAGCTAGCTCGCTAACAGACTTGATAGCTACTAGAAAGACCTGGAACTACAGGACTTGAAAATACCCGTTTGTTGCCCGCCAGGTATCCGTGGTAGTCACGTGACTGCAAAGTATGAATAGAAGCCTAGTGTATAGCCTACACAAGAGAAATACCTGCGGGCATATCCTTAGATACATATAATTATGTGCTTTGTGGTCATGTTCAAGATATAAAGTTTTATGACAAGAGATCAGAGTTTTGCATTTTAACATTACCAGATACTCAGGAAATGGAAACAAGGATGCAAATAGATCCAAATAATTAAGTGCAGTTTACAGCACAACAGCTCCGTGTCATCTCTGCTTCTGCTACATATAGCCGAAAGATCTGCTGTCTCTTAGATGTGCGCGCAACTATTACGTTGCACAGAAACCCGTCTATATATAGTCTATATTGTACCAATCACGTTAGTGAAGCCTCACTCGACGCGTCTGCACGAGCGCAAAGGTGCGCGCGGCAAAAATGACGTCATCGCGGTGTGGGCGGTCGCGCGCGTTGGGTGCGCAAGGGCCCATTTCGCCTGGCGGTGTGCACGGCAGATTTTGTAACAATGCGCGCGGCGCCGCATCCGAAGATGAACGACTTTGAGCCGAATCTGGCCGAGCTCGAACTTCTCACCACACCGGCACCCAGTTTGCACGTCTAAATGAGGTGCTTACATTTAAAAAATGACCATACAATAGCATAAAAAGTATTTTTAATGAACATAAAGGTCCATGTTTAATAAAAATGTTCACGAAACTTAATGAAATGTTTAGTGAAATTAGAAAATATGTAAGATATCGTTTATTTAGTTGTTTTATACACATTCTCATATCCATATATTTTGTTTTATTGTCACGAGTAATAATCTCAGGGTTTACTGGGTTTTACACGATTTTTTTTGTAGTGTGGTATTGGTGGTGGTGTACTAAAATAAACATTGTCACGTGTGTATCAGGTGTGTATAGCTTTCTTCTTCTCACTGTTGATTCCTGATGGTTCAAGGACAATTACTCGAGTCGCCCCCTGTCGTTTCAAAGAATAGTACAACGGCGAGCGCGTCAAGTATAAACGCCTCGTCCGTTTGCGGAGGTGCGCGCGCAGTCTGCGGAGACTCGCGCTGCGGAGCCAGGCGAAAGTATAAACAAGGCTTTAACGGTATGCGTCAGGAAGGATGGATGGGAGGAAGAGGCCAGGAGGTATGGAAGCTTGTTTCCGCCACAAAATAAAACATTTTAAAAGATAATTGCGACTTTTTATCTCACATTGCGAGTTGACATCTCTTTACATGACTTTATTTCTCAGAATTGCGAGATATAAATCAGAATTGCGTGAAATTTGCGTGTTATAAAGTCAGAATTGCGTGAATTAAAGTCGCACTTGCGTGAAATAAAGTCACAAGCGTGTTATAAAGTCAGAATTCCACGATATAAAGTCAGAATTGTGTGAAATAAAGTTGCAATTGATTCTAAAGTCTAAGCGAATTATTATTTAACCTTTACATTAGTTGTTGAACCATGGTATTAAAGGAATACTCCACTTTAAAATGAAAATTCTGTCATCATATACTCACCCTCATGTTGTTTCAAACCTGTATGAAATTCTTTCTTCTGCTGAACAGAAAGGAAGATATTTAGAAGAATGTCAGTAGAATAATCTCACTGTAACCAGACAGTTTCTAGTCTCATTGACTTCCATAGTATATTTTTTTCCTACTATGGAAGTCAATGAGACCAGAAACTGTCTGATTAGTGACATTCTTCTAAATATCTTCCTTTCTGTTCAGCAGAAGAAATAAATTCATACAGGTTTGAAACAACATGAGGGTGAGAATATGATGACAGAATTTTCATTTTAAAGTGGAGTATCCCTTTAATACAAACTACACAATAGTAAGAGCTGAACTGTTACTTAATTTATCCAATTTGGAAAAAGTGCTAATTTGGAATTCCACCATGGAAAAAGTGGGCCGGTCTTGGGCCTGGTGAGTAGCCTATTGCATTTAGCCTACCTCAGCTATCAAACACAACCTACAACTTTCATTTCTAATGTGATTAAGTAGCATCGCTCGCACTGTTTAGTTTTTCATTTGATTTTTCCGCTATGTAGTCTTATTCGTTTCTTTGCTCCTCTGGATTCGTGGATGTTTCCCCGGTGAGACCGGCTTTCGGCTAATCTGCCATACAGACCCGGTTTTGTTCATTATGTTCTGATCTGCCTTTGCTTTTTATGTTTTATTTATTATACTTAAAATAAATTTGAATATTCGTTTAATTCTTTTTTTTTCTTTTTTCACAAATGTATGACTTTTGGAAGTGCAATTTGATTATGCAGTTTTAATAAAGTTGAATTAACGAAACCTTCTGTCATTTTTACTCTTTAAAGTGTAGGCTACACTTGCAGGTGTTGATAACCCCACTAAATAATAATATAGATAAACAATAAACGATAAGTAGGCCTATATAATTATCTAACAAAATGCACCATATAAAAATATTGTCAGAACGTCGTCTCTCAGTTCCTGAATAGGGACTTTAAGCAACAGCTGCGAATGGAACGGCTACGGCGACCGGAAGTATGCTGTCACACCGCCGTAGACAAGAACGTAAAAATCACTAAGCAACCGTAAACAGGACAGCGCAACGCGGCATTAATTAATTCATTGAGATACAAAAAAAAGGTAATTTAAAAAAAGCAAGAGAAGGATTGCTTTTGGCATTAAATGACAATCTTTTGTCAGAAGAGGAGTTTTTACTAATGTATGCTAAATACGTCTAAAAACCTAGATTTATTCTCACGTTGTAGCGACTCCGGCAAATCAGCTGTTCTCCCGTAGTAGACCGTTACAGTAGAACGTCGCAAAGTAGCAGTTAAATTCGCGCATGCGCAATACAACGCCAGTTGCCGTTCCACCAGAGGCTGTTGCTTAAAGTCCCTAATGTCGCCCAACAACGTTGCTAGTAGCGTTGCAACTTGCTACAGCCCTCACACGTCGCGTGCACATAGACAGCGACGTTGCCATAGCAGAAATGCAACGTGCCAGAGACGTTGCCACAACGTAAATGTGTTTGCTGGGAACCATGGTCAATCTATTAATGTTACATGGACAAGCTGAGGTACACTTATTAACAGTAGCTTGCTATGTAACCAACAAATATTTCATAATATCAACACTGGTAAAGGAGAAATAAAATCGTTTTAATTTACTGTAGTTTTGTAAGTAACCATCTCATTAAACTGCTAAACAACGAACGTCTTTGTTTAAAGAAAAGTTTAGCTAAAAGTGTTAGCTAGCTGATTTACATTAGCTCGGACTATTCCGTAATAATAATGATAAAACTATATATTTCTTTTCTGAATTGGCTGGAAAAGGACACCCTCAATTTACATTATTTAAACTTTTAACAAGTCAATTGTTTACTTATATGATGTTAAACAAATACAATGTAACCACAGAGAAACAAAAATTGATTTATAAAGTACTTACACTTGAATACAGACGCGTCTCCGCTTTCCACCATTTCCGCCATTTTCAAATATAACGACGACAACTCCTCCCCCTTGGTATTATGGGATAGTAAAGTGTCCATTGTATGCGCACTTCGAAATCTCGCCGGAAGTAGTAGATCATCCGGGTACTTTTCGCCTACTGTTTTTCGAATTCTATGATTTCGGACATACTACTCTGCTCGCGTACTGTTTTTCGCATGGGAAGTATTCGATTTCGGACGCAGCCTCATTTGTTCTTATGTCAGTATCTCTGCTAAATCAACACAGAATAGTAAAGAAGTTATAGTTCACACCAACTTTCACTTCCATCTATATATTTATGGTTATTGAAGACCACACTTGCAGGGCAGGGCCCCCATCATACTAATTAAGTATCTATTTATGTTTTTACTGATGTTTCTATGTTTTTAGCTTTTTATAGGTTGTTGTGTCGTAATTGTTGGAGCTTGTATTGCAAGACAAATTTCCGCGTACACGTACAATAAAGTGTTATCTATCTATCTATCTATCTAACTATCTTTCAAAGCTAGACAGACTTTCTTATCAAATATTATAAACAGCAATTTAAACAACACACGCACTCTTTTTGCTACTGTAGAGAGACTGACAAACCCCCAAAGCCAGATTCCCAGTGAAATGCTCTCAGACAGCAAGTGCAGTGAGTTTGCAATAATATCAGAAAGATCAGCACATCCTTGAGTTGCCCTGGGGTCAGACAGACCAGACCACCTGAGAAAGTAGTTACTATGTCTGATTTCAAAGAAATTGATGGCAAAATTTTGGAAGAAACTGTACAGCACCTTAAAACATCAACATGCGCTCTTGACACACTTCCCACATCATTTTTCAAAAGTGTGTTAAACAGTTTAGAAGCAGATCTAATAGAAGTGGTAAATGCTTCACTTCTCTCTGGGAGTTTTCCAAACTCCCTGAAAACTGCAGTTGTCAAGCCCCTCCTGAAAAAGAGCAATCTGGATAAGACCATATTAAGCAACTATAGGCCGATCTCAAATCTTCCTTTCATAGGCAAGATCATTGAAAAAGTTGTCTTCAATCAGCTGAACAAATTCTTGAGCTTGAATGGATCCTTTGACAATTTTCAGTCTGGTTTCCGACCGCACCACAGCACAGAGACAGCGCTCATAAAGATAATAAACGATATTCGCTTAAATACTGATTCAGGCAAATTATCAGTGCTGGTACTACTTGACCTCAGTGCTGCATTTGACACTGTCGATCATAACATACTTCTTGACAGGCTGGAAAACTGGGTGGGGCTTTCTGGGTTAGTACTAAAATGGTTCAGCTCATACTTAGATGGGAGAGGTTATTATGTGAGTATAGGTGACCATAAGTCTGAGTGGACATCCATGACATGCGGAGTCCCTCAAGGCTCAATTCTTGTGCCACTCCTGTTCAACCTGTATATGCTCCCAATGAGCCAAATAATGAGAAAGAACCAAATTGTTCACCACAGCTATGCAGACGACACACAGATTTACTTAGCCCTATCGCCTAACGACTACAGCCCAATTGACTCCCTCTGCCAATGCATTGATGAAGTAAACAGTTGGATGTGTCAAAACTTTCTTCAGTTAAACAAAGACAAAACTGAAGTCATTGCGTTCGGAAACAAAGATGAAGTCCTCAAGGTGAACGCATACCTTCACTCTAGGGGTCAAACAACTAAAAATCAAGTCAGGAATCTTGGTGTGACACTAGAGTCAGACCTTAGTTTCAGTAGTCATGTCAAAGCAATAACTAAATCAGCATATTTACTTAGACTTAGAGAAACTTGTTCATGCTTTCATCACCAGCAGGGTGGATTACTGTAATGGACTCCTCACTGGCCTTCCCAAAAAGACCATAAGACAGTTGCAGCTCATACAGAACGCTGCCGCCAGGATTCTGAGCAGAACCAGAAAATATGAACACATCACACCAGTCCTCAGGTCTTTACACTGGCTCCCAGTTAAATTTAGGATTGATTTTAAAGTATTATTACTGGTATATAAATCATTCAATGGCCTAGGACCTCAATACATTGCAGATATGCTCACTGAATATAAACCCAACAGATCACTCAGATCACTAGGATCATATCAGCTAGAAATACCAAGGGTTCACTCTAAGCATGGCGAGTCGGCTTTTAGCTATTATGCCAGCCGCAACTGGAACCAGCTTCCAGAAGAGATCAGACGTGCTCCTACAGTAGTCACTTTCAAATCCAGACTCAAAACACTTCTGTTTAGCTATGCATTTACTGAATGAGCACTGTGCCAATGCTCGTCCGACTGTTTGTACTGTGTTTTATTTTATTTTTCTAAACTGTTTTAATTATTCTTATTTCTTTTATTATTTTAATTTCTTCTATGTAAAGCACTTTGAATTGCCATTGTGTATGAAATGTGCTATATAAATAAACTTGCCTTGCCTTGCCTTGCCTATCTAGTGCGCGTTGCAGCTGCAATCAGTGGCGCAGATACAGTGTTCCCTTTCGAGAGGTCTCTCGTATTGCGTAAGCTAGCTTACGCTATGGGAAAACTCCTTTTCTCGAGAATATTGAAGCCAAATCTTTAAAACGCAGTGCAGCTGCACAGCATACACAGATGAACGGCGAGAGTGGTCATTGGCTGTGCTGTGGCAACTGCACAAACCTATGGCGAGTCGGCTTTTAGCTATTATGCCAGCCGCAACTGGAACCAGCTTCCAGAAGAGATCAGACGTGCTCCTACAGTAGTCACTTTCAAATCCAGACTCAAAACACTTCTGTTTAGCTATGCATTTACTGAATGAGCACTGTGCCAATGCTCGTCCGACTGTTTGTACTGTGTTTTATTTTATTTTTCTAAACTGTTTTAATTATTCTTATTTCTTTTATTATTTTAATTTCTTCTATGTAAAGCACTTTGAATTGCCATTGTGTATGAAATGTGCTATATAAATAAACTTGCCTTGCCGTGCCTTGCCTATCTAGTGCGCGTTGCAGCTGCAATCAGTGGCGCAGATACAGTGTTCCCTTTCGAGAGGTCTCTCGTATTGCGTAAGCTAGCTTACGCTATGGGAAAACTCCTTTTCTCGAGAATATTGAAGCCAAATCTTTAAAACGCAGTGCAGCTGCACAGCATACACAGATGAACGGCGAGAGTGGTCATTGGCTGTGCTGTGGCAACTGCACAAACCTATGGCGAGGCGGCTCAGACGCGCGAACCAATGAGGACACTTCGCGCCCTAGCACGTCAGAGCTCGCCAGAATGGGTGCGGCCAAAGGCTATAAAGCACCCATCCCGAGCCATGTAAATCTAGATTTTTACTCCTTCAGCGAATCTCTACTTCGCTGATCTCCGGAATAAGCTCCATGCCGCCATCGAAAAGCCGTCAGCGGATCAGCACCTGCTTCGCAGTTTGAGGACGCCGGCTCTACCGTCGCCGCCTTCAATCCGCTGTTCTGCTGTGCCAGCCGGCACGCTATATCCTTTACAAACGCAATTGTTTAGTGTGCTCGAAGCTGCGTCACACTCTAAAAGAGAAATTTCTGAGGCGTTGTTTCAAATGCCTCGCACTACATGCGCCTCGTGCAGAGGCCCTCTCATCGGTGGAGACCGACACATCCTCTGCGCTTCCTGTCTGGGCCCGACCACGCAGAAGCTGCACTCGCTAAGGGCGGCTGCCCTAAGTGTGACGAGATGGATCTCTCCACCCTACAGGCTTGATGATTTCGCCTATGACGACTCTGCTTCCCGCTCTCTCTCTCTTTGTCTCTCTTTTCCCTTTTGTCCCGCAAACTGCGCCGTTCACAAGAGATGTCAGAGCAGACGGTCGCGAGCCGCCCAGGGCTAGCTTTCTTTACGTTAAAGAAAGCTACCCCGCCCTCGCTCCCCGTTCACGTGCGTCACTCACCGGCAAAAAGAAGAAAGAGTGTTTTAGTCCCGCCGAGGCCAGACCAACCTCCATTTCTCACACATTTCTCAGTCCCCTCTTAGTAAGCGGCTGGAAATATCAATATTGCAGCAAATGAGCCTGTTTTAATACATGCACGCTCCTCGCGCCCTCCCGTTTATATGGCGGGGCTCGAGTATGATTTTTTAAAACATATGAGCCCACGCCGACCCTGCCCTCCACATGACTCACGTGATGCTCTCTTATCTGCTCATGCTACTGAATGCTTTTGTCATTTCCCCCTGTGGCTCAGTGGCAAACTCTAAGGCTTTCGCGCCAAAGACCCATGTTCGAATCCTGGCTCGGACGGCAGATAAAATTTATGCCGCTCTCGTGTCTGAGCTCGCGGCCAGCTTTCTTACGTACAGAAAGCGAACCCGCCCCTCGCGCCCTCCCGTTTATATGGCGGGGCTCGAGTATTTATGAGCATTTTAAACATATGAGGCCACGCCGACCTTGCCCTCCGCGTGACTCACATGACGGTGTCTTATCTGCTTACGCTTACTGAAAGCTTTTGTCATTTCCCCCTGAGAAATCTAAGGTTCCCCCAAAATCTAAGGTTTTCACGCCAGAGACCTGTGTTCGAATCCCGGCTCTGGCGGCAGATAAAAATTATGCTGCTCACGGCCAGCTTTCTTACGTACAGAAAATGCAAACCCGCCCCTCGCCCCTCCCATTCACATGGCGGTGTTCGAGTACTTATTAGCCCCTTCTTTGGCTCAGTGGTGTAATCTGAAAATTTTGCGCCAGAGACTCGAGTTTGGATCTCGGGAGAGCTGAATCTTTTCACCTAAGTAAACGAGCTCACGCCGGCACCTCCCCCGCGTGACTCACTCTCTTTGGCAGCGTCCAACGACGGGGTTGGTCGGGCTCAACTTTGACCCCGCCTCCCATGTAATCCCAGCAAATATAAGCTGTTCCACATTCCCCAGTACTCTTCTTAGGTGGCTGGAAATGTCAATGTTGCAGTTTATGGGCTTGTTATAAAACACGCTCACCTGCAAACAGACGCCGGTTTTACAGTGACTCAAATAAAGCTCAAAATGGAGCTCTATTCTGTCTGCGTCACTTGTAGGTCACGTGCCCGCGACTATGCGCGCACCCCTACACACAAGCACTGTTACCACAGTTTCAAATATTTCTCCAGCTCAGGCTGGAAGTCAAATAAATGTAGCGCGCGTGCCTGCTGTTATGTACGCACCCCTGCACAAAAGCACTGTTCCCACAGTCAAAAAATCTGTCTGTGTCATATGTAGGTCACGTGTCCACTGTAAAGTACGCACCCCTACACACAAGGACTGTTCCCACAGTCCCAAGTTTTCCCCCAGCTCATGCTGGAAGTGTAATAAATGTAGTGCGCGTGCCCACTATGAAGTGTGCATCCCTACATATAAACACTGCCAACAAAGTATTAACTCTCCCCCCAACCAGCGTGGTAGAGATAATAAATGTAGATTGTGTGCCCACTGAACAGAACGCACCTCTACACACAAAAACTGTTCCCCGATCAATTTCTCATCTGGCTCACGCTGGAACTGTATTAAAGGGTACACCCCCGCAGTAAAGCGTGCGCCCCTATACATGAGCGCTGTTCACACTGCAGCAAACACACAATGCTGCTGGACGGCCGGGTCCCTGTCTCACAGCGGCCCGTCTGCAGTTTTTATTCAACCCCTAGCTATGCGGGCCAAAGCCTGGGAGGCTATCCCCGGTATATCAGAGTGGTGGTTGAACATAATAAAATGAGGTTACTCGCTACAGTTCGCTCGCAGACCACAGCGTTTTTCAGTCGTGGTCGAGACAACAGTGAAAAAGGACGTTGCCTACGTTCTTCGTACAGAAGTGTCGAAACTGTTAGAAAAGGGAGCTGTCGAACCAGTCCCCTTTTCTCAAAGTGAGTCGGGCTTCTACAGCCTTTACTTCCTCGTTCCAAAGAAGGATGGCGGTCTCAGACCCATTCTAGACCTCAGACGCTTGAACAAGGCGCTCATGGCGCATCAGTTCAGGATGCTGACAACCAAGCATATCCTTGCGCAAATTCGCCCGGGAGATTGGTTCTCTTACGAGAGATACTCTCGTACTGCGTAGAATATGCTAGGGGAAAATCCTTTTCCACGAGAATACTGAAGCCAAAAAATTATCCTTTAATTTTGTATTAATGTAAAACGCGTTGCGGCAGCATACAGACATAGGCGAGACAGCTCGCGCGCATATTGGCTGGTCTGCTGGCAACTGCTTGAGCCTATCGAGCGAGACCTAGAGTGACGTCAGGCCCAATGAGGGCGCTTCACGCCCCTTTCCTGAGGATCACGCAGTTCTCGCGCTCGCTGACGGCGACTGCCCTCACTGCGAGCTAGTTACTGCCTATGGTGACTCTGAGGACTCACCTGGCATCCTTCTCCGAGACTGCTCCTCCGCCCTTCCAACCCGCAAAGCTCGCCGGTTCGCCCGCTTGCCTTGCCTGCTTGGGGGATGATACCTGCTCGCCCTCTGTTCGCGCGCAACCGCGCCGTTCACAGGGGATGTCTGGAGCGGACCGTCATGGGGCTGGCTTTCTCTCTCCCTCTGTTCGGGCCGCGCAAACTGCGCTGCTCACAAGGGAGGCTGGAAGCGGATGGTCGGGGTTAGTTTTTCTTTACGTTACAAGAAAGCTACCCTGCCCCTGCGCCCCATTCACGCGTCACTCACCGGCAAAAGGAGAAAAGTGTTTACAGTCCCGTCGAGACCGGACTGACCTCATTTCTCACACATGTCTCAGTTCCCTGATCAGGCGACTGGAAATGTCTATACTGCAGCAAACGTGCCTGTTTTCTAATACACGCACGTCTGCAAGCAAACGCCGAAGAAAACATGTTGACGCTCTTTTATATGCTCGTGCATCTGAAAGTCTTTGTGTTTCCCCCCTGTGGCTCAGTGGCGGAATCCTAGGTTTTTCACACGGGAGACCGGTGTTCGAATCCCGGTCTAACGGCAGATAAATTATGCTGCCAATGCTTCGTTCTGTCAGTTCCCTGGAAGGCGACTGCAGATGTGTATTTTGCAGCCAACGAGTGCGTTGTACAACCCCCTCGCCTGCACCCAAACCTTGCCGCTCGTCCAGTTCCAAGAAATGTGACTGGTCCAGCGTATTTAGCAGCCAACAAGCCGGTTCCATTGCCCGCTTGCCTGCACAAAAAAGAAAGAAAAAAAAAGCCGTTTTTATGACTACCCAGATAAATCCCTTAAAGAGTGTATTTTCTGGTGTCCCGGCCACGGCCGATGGTGTTTCATGTGTAGAAAAAATGCCCACTACTCAGTGCCCATTCCTACACACAAGCACAGCCCTTCACACAGGGCTCGCGCACATAAAATCGACTCAGATCGGTTGCGCATTAAACGTAGCAAACGTGCCCACTACCCAGTGCCCACAAACGCTACTTCCCACATGTCTCACGGTCTCTGTAAAAACGAGACCAGTATGCATACGCTCTGCTCACGCGAGCAATGCTGTAAAAGTGGTATATGTGCCCGCTACCCTGCGCCCACGTCCACACACAGACATGGAACTAGCCCAGCCCTCCCCCTCTCGGTTAAACACTGCAGAGGAGTCGAGCGCGGGCATTCTGCCCGCTGTTATCAGCGCGCCCCCTGCCTCAGATGTCATGAGCGCTACGCTTATGTCACAGCACACCGAAGCCGCTGTATCGCGAGCCGATCAGAGCGCGCTTCGCATCCAGCCCCTATCTACTCGCGCACATGCGTGGGAAAAGCTTCCCGGGGTTTCGAGATGGGTGTTGAACATCATAAAAGAAGGCTATTCGCTGCAGTTTCGCCGGCGCCCTCGCCGCTACATGGCGCGCGTCGAGACCACGGTAGAATCGAAAGTAGCACACCTACTTCGAGCCGAGATTCTGAAACTGTTGAGCAAAGGGGCTATAGAACCCCTATCTCAAGCTCAAAGCGAAGGGGGGCTTTATAGCAGATACTTCCTGGTGCCCAAGAAAGACGGGGGTCTCAGACCCATACTAGATCTGCGGCAACTGAACAGAGCGCTTGTGAAGCGTCAGTTCAGGATGCTCACGACCAGAAAAATCCTTGCGCATGTCCGCCGAGGGGACTGGTTTGTGTCAATAGATCTAAAGGACGCGTATTTCAAATACAGATAGCGTCACGTCACAGGCGATTTTTGAGATTCGCCTTCGAGGGCCAGGCATATCAGTACACAGTCCTGCCTTTCGGCTTGTCCCTGGCACCCCGTACATTTACGAAGTGCATGGACGCAGCGCTCGCACCCCTCTGTGGGGCATACGAGTGCTGAACTATTTGGACGACTGGCTGATTCTAGCCCAATCTCACTCGGAGCTCGTGGAGCACAGGACCATTTTACTTGATCACCTCGAGAATCTCGGTCTCGCAGTGAATTGGGAAAAGAGCTCGCTATTCCCCAGACAGATTATATCTTTTCTGGGAATAGAACTGAACTCGCTGTCAATGACAGCACGCCTGTCATCTCAGCGCACACTGGACATTCGGCGCGCAGCCGGCTCGTTCCGCTGCGACGCGATAGTCCCTCTCAAGATATTTCAAAGGATGCTAGGTCTGATGGCCTCAGCATCATCAGTTCTCCAGTTGGGCCTTCTGCGCATGCGCCCACTGCAGTTCTGGCTCAGAGAGAGAGTGCCACGCACAGCGTGGGCCTCCGGTCGGCTTCGCTTCAAGGTAAATCAAGCGTGCTTTGCAGCTTTGA
The DNA here is from genome assembly GCA_021554675.1 of Leuciscus idus. NCBI lineage: Eukaryota > Metazoa > Chordata > Actinopteri > Cypriniformes > Leuciscidae > Leuciscus > Leuciscus idus. Next base: position 21,442,566 of record CM038625.1, on the reverse strand, counting down.
AACCTTGGGAGGCAAAAGACTGGTACCAATCAGGTGTAGGCCTGGGGACTTCCTCGAGAGTGATGGTGGTGTCCACGGACGCATCCACCTCGGGATGGGGAGCGCTGCTCGAGGGCAGACCGCTTTTTGGCCAATGGTCAAAGCAGGAGAAGCTCCTACATATCAACTGCCTCGAAATGTTGGCAGTGAGCAAAGCGCTCACGCGCTTTTGTCCCCTGATAAGGGGACACCACGTGCTAGTACGTTCAGACAACGTCTCAGTGGTGTCCTACATAAATCGCCAGGACGGCCTCAAGTCCCTGACTCTGTACAGGCTAACCAGGCGCCTCCTGATATGGTCTTGCAGCAACCTGATCTCGCTGAGAACAGCGCACGTGCCAGGGCTCCTAAATATAGGGCCAGACAGACTGTCCAGGAACCAGGTTCCGACAGGATAATCTCCTCTCTCAAGCCAACGGCTCGATCTGGCATCCTCACCCAGAGCTGTGGTCCCTTCATGTGTGGGCCATCAACGGGTACCCGCTGACCTCCCACAGGGAGTGTTAAACACTATCACGCAGGCCAGAGCTCCGTCTACGCGACGTCTCTACGCCTCCAAATGGTCTGTGTTTTCTGGCTGGTGCACAGCTCGTGGTGTGTCACCCCTACATTGCGGTGTGACGGAGGTTCTCTCCTTCCTACAGGAGCTGTTGGATAAGGGCAGGTCCCCTTCTACGCTCAAAGTCTATGTGGCGGCCATAGCAGTGTTCTCTTCGACCACGCTTGGCCAGTCTATTGGAAGGAACGATTTAGTCATTCGCTTCCTTAGAGGAGCTAAGAGACTGAATCCTCCCAGACCTCCCACAGTCCCTATATGGGACCTTTCTACAGTACTGGAAGCCATGAAAGGTCATCCATTCGAGCCCTTGCAGAAGATTGATCTTAAACACCTGTCTTTCAAGATGGCGTTTCTTCTGGCTCTCGCTTCAGTGAAGCGCATAGGGGACTTACACGCGCTCTCAGTAAGCGCGACGTGCATGGAATTTGGGCCAAATGACTCTAGAGTTATACTCAAACCTAAGCACGGTTATGTTCCTAAATCCCTCAATACACCGTTCAGAGCACAGGTCATCTCCCTGTCTGCCCTGCCGGTCACTGAAGGAAATATGGACAAAAGCTCCCTTTGCCCAGTCAGGGCATTAAGAGCTTATGTGTCTCGCTCGTCTGTTTTCAGACAGACGGAGCAGCTCTTTGTTTCATTCAGCGGGTGTTCTAAGGGACTAGCCGCTTCGAAACAGACCCTATCCAGATGGATAGTGGACGCAATAGCGCTAGCTTACACAACCAAGGGCATGCAGTGCCCACTGGGTGTCAAGGCGCACTCCACGAGAAGCATGGCTTCATCGTGGGCCTGGTCAAGTGGGATTGCCTTGCAAGATATTTGTATGGCGGCAGGCTGGGCCTCTCCGTCTACATTTATAAGGTTTTACAACCTAGAGGTTCCCGCACAACAAGCCAGACTACTGTCGGTCTAGTACGGCCAAATCTCATAAACTGACACTGTCAGTTATGCAGCTATTGAGAATTGCAGTGCTGCTCTATGCTGCCATATAGGAAGATAGTGGCTAAACCCCTCCTCTTCCAGGATTCCCTGTGAGTCCCCTGGGTGATTGTGTACTGTATGAACTCCGGGCTGTCGCCCTTGAGTCTATAGTATCAGATCCCAGCACGCACAGCGTTTTACAGTAGGTTCCCCTAGCGTATTCTACGCAGTACGAGAGTATCTCTCGTAAGAGAACGTACTCGGTTACTAACGTAACCTCGGTTCTCTCTAGAGAGAGGAACGAGTACTGTGTATCCTGCCGTGCATGCACGCGCTCTGGTTGCTTCGACTATGAAAAACCAGAGATATGAAGCCTGCGAGCGGTATTTATAGACCTAAGCCACGCCCGTTTCGGTGGGACGTGACGCAGAGGGCGCGAAGCGCCCTCATTGGGCCTGACGTCACTCTAGGTCTCGCTCGATAGGCTCAAGCAGTTGCCAGCAGACCAGCCAATATGCGCGCGAGCTGTCTCGCCTATGTCTGTATGCTGCCGCAACGCGTTTTACATTAATACAAAATTAAAGGATAATTTTTTGGCTTCAGTATTCTCGTGGAAAAGGATTTTCCCCTAGCGTATTCTACACAGTACTCGTTCCTCTCTCTAGAGAGAACCGAGGTTACGTTAGTAACCGAGTACGTTTTTCTCAGTGGATCTGAAAGAAGCTTATTTTCACATCCAAATATCACCCCATCACAGGCCATTCCTGAGATTCGCTTTCGAGGGGCAGGCTTACCAGTACATGGTACTTCCCTTCGGCCTATCGCTAGCACCTTGTACATTTACGAAGTGTATAGATGCAGCACTTACCCCCCGAGACAGCGGGGAGTGTGAGTGTTGAACTACCTCGACGATTGGCTGATTATAGCTCAATCGGAGGCACAATTGATAACTCACAGATCTCCCAGCCAGAATATTTCTTTCTTGGGTATGGTGATAGACTCTATACAAATGAAAGCGCGCCTTACACAGGTGTGCGCGCTCACCATTCAACGCCTAGCGGCATATTTCAGAGTGGGCGCTCTCGCTCCTCTCAAAAGATTTCAAAGGATGTTAGGTCTCATGGCCTCAGCATCATTAGTACTCCAGCTTGGACTACTGCACATGCGTCCTCTTCAGCGCTGGCTAAAACCCCGCGTACCAGCTCACACGTGGCGATCGGGCCACTTACGAATCAGAGCGAGTCATGGCTGTATAAAAGCCCTGACTCCCTGGAAAGCAACCGACTGGTTTCAGTCTGGTGTGAGTATGGGTGTGGTTTCAAAGAGAAAAGTGATCTCGACAGATGCCTCCAAAGATGCCTCTCAACAGAGAAGCGCCTACATATAAACTGTCTAGAGATGAGCGGTCGCTCTATCACTCAAGGCTTTCAACCATGTCCTGGTCCAAACGGACAACATGGCAGTGGTACATAAATTGCCAGGGTGGTCTCAGGTCAAACAACCTGCACAACATGGCCTCATGATATGAGAGTCTCATGATATGGGCTCAGCGCAAGCTGCGCTCGCTGAGAGCAGCGCACGTGCCAAGCATTCTGAACCAGGGTGCAGATATGTTATCCAGAAACAAAACTCCCCCCGTGAAATGGTCTCTTCACCCTCAAGACGGTTCAGCTAATCTGGAGCATCTTCGGCGAGGCAGAGGTTGAACACTTCGCCTCAGAAGACAATGCTCGTTGCCAAACATATTTCTCAAAGAGCAAGGACGCGCTCGCCCACAACTGGCCGAGCCGTCCACAATATGCTTTTCCCCCGGTCACGATGCTACCACAGGTCATCAAAAGGATCAGGGAAAGCAAGTGTGCAGTGCTATTAATAGCCCCTCTTTGGAAGACCCATTTATGGTTCTCCGAGTTGACACAACTGCTGGAAACAGCCCCATGGCCGATTCCGCTGAGGAGAGACCTCCTCACACAGGCGAACTGGAAAACAGGTGCCTCTGTGCTCAGAAGTGGGTAGTGTTTTCCAGCTGGTGCACAGCACGAAGCCTGGACCCTTCTTCATGCGAGGTACCAAGTGTACTCGTTTTTTGCAAGAGCTCTTGGATGCGGGTTGCACCCCCTCCACGCTCAAAGTATATGTGGCGGCCATAACAGCATATCACGCTCTTGTGGCCGGACATTCACTGGGAAGGAACAAACTCATCGTGCGGTTCCTTATAGTGGCAAGGAGGCTGAATCCCTCGCGACCCCCTCTGTGCCTATCTGGGACCTCTCCACGGTCCTGGAAGCACTGAAGGGCGCCCCGTTTGAGCTGCTTCGGTCTGTAGACCTGAAGCATCTCTCGCTCAAAACATCTCTTTTACTGGCGCTCGCTTCAGTTAAGAGAGTGGGCCATTTGCACGCGCTGTCAGTGAATGCGTCCTGTCTTGAGTTTATACCTAACAACTGCAGAGTTGTCCTTAGGCCAAGACATGGGTATATTCCTAAAGTGCTTTCTACCCCTGTCAGAGCATAGGTTATTTCCCTAACAGCTCTCTCCTCACCAGAGGACGAAAGAGACGCGAATTTACTCTGTCCCGTCAGGGCTCTCAGAGTTTATTTGGAGCGTTCTGCCTCATTCAGACAGTCAGAACAGCTTTTTGTATGATTTGGCGGTCACACCAAGGGGCTCGCTGTCTCAAAGCAGAGATTATTGCGCTAGCTTATGAGTCTAAGGGCCTTCATTGCCCCTTAGGCGTCAGAGCTCATTCCACGAGAGGCATGGCCTCGTCACGAGTGGAATACCCATTGAAGATATTTGTGCGGCGGCCGGCTGGGCTTGCCATCCACATTTATCAGGTATTATAACTTTGAAGTTCCCAATTTACATACTAGGGTTCTTTCAATAAAAAATGTGTAAGCATAAAACCCCTTGAACTCAGGCCCGATATATATTTGGTCCAGGTTTAACTCGAACTACAGTTTTCATATATATATATATATATATATATATATGTTTTACTTCATACAGTGTGGCCCTCCTTAGGCCCACCTTTGTTTTCCCTATTAAAGCCCGTCACTGACTGGCTTGAGTTCCTACTTTACTCTTATAGCCTCAGGCTTTTGCTTCGGGCCACTACATGAGCGAAGTTAAGCACGCACGGCGTTTCGAAAGGGGTTCTCATAGCGTAAGCTAGCTTACGCAATACGAGAGACCTCTCGAAAGGGAACGTCTCGGTTACTAACGTAACCTCGGTTCCCTGAGATGAGGGAACGAGTATTGCGTAACCCGCCGTGCTTTGTGCTTTATCTGTATGGAAGCTTATGGGTAGCAATATTCGATTTGAAATGTAATATGCAAAATGACAATGCAATATGTAAAATGGCAATGCATTTCTGTATTTCAATTTTAATTTTCCCATACATTTGTGCAATGTTTGGTGCAAAATGAAAATGAAAATTCAATTATAAAATTTACATTTGTCATTTCATACACTAGTTTTAATATGTACATTGAATTCATAATTTAACACTTTATAAGTTGCAAAATTAAAATTAAAATGTATTACAGAAATGATTAGATATGTTTAACATGTTCAAGCAAAACCTGTGTCAAAATTGTAATTTAAATGTTATTTTTTCTTAATTGCATTTACACTCACAGTTAAGACACTTGCAATTGCATTTATAGCTCTTTTTTCTAGCCAACTACGTGCTTTAGCCTATATTATGGTCATCAAATGGATTTCCTGAAATAAATGTAATGTGACATAATTGTTCTCCAGCTGTTTTATTGACCCCTTTGTTTGATTGATTGGTCGATATTATGTATGAGGAATATACATTTCGGTAAGTTGTAACGTTACTGTTTCTTTGTTTCCTACCTACTGTTTATTTACTGTTAGCTAGTAGAGATGATCGGTTCACGTGCCGCTAGGGATCTGTCGCGTCACATTTACAAGCACCAAAACGCTATTTCTTGTCTGAATTAAATAAAATAATAAAAGTGACAGAATCTGAGAGCTTTGATTTTTAAATATCATAAGTAACCTGCTCTGTCTTGTCTGTCGGTCTCCGTGTCCTCTATGCTTCGCGATTTTTCTGTGCGTGAGAAAATAGATGTGTGGCGTGAAAGCGTGTGAAAAGTTGCGTGAGAGTTGGCAGCTCTGGACTGAGTCCTACACTTGCAGTCATGTTTAAATACCCATCAAGCATCGATTACATTAACTATGTTCATTCAAAAGCATTGTGTTACACAGTGGCTGTAATGAACTCAGTCTGTCAGTGGCACAGCTTGTACAGTGTCAGTGAGGGACACAGTTTTTTCAAAAGCCAAAAAAGGCTAACTGCAGAAATGTATCAGTTGCCTCGCTAGGAATCAAATAAAAGGAGAGGTCACTCATTTTTACGCTGTTGTTGGTGCAACCAACAACACAAGTTTTTCGGCATGATTTGCAACCAAAGGAAAAGAGTTCGGCGCTCGTTTGTCTTCCGCTTCGTGTGTTGCAGTTGGCGGGCGCTTGTTTGTTTTACCCTTCGCCGCGGTTGCTATGCGCGCGCAGTGCATTATGGGAGCACAAGTCCCGGATGTCCGACCTCGAGAATAGCGTATGTTTACCTGTTGCCCCGCCTTCACGCAGTGATTGACAGGGCGGGACGGGCACGTGATCGGCTCAGAATGCATTTTCAAATTGCACATTGAATTTTGCTACATTCATTGCATGACACTTAATGGAAATGCAATTGCAAGTGTCTTAACTGTGAGTGTAAATGCAATTAAGAAAAAATAACATTTAAATTACAATTTTGCCACAGGTTTTGCTTGAACATGTTAAACATATCTAATCATTTCTGTAATACATTTTAATTTTAATTTTGCAACTTATAAAGCGTTAAATTATGGATTCAATGTACATATTAAAATCAGTGTATGAAATGGCAAATGTAAATTTTATATTTTTAAAATTTCATTTTGCACCAAACATTGCACAAATGTATGGGAAAATTAAAATTGAAATACAGAAATGCATTGCCATTTTACATATTGCATTGTCATTTTGCATATTACATTTCAAATTGAATATTGCTACCCATAAGCTTCCATATATCTGAGGATTGCTTCAGTCGTTTAAACCTAGATTTACATGGCTCGGGATGGGCCCTTTATAGCCTTCGGCCGCGCCCATTCTGAGGGGCTCTGACGTGCTAGGGCGCGAAGTGTTCTCATTGGTTCGCGCGTCTGAGCCGCCTTGCCATAGGTTCGTGCAGTTGCCACAGCACAGCCAATGACCGCTCTTGCCGTTCATCTGTGTATGCTGTGCAGCTGCACTGCGTTTTAAAGATTTGGCTTCAATATTCTTGAGAAAAAGCAACAGTTTTCCCATAGCGTAAGCTAGCTTACGCAATACTCGTTCCCTCATCTCAGGGAACCGGGGTTACGTTAGTAACCGAGACGTTTTCTCGTGTGGCTCGCGCACACGCCTCACTGTCTTCACTCGGACACGCGCTTCAATCCGTTGTGGAGACTCTCTATTCGGTCTGGTGAAATCACAAAACATAATGCACACAAACGTGTCCATGCTTGATACATAACCACTGATGAACATAATCGGTTTTGATGAGAGAAAAAACACTCTACGAGAAAAAAAATAAATATATGAGTGCGGATTAGAACCCACAACCTCTGACACGATTAGTGAAAGTTCTACCACTGGACCATTAAAATACACATTAATCATTTAGGCGGATCTATGTTTGCATGAAAAATTCTCGGCACTGACAACATATTTAAGGCTACGTCTCATTAAAAGACTACTTAAACCCCTTGTAGCCTACTATTTAAATCGATTGCTGGACATCGTAATGTTATTGTACATATATCTGATTTAGCATTGTAGCAACCCCTCCCCTTTGTTTTTAAAACAAAGTTACGCCACTGGTTGGAGACACACCTAAAATTCCAAAGTTGTATATTTAAAAGCGTGTTAAAACCCTAATTCAGTGCATTTCCAGCAGAGACAGATTCCATTGTGAGATCGCAGGTCTCAGGATGACAGCTCGGCTTTACTGCTCGTTGGTCGCTGTTTTATTGTGTTCCTCTGTTTGCTGGAGCGTAAGAAGAATCTCCAATGATTGATTCAATGGTGAGATCTTTTAACTTACTTAAAAATATGTAAACAACCTAAACAAAATATGACTTTAGGCACATCTCAGAACATTATAAGTAGGCCTAGCCTATACAGTAACAGACGTCCAGTAATAGTTCAACTTTGTATGTTATAGGTCTAAGCTCTATAGTTAAGTTTAGTCTTTATTTATGTGTGACATGCTTATATATATATATATAAAATATAATTTTTTTTTTTTTTTTCTTTTTTGTGAACAGATCCATTAGTTTGGTTATGGATCTTTAGTTTACTTTACTTTATTATTATTATTATTATTATTATTCCTCCCGATTGGGAGTCCAAGGCATCCCTAAAAAATTATGTTTTTGCTTTTGTTTTAGAGTCTTTAGGACCTATACTCTATAGTACCACCAGTTCAAAGATTCACTTTTGAAATGGTTATAACTTTTGATCAAGAAGAATGACATGCTTGCATGCTTCTCACATTCAACATATTAAATGAAGACTCCGCCCATTAAGGTAGTGGTTAATTTGAAAAGTACAGTATTCAGATTTTTTGCTACTTCAGATTTTGCTCAATTTTAATTGCTTCAAAAATTGCCTCAGATGATCTTTGGACTGAGATGCACAGAAATGACTGAACAACTGACTCCTTTGTTAAATGATGACGCCAGAAACTAAACAATGTCGACCCAAAATTGGTTCCAAACTTTGATCAATCTAAATAAAAATTTGTATGCTTTATCGCAGGGTTGTCAAACTCAGTTCCTGGAGGGCCACAGCCCTGCAGAGTTTAACTTCAACCCTAATTAAACACACCTGACCAGCTAATCAAGTCCTTCAGGTGTGAGCGTGTGAGTAGGGTTGGAACAAAACTCTGTAGGGCTGTGGCCCTCCAGGAACTGAGTTTGACACAAGTAGTGCGTCCCAATTCACATACTATCCGTCCTAAATAGTATTCGAAAATAGAATTAGTATGTCCCAAATCGTAGTATGTTGAAATGGATGTTCCAAAGATACCCAGATGGTCTATTATTTCCGGTCAGAATCCGAAGTGCAGATCGATGCACCAGGGGGGTAAGCGAGCACTCATCATCATAAGCGGGCTCCCATTCATTTTGGTGTCACTTCGACAGTGAATTACTTTACATCTGAGGCGTTTAAAGACTCAATTTGTCCATTGTTTATTTCGTAAGATACAAGGTAATGGAGCCTTTTATACATTGTCGTGTTTCTTAAGAAATAAACAATGGACAAATGGCCCCGTTGAAGCAGTTTATGTAAAAATAGGCTAACGATTGCGTCATAACCCCGCGACTCTCTGGAAATTACCGTATAGACAGGAGAAGAAGCTTGCAGGCAATCAGGGGGACGTGGAGGCAAAATGACAAAATAATTAATCAGAATATTAAGCAAAAGTTGCTCCTGCTCCAAGCTAATGGACACCTCCTAATCACTGTTTTATGGTGCTTAATTTAACCCCCTACGTGGTTCTTAATTAAACACACCTTCTACCTTATTTCGATTTTTCTCAGGTTAGGTAAAGTAAGTCGAATCTGTTCTAAACAACAAGTACTTAAATTTCCATACTTACAACTTAGTCAGAAGACTTCTCCATGGTTAGTTCAGCTCATTTTTCATAAAGCAGAGACTATGGGAGGCTGGTTATTTTTATATCAGAAATAAGTAGTTTTTATTAAATTTAGGTTAATTAGTTCACATACAAAAAAATACTAATATATAAAATCAAATCAAATTAAAAACAAGCAGTTTACAAACTTTGACTGCAGGAGGCCCATGGCAAGAGACTTCTAACACCGGAGAGGCGGACTGGTGGTCCAGTTGAATCCGCGTCTCCCTTTTGACATTCCTGACAATACTTTTTATAGTCCATACTCCCTCCGCACAGATTCAGTCCTTCACAGACAATCTGTCCAATCCAAAGTCTTGAACTGTCCTCAGTTCTGGAAACCCCCTTACAAACTTCATATATAAAGCTCTTTCCTTTGTTCTCCTTTGCTTGCTGGCTCTGGATCCTCTGCCTTTCTCCTACTCCTCATGCTCATCATCAAACGGGCAATGCTTGCATTTTTCTTCTTTCTTTGGCACAGCTCTTTCTAATACATTTTCAATTTCTTTTTACTCTGCTATAATAAATAAATGCTTTACAACATTCAGTGTGGTATATTTTTCTATATAAACCATTTTCTCAATAAATGACTTTACATCACCAATTGCAGTGTCTCTTCTTTATAAACCATTTTCTTAATAAATGTTTTTACAAACAACAGTTGTGGTGTCTTTTCTTAATAAACCATATTCACAATAAAGAACTTTAAAATAACAGTTTCAGTGTCTTTCTTAAAGACAATTTCTTAATACACATGTTTATAAAGTCTCAGTGTCTTTTCTAATGAACCAGATTCAAGGGTTTCTTATAAAAACTCTTTACAGTGTTTTTCTTAACAATAAGGTTTCTTATAAAAACTTTTTACAGTGTTTCCATATAAGGTTTCTTATAAAAACCTTTTACAGTGTTTTCTTTTACATAAAGGTTTGCTTATAAAAACCTATTACAGTGTTTTCTTTTACATAAAGGTTTCCTTATAAAAACCTAGTACAGTGTTTTCTTTTACATAAAGATTTGCTTATAAAAACCTAGAACAGTGTTTTCCATTTATAAAGGTTTCCTTTTAAAAACCTAGTACAGTGTTTTCCATTTATAAAGGTTTCCTTATAAAAACCTAGTACAGTGTTTTCTTTTACATAAAGGTTTGCTTATAAAAACCTTTTCCATTTATAAAGGTTTCCTTATAAAAACCTAGAACAGTGTTTTCCATTTATAAAGGTTTCCTTTTAAAAACCTATTACAGTGTTGTATTTTACATAAAGGTATTACATGGTTAAAGTAAAACACTTTTCCTTTACACAAAGTTAAGATTATAATTAATATAAGCCTGCTTATATAAGACATGAATCATAACAGAATCAATTGCATATTTCATCCAACAGATCTCAGTCTCTGCAAGATTCGGAAGGGAATGATTTAGAGCCCTGCATTTCAGCTAGGCCCGACAGGCCCCGACTTTTTCACACCCCTAGGGCCGGGCTTCGGGCCAATTTTCACGTCATAGTTCACATGTGGGCAGGGCCTCAGGCCTTTTTTGGGTTATCCTTCTTTTTATATTTTTAGACATTAATAAAAAAAATATGAGAAGTTGACGTCGACGATAGAAAAACAAACATAGACATTTCATAACCTCATAACTTTCATAATCGTATAATTACACTGACATATGATTGACATGACAGTTTCACGCACGCACACACGCACACACACAGGTTTCCCGTCAGCGCAACCCACGATTCACCTCATGTGCAAATAATGGAGAATATTAAGAGAAAAATCGCAGCAGCGAACGTGTCTTCAGCGCAGCGGGAAGAGTGATAGAAGAGAGGAGGACTGGGTTAAAACCTTCCACTGTGGATGCTATTCTTTTACTCCACGATCAGGCACAGATTTAGAAATCAGAGGCCCCTGGGCACAAAATCTTGGAGGTCCTCCTCCCCTCTCGTATGCTTGTGGCCCAAACTAACACAGCATCTTAATTTTTAGAAACAGTAAAAGGAAGCTCTGGGTTTTTCTTTAGTTTAAAACAAAACCACTTTCTCCAACTCCATTTCTTATGATGTTAACTGTGATAGTAAAGGAGATCTATAAATATCTATAAAACAAAAGACAAAATGGAAACTATCAAATAACAAAATCAACAGAATTTATTGGAATAAAGCAGATTAAAATCTATGAAAATATAGCCTAATAACTTAACTAAGAATAACTAGTCATGTCTGTACAGTCTGTCAAATTCGAACTAGCCTCCTACAGCGACCACAATTTTAAGTTGGGTACAGCTGCATCACCTTGTCAGGGTTCTGCCCTGGCAGCTTTGTCTGTGTTGTCTTTGTTTAATGTTTCTATGTTTATGTTGTGCTTAAACACGTGGCTGTGTCTTTGTTTGTGTTTGCCATGTGCTCCTCTGTCCCTTCCTCCTTGTTTCCCATTACCACGCCCCCTTGTTTAGTTGAGCCCTTGTTTGAGTGTTAGCACCTGTTATCTCGTTAAGTCCTTGTTTGTCTGAGTGTGCTCACCTGTTCCTCGTGTTCTTAGCTCCCTTTATATGTTTGCTCTTTCCCTCTTGTATTTGCCAGTTCGTTAAATGTTGTACCTCAGAGTACTACTGTGTCTTAGTATCGTTCCTCTTAAATTGTTAGTGTTTTGTTGTAGAAGTTTGTTAGTGCTCTGGTTACTGCCATTGGCTCTGTCCGTCTTGTTCTCTGTTCCAGTCCTGTCCAAATCCTGTCCTGCAAGCAGCCCTGTTCTGAGCCTGAGATACCTGAGCGTTAAGCTGTAAGAAGTCAAGCTGTAAGAAGTTCCTGTCTGGCTTTAGCTGGTTACCTCTGGTCTCACTCTGATCTGCCATATCTTCACTCCAGCCTACGGACACCTCATTACATCTGCTGTTGTCATTGTCTCATCTCTACCTATTGTTTGGATTGCTACCTTCTCCCACCTCGTCGTGTCATCTGTTTATCAATAAAGCTGTTAATTGTCATCCTGCATTTGAGTCCTCCTTCACAGATCCATAACAGAACAAACTGGCCCTTAACTCCTGCCTGGATGACCCCTTGCCTGCATGGGAGATGGATTCTCTCCGTGTTCTGGATTTCTGGGGTTTCGTTAGTTACCTTGGTAATCGCAGTAAGTGGGGAATGCCGCCAAGCCCACCTGCATCTGCCTTCAACTTTCCCCGCCTGTCTCGTCACATTTATGATCCTCCTTTGGCTTCTACGAGGAGACTGAGATCCAGACGGTATAGGGCAGTCCAGTCCACCACATCTACCTCAGAGCCAGTCAAACCAACCCCCACCACTTCTCAGACATCCAGGTCAGTCCCAATCACTTCAAGATCTGACTCACCATCTGTTCTTCAAGATCTGACTCACCATCTGTTATTCAAGACACAGCTAAGTCAACTGCTGTCATCTCTCAGTCAACTATGCCAATCACTTCAAGATCTGACTCACCATCTGTTATTCAAGACACCGCTAAGTCAACTGCTGTCATCTCTGTCAACTATGCCAATTACTTCAAGATTTGAGGTACCATCTGTTATTCAAGACTCAGTCAAATCTACCGCTATCACCTCTCAGACAATAACGCCAGTCAATTCAAGATCTGAGTCACTAACTGTTATTCAAGACTTAGTCAAATTAACCGCAGTCACCTCTCAGACGATAACGCCAGCCCCAGTCACTCCAAGATCGGAGTCACTGTCTGTTATTCAAGACACTGTCAGATCCACCGTAGTCATCTCTCAGAGAATTGTCACTCCCGATCACTTCAAGATCTGAGTCTCCATCTGTTCCTCATGAAACAGCCCAGCAAGCAGTATCAGCTCGTCGTAAGAGGAAGAAGAGAAGGGTATGTGCTGAACAGTCTACATTTCTCCATTCCCAAGCCCCAGATCCAGTGGTTTCTGAGGTGTCAAGCCAAGTAAGTTCTATTCCCATGCCGTTGATAAGCGATGTCATTCCCGCCAAGACAACCTCTACCAGTCCTGTTATGTTTACTGATCCCAGTCCCAAGATGCCTATTGTCATTGCTGCAGAGGCTTTATCTGAACTTCTAACTAGTCTTGTCAAGATCCTGGAGATGCCTGTTAATCCTGTCTTGTCCACTAGTCCCAAGCCTGCTGTTGAGAGGGCGTTAACTGAGCCCGCCGCTGTTAATGAGCGGGCGTTTCCTGAGCCCGCTGCCGCTATGGAGAGGGCGCTTCCCGAGCCCGCTGCCGCTACAGAGACGGCGTTTCCCGTGCCCGCTGCCGCTACAGAGAGGGCGTTTCCCGAGCCCGCTGCTGCTACAGGGAGGGCGTTTCCCGAGCCCGCTGCCGCTACAGAGAGGGCGTTTCCCGAGCCCGCAGATGCTACTGAAAGCGCTGTCCCAGAGCCCGCAGATGCTACTGAAAGCGCTGTCCCAGAGCCCGCAGATGCTACTGAAAGCGCTGTCCCAGAGCCCGCAGATGCTACTGAAAGCGCTGTCCCAGAGCCTGCTGATGCTACTGAAAGCGCTGTCCCAGAGCCCGCAGATGCTACTGAAAGCGCTGTCCCAGAGCCCGCAGATGCTACTGAAAGCGCTGTCCCAGAGCCCGCAGATGCTACTGAAAGCGCTGTCCCAGAGCCCGCAGATGCTACTGAAAGCGCTGTCCCAGAGCCCGCAGATGCTACTGAAAGCGCTGTCCCAGAGCCCGCAGATGCTACTGAAAGCGCTGTCCCAGAGCCCGCAGATGCTACTGAAAGCGCTGTCCCAGAGCCCGCAGATGCTACTGAAGGTGCTGTCCCAGAACCCACTGATGCTACAGAAGGTGCTGTCCCAGAGCCCGCTGAGGCTACAGAAAGCACTGTTTCCAAGCCTTCTGCTCCAGTCTGCACAGCCCAGGAGGGCGTCCCTGTGCAGGTCTGCACAGCCCAGGAGGGTGTCCCCGTGCATGTCTGCACAGCCCAGGAGGGCGTCCCCGAGTCAGTCCCTGTGCATGTCTGCACAGCCCAGGAGGGCGTCCCTGAGTCAGTCCCCGTGCATGTCTGCACAGCCCAGGAGGGCGTCCCCGAGTCAGTCCCCTTACCTGTTTCCAAGACTTTCCCCGATCCTACCAGCCCTGTCTTTGCCCCTAGGTCTGTCAACCCCCCTTGGAAGCCCAGATGAGCTAGGCCAGTTCCTGGTCCCCAAAGTGCCTGGTCCCAGGCAGTGTTCCCATTCCACCCACTGTGTTTCCTGGTTATAAGCCAGTATCCCCTTTGTCAGCTCCTAATCTTTTTCCCGGTTCTGTTCCCACCTGCCATATGCCACCTTTTGTGTTCCCTGGTCAGTTTGGGACTCCCATGTCTATGCCCTTCCCTCCCCCCCAGTTGTTCTCTCCATGGTCTTTGCCTGTTTTGGACCCCTGGAGGCGTCCTTTAGAAGGGGGGTACTGTCAGGGTTCTGCCCTGGCAGCTTTGTCTGTGTTGTCTCCGTTTAATGTTTCTATGTTTATGTTGTGCTTAAACACGTGGCTGTGTCTTTGTTTGTGTTTGCCATGTGCTCCTCTGTCCCTTCCTCCTTGTTTCCCGTTACCACGCCCCCTTGTTTAGTTGAGCCCTTGTTTGAGTGTTAGCACCTGTCTTCTCATTAAGTCCTTGTTTGTCTGAGTGTGCTCACCTGTTCCTCATGTTCTTAGCTCCCTTTATATGTTTGCTCTTTCCCTCTTGTATTTGCCAGTTCGTTAAATGTTGTACCTCAGAGTACTACTGTGTCTTAGTATCGTTCCTCTTAAATTGTTAGTGTTTTGTTGTAGAAGTTTGTTAGTGCTCTGGTTACTGCCATTGTCTCTGTCTGTCTTGTTCTCTGTTCCAGTCCTGTCCAAATCCTGTCCTGCAAGCAGCCCTGTTCTGAGCCTGAGATACCTGAGCGTTAAGCTGTAAGAAGTCAAGCTGTAAGAAGTTCCTGTCTGGCTTTAGCTGGTTACCTCTGGTCTCACTCTGATCTGCCATATCTTCACTCCAGCCTACGGACACCTCATTACATCTGCTGCTCTGCTGTTGTCATTCTCATCTCTACCTATTGTTTGGATTGCTACCTTCTCCCACCTCGTCGTGTCATCTGTTTATCAATAAAGCTGTTAATTGTCATCCTGCATTTGAGTCCTCCTTCACAGATCCATAACACACCTCCCCCTCTTGGCCACCCTCCTTACTAACAGAGTGGAAATCCACCAGTTTAACAGCACAAGGGACTCTTTACTGCCTGGGACCTTATGCAACAGTCTTTTTTCTGGCCTTTCTCCTAGAAAACTCCTCCACGACTTCAGTAAAGTCCAGGGGCCTCATTTATAAAACTGTGCGTAGGAACCTTACTAAAAGTGTACGTGCGCCCGAAAGCCAAAAATGGAGTACGCAAAAAAAATATTCAGACTTATAAAACCGTGCGTACGCCAGAACCTGCGCAGAATTCACTTTATAAATCCCAGTCAGCGGAAGATTGTGCGTACATGCGTCTCCACCCGAAATAACCATATATGGAGCTTACAATGCCTAGTTTTACTATGCAGATCCTCATCCACATATAATTTGCATATGATTATTCATCCACGTGATAACTTAAACGTTATCACGTGGATGAATAATCATATGCAAATGATATAAACGGTACAAGAAACATTACATTAATACAAATCAAGTAGTTGTCTATCCTTGCCTTGTTTTTGAATAGCCTACATAAATCAAATAGTGTAAAATACATTTCAGAGAAAGTTTTTCTCAATCTTTTCCACTTGCCGAATTGTATTTTTAATTGATTTATATTTTTAATGGAAACAGATAGGCCTTGGGCATTATTTGTACGAAACTATTTTCTCAGACAATCTGGTATTATCATAAGCAATTATCTCTGTGGTTAAAACATTAAAGCACGCCACAGGAAAAGTGTTCAAAAACAATCGCATCCACAACAAATATTTCTAATGATTGAATTTAAAAAAGTTGTAACTTCAGTAATGATTTCATATTTAAGTGTTTAACTCCATTAATTTGAATGGCATATTTAATATAAATGTTTATATCAGAAGTATTTTTATTTATTTAAACTGTTATTTGCGTCAGTTTCACTTCAACACGCTCGCTGCCGCGGACATTTAAGAAGGAATGGATATTTGCTTCAAGTGAAAGGCTTGGTGATTGAAATTGTATTTGTATAATCTTTCTGTATATGTTTAATTTTCTTTAGATTTTCTGTATAAAAGTGACCAAAAATACATTTAACTCCAGCTCACCATCGGTGTCCCCAAAGTGCTCCATCTCCAAAACATTCGTACGCATGGGTCAGAGTTTGCGTGCAGGTGCGCAAATTTTCCCGTCAAGTTTTTCTTTATAAATCCCACCTTTTGCGCAGGAACTGGCGTACGCAAGCTTTATAAATGAGGCCCCAGGTCTCTGAGATCTGACTCTATTGCCAGAATTGCCAGAGAGTTCAAGCGCTGTTGACTCATCCTTGTTCTCAGTTCATTTTTAATTCTCGCCTTGTGGGAAAACGAGCGCTCCCCTTCACAGTTTGTCACTGGCAAAGTGAGAAACATCCTCAAGGCCACGTACACATTAGGGAAGACGGATTGCAGGCCAAGTTCCAACACTGTGTTCAGCATCTTTGATGGCGACTTGTCTTGCTCACACATGAATGATCTGAATTGTATGAGCTCGTTGGCAAAGCTGCTGTTTAGGTCTGATGGATATGCACAGAGTAGTGCATTGGCGTGTTTTGTGACTTCACTGTTGCTTGTTGTTTCTGACATGAACAAAACTCCAAATTTATCCGTCAATTCCTTGTAGGCAGACAGGCGATGATCAAGACAGCTAACCAGTTTGTCTATGACAACATAAAACGTGTCTATTTGGAATTTCTTCCTCCCATCATGTAGGTTGCTTGGATCTTCTTTAGGCTCACTCCCTCCATCTCCAGAGGTTTTCCGTTTTCTGCTTCGTTGTAGATCGCACTTGTAGGTGTGGAGCACACCTGTTACATTCAGAGCTGCTTTTTCATACATCTCAAACGGATCACGTTGTGTGGAAACAAACGCACGCAATGACTCGAGTAGTCTCACTGCTGTCAAAATGTTGATGTCACTTTTTTTTGTAGCATTATGCTTGTTGCTTGAAATCTGTCAAGGACTGTATCCCAGAAACAGGCCATAAATGCAGTTTCTAGATATTTCAACTTAGCGCACAGCACCCCTGCTTCATGTTTGGTGTCTCTTTCTTCCTCATCTGAGCTGGCTATATTTGCAAGTGCCTCCTTTATCTTTGCATAGTTTTTCGATAGAACTTTGGTGGCACCTGCTCGACAGCTCCATCGTGTACCTGAAAGAGATTTCAGTGTCAAACTTATCCCGTTGGTGTTGCGGAAAACTTTCCCCCCTCGGTTGGTAGAGGAGGAACAAAATGTGGAAATGTAACTATTTTATGAGGTGGTGATTTCGTATTAATTCATATGATGATTATTAGAAAAAAAAGTAAGTACCTGAAGTACCTGAATTTTAAGCTCACTAATGTCACCACAAACATAGTTAGAATGCTAATGTTTCCATTTAGTTAAGCAGCTTTATCTTTAAGATGAAATCTGTAGATCTTCTTTTAAATAAACGAGTCTAACAATTTTCCTGTAAAATAATGTTAATATCCTTTACGCTGAAACACTTTTTTCTGCACAGACTTGAGAATTGTTAGCAAATATTAATGACTGATTTAATGCAATCACATTGTATAGCATGGCAAAAAATAAAACAAACAAACTCTACTCACCCCTGACAAGAACATTAAACCTTTGGTGGCTCTGCGGCGGCTGTTCTGTAGTTTATAGACGTCAGAGTCAGCGTTTGTGATATTTGTGATGTTCAGAGATCCAGTCTGATCATCCAGCTGCAGTCTGTCACTGAATCTCTCATCAAGAACATCTTCATATGATGAGAACTCACTGAACGCTCTGTTGATTTCAGCTATACAGGTGCTTTCAGATTCATACATCCACAGTATCTGATCATCTCTCTGTGTTTTAGTGTCAGTCTGAAGAGTGACAGAATCTCCTTCCTTCACTGACATAATCTTCTTTTCTAGAGAAAATTATATATATATATATATATATATATACATACACACATATATACTACAATATATCAAGTTTAAAAAGTACAAAAAAAAAAATTCCTTTGCACCATGAACACACATGACTGTACACTAAAAACATATAAAATACATTTCTCACAAATATTTAGTAGTCATAAATATATATATATATGTCTTTAAAGGGGTACTTTATTTGAAGGGGGCAGTTGTGGCCTAATGGTTAGAGTCGGACTTGTACTCCGAAGGTCGTGGGTTTGAGTCTCAGTACCGGCAGGAAATGTAAGTGAGGGAGTGAATGAACAACGCTCTCTTCCACTCTCATTACCCACAACTGAGGTGCCATTGAGCAAAACACCGAACACTCAATCGCTCCTCGGGTGCCGCAGCAAAAAAGGCTGTGTACTGTTCAAAGTGTGTGTATGTGTTCAATAGGCTACTCACTGATATGTGTGTGTGTGTGTGTGTGTGTGTGTGTGTGTGTGTGTGTGTGTGTGTGTGTGTGTGTGTGTGTGTGTGTGTGTGTGTGTGTGTGTGTGTGTGTGTGTAATTGGATGGGTGAAATTCAAGACCACACAATGGCCCTCATTTATCAAAAGTGCGTACACCAAATTTCCAGCGTACATCCAAAACCATGGTGACTTTGAGATTTATCAATATGGACGTTGGCGTACGGCACGCTCAAATCCTACCCCATATGAAAAAAACCTGCATGGTTCATATACAGCAACCATATATCTTCCTTACTTAAATCGGCCAGAATTACCTTCTGTGTTTCATATAAGGCCAATATATGTCCTATACAAAATCAGACCGATTATGGCCACTTTCATACTAAATAGCACACATACAACTTGTAGGGGATTTTTGCGTTGTATATGAATACTGTTAAAAGACTTATATGAGTTTTACATGACAAAAGTATGCAAATGTGTATGGTATTAGTAGAAATATATAAAACTCATATAAAATTCATATATAAATCATTTAAAGTTCTTATATTGAATCATATGCTATTCAAATTGAAGTCATATAGAATTTATACACGTTTTGTGTCATTTGTTTATATGTTTCATACAGATTTCATGTTTTGATGACCAACATCTGATTCACTTATATGCAGTTGGCAGATTTTTAAAGGGATACTCCACTTTAAAATGAAAGTTCTGTCATCATATACTCACCCTCATGTTGTTTCAATCCTTTATGAGTTTCTTTCTCCTGCTGAACAGAAAGGAAGATATTTAGAAGAATATCAGTAACCAGACAGTTTTTGGTCTAATTGACTTCCATAGTATATTTTTTTCCTACTATGGAAGTCAATGAGACCAGAAACTGTCTGGTTACTGATATTCTTCTAAATATCTTCCTTTCTGTTCAGCAGAAGAAAGAAACTCATAAAGGATTGAAACAACATGAGGGTGAGTATATGATGACAGAATTTTCATTTTAAAGTGAAGTATCCCTTTAAATTGTACAGTGCAGAAGCCGGTTCAAGGATTACTAGCTGTCAGAATATCACTGACCTTTATGAAGACTGTTAATTTTCCTACAGGATTTGAAAGAGCAGAATAAAGCAATGACATTGTAAGACACATTAATTGTGAACTGTCTGGGCCTGTTGTTTGTGAACAAATCGAAACATATTATTGCAAATGAACAAAGTTGAGTCAAATATGTTTCTAGAACAGTGATTAAAATGTTGAAAATTGGCTGGAATATGTTTTTCTATATGAACTCTGGTGGTGATGCACTCTAAAAACTTTTAATATGATTTGTGTTTGGTGAAACATTTTTACACTTAGAATATTAATTAGATTTTTAAGCAGTGAAATAAATTACATACATTTACTCAGTTAATACAGTGTAAATAAAACTAATTAAATAGATCTGAGTAACTGCATTTGGTACATTAACAAATAAAATTGAGTAGAAATAATTGGGGGGGGGGGGGACATTTAAAAACAAATATTTATGAGTAATATTAACTGTGTTTATATGCCAGTAATATAAACTTTTTTATTCCCTCTAAACCTTTGTAAAAATATTCCATACAACCACCAGTATAACTAAGTTACATGACATTGGCCTTTATTGTCGATGAGTAGCCTACAGTAATACAGCATATTTTATACTATTTTTAACATATATACAATATTGCCTACATTTAAACTCATGTAAGAAACATTTTCGAAGTAAAACTTAAACATTTAGGCCTAAACATTCAAGTGTAATCAACCGGTCTGTTATCCAGTATCCACCGGATCAGCGCTGGTTCCCATGCCGGAGATGGACTCGCCTCTGCGGTGGAACCTCTAACTTTAGACCGCCGTCCTGCGTCACTCACAGCCGAAAGATGCTGCGACGCGACTGACTCTATAACCTGCCAATAAACAAACAGTGCACAGTTCTGAGGACATTTTATCATCCAAATTAGTTATATTCATTATCTTTAGGAATATAGTTGTGTGTTTTTTTATGCAAGGCGTTAATCATGCGAAAAGAGAGGCGCGAGTCGACACTCGTTTGGCTCGTTTAACATTGCTTCTCTGTATGTTCTTTCGCATTAAATAAAATGATTTAAAGCACATTAATAATTATATAGATAGAATAAAACATGCACACACCTGAATTTCACAGAGGAAATGCACCAATTCTGCGACGCTGAGAAGAGAAGAGGAGAACTGTTCTGGAGACTGGAGAGAGTTCAAACAGCGCGCGCTCACTCAGGGCCGGAGTGGGGCCACTTTTCAGCCCGGGAGTTTCAGGCCCAAGACCGGCCCACTTTTTCCATGGTGGAATTCCAAATTAGCACTTTTTCTAAATTGGATAAATGAAGCAACAGTTCAGCTATTGTGTAGTTTGTATTAATACCATGGTTCAACAAATAATGTAAAGGTTAAATAATAATTCACTTAGACTTTATAAGAAGCAATTGCGACTTTATCACACAATTCTTACTTTATATTTCGCAATTCTGACTTTATAACGCGACTTTATATCACACAATTCTGACTCTATATCTTGCAATTCTGACTTTATAAGCAACTGCAACTTTATTTCACGCAGTTCTGACTTTATATCTTGCCATTCTGACTTTATAAGAAGCAATTGCGACTTTATTTCACACAATTCTGACTTTATATCTCGCAATTCTGACTTTATAACATACAATTGCGACTTTATATCACAATTCTGACTCTATATCTTGCTGACTTTATAAGCAATTGCGACTTTATTTCACGCAGTTCTGACTTTAGGCTATATCTTGCAATTCTGACTTTATAAGAAGCAATTGCGACTAGTTCACACAATTCTGAATTTATATCTCACAATTCTGACTTTATAACACACAATTGCGCCTTTATATCACGCAATTCTGACTCTGTCTCGCAATTCTGACTTTATAACACGCAATTGCGACTTCAGGCAATTCTGACTTTATATCTCGCAATTCTGACTTTATAACACGCAATTGCGACTTTATTTCACACAATTTTGACTTTATATCTCGCAATTCTGAGAAATAAAGTCAGAATTGCGAGCTGTAAACTCGCAATTGTGAGATAAAAAGTCGCAATTATCTTTTAAAATGTTTTATTCTGTGGCAGAAACAAAGCTTCCATACCTCCTGGCCTCTTCCTCCCATCCATCCTCCCTGACGCGTACCGTTACGGTAGGGCCGGTGTTCTGTCGATGTAGCATACTTTGTCAGAATAGCATACCGGAAGTTGAGTTTTATAGCATACCAGTGTTTATAAAGGGGTATGCTGTTTTGATAGCCCCTGGTTTAATAAAAAATACAGTTTATAAAGGGGTGGTATGCTGTTTTGATAGCCCCTGGTTTAATAAAAAATACAGTTTATAAAGGGGTGGTATGCTCTTTTGATAGCCCCTGGTTTAATAAAAAATACAGTTTATAAAGGGGTATGCTCTTTTGATAGCCCCTGGTTTAATAAAAAATAGTTTATAAAGGGGTATGCTCTTTTGATAGCCCCTGGTTTAATAAAAAATACAGTTTATAAAGGGGTATGCTGTTTTGATAGCCCCTGGTTTAATAAAAAATACAGTTTATAAAGAGGTATGCTCTTTTGATAGCCCCTGGTTTAAATTTAGCGCATGCGCAATTCCACAAATTTCACTCCTGCGCATGCGCATTAACCGAAGGTATCCCATTCTGATGGGTATGGTGTTCCGTCAGAACACCGGCCCAGCTATCGGTAGGCGCCGGCGGTGCCGCGGTAGCCTACCTGAGAAAACGTTTTGGAAAAGACGTGTTATGGACCCAACCAACTCTATAGGAGGGGAGGGGAGAACTCCCTCACATGGTACAACCCATGCAGAGGCTGCGCGCTGCGGTGTCAGAATGCGAAATGTGAAAAAAAAAAAATATATATATATATATATATTCTCGACCGGCCCAAAAGTGAAGCGGCCCACCGGGAATTCTCCCGATTCTCCCGATTACCCACTCCGGGCCTGCGCTCACTCAACCGTTGAGCTGTCGTCATGTCAGAGTGGAGAGTGGAGAGTGGAGGGGGGAGGGGTGCATTGTTTTAATTGAGTAAACTTAATTTCTTATGCGTGTTAAATATTAATAATATTGATTTTATTTAAGTAGTATTTGTGGTTCTTGAAACAGATCAGTTTAATTATCCATTCTCAAATATGGTGATGGAAATTTCACAAATATATTAGCTCAGTGTATTTTAAATAAATAATTGGTTAGTCAAATACTAAATTATTTTAGTGAAAAACTTCAAACTTAAATATAACTGTAAATTATTTTTTTGATTTTTTAGAATTTATTTTTTATTTTACCCATAAGAAACCCTTCGACATTTAGGAAAGTTTTTCAGTTTGTAGGTTAAGAATAGAGCTGTTGTATACCATACAGTAGCCTACATGTGATAAAGTTTAGAGAAATTGTCACAAATGAAAATGAAATCTGGTGATGCAGGATTTAAAATGAAAACTATTGATATGTGAAATATGCAACTGTATCTTGTAGAACACACTCTAATAAATAATTTTGTAATTAAAATGTGTGCTTGTGTAGTTTAAATGTTGTGTTTCATCTAAGGCTGATTATACAGTATACAGTAACCATGATTGACTACAGGCATAGGGCTGGACTTAGGACAAGATAAGAACAAGCATGAGTGAAGTACAGCCTTATACTGACTGGTAAACTGCACTGTTTTTTATACACATCCATGCTGGACATTCATATTAAATTAGCATTATTTTCCTATGTTTTTACATCATGAAAATCTATATGGCTTCAGTTGTATGTAGGACATATATGACATAATATGATTAAAAATACACTAATATTATACAATTTATATATGTGGTTTTTGCAGCATATATGTCCCTTACAATATTCTGTTGGAACATATAAGAATCACAGGATTTTTTAGCAAACCTTTTCCATATGGGACGCCAGCTCAGGAGGTGGTGTACGCACGTTTTGAGTTAGTGCGGAAATGCGCAGAAAAACAATTCCTAACACCACAAAATGCACTGACAAACTAAAAGATATGATATATTATGACCCACTGTAAAAAAACAACAACATAGTTATTATAAACTTCAATGTTTTTTTTTTTTTTTTTTGTGCAACATGGCCTTCAATGTTTCATTTGTGTGACTTTACCAAAGCATTTGATTTGTAGGCATATGTATTCCTTCAGTTGCGAGCCTGTGCGCTTTACCTGACGTTTCAGGGTTAGGCCCGGCAGGTGCGCACGGACTGGGTTCAGTAATGAAAGGGTTTCAATGACCAAAAAATAATTCAGACTGACAAAATAATAAAAATGACATTCTTCTTCTTTTAAATAATAATAATAATAATAATACAAATAATAATAATAACGACATTCTTCTTCTAAATAACAATAAGCGTCATTAATAATAAAAATCATAATAAGAAGAAGAATATTACAAATTGTCATGCAATTATTAATGTGAATGAATGGTACTCTACATCACATCATCATCACTATTGTACACCCCAATACATGTGACGTGATACGAAATTAAATGCTAATTGTTTCAAAACACGTGCTGTAAAATAATGCATTGTGATAGGTCATTTGCTCATCCAAGTTTCTCTTCTTTGCCGTCTTCCGTGTGTCCATGGCGTAAAATGAGGGCGTGGGGGAAGCGGAGACTTGAATATATAGGGGCGTGTTATTCTAATGACGATCGTTTTCAGCCGCGGCATTTATCAAAGGCCGGTATTGCGTACACCTGGATTTCAAAGGTACGCTCAGATTCATAAATCAGGCGGTGAGAGGAGTGTAACCCCGGATTTCCACCAACTGCGGAACGGCTGCAGATCGGCTCTGTGCTCCTCCGTCCTTCAATACCCACTAGGTCCGGATTTGTTGCGGAACGGCTGCGGCCATGACTAACAGCTGAAGTCACAAGGACCCACGAGATCTCGCGAATTCACGTATGATCGCGCGATATAATGGCGCTTTTCCACTGCATGGTACGGTACGGCTCGGTTCGGTACGGCACACTTTGGCGCTTTTCCACTGCATGGTACGGTACGGCTCGGTTCGGTACGGCTCACTTATGGCGCATTTCCACTGCATGGTACGGTACGGTACGGCTCGCTTCGGCTCGCTTTAAATGGTACCACCTCTGTTGAGGTTCCAAGCGTACCGTACCGATACTAAAATGTGACGTGCAAACACTGCAGATCACTGATTGGTCAGACAGAATCATCACTACCAGCGTCATTGTATTTACAACACGAGACACTAAACCCGCTAGATTTAAATAGCCAGTAGACAACAGCCAACACAGCGCCTGTTTTAAAAGTATTTGCTTCAAAAATGCTTTAAAAAAAAGAAATGGCTGAATCGTGGTCAGTGGACAAGGTGCAGACGTTCCTCTCGTTGGTTGCCGAGGAGCGGATGGGGAAACACGGAATGAAAAATTCGTATTTAATATGATGATGTCATGGCAGTAGAGACGGACGGCAACTATAACGATCAGTCCCACCCACTTTGAAGCGGTACTAACTGCAGTGGAAAAGCAACCGAGCTAAAGCGAACCGAACCGTGCCGTACCGAGCCGAGTCGTACCACGCAGTGGAAAAGCGAAGCGAGCCGAACCGTTCCGTGCCGAGTCGAACCGTACCGAGCCGAACCGAGCCGTACCATGCAGTGGAAAAGCGCCATAAGTGCTGAATTGCTGCGGAGCTCTCCGGCATCCGGCAAAAATAGAAGCTCTGCGTATCTGCTCCGGAGGGCTGCGGATCGCCGGAGTCGGAACGCAGCCGTTCCGCAGTCAGTGAAAATACACACATTGACTTTGATGGAAACCTATTGACTTCGCCGCCGTTCCGGAGCGGATCCGCAGCCGTTCCGCAGTTGGTGGAAATTGGGGGTGAGCATAATCTTACGCCAACATATACGCCCGTTTCTACGCAAGAATGATAAATGAGGGCCATTCAAAGTATGGGATATACCGTACTTGGCTACATGTCACTTTCACTTGTTTGACCAGATAAAGGTTTGTATTATTGTTTTTACAAAAAAATAACCTTGACATGTATAATTGTCTACAGCTTTTTTCTCTGTAATGCCATTTCCTGCCTTATGGTTTTATTGTCACTGGTGATGGGAGAAACTCAAATCTTTGAATAAATTAAACCAATTGCTTCACAAAATGATTAACTGTTTTGAATCGTTCAAAACGCCACAGGCTGGTGACCCCTACTGATCAAAACAGTGGAAATGCAACAAACACTCAGGCCAAACATGCAAAAAAAAACACATTTTACAAACCCATTGCAAATGTTTTATTTAATGTTAGGCTATATGCTTTATGTTTTATACCGTTTGCACTTATTCACGCAAAATTAAAACGGGTGGTTCTGAACAGTTACTCTCTGAAGCATCAGTGTTATAGTTCTGTCAATAGATAATATTTCCTTTACATATATTTCATTTTTTACACATTATTCTCTTAACTTACACTCATTGCTGCTTTTTTAATTTACAAAAACAACAACAGGTTTTGAAGAATATTATTCCACATCATCTAAACTGTTCTCAGAAAATTAATCTAGATTTTAATCCAGTTATCAGATTGTAAGACTTGAGTTACTCACCGCGGACAGTAACACTGAATATTTCGGATGTCTCAGTTCTGCTCTTGATCTTTAGTTTATAGAGTCCAGTATGGTTGGTTCTGGTGTTTGTGAAGGTCAGAGATCCAGTCTGATGATCCAGCTTCAGTCTGCCATTGAATCCCACATTATCACCCTCAGATGTAGAGAAGATTTAAGCTGTTTTATTCATTCGAGCTATGAGTGTATCACCAAACCACCACTGAGCTGAATTATCTTCTGGTATTTCAGTTTGAGGGTTTAGAGTGACAGAATCTCCCTCCATCACTGACACTGTCACATCAACTTTCTCGACACCAAACACACCTAATGGGAAAAAAATAAATAAAAGATGATCAATCCTGCCATTTTTTTTTTTAAGTTCAGCAAATGTTAGTGAATTTACCCTGTTACACAGTGTTTTTTCATTATTGTACTGAAGTGCTCTCTGTGTGACTGAAATCCACAATCCAGAACTGAGTCTGAATCACTGAGTCTGTATCTGAGCATACTTGTTAAAGTAAATTTTTTATGTTAACCACACTTTACACCCATTTACAACTGAGCTTGATCTCAGTCTCCTAACACATCATTATTTTTGCAGCAGACTGGTGTATTTAAGAAATCAATGCAATGAACCAAAATGAATAGTCTTCCAAAGTTAAATGTCAGATAATACAAATCCACAACGAAAAGTTGTATAATTCTTCAGATATAAGGGAGACCAGACAGTGTTGTAAAATGGAATGAGTTCGTTCACCATCATTTTAACCACTTCAATTCAGTACAGGAGTGTAATCACAGTCATGCGTGAGCACCAGCATCCTCAGAAAACAGTAGAATTACAAAAAAAAAAGTCAATAAAATTATATATAAAGATTTATAAAAAAACAGGTTTGAGGTAAAAGTTCGATTTAAAAAAAACGGCTCATGATGAATACATTTGTTAGGAAGAATGCGAAATAATTGTATTTAAATTTCTCCCATCTCATATTTTTCCCCCATATAACGGTGTCCCTTTAGGGGCTTTGCACTTTGCAGCCTATTTGATCGATGTTTGTTACAAATTGTAGTATTTTTAATTGAAATGTTTGCCATTTGTTCACATTTTTTAACCAAAGTATTTTATATAAAGGTGGAGTTTGTATAATTGCATAATATTTCTGAAAGTAAAACCTCAACCCCACGGTTGTAACAATAGCAATAGCGATAATTACAAGCTTGATGAAGATATGCAAGTATTTTCTATTTCTGGTGTAGACCTATAGTGACACAGAATGTGCTGAAGCAATAAATAGGTTTATCACACATCCTTAACTTAATAACCAAAAATATTTTAGTTAAAGTAGGGGAGACAGGGGGTGGTTGCAACATTTTTATTTTTCTGTCTGTCTGTTTTGGAGTTCTTCTAAGCCAGTGCATTCAAAATGCGATTCAAACTAGTCACAAGTGTCAGCTATTAAATGACATAGTTGTTATCTTTGCAGTACAAACAGAAAATGTGTGGTTTAGTTTCAAACACGAGGAGTGAAATGTTACTATTCACACACGACCCCACCCTACCGACCGACCAAACAATAAAAAAAATAAAGTGTTGTGCAGAATATTACAGGTCGTCGGAGCCCTCTAGTGTTCACTACCAAACAAACCCGAACCCAGAGTACTCCCCCCGTATCTCTTGGTTAGGAAGATAACCAGGCAAGTGTGAGGAGATGGGGTGGAGGAGGGATGCTGAAAACTGTCGAGGAATATGGGTGAATCGACTGTGTGTATTTATAGGCCTTTAATCATGCTGATTGAGTGGACCTGTTGATTACTGATTGCTGCCAGCTGGTTGGAATGACTTGATTGTTTGATCATTAGAAGAACGTGTTCCTCCCGAACCTTGTTAATAAAACATCATTTTGTAGAAAAGTATCAGTTTGTTTAGAAACAACACACATACAAGCAAATTAGATGACAACAGCAAATGTGCAGTTTCTTTTTTCCGGATTAAATATTTGAAACCTAAAGTGTTGAATTAATGAAAATTAATGTGACTCACCGTCCACGAGTAATAAAGCCCAAAAAAAGACGGAAATGTTCCTCATCCTGATTTTGCTTCTGGCCGCATACAAACTGAATAAAAGAAATGATGCTGTAAATAAGGGTGGGCTCGTAGCCAGTCACGTGATTTAGCGAAAGCGTTCCGCCCATGGTTACCCCATACTATTTCAAAACCGTAAAAAAAAATAGCATAAAATAAAAAATAAAATAAATAAAATAAACGTGCGTATAAAATGTTTTTCGGTGTTCTGATTGGTCGTCTCTGATTAGTTTGGAGGTCAACTCAGTCCATCATGACCCTAGGTGAAAAGGAAATATATTTAAATTGTGCGTTTTTGGATATTGCCTACTTAGTATTTAACTTATAGTATTAAGTGCGTATTAAATTTTATATTAAATTGTGCTAAAAATTGAACCACTTCAAGTACATTTAGTAGCCTACATTTAAGTGTATTTCTGTACAGTTCATTTAAAATACTTTCATATTTCTAAAACTACAGTTAGAACATACTTGAAGCTTCATTTTAATGTACTTCAAGAACATTTCAATAGCATTTCAGCTCATTAGAAATATATTAGCATTACACTAATAGTTTATTATAAAGCTGTTTTATTCAGTATTCAAAATTGTATATTAAAAGTGCAAAAATAATTAAATATAAATGTTAAGACATACACACTCTGAAATCAAGAAAACTTTAATATACTTTATTGTGTACATTGCAAAAATAAATACATTAGTAAATAAAATAAAAAAAGTACAGCAGCATATTGAACATAATACATTATAAAGATCAGTGAAATGCTATGGCAGAGCTATATTTATACAATTCTTTGAGAAATATTTCAGTTATACCTGTATTACTGAAATGTACACTATGAATATTACATCACTAAATAAATAAGCATCACGATGCAATTTTCTGAAAAAAAAAAAAGTTATGGAAAAACAATGTGCAGAAGTGAATAATGCATTATTTACAAACTTAGGCATACAAATGGCTGAACCAAAGAAACAGAAGAGTTTGAATGTCACATCTTCATCTTCAAGTGGACGATCACTTCTTTCAGTACGACTCATTTTCTGCAACTGAGTGTGATTCAGACACTGTAGTATTTGAAGACTGCTTTATAACAGGATCTGCGAAGACGAATTTACAGTATATAAAATTAATCAATGATCAATATTTTTTATCCATGTTTAAATATAGGCCTATGTATTATAATTAGGATATGCATTAGAATTTCGTTGACTTCTCAGTTTACCTTTCAAAATGTTACTCCCCACGAGTTTTAATAAAGGTTCAAGTCGTTCCTGGGTTTTAACGGGCATTTATTTGGTCACAGAGTCTTCAAACATGTCTTTACATGTTCCTTTCTTGCTACATTTCCATATTGGCGTCAGAACTGGTATAAATAAACACAGAAAACGTAAATTAACCTTAAATTCTTGCCATACTTGCAGACAATACTAAACGAAATCACATAGAAAACTAAGAAATAAAGCATAAATTTATGCCATGTAAAATAATATCTTAATTGGCTTGTTACAAACATAGTCGGGTAACACAAATAAATCACAAAGAAAGAACATATACCTTTCTAAGGAAATTAGAAGTTGTGCAAAATATTGTATGCCAGGACAACTAGGACAAGCGACTTGCAGCTTTACCAAAAAACAATTAAATAAACAGATTTTTACATTAATGACTCAAAGGAAGCACACATTAGACACCTGAAATGGACACGTTGCAAACATTTTCCTACAAAGACTGACCGAATCACCTTTTAATAGGCCTGATTCAAAAATCTCTAACAGAGGTATGAGATTAAACCATACACACTCTCTTCTTCGCTTGTTTCTGGTCTCAGATTTCAGTTTTTCTTCTATAGCAGCTGGTCTGAGAAACAACAAATATAAATATTTCAGAAATTGTTCAGTAAATCAGAAATAAATACAGCTTAATTTTGCAAATAAAAACATTTTGCAAATAAAAACAATGTTAATGTAATGTTGTACATGTTATAATGAGTAATTGTGTTTTTTTGCAGATGCATTGGACAATGTTTTATAGTTGTTTTAAGACAGTAAAATGTATCCACATAGATTTTAAACAGATTTATCAAAGACTTTAGACTTTGACTACCCAGTGCTGAAGTGTGCTAGAAATCAGTGTCAGCATCATGTTACAGCGATTATCGTCAGTATTCAACCACGTGTTAGTCATATTAGCAAATGCATAGCAGACCTATCCACCTAGAAAAAAAACCCTAAAAAGTGAGCTATTTATTCATGCAAACATTAATTAAACTTACCAGTAACTTCAGACTTGCATTAATTTTGAATTAACATTAACTTTAACTTGAATTGAACATTAACTTGAAATTGCATTAACTTCGACTTGAAAAGCTTGGCTCTGATTGATCCAATTGAATGTAGCTGAACTGAAAAAGACTTGCTGTTACACTTTGTGTCAGTGTAACAGACAAGTAACGTTAATTTAATACAAATCTTACCTAGAATCACAAAATAACGAGGTTACAAATGTAAGGCCATGCAAACCTGAAGAAGCTGGATAAAAATAAAAACACGTTTTCTATTAAAATAGTTCCCCCCCCCCCCAAAAAAAACTTTACATTCTGTTATGATCACTCACCCTTCAGTAGTTCTAAACCATTTAAGACTTTCGTTCATCTTCGAAAGAAAAACTGAGATATTTTAATGAAACCTGAGAGACTATCCCTCGGATGATCGATTCACCAACACTGTTCACAAAGTCTGTTTCAAAAAGTTCATCGCAAAAAACATCACCTATCCACAGGAATCTTGTGGTTTCCTCCAAGTCCTCCAAAGAGACATGATCGCTCTTATATAATTGAAGTGTTTAAATTTATACTTCTAAATCTAATCACATTAAAGCAACATACACAGAGATTACACACACTCAGCATATCTGATAAACAGAAGCTCTGAGGTAGTGATGTTACATTTGACACTGAAGCTTCAAAGCAAGTATCGAGTAGCGAGTATGCAGCGCGTGTTGTTTTCAGAGAAACAAATGAATATCTGTCCGAACCCGGCCCGGCCCGGCCCGGCCCGTCGGGTACCGCGGGTCCCGTCGGGCTCGGGTCGGGTATCATCCTCTAACCCAGACCACTAGCCTATACTCTACAGGTTTTTGGAAGTTTAAGTCCATTTACAAATGTTTTATTATTATATAAATTAGCCTATAGACTATGTTACATGATATATTCTGACACATAAACAGCATAGAAACAGCAACATTTACTTGCATTTACTTGCATCAAGCAACTCTGTTGGTATTTTTAAAATTAGTATTAATATATTCTATTGCCACACTTATTTATTTATCAGAAAACTGAACATGTAGCGTTGTCAGGCTTTTATTTGTGCTTAATGGATCAAACAACGGCGCTGCGCACTCAGCTGCTCAAATATGGCTGCTATAAATTTGACCTGCCACAAGATGGCGCTGTTTTTAACACTCTTGCTGCTTCAAATCTTTTCCCGAAACATTCACGGGAAAGCCTCAGTGCTTCATGAGGCTTCATTTGCCCATCCCTACTCTGAGGTGCGAGGCGATCTCATTATCATAAGAACCATTAAAAGTAAAATAATATGATGTTGAAATTCTTGTGGGAATTTCAGTAGCACAAACGTATACTACACACACACACACACACACACACACGATGAAGGACCTGCGCCTGGACATGACGACAACGCAGTCCTTAAAGGTGAACTAAGTAACTTTTTTTACCTTAACTGAACAGCTTCGGAGTCATTGGAATGGTTATATTACTTATTTCGGGTTGAATGGTGGTCGTTTCGCACCCCCCTGGTGCCCGTGAGCGGAAAATACGCACTTGCAACTTTGAGCCGGCGGGCCGCCGGCCGCTGCGTCAGGAATTCTCGCGTGATATCAGGTCTCGCGATGTAAACAATTGCTTTACGGCCAAAAGAAATCTGCTAAAATGCTGTCATTATTGCGCTCCCTCACGCTGTCCGAACCCGAATGAAGAAGACGTTTTAAAGAATGTCCCATCTGCTTTGATGTCGTTGATCTACTAGCCATGGTGTCTGAGAATCACCAACGAGTTTTTACAACAGTGTTGTCAAATATCTATTCCGAAGCTGTGGGGGGAGCTCTAGAGAGAAACCTGCGAGCAAAAAGCGAGAATACAGGGAAGAAATCCCGAAGCTACTGAGTGCTGCTTTAAGTGTCAACTCTCTCCCCTTTGAAGGCCTCTTTCTCCTTCCCCTTACCTCTGTAGGCTACAGAGAAAACGTTGTCAAAATAGTTCCAGTTAACGTGGTCTTAAGAAGCTGTGCCGGCGAGTTATCAGTCTGCTCTAGAATCACTCACTGCATTTTAATACCATTCATCACAGTGATGTGGCGTCAGCGTGGTCTCAAGTTGAACACCATTTCTAACCGGTGTGCACTGCTTCAAGTCAGCCACCGATCGGCCTGCGCAGCGCTGCATGAAGTTGAACACATCTAATCAGAACATGTTGCATAAACAGTGCAAGCACATAGCAATATCACATGATGGGATCAGGGAATCACATGACAAAACCAGGAACATACAACAAAATAGACATGAATTGTATAATTCATGTTAATTTGTACAGTGTTTTGCGAATAAGTTTTTCTTAATCTGGCCAATAAAAGACAAATCTACTAATCATTTGTATTATACATGTGTTGTTAAAATGTCCAAAGTTATAAAACTGATCCGACATCCGATATCAGGTAAAAACATCCAGATTCTGGTTAATGGGTTCACCCCCTAGTGGCAAAAACTGAAAAACATTTGTGACGTACTGAAGCCTCGTTGTCATCTCGGAATTGTACTATTATTGTAGTGTACTGTATCTCCACAAAATTTTTATTTAATTTTATTTATTTATTTATATAGGCCTAGTTTCACAGACAGGGTTTAGATTAAGCCAGGATTAGACCTTAGTTCAATTAGGACATTTAAATAGCTACTATAAATATGCCTTAAAAAAAAAAACATTACTGGTGTGCATATTTTAAGATATGTCAGCAAGTTGCTTTGCATTAAAACAGCTCAAACATGCATTTTAGTCTGCGACTAGGCTTAAGCCTTGTTTGTGAAACCAGGGGAGAGAGATTTAAAGGACAGACTAAGACAAAACCTGGGGAATTCTATGACTACACTGTGCTGATCTGTGATCTATCAGTTCAAGAATGACACCAGAGTACATTAGAGACTGTGACAAATCAAGCTAATTTTAAAACATTCACGCGCCAAGCCTTGTGGGCAGCGTGCCAACATATTGCGCAACTGCGACCCGAGTTCGATTCCCGGCTCGAGGATCCTTTGTCGATCCCATTCCCCACTCTCACTGCCCCATGCTTTCCTGTCTACTCTGTACAGTCCCATCCAATAAAAGGCATAAAAAGGCCAAAAATATAACTTAATAAAAACACCTTCACCCCCTCCCCCCAGGGGATCCGTAAGAATCAAACACTTCGGCATTAGAGGTACAATAAACCGTGTGTCTAAGTGTTTAACACTCACGTTAAATTCCAAGAAGGCAGCAGAAGGTGCATCTAAGTCCACATAAAAAGTAAAAAAATCTACAAGCTTCAAAAAGGGCAAAGTCCAGCAGTTATCTTGCACACTTTCAACAGAGTCATCAGACTGAGGAACGGCAACACTCCTAAAGCCTTAAACCACAACATGCATAGGTTTTACTAAACTGAGATTTATTTGGTGAAAGTAAGACCTCAATTATGGTATGCAAAAATCAATCTCAAGATAACAAATACAAGTTTGTTCAATATAACAAATACCTTTATATGGATCTGTACACTGATCTCAGGACAAAGATCTCTCACATTTAGAGAGGAGTTTGTACAAGTCAATTAACATTTTTATGTGGTCCAAGAAGTAAGCAAGCGTTTATGCAGAGGAGTGTGGAAGCTAAACTATTAGCACCCTTAGGTACTGCATGACATGGAGGCACACTCGCAATCTCTTGCATTCTTTTACCCTGTGGAAAATTTAAATACTCTGTCATTTTTGGTCATACAGATACGAGAAATTAATCATTCAAAGTTGCATTTATTTGTGTACACTCACAATAACACCAAAACGCTGTGCTTTTGTAAAATTGAGAAAACAAACAGGATTTGCACTTTCTATAAAAAGCTTGAAATGTCTACTTTTAAATGAAAAAATTAAAATAAAACTATAATCTCTGATTATGTATTCTGAATGAAAAGGCAGCCCTTGGCTGAAGGGACTGCTCCACTTTTTTGAAAGATGTCTCTTATGCCCACCATGGCTGCATTTATTTAAAAATACAGTAAAACAGTACAATTAATGCAATTTTTATATATTTTGAAAAGTAATTAATTCTTGTGATCAAAGCTGAATTTTCAGCATCATTACTCCAGTCACATGATCCTTGATCCATGATGCTGAAAATTCAGCAGCTTTACCAAAACAGAAATAAATTACATTTTACAATATATTCACATAGAAAAAGGTTATTTTAAAGTTTAATAATATTTCACAATCACAATATTACTGTGTTTACTTTATTTTTGATCAAATAAATTCAGTCTTCTTGGTGAACATTAGAGACGTCTTTCAAAGAGGAAAATCTTACTGACCCCTAACTTTTATTATGGTGGTAAATTATTATGTTATGATGGCTTATATTCTTATCACTTAAATGATACTGTAGCATATAGTATTCCATAGAGACTGTGTCTGTTCTCCGAGCAATGAGGACAAATAACACATTTACTAGGGATCTAGAAAAAATCTGATTGTTATTATATACCACATAAACCTAAGCAAAAATAGGGACTACTGCACCTATGGTGCAAAATACGCGCTTGTTCATGCTTCGCTGACATTTGTGATGTGAAACAGGTGTAATAGACCTAACTGAATCATTGTCATTTAAGAATAAGACCGCGTAGGTGTGTGAATCAAGATCGTGATCTTTTAATGATTAATTGTGTAGCTCTCCAGCTATGCTAATCTTCCTTCTTTTGATTTCCTGTTTTTATCTCGGAACGGTTATTAGATATTATACCAGTTCCAGTTTGGATTCAGCCTCACTTGTGAAGACTTCCGATGACACCAACACTAGATGGACATCCAAAACTGTCAGATACTAACCCTATATAATATAATCGTTGCATTTAGGGTAAGGTCAAAGATTTTCAACTCTCTTTGTATTGTTACAATGTTGGTAATTAAATGCATACATTAAATGTGTTGTACTAAATGTGTTAAACTTATGTTTTAGACAAATGGATTTGTTTGTGAAGAAAAGACTACATAATTTCACGGTAAGCTATTTTAGTGATACATAAACTGTTTTTTACATAAAAACTTTTTAAAAATTCATTATGCTGCAAAATAACCTCTGATGTCTCATTCAAGACCATCATACACTCTTCCTAGAGTTCTTCCTTCATATACATTTAAAGCTGAAACTTTACAGAAACACCCTGTCACATAAACTGTCACATAAACACCTATAATGTTAATAATTTACTTAAAGTTTGTGATGCAACTGCTGTCCGATTCAATACAGTTGCTGCTTCATCTTTTAACAACAGTTTCTTTGTGAACTTTCCATTACACTGTGCCTCGTTTACAAAACAAAATGCTCTAAACAAACATATAATCCTCCAAAGCTCTCTGGGACACCAATAAAATAAACCATCCACTTGTTTCTGATGCTGTTGTCATAAACAATGGAGCGTAGTATGTCTGAAGCTATCTAACCAGAACCACCTCAAGTAACCACTGACAAACATTCTTTCTTCTTTTCTTTTAAAGATGCTGCCATAAATTGCACTTGAAAGCAAAATCAAATATTTAAATATATTTTTTACATAAAATTCAAAATATATTTACATACATCCTCAGTGTGGAAAAAGCTTCAAATACAAACAAGGTCTTGAACGTCACATGAGAATTCACACTGGAGAGAAGCCACACACATGTGATCAGTGTGGGAAGAGTTTCACACAAAAGGGAGTCTTAAATGAACACCTGAAAACCCACACTGGAGAGAAGCTGAAGACATGTGATCAATGTGGGAAGAGTTTTTTACAAGGATACCTTAAGTATCACATGAAAATCCACACTGGAGAGAAACTCCACACATGTGATCAATGTGGGAAGAGTTTCACACTAAAAGGATCCCTTATGTATCACATGAAAATCCACACTGAAGAGAAACTTAACACATGTCATCAATGTGGGAAGAGTTTTTCACAACAAGGATACCTTAAATATCACATGAAAATCCACACTGGAGAGAAGCCGTACACATGTGATCAGTGCGGGAAGAGTTTCAGATCGGCAAGTTCTCTTAGAGTACATCTGCGTTCTCATTCTGGAGAAAAACTATTCAACTGTAATCAGTGCGGTACATTTTTTATTTGGCAGGTTCCCTGAAGAAGCACATGATCGTTCATTCAGAGGAGAAGCCTCACGTGTGTTCTTTGTGTGGAAAGGGATTTTCATGGGTGAATGGTTTAAAATCACACCAGAAAAGACACAGCGGTGTGAAGAATTATGTGTGCTATGTTTGTGGAAAAAACAATTTTACAGAGGGTGAACTGAAGCAGCACCAGAAGAGAAGCTGCACACAATAAAGACTCCTTAAGGATCACATGAAAATCCACACCGGAGAGAAGCCGCACAGTTTCAGAAGTGTTCGAGCTTTGAAATTACATCTGTGTTCTCATTCTGGAGAAAGAAAGAAGCACAAGAAAGTTGAAAAGGGGAAGCCTTAAACATGTTCTGCATGTGAAAAAAGTTTTAAAGTACTCCAGAAAACGCATACCAGTGTGAAAGACATTTGCTACAGCTGACAAAACGTCACCAGAGAATTCACATTGGAGGAAAACCTTACAAGTGTTCACAAAGAGATTCAGTCCGTCAGGATGACCATTTCACGGTCCTTCATGTGAAAAAATAAATTAGCTTCTCTACTCACTCATAATGTCTGAAATCATAATTCCTGTTCGGATCCAGATTTTTTAAGTTTAAACGTAACACAAAATGTCGAGCAGTAAGAGTTGTATCTTCCACAAAATCACAACATTTTCATAGTAAACTAATGAGATTAAGATTTACTAAGTTTCTCCTACAATATCAATACACCATGCCATCTGATTCCATCGCTGTACTGTCATTTTAAAATGACTTTAAAAAATAATTATGATGACGAAGTTGTTTCTACTTCTACTGGAAATGGTAGTCAAACATTTCTGTAGGAAGTTGTGGCCTAGACCCTTAAAATGACAAATGTTTATTCAGTGTGAAATGGCGCAGTTCAGAAACTAATAAAATAGATGAAACAGTGCTTCACTCGATCACATTTACATTTACATTTATTCATTTAGCTGACGCTTTTATCCAAAGCAACTTACAATTGCTATATATGTCAGAGGTCGCACGCCTCTGGAGCAACTAGGGGTTAAGTGTCTTGCTCAGGGACACATTGGTGTCTCACAGTGGATTCGAACCCGGGTCTCTCACACCAAAGGCATGTGTTTTATCCATTGCGCCACCGCAATGTTCACACCAACAAATGTGTGAACTTTAGTCATGTGATTCAGAAACATGCTGACCATATTTTATATGCCATACTACAGATATTGTTCCTAAAATAAAACTGGTAAAACTTCAGGAAGTTGCATTGAGCAAGGACTAATGAAAAAATGTGTTGATACAAGTGTTGATACTGAATTAAAGTACGAGGGGTATCGTATCTTCGTGCTAATTGTTGTTCTTTGAAGCTTCATATAAGCAGTTACCAAATTTGGTAATCTGGTACAAAGATATGGTACGGAAATAGAACATAACAATGACGATTCTGGAATTTTGGAAATGCATGCTGTCCTAAACTTTTGCTTTTAAATGATGACTCGTTTTACAGTTTCTGTCTCAGAAAAAGTTGTTGTTCTCTGGATTCACTGCAGCTCAGAAAATTATTGCCTTACGTTGGCAACCTTCACACTTTAGCTTGGTCACGAACATTGTGATCATGAAGCATCAGTGGCAAGGATACACTGGGCCTCTCAAAAAACTATTGCAGCATGGTTAAAGGCAATTTCTAAAATTAAGAACTTGCTGTAAAAAATACATGTTTTAAATCTCTTTATACTGTACTTGTATTATGGATTTAAAAAAAAATATATATATATATATTATAGATTGTTTATGATTGTGCCTAATGTGATTTAGAGGGAGTGTGGAGGGAGAGAAGGGGGGTTTAAATGGTTGATTTATTTAAAATGACAATATATTTTGGAGTAAATTATGGTTACCATGCTAAAGGGTTCATTACTTTGATTTCATAAATGTTAGTTTTCATCGACTGTATCATGTGACTAGTCAGCCTTCACGTACACATACATGAACTGTGTTTATTCTTCCTGACTGAAGAGATTCTTTTTTTATAAACCTCATGTTATCTACTGATATTTTTCAGAGAGTAGAGTATTTTTATCTCAGGCTTTTGGAGATAATGTTGCTCACACTTATTTAGTTTTCTCTTAGTTTGTGTTTTCTGTCTGGTGAGTTATAAACATGTTATTATGTCTTTACTGTTAATGATAATGTAGGCCTACTTTTGATGTTCAGAATTTTGTTCTCCAGGTGTGTTTAATGTTGAGAAAAATGAAGTGAAGAGAGTTTCGCTGGAGAAGGGAGATTCTGTAACTCTGCACAGTGATGTTAATTGAATATTTTAAAAGATTGAGTGGAGGTTTGAAAACACGCGTATAGCTAGAATCAAGAGAGCGATTGGAGACAATCCTGAATATGATAATGATGAGAGATTCAGAGACAGACTGAAACTGGATCAGACTGGATCTCTGACCATCAGTGACATCAGAACCACACACAGCAAAATCCCCAGTGTTAAATTAACACTCCTCAGTGTACATATGTGTCCACACTACAGAGTGTTAAAATTAACACTGAAGCAGTGTTGAAGTTAATGAGATAATTAAGTGATTAATTAAGTGATGATTGGCCATTAGTGGTGACACCTAATGTTAATAAGCAGAATCATTGACGGAAAGAGAAAAAAACAATAACAGAAAAAAGAGAAACACAAGAACTACAACTGACTTCGAGTCAATACACATTGTTGCACTTATTATTACCAGTTTGACTTTATTTCTGTCATACATCTACAAAAGTTCTTGAGATTCAACAGAAGTTTTGACGGTAATGTTTTATGGAATTTTTTGTGTTACCATTATGATGGTCAGTGTTTGCTTTAGTTGGGCTCTTGACCCTTTCCTTTTTTTAATGTTAGATTTCTCTGACTGTTCCAACATTGTGTTTATAAAGCACATTTTTTTACTGCAAGAGAAAACATGTCCTGCTCACAATATGTTTTGATGATAATGACATGATCAGCATGTAATGTCCTGATTCCATGATGCAATTCAAAGTCTAAATCTTTGACTATATGCTTGATGTCTCGTTTTAGAATTGGTGATTGTATTCCTGAGATTCTACAGTTTGAGATCCAAAAGCAATATGAATTTTTTTTTAAATACTTTGTGCACAGAAGTTATTGTGTTTAAACACACAGATATCAAGAATCAGCATATGAATCTCAACAATGGTGACAATAAATAAAGAAACTAGTGACAAACAGATCAACTCTGAACATCACAAAAACTACTAAAGGCATAACAAAACAATAGCAAAATAAAAGCAAAAAAACAAAACAATGAAAATTACAGGACAATTCAGCTGCATCATTTATTCACGCTGCAATGCATGATGTGAGCCATTGATGCGTTCTGATTGGTGGCTCCCATCATGCACTGCAACATGAAGCATTTGTGTGATTGTCACCATTGTTGAGATTCATATGTAGATTATTGATGTCTGTGTGTGATTTATAAACCTTCAGATCATTAAAACATTGCTGAAATACTGTAATACATTAAATACTGTAGTGAAAAAATAATAAAGCAATTGGATAATCAATTTATAATGCTGGGTGAGATCAGTGAATCAGGTCACTAGTAATTTCATCATCGAAACATAACCAGGGCTGCATTTCCCAAAAGCATCTTAAGCCTAACTTGATCACAGACCAACTGCAACAAATGGTCTGTACGATTAAATTAGGCTTACGATGCTTTCAGGAAACACAACCCAAGTCATAGTTGCTCTTGCCACAACAAATGTGCTTTATAAACACAGAGTTGGAGCAGCCAGAGAAATACTAATGTTAAAAAGGAAAGTGTCAAGAGCCCAACTAAAGCAAACACTGACCACCATAATGGTGACTTGAAACGAAAAATTCCACAAAATATTACCGTCTAAACTTCTGTTGAATCTCAAGAACATTTGAAGAGCTCTTTTCCAAAACGGGATAAACGCCATTTAAAAAAAAAATGAGTTTGTCATGTCATTTTGCTGTGTACTGCACCTATTCACTGCTCCATCAACGTTTCATGACAAATCGCTATATTTACTTGTTTAAAATGTACTGCAAGATGCAGTTTCTTTCCAAAACGAGATAAGCGCCAAACCTATTTTTAGCCTAAACGGGATATATCCTCTCAACCAATCAGAATTCGGTTAGCGTTCTACGCAATCCAAATAGGCGGCGATCTGAACAGAGGTTTGTTACTTTGTTTATGTTCATTCATTCCTCAAAATGAGTGCTTTAAACTGCTGTAACACTTTTGATGGCCTTGATGAGCAAGTGAGACCTACACCTGGGGGTAGAAAACGCAGACTGGACAAAGAAAATCACAAAAAACAACAAAAAAAGAAGGTTCGTCACTCGGGTGGCGCGTTAATACCAACAGTGGGATGTCAACACAAAGCTGCCGCCAAAGGTTTCTGTCAGGCCGAGAGGCTGTCGCCGGACGATCTGATGGTAAATTTCAACTACTTTTATGGAAAACCAAACAAGGTTGACCAGGACCAGGCCATACTTCATCTCCTGGACATCACGCAAGTGACAAGGAAGCGTCCGAAAGTCCAGGACATTAACAAACAAAAAGACCGGAACGTATCTGTTAAGTACAGTCTTTTGTGCAACAGACATCCGGAGAAAGTGCCCGTTTGCAAGGCGACCTTCATAAAAGTGTTTGGTGAGTACAACTTTCGTTTCAGAATTGATTAGTATACTACCGTTTTGTTGGTTTCCCCCTCGCAATAAAGATATTTTCCTGTAAAGAAGCCTGCTAACGTGACATTAAAAGTACTGAATAGTTCTACTAGCCTACTGATAGATAGACTGGCCTTTGATACACTGACCATGATAAGGTGCTATGGTAGATTGTGTGTAGTGATGATAGTGCAAAAGTACAAAATGCGGCCAGTAAACAGTGCAGGGATATGTGCAAAGATGTGATTGTTGTTACATATGATTGGACATTATGTTGTTGTTACATGGTATGTCATTGCTATAGAGCAGGGCTCACACACACATTTTCTATGAGGTTTTGATGCTTTGGCAATACAAAATGTATATATATATTTTTTTGTCATGCCAATAAAGCTTATTGAATTTAGAGAGAGAGAGAGAGAGAGAGAGAGAGAGAGAGATGTGTGTGTGAAAGGTGATATGTTAAAGGGATAGCTCACCCAAAAATGAAAATTCTTTCATCATTTACTCACCCTCAAGTTGTTTCAAACCCAAATGAATTACTTTTTTTCTGCTGAACACAAAAGAAGATATTTTGAAAAATGTCTGTAACCAAACAGTTGATGGACCCCATTGACTTCCATAGTAGGAAAAAAAAATACTATGGAAGTCAATGGGGTCCATCAACTGTTTGGTTACAGACATTTTTCAAAATATCTTCTTTTGTGT
Source organism: Leuciscus idus (assembly GCA_021554675.1). Lineage (NCBI taxonomy): Eukaryota > Metazoa > Chordata > Actinopteri > Cypriniformes > Leuciscidae > Leuciscus > Leuciscus idus. The sequence goes on along the minus strand of CM038625.1, from coordinate 21,400,170 downwards.
TCAGCAGAAAAAAAGTAATTCATACAGGTTTGAAACAACTTGAGGGTGAGTAAATGATGACAGAATTTTCATTTTTGGGTGAACTATCCCTTTAAGCAAAAGCAGTTCCTAACCCCTGCTAAGGAGAAAACTGAAAGGGGGAGGGAGTAATAGCAAGTTAGTTGTGTGTAATTCTGTTTATTTCATACTGGCTCCAATGTATATGACAATCTAAATAATTTACTTTCACAGGCATCAGCAAAGGCCGTGTGTCCCGGGTGGCTCAATATTACGCTGAGACTGCTGAGGCTCGCCCAGAGAGAAGAGGTGGTGCACGACACAGTGAGGAGCATGCAAGGAGAAGGCAACTCATTGTTGAGCACATACAGTCTTTCACCTGCAGGGCCAGCCATTATGGCCGGAGAGGTGCACCAGGCCGCAAGTATCTCCCCAGTGACCTGAATGTGCACAAGATGCATGAGCTCTTTGAGGCTCAGAGCCATGCTCAAACCAGCTATTCCCTCTATTACTCTGTGTTTTCCAAGGAATTCAATCTTGGCTTCGGTCACCCAGCTACAGATGCATGCGCTGATTGTGCCAAGTACAAGATCAGGATTACAGACCCAAACCTTACTGACACAGAGAAGAGGATGGAATCGGCATCATTCATCTTGCATCGTCGCAGAGCGCGCGTTTTTTATGAGATGTTAGGCAGGGTTGCTGAAGGTCATCTGACCCTCTGTTTTGATATGATGCAAAACCTGGTGCTTCCAAAAACCGCGATAGGACAGGCCTATTACTCACGCCAGATGTATCTGTACCTGTTTGGTGTGGTTGTGCACCATGGGGAGAACAGTTACCAGGAAAAAGATGATGTCCATCTGTATGTGTGGCAGGAGAATGAGGGTAGCAAAGACAGCAATATGATTGCTTCTGCGCTGAATGACTGCCTCAAGGTTCAACTTCAGGACAAAGTCAGCAGATCCAGGGGGCTTCGGCTGTTCAGCGACTCTTGTTTTGGGCAGAACAAGAACATGAGCATGGTGTCCATGCTGATGGAACTTCGGCAGCTTTTCCCCAACCTTGGCATAGAGCACACCTTTCCAGTACGGGGCCACAGTTATCTCCCTGCAGACCGAGTCTTTGGCAGAATTGAGCAGAAGATCAGGAAAATGGACACAATTCTGCTACCACAGGAATACCACGCCATCCTGCAGCAATTTGGCAACGTTCATGTTTATGGCACAGACTGGGAGGCGTTTGATTACAGGTCAGCCTCAAAGGACTGTGTCAAGGCTCAGAGGAGCTTTAAAATCAGTGAATCACGAATGCTTGACTTGAGTACCAACAAGGTGGGTGTAAAGACGACTTACAATGGGGAGTATTGTTTCCATAGTGTGTTAAAGCGGGGCAAGCGGTGGGCTGACCTGAAACCTGAAGTACTTCCAAAGCAAAGCTCTGTTAAGGCCGCAAAAAAGAGAGATGTGCTGGCACTATTAGGAGCAATAGGTGTGTCTGATGCTGTGAGGGCTTTTTATGATGATGCACTGTATCAGGTGACTGACAATGCAGGCCTGAGTGATGACGAGTGATCCACACACACACACACACACACACACACACACACACACACACACACACACACCCTCTCTCTCTCTCGCTGTCCTCTCACACACTCAAAGCACATCTCACACACAGACACTATGTGATTTTTTTTTTTTTTTTAGATGTATAGCAGACAACTGTTTTACAGGTTCGACACTTTACTGTATGCCTTACTGAATGTATTGCACTATTGAATGCATTATTGAATATTGAATATTTTTCATGCATATTTGTTGGACAAATTGGTCCTACTTGTTACAGGTTTGACACTTTACTAAAAATGACTCTAAATGTATTACTTAATAACTTATTGAATATTGTTATCATTACTATGACTTTTTTCAGGTTCAGCACCGAATGACTATTAGCCTAAATGTGTTACTAAATTATTTGAATGTATTTTTAACATTGTTGTATTTAAGGACTGGTATTTGTATGTGTGTTATTTTTAAATTATTTGTTTTATGTGGTGGACAATATTAGAACATGTCACTGGAAATATTTATTTTATTTTTACTATTTATTTTATTTGGCTTTTATTTATTTCATGCATTTGCACTTATTTAATTTATATTAATTTATACTATGAGTACCTGATTATATGTTGCATGTTCTCTTGTTTGTTTGTTTTTTAAAAGTTTTTTTTATTTTTTATTTTTTTATTGATGGATTTATAGCGTTTTGAAAACAAAAAAAATGAACTTTGAATTTATCATCAACAATATTGTTGTTTGATTTAATAATCATTGTTCAACATGTTCAGACTGAGCCAAAAAAAACATTTTAACAGGATGAATTGAATATTCACAAAATGTGTGGGTCTAGGTAAAAAATGTAATTTTCCTGAAAACGACTGAAATGGATTTATCCCATTTTGGAAAAGAGCTCCTCATTTGTAGATGTATGACAGAAATAAAGTCAAACTAGCAATAATAAGTGCAATAAGGTGTAATGGCTCGAAATAAGTTGGTGTTTCTCTTTTTTCTGTTCTTGTTGTTTCTCGTTCCTTCAATGATTCTGCTTATTAACATCAGGTGTCACCACTAATGGCCAATCATCACTAAATTAATCACTTAATTATCTCATTAACTTCAACACTGCTTCAGTGTTAATTTTAACACCCTGTAGTGTGGACACATATGTACACTGAGGAGTGTTAATTTAACACTGGGGATTTTGCTGTGCAGACTCTGGACTTTATCAACTAAGTATCGTGATTAAGGATGAGGAGACAATCCAGAGATTCAATGTTACTGTTGATGGTGAGTAGAGAATTACAGTGTACTTTTACTGTCCTTTTCATATTCTCATATTCTTTTCTTATCATTGAACTCTGTCCGATATGTTCAGTTACATCAGTGTATCATATTAGGATTTATTTTCTAAGCTGATATCTGTCTTTTGTTGAACATTAGATCAAACTGACACATTCACCGCATTAATGACTGTCTCCCTTTATCCGTTACAGTTCCAGATCCCCGTACTACATCACAACCTCCTTCCCAGTCTCCTCCTCCTCCTTCTTCTCCTCCTCCAGTCTCAGTCTCTCTGATAGTGTTGATCTCTTCTTCTGCTGCTGGATCTCTGATGATCGTGACTGTTATCATGATCTTCTGTATGTGCAGGAAACACAAAGACACAGGTACTGTAGATGCACAGCTTATACATCTGTAAACAATAATGTGAAGCAACAATATTAGAGAAAAATACAAACCCGATTCCAAAAAAGTTGGGACACTGTACAAATTGTGAGTAAATAAGGAATGGAATAATTGACAAATCTCATAAACTTATATTTTATTCACAATAGAATATAGATAACATATCAAATGTTGAAAGTGAGACATTTTGAAATGTCATGCCAAATATTGGCTCATTTTGAATTTCATGAGAGCTACACATTCCAAAAAAGTTGGGACAAGGCCATGTTTACCACTGTGTGGCATCCCCTCTTCTTTTTATAACGTCTGGGGACTGAGGAGACAAATTGCTCAAGTTTAGGAATAGGAATGTTGTCCCATTCTTGTCTAATACAGGCTTCTAGTTGCTCAACTGTCTTAGGTCTTCTTTGTCGCATCTTCCTCTTTATGATGCGCCAAATGTTTTCTATGGGTGAAAGATCTGGACTGCAGGCTGGCCATTTCAGTACCCGGATCCTCCTTCTACGCAGCCATGATATTGTAATTGATGCAGTATTATGGTCTGGCATTGTCATGTTGGAAAATGCAAGGTCTTCCCTGAAAGAGACGACGTCTGGATGGGAGCATATATTGTTCTAGAACTTGGATATACCTTTCAGCATTGATGGTGCCTTTCCAGATGTGTAAGCTGCCCATGCCAAACGCACTCATGCAACCCCATACCATCAGAGATGCAGGCTTCTGAACTGAGCGCTGATAACAACTTGGGTTGTCTTTGTCCTCTTTAGTCCGGATGACATGGCGTCCCAGTTTTCCAAAAAGAACTTCAAATTTTGATTCGTCTGACCACAGAACAATTTTCCACTTTGCCACAGTCCATTTTAAATGAGCCTTGGCCCAGAGAAAACGCCTGCGCTTCTGGATCCTGTTTAGATATGGCTTCTTTTTTGATCTATAGAGTTTTAGCTGGCAACAGCGAATGGCACGGTGGATTGTGTTCACCGACAATGTTTTCTGGAAGTATTCCTGAGCCCATGTTGTGATTTCCATTACAGTAGCATTCCTGTATGTGATGCAGTGCCGTCTAAGGGCCTGAAGATCACGGGCATCCAGTATGGTTTTCCGGCCTTGACCCTTACGCACAGAGATTGTTCCAGATTCTCTGAATCTTTGGATGATATTATGCACTGTAGATGATGATAACTTCAAACTCTTTGCAATTTTTCTCTGAGAAACTCCTTTCTGATATTGCTCCACTATTTTTCGCTGCAGCATTGGGGGAATTGGTGATCCTCTGCCCATCTTGACTTCTGAGAGACACTGCCACTCTGAGAGGCTCTTTTTATACCCAGTCATGTTGCCATTATTGACCTAATAAGTTGCAAATTGGTCCTCCAGCTGTTCCTTATATGTACATTTAACTTTTCCGGCCTCTTATTGCTACCTGTCCCAACTTTTTTGGAATTTGTAGCTCTCATGAAATCCAAAATGAGCCAATATTTGGCATGACATTTCAAAATGTCTCACTTTCAACATTTGCTATGTTATCTATATTCTATTGTAAATAAAATATAAGTTTATGAGATTTGTAAATGATTCCATTCCTTTTTTACTCACAATTTGTACAGTGTCCCAACTTTTTTGGAATCGGGTTTGTGCATGTTTTGATTGAACATGTCTGTCATTGCAGTTGAAGACGAGACTCACGCTGATACACTCTAAACACATTAGACAAATGATGGTAAGTGTCTCTTCTGTGACATTTACATTTATTCATTTAGCTTTTTTTCAAAATGTAATGAACAATGCAAAACAATTGCATAACATATAGCAATTTAAACTACTGTTTAAAGGTAGGGTAGGTAATCCTGTTCAGAAACACTTTTTTTTATACTGGGTGAAATGGTCCTTCCATCCTGATAGTAGTCAATACATTATGTGTTTAGAAAAAGGAATGAAAAAAATCAGACCTCTGTAGCAGCTGTAGGACAGTAAAAACTCTGACCAATCACTGCCATTCGGTGCGAATGTAAAGAACCAATCAGATGCCTTCATGTCTCGTGCCCGCCCCGAGCCCCACTGCGCGCGCTGCCCTGCGTGCACTCATCACATGTCACCGTTCCCGGAAATATTCAGCTCAAAGCACCTGCATATGCAGTCAGCGAAGGCAAACAAGGCAAAAACTACTTCCTCGGACCCTGCCCGCACTCTTGAACGACCTCCTCTGCTTCGCCCTCAACCCCGGACCTGTCCTCGAGCCGACGATGCGGTACTTTTCTCCGGACTCGGAGTGTACGTTAGTCTTCATTAGAGTCAACAATGTTTTCATCATGGAAACTCTTACATGCAAAACACCGTATATGTTATGAATCTTACACGAAATTCATCTTCATCACAGTGTAACTGATGGTAATGGAAAAACGTGTATCAATGCAACCTGTTTTTAGTTTTGCCTTATAAATATAGCTCGTTACCGAATGAAACTTTACCATTATCGATATGCTAGCTTGATAGTGAGTACTAAAAGAAATCTTATTTGTTTATATTCATAGTGATAAAGTTAGGTATTTTATTACATGTGATTCTGACATGATGTCACTGTATGTACTGCGCTCCTTCCTCTCCACTCGTCTCAGGTAATAAATGCGTCTTGTTCCAGCCTGAGCGTTTGGCGTTAGTGATGGCCGGTTCGTGAACGAATCGTTCTTTTGAACCGGTTCTTTTTAGTGAACTGGTCGAACCAGTACACTAAATCGGACTGAATCGTTCGAAACAGTTCGCGTCTTGCGTCAGCACTGATCCACAACAAGTTACTAAAGTTACTCACTTTCGGACATGCCTGAGTCCTGACAGTCCCTTCGACTCAAAATAAACCAATATCCCGGAGTAGGCATATATGTTACTCCAGTAAATCCAACAGTTCACTGAACTGAGACGTGCTGAGAGAAGTGATGAGCACGAGCAGTTGATACTGAGCATGCGCGCACTACCGAACGTACAGGTACAGCGGTTCTCGGACCACCAGTACAGATCCGAGAACTGTTTCTTTCGGACACGTTCGATACGGAGAACCGATGAGCTGATGAGCTGAGCATGCGTGCAATTCTTTCAGAGGGACGAAATGCATGTTTCTTGTAGCCTATTTTATTGAACATCAATAAGTGTAACAAAATAAAACATGTTAGAAACATGTTTATCACATAGGCTACTGCCTTTTCACTGTATTATTTTAAAGATTGGAAACACAATGAATGGACTGTAAAACTAAACATTTATTATTATACTAAAACATTATTTTCTGGAACAGATCATTTAATTTCGAAGTAAGTTGATATACATTTTTGACGTAAACTCTTGCCTAGGTTTTAAAGGGTGCAAAGTAAATGTTTATAATGTGTTAATCAAAACATAACGTATTAAACATACTGGAGATATGCATCAAGTTTTTAGTTTTGTCGACTGAATAAGCCTAGTAAGGTTTCAGTAGTTCTCAGCTCACACACAGGCATACGGTTCTCGAGTCAAGAACTGGTTGTTGCAGCAGTTCTCGGATCACCAGTACAGAACCGAGAACTGTTTCATGAGAGAACTGCGCATGCGTGATAACAACACCGTCTCTGAACCGAACTTTCTTTTGGCCAACTGATGCTGTGTTTATATCTATGTGCTGTGCTGATACATGAGCACGGGTGAACCAGGACTTGAATGAGGGGCCGAATTCGGCGAAATGTAAGTTTATTTAATTACAAATAAAATAAAAATGAAGTTTATTCACTTCAAGACATGTAAAACATCCGCGTTTGCGCATCGCCTTAGGCCTACTACAGGGTTCATTCTCAAAACGTAAATGTAAGAAACCTATCAAAGATGATTATGACGATGAGTACTATTATTTAACTGAAGTTATGATTACAAATGCCTTTATTTGAATGTATATTTATCCGCCGGGATGATAGAATTGACGTCATTACGTGATGACGTTAAAGAACTGGTGAACCGGTTTTTTTAACCGGTTCATTGAAACGAACTGTCCGAAAGAACCGGTTCGCGGAAAAGAACCGGACTTCCCATCACTATTTGGCGTCGCGCGTTCATGTGTTTTGGGGGCGTGGCTTTGGAAGGAGCTCAGAAGGGAGGGGATGGAGTGAATGGAAATAATGAGCTGTGTTTATTGCAGATTAAAAGGTCTACAGTCACTCGATTTTTAAATTTTCTTTTTCAGAGTACTTACATTTTAATTATGTATTGGTATATAAAGACAGTTTAAACAAATTTGGAATGTTTTTTTTTTAGAAAAATGATTACCTACCCTACCTTTAATACCCATATATGTTTAACAAGGGATAGGCATTGTCGGTCCTGTCGTGCCGCTGTCCTGCCGTTTAGTTCCAACCCTGATCAAACATACCTGAACCAGCTAACCAATGTCTTCAGGATTACTAGAAACAGGCAGGTGAGTTTTTTTTAAGGGCTGGAGCGAAACCCGTAATATCTAATTTGCCGCAAATTTATGTCATTTATTCATTTTGAGCTCCTGAAGTTTTTGCATCTGAAACATCAGGGTTTTTTTTCTCCTTTTGTGTTCCTTACAGAAATCTGAAATGACGGAGGTGGTTTATACATGTTTCACCGCAGATCAATGATCAAACTCTCTGTGATTCTGTTTCTTTACAAATTATGTGCTAATCATCGTATTGACATTTGTTGGGTGTACAACAGAGTAAATCGCTATAAAATGAAAAAAAAAAAGGCATTTCAAATAGAGTTTTAACTCACTATAAATCAGTATGTGTCTGAGTCATATACTGAATTCTTTAAATCTATTATTATACTATTTTGAACACAAACATGCAACACAATTATGGCAAAACAAGCATTTATTTTCATAATACTCATCCACAATGAGAACTGAAAAAACTGTTCAGACAGTAAGATCATTTGTAACTCACTTCAGTCCTCATGAAATCAGTCACTTTACATTTAAGATATTCCCATCTTATTAGGAGACAGAGACGGATTTACTTGAGAAAAAAAACAATTAGCACGGTGTCTATATTCTTACAAGATTTTTAAGAAGGCAATCATTTAAAATATTTAAGCATACATTGAATAAAAAAATTAAATAAAAGTAACAGTGCAACAGCATCAATTAAAAAATAAGCCATCAAGAAAAAAAGCATATATATATACATCAAGTTCAGTTTGAGTATTTCTGATATAATCTGTACAAATGTAAAAATAATCAAGCCTTCTTACAAAGTGTAACAAACTAAATCACCATAAAGCAGTCAAGCTGACTTTTAATACAAGAAAAAATATTACAGTGTTACATTAACTTCATAATGAACAAAATAATGTTTCTGTTTATGCCAAATCAATCAAAACTCTTCATGTATTCATTTCACATCTCAAAAGCAGAAATGTGGTTTGACTTCAAACACTGTTAATGTGTATATTGTTAAAGTATATCATCACTTTTTGCAGTCTCATCTTTCAAAGGATCGTTTGTTCTGTTATTTTCCGCATCATCTGTGAGAAAACAAAGAAAGAACCACGAAGTTAAAAAGTGAAATGAACAGTCTTATGTCTGCATATAACACTGACACAGCATTGCAATTCAATTTACTGTATTAACAGTGTTTATTAAATTAACTAATGAAGCCATATTAACATAAAGATTAAATGCTGAGTGTTATCAACAGAGTCAGGGCTCCTGCTGTATTAATTAAACTGTTTGTTTAAACAATTAATCTTTTCATTCATTGTTAAATTTACACGCTTAACTGATCAGGAGTGGCACTGAAAAATTATCAATACATTGATTAAAAAAATGTAAAAAAAAATGTTTTTATGTAGGCTACATTTAATGAATACATCCAATAATAATAGATTCCTTCATTTTATTTTAAAGTGTCACTCCGAGTTTATTATGTTTCAAACAGTGAAGAATCTACTCAAAAGGGAAAATTAATATATTATACAAAATATTTAAATACAATAATTAAATCTGTGAAAACTAAACAAATCTTTCTTTTAAATGGCAAGTTAGTATATAATATACAGTGTTATATACAGAATAAGATTGCTCACTTGTGCATCTTTTTTTTCCCTTGAATATATTACAAGGTTAATATCTAAATGAAGGTCAGTGTGTCACACAGGGAAAAGTATTTGTAAGAATTATCTGTAGTGAAGCCAAGAAAATCTGACAAAATTGTAAAGTTAAATTAAAAAGAGATCAAGGTCATCTTTATCTTTATATTCGTATTAATGGTGTTAATGTTGTAATGATGTCAGAATGAACAAGAATTAATCCATATCACACATCTTACAGTGTTTGTCCATCCTGAGCAGTATTTTGATTCCCTTGCTGGAAACAAACACATATTTTCATCTTTTGTAAAACTATAATTTTCACTGGCATACAAGAATACAAAGAACAATCTGACCGACATCTAAAGCAGCCGATCACAGTTCTTCTAGTCTATAGTTGCTACTATATACTCAGATTCACAAATCTTAGATTTGTTGTGAAAACTACCTTTAAAAAAATGTAGCAAATCATTATTTTACACTCAAAAGCACTTCCTGTATCAATCTGGTATCTCGTAAACAGATTTTTAGAAGGCGAATAAAGCCAGCCAATCAGATTAGATTGTATTGGATGGAGAAAGAGTTGCTAAATAATCTTATCAGACCAAACATTTACATGATCTAATTTTAAACATTTATTGTTCAGTGTGTTGTGTGCAGACTTGTGTTTGCAGTATGATCTTGCAGAAGTACCATGTTGCTTTTAATTAATTACAGTAATTGTATTATTTTATTATTAATTGTTATTGTTCTTAGTTAAATACCTAAGCTTATTTTACATTTACATTTACATTTATTCATTTAGCTGATGCTTTTATCCAAAGCGACTTACAATTGCTATATATGTCAGAGGTCGCACGCCTCTGGAGCAACTAGGGGTTAAGTGTCTTGCTCAGGGACACATTGGTGTCTCACAGTGGATTCGAACCCGGGTCTCTCACACCAAAGGCATATGTCTTATCCATTGCGCCTGCGCCACCACCACCCATTTTATGTTAAGTTGTAAGAAATACGTGACCTCTCTATCTCAGGATCTGTCCAGGATATGATGCCCTATTTGCTCTTCAGTCTAAAGTTAAACAGTTTCTATGTAATGTGTTTAATATATATTTAAAATATTTAATATATCCATTATAGATTAATGAGGGCACATCATACACAGACACAAAAATGGTGCAATTGTTGCAAATGGTGCAATCTGCCCTTCATCTGTTATTGTTTAACAGTATTCAGACTTCTCAGGTTTATTTCCAAATTATGTGAACTGTGGGTGATACTTACCCTTAGGTCTTTTTAGTTTAGAGATCTCCCAGCAAAGGTAAATCACACCAGCAACTGCAGCAGCAGCAAACACCAGCAGCAGAACAGCAACAACAATCCCTGTTACAGCACCTGGAGACAGACCTGAATATGTAATGATAAAGACACACTCTATAACACACACTATAAACATCAGCACTATATATCCTGAGTGAAGATCTGATACTGTAATGATAAAGACAGACATTAGTGTGAATGTGTCTGATCTATAACACACACTATAAACATCAGCACTATATAACCTGAGTGAAGATCTGATACTGTAATGATAAAGACAGACATTAGTGTGAATGTGTCTGATCTATAACACACTATAATCATCAGCACTATATATCCTGCTTTTATATGATCTGATACTTTAAATCCCGCTTGACAATTGTGCTGGCTACTGTATACAGGCAACCAGGGCACAATACAAACTGATTGAATAATTTGCTGATTTTCTATCAGAGTTAGTACTGGCTGCAGATAAAGTCCTAATTGTTGGTGATTTTAATATCCATGTAGATAATGAAAAAGACGCATTGGGATTTGCATTTAGAGACATTTCCTAACTCTATTGGAGTTAGACAACACGTGTCAGTACCTACTCATTGTCATAATCATACAATTGAAAATCATCATGAAAATCTAATATTATCACATGGAATCAATGTTGGTGCCGTTGAAATTCTGCAGCAGAGTGATGACAGAGTTGAAAACCCCTGATCTAGACCGTCAAAAACATTATTAATACTGATAGCATGCCAGTTGGATTGGACTCTGTAACTGCATTGATGTATTCATTATTTAGTGTTACTTTCCTGAAAATGTACATTTATTCTAGTGAAGTAGTTCACTTCACTCTTATTTGTTGTTTAGACTATTAAACAACTTAAAATGAAAGAAAATATTTAAGTAAAGTTGAAGTCCCCTGTCATTTATTGCACCCTAGTACCTCTGCTCTCTTTAATAAGTCTACAACCCCTCCAGAAGCCTGTCCTTGTGCTGGTCTGCGACGACCAGTAGTGTACATCTGGGATGGTATGATTACTCTGGGTGGATATCCTTTTACTAACACCATTAAAGCAGAGGCGTTGACGTTGTTATGGGGGAAGCAGAATATGCTCAACCTGATCTCACGGGGAAATGTAACTATTTTATGAGGTGGTGATTTCTTATTAATTCATGATGATTATTAGAAAAAAGTAAGTACCTGAATTTTAAGCTCACCAGTGTCACCACAAACATAGTTAGAATGCTAATGTTTCCATTTAGTTAAGAAGCTTTATCTTTAAAGGGATAATTCACCCAAAAATGAAAATTCTGTCATCATTTACTCACCTTCAAGTTGTTTCAAACCTGTATGAATGACAGAATTTTCATTTTTGGGTGAACTATCCCTTTAAGATGAAATCTGTAGATCTTCTTTTAAATAAAGAAAGAGTCTAACAATTGTCCTGTAATTTTTTTTACGCATTAAACTTTCGTTTACAAAGACGTGAAACTCACCGAGTGGTCAGGGGTGTTCACTGATATGCTCACCACAAAAATCGCTGCAAAAGATGCTTTCCAACAGGTTTTATCGTAGTTTTCGTCCAACTCCATTGACTTGTATTGAATGAAAAACTACGATAAAACCTGTTGGAAAGCATCTTTTGCAGCGATTTTTGTGTGAGCATATCAGTGAACACCCCTGACCACTCGGTGAGTTTCACGTCATTGTAAACGAAAGTTTAATGCGTTTTAGGAAGGATTATTCCAGTGCACCTATGCAACCATTGTGGGGGGTGGGGGGTGGGGGGTGGGGGGGGGGGGGTGCTACCACAGAAACCGAAAATTCTCGGGACAGCAGCATTTGTCCAAATTTCAATCTTAACCATTGTATTTCATCAGAAACGATCTGAAAACAGGGCTTTAAGTGTAAAATACCGAACTTGTCCTTTAAAGTTGTGACAATAACTTTAGATTCCTCTTTGCTGCAACTCTCTGAAGCATCAGTGTTATAGTTCAGTCAATAGATAATATTTCCTTTACACATATTTCATTTTTTACACATTATTCTCTTAACTTGCACTCATAGGTGCATTTTTAATTTACAAAAGCAACAACAGGTTTTGAAGAATAAACCTCTGATTATTCCACATCATCTAAACTGTTCTCAGAAAATTAATCTAGATTTTAATCCAGTTATCAGATTGTAAGACTTGAGTTACTCACCGGTGACAGTAACACTGAATATGTCATGTGTCTGAGCTGTGGTCCAGATCTGTAGTTTATAGAGTCCAGTATGGTCAGATCTGGTGTTTGTGATGGTCAGAGATCCAGTCTGATGATCCAGCTTCAGTCTGCTATTGAATCCCACATTATCACCCTCAGATGTAGAGAGGCGTCCAGCTGCTTTTTTAATTTGAGCTATGGTTTTATCACCAAACCACCACTGAGCTGAAGCATCTTCTGGTATTTCAGTAAGAGGTTTTAGAGTGACAGAATCTCCCTCCATCACTGACACGCTCTGTGCGTCTCATATTGACGCTAAAGGGTGCCATGTGCGTTCGATGTAGACGAAATGTCAAAAGCGTCAGTATATGACGACTTGGGATGAGAATGCGCTGCACTGTCACATCAACTTTCTCCACACCAAAAACACCTGGTGGGGGAAAAAATAAAAAGATGATCAATCCTGCCATTTAGTTACATTGACGCTAGTGCATTAAAGAGGAGGGGCTCCCCTGTTCCAAGATGGCGGCTCTGTTGACGCATTCGTTCCAATGAACTGCCGTATACAAGGCGACATCTAGTGTATCTATGGTTTGAGATGAGCAAAATCTGCGCAGAACCGATCACCGGTGATCACCGCGAGATGCATGCCGGTTAGAAATGTGTCCGAGTGCGGCCAGCCTCGCTCTGATGTCATGCTGACGTATGTAAAAAAAAAAAAATTGCGAGCGCCAGGCGCGTGTCGGATTCTGCAGTCGCGCGCAGTTGCTCTCCACCGACTGCGCTGTTCAAAAGCATGATGGGAAACGACTTGCTGACGACACAGCTTAATGCTCATTGGTTTAAACAACCGTGATGTATTGTTCTCTTTTTAAATGTTTGATTTTAAAACTCTGATATCATATGTTTTATGTGTATACGTATGTTATGTGTGAATAAACTCTCTGACAGTGCAAACACTTCTGAAAAGGTAAAATAATTGACTTACCACAACGGTGGAAGGAAGAGAAGATGATCAAACCTCTCGTTGGTTTTAAAATCCCAATACTTTGCTGGAAAGACGTTGCTCGCCTGTGTTGCTCGGAGGGATCACGGAGGGTTATCACCAACTGTAATGCCCGGCTGGATCGGCCCAAAGGAGGCATCCGATCAGCGGGTGAAGGCCTCTGCGCGTTACCGTCTTTCCACATGGCAAAGTAATTTGATTAAATGAAATACATTTCTCATATGTATTAACTCGTTATTTCATCTGACTCCATAAATAAAAAAGGTTTTAATGATATCTCTACATCATTAAGTGTGTGCGAATGTTTGACTATTCTTTTTAATTCTTTACTGAAAATAATGTCAATTAGAGTCGATTAGAATAAAATCAAATGTTTACACTTTATTATGTCAGGTAAATGTATCACGCCAGTTGCATAATCAGTTCAAAGATAATATATACAAACATCAAATGCTCTAGAATAAAGAGAGAAGATGTGTACACTTCGCATCACAGGCTAACCCAAGTTATATTATTGCATATATACTGCATATAAATACTTGGGCATCTGGTTGGACACTTCACTTTCTATCTCCATCCACATATCAAAGCTGCAATCTAAGGTCAAGGCCAAGCTTGATTTCCTTTACAGCAACCGCTCTTCCTTCACCACTTCTGCCAAACTTTCTCTTATTCAAATGACCATTCTACCCATGTTAGACTATGGAGACACTATACAGGGTTGCTTGCAATCAAATCTTGACATTCTTTACCATTCTGCTATCAGGTTTGCCACAAATGCTCCTTTCAATACACACCACTGCACTTTATATTCATCTGTCAACTGGCCCTCCCTTCACAATCGTCGCAAAATTCATTGGTTCACCTTCATTTGCAAGACCCTTCTCGGCCGCTCACCTCCTTACTTGGGTCACCTGCTGCAGCCAAAGCCTGTCATATACAACACCCGGTCCTCGCTTCGTCTTCAATTATGTATTCCCAAAACCAACTCTTGCTTCTTTTTAATCTGCTGCCGCTCGCGACTGGAACGCTTTGCAAAATATTCTCGAACTGGATACACTAATTTCAATTTCATCTTTTAAAACTATTATATCATCCTTGTTCACGGACACATGCAGTTGCTTCTCTACATAATCATTTTGTGTTGTCGACTGTGTTGTGTTTTAAATAGTATTTTATGTAATTGCTAACCTGTATGTATTTATAATGTACTGTATTTATTTTAGCCCTATTTCCTTTTCCCTAAGTGGTTATTCCACTTGTCAGGCCGCCATTGTAAATAATAACTTGTTCTTAATGACTTAAAAACAAAGAAAACAAAAAAAATTAACTATATAGATTCTTGGGTGAATTTCCAGTGATCTCAGCATGAGAGAAGGAGTAAACGGGGAATGAGGGTTCAAGGGAAAAATATATAGATTATTGCTTAGGTGGAACTTGTGTCTCAAATGGTGCACAAGAGAGAAATTAAAATGTTAATTTGCCCTCTCCTCCAGTTCTTCCAGTTTTTCCAGTCTTACAACATCAACTTTACATTGAACACAGGCATGTTTCTGTTTATGTCACATCAAACAAAAGTCTTCACTTATTAGTTTTCCATCTCAAAAGCACAAATGGGTTGACTTCAAACACGGTTAATGTGTATTTCTGGTGTCAGATTCCTTATTCAATTTGTCTTCCATTCACCAGCAGGATCACTTGTCTCCTGTTGCACAGGATCATGTGTATCTGTGAGAGAAAAAAAGTTAAAATGAGAAAAAGAAACTTAAATCTGCATATAACATTGATGCAGCATTGTTCTTTAAATTACTGGATTAATGGTGTTTAATACATTTATAAAGCCTTAGTAACATAAACATTAAATACTGAGTGTTATCAGCAACCGACATAGCCAGGTTCCTGCTGTAACAATTACAACGTTTTTGTAAACTTAATTTACTTTAATTTATTTGACTAAATGTACCCTCTTATTTGACAGGAATGACTTTATAATGTAACATAACCATAAGCATTAGAAAATTATATTAATAAGGTTAATATCTGAATGAAGGCTAGTGTGTCACAGAGTACAGTGAAGACTGAAAAAACAGACATAAATTAGAGATCAAGACAAGTTTACTCTGTCTTTCTATTTGTATTAATGCTGTTTTTGAGATTGGGTTAATAATGTAATGTTGTCCGAATGAACTAGAGGAATGAATCCATATCTCACACATCTTACAGTTTTGTCCAGCAGCTTTTTCGCCGTGGTGGAAGCAAACACCGATTTTATTTTATTATCACAGGCAGACAAGAACCCACTTAAACAAGAAGAACCACCTGACTGACATGTAAAGTGACCAATAACAGTTTTTTGTTTTGTTTTATGTGCCATATAGAGGCAATTTTATACAACATTGTATACAACAATAAAGTAGAAAATTCAGTTGCATGTGTATATTTAGTCTTCAATGTGCTTTAAACAGAACTCAGATTTGATTTGAATCTAAATTATTTTTTTCCTTTGAAATAAAGGATTCATATTATTTTATGAAATAAATTTATTTTAAAATAAATAAATTGTTCCCTTATACATCTTAATATGATTTTTAATTTTGTTAGTTCTGATGGAATGTATGTGACTGTTCTACATGAACATGAATCACATTCACAGAGACCATGTTAAAGTCATTGTCATGACACTCAGCATGTGCCTTGTTTTCTGTTGAAGTGCACTAGAATCAACAGACAACTTCACACTTTATTTGCAGTATAAATGTGCCTATAGATGGTTAAATCTGGTATGTTAGTGTGTCACAAGCACCAGGCAAACGGAGCGGAGCAGCATTCAGGTCTCACTGATCTGCATTCACTGGGGACAGCCAGGTAATGATCGTTTTTACCCATAAGCATCAGAGTTGTTTGTCACTGTTGTCAAATTAAACAATAAGTTAAAATATCTACATAGTGTCACAGTGTCTGGTTTGTGTTCCCTGGGTGTCCACTAGAGGTCCTCTTCCCCACGGTGTCATCCACATTATGAACTGCATTCCCCACAATCCTTGTCTGTACCAATCACTGTTCATTGCACTCAGCTGTTCCCTGTTATTCATTGTTAGTTCTTTGTTATATATGCCCTGCCTGTCTAGTGTTTGTTACGGATTCCTTGTCTATTATCACGCCACTTCTGTTCCCTGTGTTTCCTGTTTGTGTTCTTGTTTTTTGGATGGATTTATGATGACGACTAATTGCCTGGACTGAATTTATGCTTACGGAATTCCCAAATAAATAATTACTGCACTTGGATCTTCCCTTTTCCCGTTCCTTCGAGTGTGGATCGTGACACATAGAGCCAACCATAACTTAGACCATCCCTTAAGCTTAACAACAAGCAAGCGATCTGGCGGTGGTGTAAAATGGCGTTGTGCAGGGTCAGAAATGCTACCAAAATGAATAAAAATGGCCACAAATCATATACTTATGTATAATTAATGGTCTTTCTTTGGAATGGTGTTTGATGTCTGAATAAATTCACATTACACACATTAACAACCAAACACGGATATTGAGCTTAGATATCAGAGATGGGAATAAAATAGCAGGATCTTCCTCAGCCAAAGGTATTTCAGTGGTATCTATTACTTTCCCATCAGTCTGGAGTATTTTTACATTGAGAATAAAAAAGTATTATTAAAATAGTCACACTGCATGAAACCATTAGTGTAGCTTTAAAATAAACTTTCATGCTTGAATTGCGTCTCCTTTTAAACTCATGTTACTTACTGTTCCTGCAGGGTTAGGCTACTTTAAACAACCCATCTTGACCCCGATAAACACAATCCCGATCCCGATCAGGATCCCGGTCCCGATCAGGATCCCAATCCCGATTCCGATCCCGGTCCCGATCGACGAAAAAGCAAAACTCTCGGGGATCTCTGTAAGAGTTAAAGAGATACATTAATTTTGTAGCTGGTTTTGCCATTCTGACATTAATGAAGACATATTGATTGACAGCCTGATTGACCTTTTGATTCATTGCTGGCCTTAATACATATTGCATTATTGTAAAAATGTATTAAGAAATTTCAAATGGTTCTTATTAAAAACATTGTTTTTTTAATCATATTTTATAATCAATAAATATTTGATATATATTGGCTGAATTAATAAAATGGATAGGTCAGTAGTTGAACATTGCACCAGTAAAGAAAAGCAAATTGAATTGTTAAATAAATTAAACGTCGCTGTATTCTTCTTTGTTACGATTTTTTCTTTCTCTTTCTTTATTACAATAAAAGCTCAAATTAATGTGCAGTGTTTTAACAACAGCAAAATCTTTTGTAAGGATTGTAAAAAAAAAAAAAAAAAAAAAAAAAGCCTTTATTACGCCACAGATCAAGGGATTACAGAAGAAAAGTGCATCTGAAGGTGCAGATGGTTTGATTTGCTGTAGGCTATGTTCTTGTCAAACCTTGTCCAGAGGATTGAGGATTGGTTCAAAAAGAGAGCATCTGATGCAGGGCAAAGAATCTTGAGAGCAAAGCTTCCATCAGGTGAACCCTATAATGTTTGTTTCAGGGCCTTCAAAGCAACCATTTATAAGCGCTTCAGTTTGGAACAACCCCACAACATGGCGGCCATGATTGTTCTCCCTTCAGAATGCGTCTGCAGACGTGATTTATACCATTTAGATTGAATCCACTGACTTTGATTTGGCAGACAAATCAAATATCAATACTATTTGAAAATCACATCACTGCTTGATTTTGAAAAACAAATAATAACATTTTATGCCAGACATTTCAAGAATTTTATAACGAGATATATGATAATTAGACCTCTTTTACTGCTCTTTTACCAAAAAAAAAGAAAGAAAAAAAGGTATTCTTTTGGCAGACACTTTTACTCATATTACAAAGATACTTTCTTTAGAGAAAACTGGGGTCATGTATCCCAGTCAAGGGTACAATGAGAGTTAATGACTCTCTGAGAGTTTAAACCAATAAACCTGCAAATACTAACACTGAGATTTAGCTACTGCGCCACACTCCGCTGGAAGTAATGAAATGATAAAAAAAAACTATTTTTATACTGTAAGTGCCACCCACTGGCACAACAATGGTGTCCAATAGAGTGGCTGAAGGTTCCCTGTCTTTCTGTCTTTTCTGTGCTTAATTGTGAACTCTAAATTGCTTTAAATTAAGTTAATTCCAATTAAATTACTATCTGAATCCAATTTATAAAGACATCGAATTTAAGGTGAAAAGCAAATATGTTTCATTTATATAATTTATCTCAACATTGGATTATCTTAGTTAATTCATTCGATTCCAATGTCCCTTAGAGTCATACTGTACATCCGAACCGTGTATGTGGATCTCACAGTCACAAACTTGCCAGTCTTGGTCATTTAACAGGAATAATATTTTAATATGAATAGTTTTTTACAGTTGGATTAGGCCTTTAGGTCAAATGGTCGAGTTTAATAGACTTATTGGGATAACTGAATCTGTATAATTAAAAGTACTAAATGTGTATGTTAGAAATTCTTGTATGACAGTCTCATCATGCAGTATACAGTATAACAGAGAAGGATTTCTTTGTTCTGTAGGTACTGGCAACATCTGTTCTTCATTATGTGGACCTCTGTGTACGAATGGAGGAAGGGTCTCTATTCTCTCTATTCTAAAGCAGTAAAGGTTTTACGAATGTCAAACAAAAGTAAAATATAAAACAAACTTTATCGCACTCTTTACCATGGCTATAGATACCGATCCTCCGAGTGCCCACAGAAACGGTAGAGCACACACGGAAACATGAGATAATCTACATTTATTTTAACCAATCAAAAATCGATTGAAATTCGGGCACCTCTCTGATCGGAGCCAAAGAAAGAAGATACACTCATATTACTATGAATGGGAGAAAGTGCAACGCACAATATGGCGGAATACCTCCCGCCTTCTAAATAAAATAGCCAATCATCGCATCACTGCTGCTCCCGTTATAAGCTCCAGTTTCTATAGAAACAGTCAGTGTTCGGTGTCACCTGCGCTTAGGACTGCACATTAGCTTTGTACTGTCTGAAAAAAATACAGCTTAGAAAATATATATATATTTATATTATAACAGATTTCATTGGTGGTTACAAATATGAAATTTAATCGTAAGCTTTGCGCACAGTTTTGGAGAATTTGATGTTTCCCCTTTCAAAGAGATAGGAGCTTCACTTGCATGCCTGAGAGACGACTCAAAGATGACCGCAGAGGGAAATGACTTGTCTTAAAGGGAGTTTATTGGTGTACCTCATATGATCGGGTCCTGGTCTGTCGTAATACACACAATTCTACCATTATATTTAACATTACAACATAACCGAACACGAAAGCTTTTAAGTAATTAACTCCAAAATCAACTGGTAGGCTATATCAGTGAGAGAGCAACTCACAATAACACTCGAAAAACACAAAATAACACATGGAAAGAATATGTGAACGAAGATGTGTTTTTGGCTGATTTGTTGGTAATGTATTTGCATTCTGCAATGCAATACATAAAACGCACCTAGGGTAGGCTTTCTAAATGTATGTGTGTTATGTTTCTATTCAGAATTACTTATGAGCAGTAACCTTTTTATTTTGGGTATGTCATGTATGCAGCACTTGGCAAAATTGGGGGTGATGAGGAAGGGGCTAGAAGAAGAAGTGTATAATAATAATAATAATAATAATAAAAACACCAAGTATAATTAATTACTGAGTAATGAGAATGTTAAAATGTTTTTTATGGGTATTTGTTGCGTATGTGTATGCATCCATTTATCATTTGCTCGTAGAAGCAGAGTTGAATAAAACCTAAACTTACATATAGGCACTGTATTAAGCAGCACATTACTTACTCAATGAAAAGTGTTTCTAGTTGCTACATGTAAAATATATAGATTTTTTTATTTATCTGACAGTTTGAAAAATGTATCTGTGAGATTTTATTCCTGCTGTCAGCAGGAGTTTTTTTTTTTTATTGCAGACAAACGTGGAGATAAATAGACAAATAAAAATGTGTCTATTTATCTCCACGTTTGTCTGCAATAAAAAAAAAAAACTCCTGCTGACAGCAGGAGTAAAATCTCACAGATACATTTTTAAAATTGCATACTAAGTATAGGTTCTTCTTTTTGAATATGTAATTACTTTGCAACCGTAAAAAAAAATAAAAAAAAATAAAATAAAAACGATATAGTTTGAATGTGTGTTGTAGTATGAATAATAACCCATTCATAATTTGAATTTAAAATTTTTGTGTTCATGTGACTGTATCTGGTAGAGAGCCCACAGGTTTTGTTTTGTGTTTATGAACAGTAGCCTAATAAAGTTGGTATTACTCGACACCCCTGACTTCTTCGTCCTTCTTTGTTTTAAACTTTTTACATCCAATGATGGGGGATTTCAATTTATAAGGTTAAATAAAGCCTGTGGTAAACATAACTTGACTTTGACGTTTTGTTCTACAATGTAAACTGCACACACTCACACCTTATTTGGTTACTTATTAAAAAACATAAGCTTTCAAAAATCATCATACCTTCAAAATCTGTGTCATTTACATTGTAGAACAAAATGTCAAAGTATTGTCAAGTTATGTTTACTACAGGCTTTATTTTACTCATAAATCAAATAAATAATACAAAACACCATTCTAAAAACCCATAGGAAAATCTTGTAGGAAACAGGGAGCAGGGTTTTGACGTAATATCTGCACCACTCTATTGATCCGCGAGTCATTCCTGAAATTGCTGACTGACAGTGATATAACTGTAGCAACGAACGAGACAAAATATTTAACAATATTTTAAATATGTAAATGCTTAGGTCAAAATAGACCTATGCATTAAGTGTTATAGTGTAAATGCAACACTTGCAACAGCAACATAGATGAGAATAAGAAAAACTAGTCTGTGTTGGCTGAATACGTTTAGCAGCTTCTAATTAAAGATAAATAAAACAACTTAAACAATATGTAAGATTTTTGCATTAAAATATCTAAAAACCACTAGTGCAGTGTTATATATTTTGTTGACTTGTGTACACTCTAAAGAAATAATTCAGTGGCTTTGCAAATATCATAGTCATAATTAACTTTATCTAACAGTTAATTTTGTCAGTAATATATATATTTTTTAATTAAAATAATTTAGTATTTGATTAACAATTTAGTTTTAAAATATATACTTAATATTTTTTGTTAAATATATATCAAAATATTTGAGAATGGAGAAATATGATCTGTTTCAAGAATGAAAATTATAACTTAATTCAAATTATTATTATTTTTTTTTTTAATTTTTTTTTATTTCGAGCAATATAATAACACATAACAAAGGCAATACGGAAGCATTTTTGATTAAACAGAATGACAATTTAAATTCACCATACTTTAACAACTTAAATCCATCTATTGCTCGAAACGGAGTGGGCAGAAGTCAGACTTATTTAAACCCACCCCAGTCAGTCACAGTTAAAAGGAAAACAAAAAAGAAAAACAAAGGTGGCTGCTTCCTTATTATACCAACAGCAGTAATCATAATACCTACACAGGGTATGAATACATATATACAGTTATAATAATACCAACAATGGTAATCAGAATACCTACAAAGTAAGATTACACAGCCTATTAATACATAGATGCATCTATACAATTATAGTGATACCAACAATGGTAATCAATCAGAATACCAACAAGACACAACCTATAAATACATATACATGCAAATATTATTAGAAATACAAATACAATATTATTACAAATATAAATCAATATTATTAATCTGCAGTGATACGGTCGATGTACCGGTCTGTCGTGGTGAAGAAAGAGCTGAGCCACAAGGCGAAGCTCTCGATTTACCGGTCAATCTACGTTCCTACTCTCACCTATGGTCATGAGCTTTGGGTCATGACCGAAAGGACAAGATCCCGGATACAGGCGGCCGAAATGAGCTTTCTCTGAGGGTGGCTGGGCAATCCCTTAGAGATAAGGTGAGAAGCTCGGTCACTCAGGAGGAACTTAGAGTAGAGCCGCTGCTCCTCCACATCGAGAGGGGTCAGCTGAGGTGGCTCGGGCATCTGTTCCGGATGCCTCCTGGACGCCTTCCTGGGAAGGTGTTCCGGGCGCGTCCCACCGGGAGGAGACCCCGGGGAAGACCTAGGACACGCTGGAGGGACTATGTCTCCCGGCTGGCCTGGGAACGCCTCGGTGTCCCCCCGGAAGAGCTGGAGGAAGTGTCTAGGGAGAGGGAAGTCTGGGCATCTCTGCTTAGACTGCTGGCCCCGCAACCCGGCCCCGGATAAGCGGAAGAAGATGGATGGATGGATGGATGGATATTATTCATCTTTAACACTTAATAATATTGAATAATATTAATATTTAAAGATTATTATTATTAATCTTTAACACACACCTAAGAAATGGAGTAAGTTTACTAAACCCTAAAACAAATGTTTTTAGTTAATGATCTGTAAGACTGGGGCTTTATTAATGCTGTTCATTGATTTGAGTATTTTTTTTTTTTTACATTTGGGTATAAAGTGTTTTGATTCTACAATATATGGTGTAAAAACGTCTGAGTGCTGCCCTCTTCAGGTTGAACGGTGGCTACTGCAATTGAATTTTCCTATTGGATGTTGTGGTACCGCGTGATGTATAAGCAGGCACCAGCTCACCACGCCCTTGCCTACAGAGAGACTCGGGTCTCAGGTGCATCCGGATGAACCGAACACTTCCTCTTCGCCTTTCTCGCCTCTTCTGAGACCGGTTTGGAGAAAATCCATGTGTATACGCTGATATTTGGAAATCTTTACCCAACCAATCCGTCACTATAGTGCAGGCACCTGGTGCCCCTGAGGATTGCGGTATTTTTTCCCCCCTTTTTCTTCTATAATTCAGGTGAGTGGTTGTTATTATTTACATTACAAATGAACGAATTTGATTCATGTTAAAGCTGCAGTCGGCAAGTCTGGCAGATTGAGTCGACTTAGCCAAAATTTTGAATGTTTACAACTCTCATGCCCCTCCCCCACTACCAGCAAGCACCCTCCCATCGAGTTCGTGCTCGTCAGTGCGTGTGCACCATGTTTTCTGTGAACGCGTCCGTCTCTTCAGCATCGATCAACACCATGGACTCGGAGGTAGGCTGCCCTGGCTAATCTACCCATAGATAGCAATAACCGAGGAATTGGAAGCTTGTTAGTAGATTTTCTCTCCGCCATCACGCGTCGTACAATCCAACACACCTGCGAACTTCAGGCATGTGCATGTGATATTAACGTGCGCGACTCAGCGCGAAGGAGGAGTGGGATCTGTGGCGTGTGCACAACCTGTGATTGACAGTCAAATCTCACACCCCCAGTGCTGATTGGACCCGATGATCCGGGAGCGGTGGATTTTTGCAAAACAAATAGCATGCTCCAGGTGGAGTTAGAAGCTCTGTTTTTTTTCTAAAACCACTTTATTTATGTTGTTCTGTCGGATTACAGTGTCGATTTCACTGAATATGATCAAAGAAATGTTGCCGACGGCAGCTTTAATATTTGTTTTGTAGGGGTTGTATTCCGACGCTTAAGAAGCGTACGGATGTGGTGAGTAATTTTTTGCTCTATTATTCACATCAGTTTAAAGGAGGTTTATTTGTTTACCCGCTGATCTGCTGTTCGCAGCTGAGGGGACTCTGTCACCTGATTTGATCCGTGCGTTCGCGCATAGATAGGTGTTTGAACAATACACTTTTTTTTCTTTTTTTTTTTTGAATTATCACGCTGACTCCACAGTTCGCAGCGGCTCAGTGAAATTAAGTATGTTTTTGATTGTGTATACACACATTTACATATTATTTGGCAAACTCCTGTGTGCAGGAGTAGAGTATTAATATGTTTGTGTGTTATCCAAGCTACAACCTCTGTGCCGTTATTGTCATGCTACCATGCATCCTGATGGACACCACGAGTGTCCATAATGTCTCTGTATGGCCCATTTGCTGGAGGACATTTAAAAACCATGTCCGGCCGCAGCTGAGTTCTCCATACAAGAGAGGGTGCAAAGAGCTAGCCTTTTTGAATGAGCAACTCATGATAGAGGAGCATCAGGATCAATGGCTGATGCACGCTCCCTTAAACGGAGATGGGAATATTCTCCTGTTGAAGTCCATGATAGACCAAGCTGTTCTGATGGAAAAAGGTCAAGGGCTTCAGACCCTGAAGCTGATACCCCAGATGCCAATTCTGGCAGCTTTAAGGGATTTGGCTGGCAAGATGGATCATTTTAGGCCCCAGAATATGGGGTTAAACACACAACAGCATGCAGTTCATGCAGTTTGTCTCTCAAGACGATATCCTTCCAAATCAGGGGAAGAAGTAACATTCCTGCTAAGGCAACTAGGCAGTCATATCGAGGCTGTCAGCATCCTCATCTTCCTCATTTTAGTCGACCAGGACCATGGGAGTTTGACTGAAGACAAAATGCTCGTTCTCTGAGGTTTGATAATAGCCGAAGTGCCAGAAAAGCATCATGACATTCACAAATCGCTCAGTCTCTTACTTCAGTAAGAAATGCACCACAAAAGAAGCGGAACCCCGGGTGCTCAGCCCCCTATGGGGGAACTGCGTGGGAATCCTGGAGGAGCTGCCAGAATCTGTTCCCAGCTATGCCTGGACAGCTGGGGAAGAAAATCTCAGATCATTGGGTAATCACTACGATAAAAAAACAAATACAGAATCTAGTTCCGGCAATGTCCTCCTTCATTTTCAGGTATCCACTTAACTGTGGTCAAGGACTCTGTCCAGGTAAAAATTGTATCCAAAAAAATAGCAACCCTTCTGAGGAAGAAGGCAATTACTCAGCTACAACCCAACGAACGGCACACTGAGTTTTATTGGAACTATTTCCTCATGCCCAAAAAAGATGGTGTCTCCGACCCATCTTAGACCTAAGACGTCTGGATGCATACATAAAATTGTTGCCATTCAAGAGGCTGACCACTGCCCAAATTTTGGAGATTATAGAACCAAACGAGTGGTTTACAACACTAGACCTCAAAGATGCATACTTTAATGTGTCAATTCATCCAGATCATAGGAAGTCCCATTTGCATTTCAAGGCCAAGCATTTCAATTCAAGGTCCTCCCCTTTTGCCTTTCCCTCTCTCCCTGTGTATTTACCAGAGTGGTGTCAGCCGCCCTTTACCCTCTTCAGGCTGTGTCCATGGATAAGAAGAAGCAGGTTGGATCAAGGGTTTCCTCAGGGGAACATACCAGCAAGGTGAATGGTGGTGACAACCGATGCTTCTCTGACAGATTGGGAGGTTATCTGGCAAGGCAGAACAGTCAGAGGCTGATGGGTGTTCCCCTGGACCATGGAACACATCAATGTGCTATAGCTGAGAGCAATCTATCTGTCTTTGAGACACTTGATTACGTTCCTACAGGACAAACATGTCCTTGTAAGGACCGACAATATGTCAGCAGTTTATCACATCAATCATCAAGGAGGCACCAGGTCATTGCGCTGCCTCCAGGAAACCAGGCAAATTCTGTTTTGGGTCTACCCGAGACTCGCCTCTCTCAGGGCAGTCTACATACCCGGAGTAGTGAACAGGGCAGCCGATCTCCTTTCCTGAACTGGACCTCTCCCGGGAGAATGGCGATTACACCCAGAGGTGGTGAATCTGATATGGGCCCGGTTTGGAAAAGCCCACACCGACCTGTTTGCATGAGCTGAGATGACCCATTGCAAGATGTGGTTCTCTCTGAATGGCCAAGGTGGGCCTTTGGGACTGGATGCACTGTCTCACGAGTGCCCGGGAGGTTTATTATATGCTTTTCCTCCCCTACCATTGATTCCTCATGTGCTCAAACAGGTGGATCTGGGACATTGCAGGATCTTACTGATCGCCCCGAAATGGCCAAAGAGACATTGGTTCCCACTTCTCCTACGTCTGGTACAGGGCCATCTGTGGCCACTACCAATCAGAGCAGACCTTCTCTCTCAAGTGGAGGGTCAGATCTGGCCCCCGAACCCAGACACGTTACAACTCTGGGTTTGGCCCCTACTCAGCCCCTCTCTTGTCAGCTGGAGGAGGCAGTAGGGAAAACCATGAACAATACTAAAGCGCCTTCCACTTGGGATAACTACGAGCAAGTGGCGTGTGTTCTCTAACTGGTGTCAGGAAAAAAACTTGGACCCCACGGATTGTAGTCTTGATTTTATTTTATGCTTTCTTCAGTCACTTTTAGACTCCGGAAGAAAAGTCAACACAGTAAGAGTTTATGTTGCGGCTATTTTTCATTTCCACAGTATTGTGGAAGGTTTATCCATTGGTAAACACATGTTGGTTACTCAATTTCTCAAAGGGGCACGTCACCTCTATCCAGAAAAAAGGCTGAGATCACCATCCTGGGATCTTCCCATGGTTCTACAATCATTTACTAGAGCCCCGTTTGAACCATTGGCCCAAGCGGATCTTCAATCACTAACATGGAAAACAGTTTTCCTTCTTGCTATCTGTTCAGCAAAAAGAGTGGGTGAGTTACATTCTTTAACAGTAAGTGAAGACTGTCTGAGATGGAAAGCAGATTATTCAGGTGTCTCTCTTTGGCCGAACCCGGCTTTCCTGCTTAAAGTTCTTAATACTTGCACGATCAATCAAGTAATCGAACTTGCAGCGTTTCAACCTGATCCTGTCGTTGCTATGCAACCATGAACTGCGCTCTCCAGTCTCACGACGAGGAATTTTCAGTAATGGATTTCCACCACCGTAAGACCTGTAAATCTGCTACAATATGTATTTACGGAGAAGAGAAAAAACCCAAAGGTGTTTGAGTGCACTCCATCCTTCATGTTGACTGAGCTTTCAATGTTGTTACGGAAAGGGTGAAGCTGATTGGTTGGTTCTTGTCACATAACCTGCTTGCAGCATTCTGAAGTTGTTGTGATTTCCTGTAGGGGAAAGTGGGGCACAACCTAACACATTTTGGTTTTGGCTCAATTATAAAAAAAATTATTAAGTTAGATTCATCTTTTTTTTTACATAAGCAACATACACATTTCTGCTACAAATTAACACTTAAAGTTTTTTCTAGGACCTACCATTTTCGTACAGTTGCACTGCAAGTGACAGAAGTGCAAATGTTACAACTTACCCCATATGCGGGGTTAATTGTAACAGACAGAGGGGTTAGTTGGAACACTTGTGTGTAACACACATAATTCAGTAAGTACTATTTTATCTGTATAATAAAATTAAATAGTACTATTTTATCTGTATAGTTTGATATCGTTTGTGCATTTGTATAGATAGATATCCATACATCCATCCCTCATCCAATCATCCTTCTATTATGGATCAATATCATGGATAGAGATATAGCAAAGGGCTACACAGTGGCCAGAGGTGTCTTACCCGGACATTTACTCGTAGACGTACCGGTAAGCCAGTGAATGATTTTAGTTCGTTTTTGAAAGTAAACATCTTTAAAGGTATATATGATGTCTTATAATATACATTATAATATACATTATAATATATTTAACCCCAGTAGGTGGGGTTGTTACACCAATTTGACGCTGGGAGAATGAATGGACATGTTTTTAAACTGACCAAATTAAGTTTGTTGATCTATGGCAGGCAGGGCAGACATATAATTACTTGACATGTTTAATCTTAGTGATTTCTTAAGTTA
Source organism: Leuciscus idus (assembly GCA_021554675.1). Classification (NCBI taxonomy): domain Eukaryota; kingdom Metazoa; phylum Chordata; class Actinopteri; order Cypriniformes; family Leuciscidae; genus Leuciscus; species Leuciscus idus. The sequence continues at coordinate 21,371,620 of CM038625.1, read as the reverse complement.
TTCACGACTGCCGGCTGTGTGCGGACGTTGTTTTGTGACACTATTTTGTATTGAAGTCTAGTTTATTTTCCCCTAAAAAGGGGCGGTGACGAAATTGACAGTTAAGTTCCCGGATGTGCCGGTAGTAAGTTTAACCCCGTGTTAGGTTGTGCCCCGCGCTCCCTAACATTATTCTCTGCTGCCTGTACTTTACTCCTTGCCATAGCATATCAAAAGTAATACACATTCTTTGTTTTGCAAATATTTAACATTAAAATAATGTTTAGGCAATTTAGTGCAGGCCTAAACTTCAGTGTTAATTTCAGCATCTAAATTATTCACCGGTGATCCCAGTCTAAATATGATAATAGAATCAAACAGAATTTTACAAATTTATGGAAAGTTTGAGCTACTTACCAACAGTTATATGGAATTGCTTGTGTAATATCATACTTCTGGTGGTGACTTCATAATTTCCAGACTGATCGATTCGGATGTTACTGATGGTGAGGTCTCCAGTTTCACCATTCCGATAAATGTTTCTCCATTCCTTGACATCAGGGCCGTTTAAGCGTGGAATGGGGATGACTTGATCTTCAAACTTCCACACTATCAGATCATCTCCCTGTATATCAGTAACACCAGTGTGTAGAGTAATATTATTCCCCTCCACCACTGATACTGACTCCACATTACCTGTCATAGTAACAAACATAGAGAACAAACAGGAACAGTGTAAAACAGAGATTATTCTTATAATGCTGTAAGTAGTATACAGTAAGGTCTAGAAGTCTGAGATCACACTGAAAATCTGACTATATTAATGCAACTGTAATCAACTGAATTTATTTTAAATAATTTATTCATGCATTTATATATAAGTTTTGAAATAATTTATAGGACATTAATTGTCCGAATGAGACTTTGAATTTGCCCACATGTATAATACACATAACATTTATTATAATAATATTTCATTATAAAATTATAAATTTGAGTTAAAAAAATTCAGCTTAAAAGTTTATCTTCCTCCAGGGGGCGCTTCACGGCTCAGAATTATATTGAGACACATTCACTGGGGACATTTGCACAGTAATAGATTAAACATTCAGGCTAAATGTATTTATTCCAAGGATTGGCACCTGATTGTGACACTGCAAAAATAATGTGTTTTATGATTCAGATTCTGCACTATATTTCAAATAAGTAATGTAACATGGGCATCATTGATCATTTGACTCTTTGTACAGATGGTGCCTGAAGCTAAAGATGCTCTCAAGACATTTGGCACCATAAAATAATCCCCAAACAGCTGTAAATATCAAACAAAAAAATTATATATAATTTAACGTGATTTGTTTACTTTTTGTAAACTACATTGGCACAATAAGAGATGAAACAGTCAAAAATTATTTGCGAGCGGGCGCAAAGTTTCTCGGAAGTCATTCTGATCCAGATTCAACTTTTTGAAAATATTTTTCAATGCTTTTGCGTTCTTTCAGAAAATGTTTGCTTAGCATCACCTGAGAAACTGTGTTCGATCAAAAAGAGCTTTTGACTGGTTCATCTCTTATTGTGCCAATGTAGTTTGCAAACAGTAAACCTACCTACAGGTAGCATTTTTTCCTTAAAAAAAATAGGATATTTATGTCTTGGTTTTGTTAGTGAAACCCTGAACCCCATACAACACTGAACCACATTTATCTTAATAAAATATGCACACTATTTTTAATTATCACCTTATTTTTCAATGAAAATAACAAGAACCATGATTCTTTTTTTATATATTTCACTTTTTACACATTATTCTCTTAACTTACACTCATAGCTGCTGTTTTGAAGAGTAGACCTCTTATTATTCCACATCTTCTAAACTGTTCTCAGAAAATTATTCTAGATTTGAATCCAGTTATCAGATTGTAAGACTTGAGTTACTCACCATGGACAGTAACACTGAATATTTTGGATGTCTCAGTTGTGCTCTTGATCTGTAGTTTATAGAGTCCAGCATGGTTAGTTCTGGTGTTTGTGATGGTCAGAGATCCAGTCTGATGATCCAGCTTCAGGCGGCCTTTGAATCTCTCATCATCACCATCAGATGTAGAGAAGCGTCCATCTGCTTTATTCATCTTAGCTATGAATTCACCACCAAACGACCACTCAACTGTATCATCTTCTGGTATTACAGTATGAGGTTTTAGAGTGACAGAATCTCCCTCCATCACTGACACTGTCACATCAACTTTCTTAACACCAAAAACACCTGGTGCGGGAAAAGATAAATAAAAGATGTTAATTCTTGATCAATCCTGGCATTTTTCTGCAGTGCAGCAAATGTTACAGTGAATGTGAGGATATCCTTATGTGAGGATATTGTTTTAAATGTAGCCTACATCCATTTCACACTTACATCAGTGTTGTGTCTCCTGAAAATGAAACATGACGTGACTTGTGATTTCAACATAAAACACAAATTGTAAAAAGATCACATGCAACACTCAAACAAAACACACTAAATAAATAAGTAAATCAAATTAAAAGTACAGCCTGGATGCACTGGATTCAAAAAATGCAATGAACTTAAATAAATTGTTATTGTTAAAATATTAAATGTTTCTTATACTGGAATAGCATTATTCAGATAATTTATTATCCATAAAAAATGTTTTAAAGTTCTTCACAGATAGGGGAGACCCGAGAGTGTTGTAAATTGGGGTGAGTTCAAACATCATTAGTTTAACTTAGAAATGAAGAACAGAGTTTAATCACAGTCATACATGAGCAGCAGCATCCTCAGATGACAGAAGAAGTTGTGAGTCACAAAAACAATATAGCCTATAAAGAATTTACAGAAATAAAAAACAGGTTTGAGGTAAAAGTAAAATTTCAGGAATTGCTCAAAAATAGATCTGCAAATGTTTTGCGAGTGAAAAAAAAAAGCATAACATTAAGGCTAATTTTATCTCCCATCTCATATTTGTTTCCATCACAGTCTATTTGTTATATATTTGTTACAAATTGTAGTGTTTTGAATTCAAAATTTTACCATTTGTTTATTTTTATTTTTTTAATAAAATAATATTTTTCAAAATATTTTATATGAAATAAAGGTGGATTTTGTATCGCATAATATTTAGAAAGGAAAACTTAGCACAATAATTCAAACCAACCGGTTTCAGGATCATGCAGAAACAACAGCGCTCGATCTACTTTTGAGGCAAATAGTGATAATAATGAGCGTGATGAAGATATGCAAGTTTTCTATTTCTGGTGTAGACTAAAAATTATCTAAAATTAATGACGAAAACGTTTTTTAAGTAATCCATATTAATATATGTTTCAGAGACATCTGACTGGATAAATGATAAGAAGTTATTAAAGTGCACCTGCTGTTGGTCTATTCTGAGCCGCACCCATAACCGACCGAGAGTTCAGAGACACAGAGACACTTTATGCCGATTTACTTGTGATTTTTATTTTGTATTCCGCTAAAACAGTAGCCAATATTCATGAGCTTATTGTTGTTGTTGTTATTATTATTATTATTCACACACCCAAAAAAGTTTACATAAAAATTTAAAAGTTTTTTGCAGAATATTACAGGTCGCCGCCCTCTTGTGTTCATACCAAATAAAGACACACACGCACGAACAACAAACAGAAATGCCCTTATAATGGCGTTGTCACTTTCACACTGATTTATCACAACGTCTGTTTGTAGAAAAGTTATAACAGTTTTTTTTAAGAAACAAAGGTGATAGGCTACAAGCAAATTAGATGACAAGAGCAAATGCGCATTTTCTGTTTCTGAATTAATTAAAACACTGAATTAAAAGTGTTGAATTAATGAAAATAAATGTGACTCACCGTCCACGAGCAATAAAGCCCAAAAAAAGAAGGAAAGGTTCCTCATCCTGATGTTGGTTCTGGCCGCATCCAGAAGGGACACAGAAAGTGATACAGGAATCAGGATATTGATGACTCGTAGCAAACCGACCAGGTCACGCGATTTCTGCGAAAGAATGAGTCACACTATTTCAAAGCGGTCCAAACAGTCCTACTGCCCAACGGATAAGAAATAAATAAAGCGGTCGCCTCTGCTTTGGTGAGCGTGACTGCAGTTGTGAGGTCCACATCAGTCTGTCACTGATGATGCTGGTATGTCTAAATGCAAGGGCTTTGAAAATATTAAAAATGTTGAATTATTTGAAATTTTAACCTAATAAGACATAACACACCAAAAATACACAAAAGTGGTGTCCCACAATAAATTAATGCTCAGTTTTCTTAAAATATTTTTTATATATTTAGTTTATTATATTTATTATATATTTAGTTTTATATATTTAGTTTTAGACAAAATAGTCCTGCTATGGACTGGCCACTTGTTGTTTCCTCTGCCTATGGCCCAAGATGCTGCACAGACCCTAATGTGACCCTATAAGCGGTATGGAGAATTGATGGATGGATGGATGGAAGAAAAATAATGCAGAATGTCACAACAAAGTGATTAATCCAATATTTGGCAATTAAATACCAGAATAAAGCAGCGTTTAAATAACTCTAAGAACATTAAGGGTCAGTTTGTCACGGTTCATGAATTCACTGGCTCGCTCTGTGTGTGTGTGTGTGTGTGTGTGTGTGTGTGTGTGTGTGTGTGTGTGTGTGTGTGTGTGTGTGTGTGTGTGTGTGTGTGTGTGCGCGTGTGGGTGTGGCCGCTGATTATCACTCAGCTGATTATCAGCGCTACACCGTTCATCATCTGTGGCTATTTATAGCCTACTCATTGTCTTTCGTCTAGTGTTTTTCAGATCGTTGGGTTTGTTCCTGTGAGTTTGTCTGTTCCCCTGGCCGTTCTTAAAGGGATACTCCACTTTAAAATGAAAATTCTGTCATCATATACTCACCCTCATGTTGTTTCAAACCTGTATGAATTTCTTTCTTCTGCTGAACAGAAAGGAAGATATTTAGAAGAATACCAGTAACCAGTCAGTTTCTGGGTCCCATTGACTTCCATAGTATATATTATTTTCTTACTATGGAAGTCAATGGGACCAGAAACTGTCTGGTTACTGACATTCTTGTAAATATCTTCCTTTCTGTTCAGCAGAAGACAGAAATTCATACAGGATTGAAACAACATGAGGGTGAGTATATGATGACAGAATTTTCATTTTAAAGTGGAGTATCCCTTTAAGTCTCCTGTGGATTCCTGGTGTGTTCGCGATCGCTCTGCTTATCGTCCCTGTGTTCCTTCATTATCCTGCTGAGGTTTGGATCCCCTTTCGCTCCACATATCTTCAAGGAGGATCTGGGTTGCCCATTCAGTCCCTGCGCTGCCACTATTCCAGAAGTCTCATCTACATCTGACTCTGTTTCACTACTCTCACTTGTGTTCAGCAATAAATGTGTACATTCACTTGCAATTGAATCTTTTGTTTATTCAAAGGGTAACACAGTTTGTGTGAACCAATAATTTCACTACACTGTTTACAACTCTGCTAATCTGTTTCCCCAGGTAATGCCAGATCCTCAGCCCTGCTGTGAGAGATCTTATTGACCTGATCTGACTAAGCCCTGACACATCTATAGGCTACTGCTGAAACAATGAAAATGCCCTTTGTTTTTCACGGGTTATCATAAAACCCTTTTAATGTTTTGCTCATCTGATTGGTGGAGTATATTTTCAGTCGCTATTATGTTGAAAAATGTGTCCACTAGATGTCGCTGTGTCTATAGTAGCCTTGTATTAGTTTACTTTGACTAAAATGCCAATTAAGACACAGGGCTATATGTGGCCTTTCTCTTAATACATCCGTGGTCTGGCCTGGCAGGGTTTACGTGGTCAGGGTTCATTTTTTGTGTGCATAGTTTCAGAGGGATCTATTTATTGTTGTTAATGATATGTTAAATGTTCTACCATTATATATATATTACTGCCATATATTACTACTACTAAATCCTGCTTGACCAAATAGTTGAATTGTCATTTAGTTATAAAGGTAGTCATGCTAAGATAATACATATTAAACTTTTAGATATAATAATTAACTTAATATATATGTTATTACATTATATATTTATATCTGTATGATTTTTCACTATTTCTGAGATGTAAATATCAATAATTTATGTTTGGGGTTAAAAAGGATTCTAAGCATTTATTCCATGATTTATCCAAACATATGAGGTCAAACAACTACACTTAAAGCAGCACTCAGTAGCTTCGGGATTTCTTCGCTGTATTCTCGCTTTTTGCTCGCAGGTTTCTCTCTAGAGCTCCCCCCACAGCTTCGGAATAGATATTTGACAACACTGTTGTAAAAACTCGTTGGTGATTCTCAGACACCAGAGGCTATAGATCAACGACATCAAAGCAGATGGGACATTCTTTAAAACGTCTTCTTCATTCGGGTTCGGACAGCGTGAGGGAGCGCAATAATGACAGCATTTTAGCAGATTTCTTTTGGCCGTAAAGCAATTGTTTACATCGCGAGACCTGATATCACGCGAGACTTCCTGACGCAGCGGCCGGCGGCCCGCCGGCTCAAAGTTGCAAGTGCGTATTTTCCGCTCACGGGCACCAGGGGGGTGCGAAACGACCACCATTCAACCCGAAATAAGTAATATAACCATTCCAATGACTCCGAAGCTGTTCAGTTAAGGTAAAAAAAGTTACTTAGTTCACCTTTAACCACTATAAAGCTGCTTTACAAACCTTCAACTTCATGTACTGTCTTTTCTTTCTTCTTGCTGGCTCTCTCAATATTTATTTTGTTAGCATACTGCATGTGGCATTCTCTATGGTAGCCAAAATGAATTGTCACATCTGGAATGTGGCCTTCTGTGATTTCATATTTTTCCACAACTTTTTGGGCGATTTGGCTTTCTTTTGTATTTAAATTCACCCACTCTAAAGAGCATTGTACAAACTTGATCCAACTTGTTACTGAAAAGGGTATGATGTTTGTTGATGTACAGCTAGTAACATGCACTCAACACTCCTCTCATATCCAAGATAAAGTGTCATATTTATGTTAGATATATAAATATAGGCATACAATATAACTTTACCGCTATGTCACTCCCGCCCATTTCGGGGTCCTAGTCTGGCCGTCTGCGATTGGTCAGAATCTTTAATGACGTTAAAAACTACAATCCGATTGATTCAGCTACTAGAGCTGTCCCGCGATTTGCCTAAGAAGATTGACAATCAAAACATACGTTTGTTAAAATATATGATAAAACCAGAATTGCCAACAAATTTTATTTGACTACTAATATCATACATAAACGAAGGGTATACTCTAACGATGGAGATCGATCAACAACACGAAAAACGCGTTCGGCCCACCGTCTACATGTGTCTGGTTTCTCTTCAGTGTGGATTTTCATGTGATACATAAGGTTTGCTTTTAGTGTGAAACTCTTCCCGCATTGATCACGCGTGTGGCTTCACAGTGTGGACATTCTTGTGTCTGTTTAAGAGATATTTTAGGGCAAAACTTTTCCCACATTGATCACATGTGTGCGGCTTATCTCCACTATGAACTCTGGTCTTTAAGACTTTGTTTGTATATGAAACTCTTCCGACATTGATCACGTGTGCGGTTTCTCTCCAGTGTGGATTTTCATGTGTCTCATAAGGTTATATTTTATGTTGAAACTCTTCTCGCACTGATCACATGAGTACGGCTTCTCACCAGTGTGGATTCTCATGTGATTTTCAAGACCATGTTTGTATTTGAATCTTTTTCGACACTGAGGACAATTGACATTTTTGTTGCCATTTCTCAGTACAAATTTACTTTCAGTCTGTGAGCAACTCAAAGATTTTTCTTCAGTTTTGATATGATGTTTCTCCTCCACTTCACTCAGTTCTTCACTCTCCTTAATCTCTTCCATCAGGTCTAAAATGAAATTTAAAAAAGTTTTATTCATCAAAGAAATGTGAAGGGATAGGACAACTGCTGTGCAAAATTATGATTGCCTTGATTTTTTTTTTTTTTTTTTTAAGGGGTAATATAATGCTACTTTATTTTGTTCATTGTGTGTTAGAACAGGTTAACATGCTTTAATGTTGAAAAATGAAAAAGAGTATTTTTATTTTGAGAAACTTTTACTTCACTACATTCCAAAGCACAATATCATACTACATTTCTTAAAAATGTATCATTATTCGTTATTTTGAACTGAAGAAATTGTCACATATTCTGAGACACAAATACATAATCATAATCACACTCCTATAACTTGTGGAAAGCCTTCCCAGAAGAGTTGAAGCTGTTATAGCTGTAAAGGGTGGGCCAACTCCATATTAAACCCTACAGATTAAGAATGGGATGTCTTTAAAGTTCATGTGCAGGTAAAGGCAGGCGTCCCAAACTGTGATTGGTTGCTTTACATGTCCTTGGGCGGTCCTTTACAAATCAAAGCTGAGATGGAGTCCAGACCTTCTGCCATCGGTCTGAATGTCTGGCTTTGCGAGAATAATAATTTAGCAGCTCGCATCACATATTTACATACTCATCTAAATGTTGATCACAGCACTGTGTTCACCAACAGTATACCGCGGCTCTGACATTTCAATCTTCTTTTTACCCCTGAGCGAATAATGAAAAAGAACTGTGTATATCGGGGCCTTCATAGTCTAGAAAATGTTGTACATGTAAAAGACTACTTTTCTTCATAAAAGAGTAAATGAACAACTAAATTATCTGATACATTATGCATAATAAGAAAATGAAACAATAATTCAACAATACAAAAATAATAAAGCATAATGATTTAACTTTGTTCACTGTGACAACTTTGAATGATGTTTTTAATGTGGCTGCAAAGAGAGCTTTTGTTGCTCAATGCCATATTTTTAAAGTAACCAGGCGTGAAAAACTCTTTCAACACAGAGAACACATGTGAGGCTTCTCCTGTTTATGAACATTCAGGTGGATCTTCAGGAATTCTACACTTAGAATTTTTTTTTATCTCATTGATCAATCTTTCTCCAGACTGAAAACGCAGATGTAATTTAAAGGGATGGTTCTGGGCATTCATAAGGTTGATTTTACTCCGAACCATCAGAGTTTTTAAGAGTGGATTTTCATGTGTCTCTTAAAGTTTACTCTTTGTGTGTAACTCTTCCTGCATTGATCACATGTTTGCGGCTTCTCTCCAGTGTGGATGCTCTTATGTTTTTTCAGAGATCCTGACTCACTGAATCTCTTGTCACAGTGTGAACACTTGTAAGGTTTTTCTCCAGTGTGAATTCTTTGGTGCACTGTCAATGCATTAGCTGTACACTCTTAGAAGAAAAGGTTCTATATAGAACCTTAAAAGGTTCTATCAGGCGCTACGTATTTGGAACCCCTAAAAGGTTCTATATAGAACCCTTTTTAAGGGTTCAATCAAAAGAACCCTTTAGGGTTCTTTGTAACCAGGAAAAAGGTTCTATATGGAACCTTTTAGGGGTTCATTCATTATCATTTGTTTTGTCCTTTCCGGATTAAATATTTCATATTATTGACAAACATCAGGACCCTAAAATGTAATTCACATAAAAAAGTCACCCATGAATACTGAAAAAAAGCACACCCAAAGTGCATAGAACTAGTAATTTATTTATATTAACAAAAATTATTACTATTACTATTACTGAAAGAATGCTACTGTAATTTCAAGTATTCAAGGCTGTAAATGTACAAATCAACTTAAACATCAACCATTTAAAAAATATCTCATAAATAATGAAAATAGAGTTTCACCTACATCTACATATTACAAAATAAGTCCATAAAATATACAAAATTACATTAATCTATCACTAACAAATAATGCAAATATACAGATTCATCTAAATTCCCATCAGTGTTAGAACAACAAAGTCCCTCAAAACTACAAATCCATATTAATATAACTCACAATGAAAATATACAGATATAGAAGTACTTCAAATCTACAAATTCATATTAATATCACTCATAAAGAATGTGAATACATAGATAAAAATTCAGATCAGCATTTCAGAACATCAAGTACTTCAAATCTACAAATTTACATTAATATCACTCATAAAGAATTATGATTACAGATTCAAATTCAAATTCAGATCAGCATTTCAGAATAACATCAATCGCCTCATATTTACAAATTTACATTAGCACTATTCATGACATATCAAAGTATTATGATAATTGATTATACATTTTGAGCACTGGGACAGATAGTTTTTTGTTTTGGCTGCTGGAGAGTTTAAACAGGTAGTGCTCAACAAAATTCATTGTGTGAGTGATGTGCTTGGGGTATTCCACACTGAATAGCCTCCATCACTGGTTGATGGTTTGGAGCCATTTGCAGACATCATCTGTAATCTTGAAAAGGAAAACAGAAAGTTACTATTAATTTCACATCATGTACATGTCACTACTTTATTAACCTCTTAGTCTACCATGAAAACAAGTAAAGTTGTATTCTGTAAATGTAAATATTAGTGGAATTTCTAAATAATTTATTGATTTTTCATATAAAATCGCCAACATTTTTAAAATGAACAATCATGATGCGTATGTAAATTTCTCAAAAACAAATCTTCTACAAAAAGCATTAAACAAATTTGTATTTGAACAGGCAATTTAAAAATGTTGCTGAGGGAAAAAGGCTCCAGCCTCCCCACAACCCTAAAGAGGAAAAGTGATTTAGGGAATTAATGGATGAAGGGGAATAAGAACATGTGAATAGACCCTAATTGTACAGTCTACAAGCAAGTGTATCCCAAGTAAAGATACAGTCTAAATTTAATACACTTGTTATCAAGCCTGATTAATTGTAGTTAAAGGGATAGTTCACTTTAAAATGAAAATTCTGTCAACCTTTACTCACCCTCAAGTTGTTTCAAACCTGTATGAATTTCTTTCTTCTGCTGAACACAAGGGAAGATATTTAGAAGAATGTCAGTAACCAAACAGTTAACTGGAACCATTGACTTTCATAGTATTTTTTTTTTCCTACTATGGAAGTCAATGGTTCCAGTTAACTGTTTGGTTACTGACATTCTTCTAAATATCTTCCCTTGTGTTCAGCAGAAGAAAGAAATTCATACAGGTTTGAAACAACTTGAGGGTGAGTAAAGGTTGACAGAATTTTCATTTTAAAGTGAACTATCCCTTGGCTGTGTGTTCTTTAGAAACAACCGAACCCTGGCCTGCTTCCAGTTCCTTAGACACCACTTGACTTGAACATAAAATAATCATTTATAAAGTTTGAAAAGGTTGAAGTGAATCACAAGAGTGTTTACATTGGGCTGTTTACAATTATCTAGCATCATAAAAGCATTCTGAGCCGAAGTGCGAGTACATTTAACCCATACTTGCCAACCTTGAGACCTCAGAATTAGGGAGATATTCAAAAGGACGGGGGGGGGGGTGCATGCACGACTACTGATTTCTGCTGGGGGGGGGGGGGGGGGGGGGGGGAATGCACGACTACTGATTTCTGCAAGTCGATTTCTTATCAAAACAATACTCGAGTTACTCGACTACTCGTGGTTCATGCTACTGTAAATGAAAAGACATGAAATAGCTAGATCTTATCAATAAACATTTATTAATTCATAGCCTAATGTAACAATTACATAAGTAAACTCTCAAAACATTATAATGATGACATTTCATTTTAAATTTTTCATGTAACAGTCTAAAGCTAAATAAATAGCTGTTCTTGCCTTTCATTTCAGACGTCTGCTTCTAGGGCCCGTTCACATATTGCATCTTTTTCGCGCTCAAGGTCGTTATTTCAACCGTAGGCGCGCGGCCGCGGCGAGCACGCTCATAATGGAAGCAACGTGGTGCGCTAGTTTTTCCAGGCGGGTTTTTCCTTCTCATCTCCAGAAATATATCTAGTAGTAAAGCTAATGCGAGGGCTAGAAATCAATTAATCCTTTGCTGATACTTCTTCGTCATCATCATGGAGAGCGCAGTTTGGTTGCATAGCAACGACAGACGCCATGGGAGCGCAAGCGTTTGGTCTCTGAAACCATAGACATAATATAGATAGACGCCCTATCGACCACTACTGCCTACTGGCGCGGGCGAGCCGTGGGGCCGCCATCTTAAACCGGTCACCCGCTCCACTCAGTGTAATCTGAATGGCAGGTGCAAGGAGCTGTCAGCGCATTTAATTAATCATACCTCACTGAATACCGAACTGATTTTCATGCGGGTTTTTTTGCTGCAAAGGTCATTCATGTAGCTATTATACAGGACACATGGTTTGGCATATTTTAATATTCATAGTAGGCTTAACATCCCAGCCGGCATTTCAACGTTGATTCACCGTTGAAACAACGTCAGGTACCATGGTTGAATCAACGGTGAATTACCTTTCGATTTTGCAAAACGGATCAACGTTGATATTGTGACGTCGTTTCACCGCGGAAGAAACAACGTTGATTCACCGTTGAAATCGCGACGTCGTTTCACTCTTACCTTTCGGGTTATGGTATTTTGTCGACGTTGAATCAACGTTGAATTACCTTTCGATTTTGCAAATTGAATCAACGTTGATATCGTGACGTTGTTTCACCGTCTTACCTTTCATCATGGGATAATACAATTGTACATTCAATTACAACCTAGTTTCTAGTTGAAACATGAGTCATGACAATGCTGACTGAATTTGTGATTAACTGTGCATACTGTACACTAAAAATTGTTAACTGTCAAATGACTGGCAGCAATGGCTTAATTAAACACATTAATAATGAGTTAACACATGCTCAAGATTGTAAAACAAGTTTTATTCTGAAAAAACAAGTCTAAAAATACTTTCTAAAACAGATGAAAAACATCTCAAACTTTAAATTGCAGCGTTTTCGAAGTAATGTTAAAAACCTGTAGAAGTAAACATCTAAATGGAATATTTAAAGACAGTTTTTGTTCAATTACAGTAACCCTTAAATTAAACATTTAATATTTAAAATGTAAAGTATTCTTTTTTAAAGAATTTTAGTTTAGTTTCTATTTTAGTTTTTAAATTCTCAATAAAATGTGAGTCTTGTGCAGTGCTCCGACAGAGTCCCAGCTCGAGGTCCATTCCGATGCCATCACTTCCTCTTCACTTCTTGCCCGCTGTCTGCTACTATCCTATAAATAAAAGCAAAAACACTGAAAACTGAAAACACTGAATACAAAATAAATCATGTACAAGATTTTCACTTTACAGTTAAATTTGTCGGGTAGAAAACAAAGTATACAACACTATCCATTCTAAAACACATATTTTATGTATTCAGATGTACATTTACACAAGAAATTCTTCAGAGCCCCAAGGTGGAATTGTAAAAAATTTAATATTACTCCCATGTGTCAGTTACGGTTACTATAATCATAAGGTCATGATTTCATCCTTAAAACAGATGAAGAAATCAACAAATTGTGGTGTTGAGCTGAGAGGGTTGAGGTCTGTTGTTCTTTATATCTTTCAATGCAGGTTTATATTGTTTCAACAATTATATATTTCTGATAATATTTGTGGAGAACATTACACTGTTTTAATTCAGAATCCTAACCATACATGATTGTACTAATTAAAAGTAATTTATTAAATCAAGTAAAATACAAAAAATAACACAAAAGGCCAATGAATCCGTACCAGAAGCAATGTAGCAGCTAAAGAATAATCCTCCACCAAATTGCCAGTAATCAGCTGGATCCTTGGAGAATCTGAAGGGAGGAAAGAAGAAATTATTCAATGAAAAGTCCTTAAAAAGCAGTATTTAAAAAAAAAAAAAAAAAATCCATTCCTTTAAACAATCTTAAAATTGATTTAAATTGTAAAAACGTTTGCCTATGGCAATAATAACATTCACACAACATGAACTGAGTAATGTCATCTTTGAGATTGTTAGTATTGCATGATTAAAAATGTAAACATACACTTAAAGCATGGCAATCCCATCAGAAATGTGTATCATAGCAAGGGAAGCACACACAAAAAAGCCAAATGGTACACCAAAATCAAACCATCAAATAATTTTACCTGCAGCCGCATTTATCCTATTATGACACGTCTGAGGGTCTTTCCCTTAATGGTTTCCAGTGATTAAAGAAAGGACTGATGAAGGTGACATGAATCCACTTTCAGCAGAAGAAAGACAAAAGGACAAAAAGTTACTCAGACTTTCTATCAGTAACGTTAAATGTCTTACTTTAAAGATGAAAATCATACTTAATAGGCTACTATTAATCCCAGTGTAGGTTTTCGAACAGTGGGTAAAATTGACTTAGCAGCTAATACTGTAGTTGGTGAATGGGTCTTTCTGTTGGGTGTTCTCCCCCGATAAATATTTTATTCCAATGCTTGATGTAAAAAAAAAAATTAAACAAATATCTTTTCAATATCGTTATCAGTGTTTGAAGAGGTTATGTAAACTTCTAACGAATAAATGACGGTTTTACCACTTTACTCATTCCCACGCTTTTTTTACCTCTCATGCGTTTTTAAACTAACGTTAGTTGACAACATTAAACACATAAGTTAACGTTACCAACAACAAAACACAGCAATGTCGGATGGTACTAACTTACATTGAAATACATGCTAATGGTGAAGCAGTACAAAAACACACACAGAGATAACTTATTTATCTTATGAGGTTGCAGTAAGCCTATGACCGTAACCCGTGTCCCTAACGTTAGACTGTTAAGGACTGAAAAATGTTTTCTTACCTGATATCGCCAGTATTTTTACAGACCACGTACGACCCCTTCCTCCGTTCACATTCCCGCTTTTGTTCTTCATTGACATATCAACTCAAATTCGCTCAAAATTTAAGAATTCAACAGGCAGATATAAAAGAATCCAGGTCTGACCGAGTAATCAACGCAAGCAGCAGCTGCTCACCGACCGACGGACGTATTTTCAAACTTAAAATAGGCGGGCAGAGCCGCGCACATTCTCATTGGACAGTTTCCTGGAAGACAGACAGATTAACCAATCATGCTCAAAGTAAAACGGCGAAACAACCAATAACGATAGTTTGCGAGAGTTAACGTAGTGTTGTAGGCTATTGAGTTTTATTTGCAGTCTGTATTAATATTTAATTAATTGGTTAAATGACATGACAGTGTGAATACAAATGTAATAATGCAATGTAAACTGTTAGGCAAGCAGACAAAATTGTAAATTCACACAAAATCACACAAGGCAAAAGGTTTCTGCTGCACTGCTCTCTTGAGGGTGAAACTATTATTGTTAATAATGATAATAATTGTATTTTAACATATACATTGAAGAACTGTTATGATAAAAAGTCATTAAATGCTAATTAATTATCATAATAATATGTTAAAAGGCAGATATTTTTGTAGTATGTTGTCGAAAACATTACGTTGTTTCAACGTACAGATCTTGTAAAAATTTCAACGTTGATTTAGAAGTGTTTTTGTTAACCTTTTTCAACCATTTAGCATTAAACGTTATTTCAACGTTGTTTCAACGTTGAAACAACAACTGACATTATTTCAACCATATTTCAACGTTGAAGGTCGGTCATGTGCCGGCTGGGATTAATATAATATTCTGATTTAAGATATAAAGTGACCAGACGTCCAAAATCAAAATATGTGATGTAGGATATAAGGTATTTTATAAATCACACACTATAAATATGATAAAGAAGCAGAAACAGAAAGTTGCAGTAAAGTAAGATATTTTAATAAGTTGAAGAAACGTGTGTGTTTTACATTTACATTGCTTCCTGATATCACGTGCGCAATCACAAATAACCTATATATAAAAGTTATGTCCGGTCGAAAAATGTATGAATTAACTTCAGATTGGATTGCGCTAAAAGTAAGTTTCGTGCCTCTTACAAGTGCTTTCGAACTTCTTTCTGATCTGAATGGTATGTGGAAAACACTTGCGTTGAGGGAGCCAGAAAACACTTGTGGAAGACTTCTCCTAGTGTCCAGAACGCAACTGAATGCCTTTTCAAGCGTCTCAATACTGGAAAAACCACAGGAAACTACTTTTAAACACGAAATTACTTGATTTACAGAGGGTCTATTCGCACGTCTCGTCTATTAATATAACGTAAACGTTACCTGAGGTAATTTTCCTGGACCTTTTTACAGAAGGTAAAAGTCGCCGTAATCTTTACTGATATTGTCCATAATGATTACTGAGATGCACATTCGGACGGGACTAAAATTACTTTACCCCACCTCTCCATGTCAGATGAACACCGGCTGGTGCAGTAAACATTGCCTAGCTAACGTTAGCTGGCTACGATTTCAGTATAGTAATATCAAAGATCCTTGCTCCTTCTCAATTATCTGGTAATATTCTATTCACAAAATACAACCAATAGTACGGTAATGTTAAAAGTAATCCCCCGGGCCCTATTTGCGATGGTCCGCCGATTAGAACAGGAAAATACTCCACAGTGCTCTAGCATCTTCACTGCTGCCACGCAACGAAACTAGGAATACGACCGGTTTAAGATGGCGGCCGCATTTCTCAGTGCCCAGCGGCCAATAGGGCATCTAGTCTCTATATAATATCTATGTCTGAAACGGCCATAGAAACGGCGCCCAGTGACGGATGGTGTAGCAATATTGTTGTCCGGGTGGAAATCGGGAGAAATTCGGGAGAAAGGTCGGTCCGGGAGATTTTCGGGAGGGGCTTTGAAATTCGGGAGTCTCCCGGAAAAATCGGGAGGGTTGGCATGTGTGATTTAACCACTAGCTACAGGGGCGGTTCTAGGATTTCACCTTTAGGGGGGTCGATCAGTAAACAAGAGAGAAGGATAAACTTTACTGAAGAAGCAGCACTGGCCTGATCATTCAGATAGCTGATTATAGTTTTAGGGGGGCTGAGACGAAAAATATGGGGGTTGAAGCCCACCTAAAAGGGTCTAGAACCGTCCCTATGCTGAACGCACAAGCGCTCTTTCTGTTCTGTTCTGTTCTGTTCTGTAGTGCTGTTCTTCATGACCATTTGAGTGTGCGGTCAAAAACTAGCTTAGAAGCACTATCTGCAGTTAAAAACTAACTTAAGCTTAGGATCAGAAAACACAAAATTTAACAGTTTGCAATAAGCACAACAAAACTTACCGATGTAAGGCAACTTGTGACACTGTCGCGGTTCAGGCTCTTTCGTGTTTTAGTGTAAATCCGCTGTAGAAACATTGACAACTTCATTACAAATGGGTTTAAAGCTTATAACAAGTAAATTACTTTAAAAAATCGATGTATTTCTCTGACTTACCACAACAATATTTCCGTCAGACCATAAATCAGCAGACGGGGATCAGTCTCTTCTCGACCGTTGGAATTCAAAAACGTGTACTGCGCTCGCGAGACAGCGCTGCGTGAATATGGTCGCGCAAATGCAAACAAATTGTTTACTTTGTAAAATTAATGAAAATAATGAGTTTATTACTTCTTTTTGTTTATGTTTGCTGTTCAACAGATTGTCGTTTTAACATAGACCCGCCCTGATCGAGTTCACAGCAAGTTGTACACATCCGCCATTGCTGCACTGAGGAGAATGTCTCCCAAGCGTTGTAGGTGTTGTGTGGCTGGATGTATTAATCCACATAGCTCTCTCTATTTACTCCCGAAATCTGAGGCAGCCGCTGAAGACGAGGTGGAATAATTTTTTTTTTTAAAGAAAATGCTCCCTCAACTCTACCGAAATTCGTTTATGTACTTGCGCACTTCTTATAACTTACTGTGTTTACTCAGCTCTTACGGTGATTTTCTGGAGTAAAACTGACGCTTCATCTGTAATTAAACTACTAAACTATACCTGTTCCATCTCCATACAGCACTCTGAATCTGTAGGCATTATTGTCCGACTCCGGGTCGAAATGAACACCGTTACTGACAGTTTCTGATATTATCATCATTCCATGAGATGAAATTGTCCTGAGAGACTGAGTGCGAGCTCATGAAGCTCCGCCCCCTGTGCCGTGCAACAGCAGCTTATTTGCATTTAAAGGGCACACACTAAAACCACGTTTTTCTGAGCCCCAAAAAATGACAATTTAAACATGCTGTAAAAAAATGATCTGTTGGGTATTTTGAGCTAAAACTTCACATACACACTCTGGGGACATCAGAGACTTATTTTACATCTTGTGAAAAGGGGCATAATAGGTCCCCTTTAAGGTTTACTTTTTGTGTGAAACTCTACCCGCACTGATCACATGTGTGTGGCTTCACTCTTGTGTGGATCTTCATGTGTTCGTTAAAGTGATTTTTCTGTGCAAAACTCTTCCCACACTGATCACATGTGTGCGGCTTCTCTCCAGTGTGGATTTTCATGTGATTAATAAGGGTTTGTTTTTGTGCAAAACTCTTCCCACACTGATCACATGTGTGCAGCTTCTCTCCAGTATGAGCACTCATGTTTAAGACTTTTTTTGTGTGGGAAACTCTTTCCACACTGAGGACAGGCTCTTCTTTTCGGTGAGCAACTCAAAGATTTGTCCAGTTTTGACATGATGATGTTTCTCCTCCACTTAATTCAGTTGTTCACTCTCCGCTTTCTCCTCCATCAGGTCTAAAATTAAAGATAAAAAGGTTTAATTTTAAGTAAAAAAATTAAAAGACAGAAATGTGAAGGGAAAAGACAAAAATGATAATAGCAGATAGTAGACAATTTCTATACAAAAATATGATAGTTTTGATGAATGTTTATAAATTAATTATATGCCCATGGAACTTGAATAGGCTAATTCATTATAATAATACTCTTCCAAATATTGTTTTTAAAGCTAGGAATGCACAAGTGTGAATATGTGAGTGCAAAAACCGATCAGGCAGAGTGTTTCCATACAAAGAAATACAGAAAACAGAAAAAAGTGAGGAATGGAGATATCAGAGATTATGTCTATAATGTAAAAGTATTGAATTAGTAGATTACTAAATAATTAATAAATACAAGTTCAATATTCATTAAGGATGCACCGAAATTTCGAAAATTGCAATTTCGATTTTTGTCCAAACTTAACATCAGAATCAGCACAATCACTAACCTTCTTTTAATAATAATGGCCAGTGCAATGGCTGGGATATATATAAACCTACCAACATCCGTTGCCATGACTTTTGGAATGATTTATCCAAGTTTTAGTCGCATAACATCGGTTAATGGAAACGGCGTCATTTTGCTATAGTTTTTTGTCAACATTTTGAAAAAAAATTAAAATCGCAAATGTTTTGCAGTCTCATCTGTTGCAAAATTGAAAATTGCAAAAACATGCAGTCTCGACTGTTGCAAAATTGTGGGACATGTTTGATAATAAAAAGAGCTATTAAAAGCACAAAAATCTACGCAAGCAATGTGCTGTGCGCTGAGGGAAAAGACAGCAACTAGACAAGCAAGTAATACTTTGGGCTTGGTGTGCACGTCTAAACGATCAAATACACACAGAAATGTCAAAATGACCGTTTTGGAGATCACTTAAACATAGTTTATGTCTTTAAATGGACGTTAATAGTTGGGAGAAAATATGGTCTATCAGTTTTAGATCTGCATTCAGTCTTAATGTGGCAGCAGTCTAATAAACCTGCTGATAATTGATTTTGAATAAAAAAAAATTAAAAAGCCTTTTTTTTATAAAAAACTTTAGCTTTAATAAGCATTAATCTATCTATTATAAACTATGCACTGTTATTTTAAATTTGATTAGGGTATTAGATTTATTTTGTAGGCCACATTACTTACCTGAACAGTGTGTAGACTTTGCTGAAGTTAAAGCACTGATTATTTCATTTGTATATTTGTTTTATTGTATACTTTGCTTATTTTATTTTTTGACCCTGTGTTTGTACATTGTTTTTGTTCTTGCTTATTGTGATACATAGTGGCAATGACACGTGGGGCCCAATGTGTTTAAGTTGGTCTTCTCACAGGCCAGGACCAGAGGGTCACGGCTGGGCATATAGCAGAGGGATCATGTCTGTGAGCCATGGTGCTTTATAGGCACCCTGAAGCTATCAAAATCAGGAACAGCCACTGTCCTCTCACCCTGGATTATTAGACAAAGGGGTAGAAATGCCTAGAACAGCACATCAGGCCATTGATGGGCCAGTGTGTCCATGCCGAGGCGAAGAGATCTATATATGTGGTAACGCTGTAGTATTGTCGCAGCATACCAGCACATGATTGTGCCGAGTGTTCGTTTGGCCGGTAGCTAGTTATTTTACTTTATAAAGTTTTGAATATGGATATTCGTCTTACACAAATGCATTGCTTAGCTTCAGAAGGCCTTTATTAAAAGGAGGTGTTCTGACATGCTCTAACAATTGTGCTTATTTCTGTATTCACTGTATTCAGCACAAACTCTGCTACAAAAATATATAAGCAGCATGGACGTAAAAGTTTTGAGAAAATTACGTTTATGCATGGTTTGTGAAAAAACAAAAAATTTAAGTCATTGAAATAAGGCCATAAATTGCCCTATTGAAATTTTGTTCACAAGACTTTTGAGAAGTGTATCACGTATTCTCGAATTTTTGCTTGTGAAAACTATGTGAAAATCATCCTGCCCTAACCCTGCCCACAAACAATATATTGATTTAAAATTTGTAAGACATGTTTTGTGTAAGAAAGTAGGCTATGGCGTGAATCATCATGAATATTCGTGTATTTCTCACCTGGGAAGACAAACACCCTCTCATAATGGCCCTATCAGGTCATTCAAAGAATGAGGAGAGTTTAGAATGGATTTTTGATTGTTTGGATCTTGATTGTTTGGACACAACGAAGGTCAAAAAGGCACATTATTGAGCACAATGATCTAAACAGAGAGACTCGAACACCTTGCCACTTGGCCATTAACTTGTGATATTCTTAAAACAGTTACCATTTAACATACCTTTCATTTCCAAGCAGTTTGTTTTTTCATTTTACCATGTTCCTGTACGGAGTCTTGTGTGAATGTTTAAGTCAGCAGGACTCATCGGTGGCATCTGGTCCTTGTAAAAAAAACACACAAAAAAACAAATGTGAACATGCTGATATCAGGAGCAAGGCTGCACGATTTGGGGAAGAAAATGTAATGCTTTTCAAGTGCACAGCGCGAGTCACTCAAAATCACAGAGCTGGCAGAGACCATTTAGGCTACTGTAGCAATGTAGTCGCTTCTGGAAACTTTTGTCACCACATTATAATAAAACATCTATTTCACAGTAAACACAGGCCTATACATTATAATAATATTCATCATGTTAGTGTAAACACTCTCCTACTTTCATATCATGCTATGTTTTTATTAAAGAACATAAA
Source organism: Leuciscus idus (assembly GCA_021554675.1). NCBI lineage: Eukaryota > Metazoa > Chordata > Actinopteri > Cypriniformes > Leuciscidae > Leuciscus > Leuciscus idus. The sequence continues at coordinate 21,350,350 of CM038625.1, read as the reverse complement.
AACATTCTCGTGTCATACATGTATATTTATTTAGCATTTAAAGGTTTCCTACCTGTCTATAGTTCATATTCCAACATGGTTCCGTCGATTTCATACATTTTAGTCTAGCAACAATTCAACTACAATGAGAAGTTTATGCAACAATAACGCTCTAACTATTCAGAATATATTTCGGTTCATACCTCGGTTCAGACATCACGGTTCGGTACGAGTTTGTTACAATGGAGGGAAAAGCAAAACAAAAATGCAGAAGGCTTGTGCATGTCTCAGGCTGTTCCACCAAAGGAAAATAAATTACTTAAGCCTTGTATTTTTTAAATAAGTTTTATTAATAAAGTAAAGGCATAGAACCAGTTTATTTGTAGTGCACTGACAATAGTTTTATATAATTAGTTTATTAATTAAATTAATAAAAAGACAAAAAGACCTTTAGATATGTTTGGTAATTGTACCTGAATGAATTGAAAATTAATTTGCTACATTTCAGATTAATATATTTGTTTTCCTTAAAATTTTAATTAACAGTGACTTAAACACTTTGCAGATTGAATGATGTCCTGTATAAAAAAAATGACGGAGTATGTTTTTATGTTTACACTGTTCGATCGCGCCTCTCTCTCTCTCACACACACACACACACAAATTAAAGTAAGCACTTTGCGACTTTTCGATAGTGACCGCTAGAGCTGAAATTGTTGAAAGATTTTGATCTCGATTCAAATACCCACATAATATTTTCCTAAATGACAACTATTTGTCTTAAACCTTTGTCAAGTAAGATCACAGTGAACATTTACACTCACCTAAAGGATTATTAGGAACACCTGTTCAATTTCTCATTAATGCAATTATCTAATCAATCACATGGCAGTTGCTTCAATGCATTTAGGGGTGTGGTCCTGGTCAAGACAATCTCCTGAACTCCAAACTGAATGTCAGAATGGGAAAGAAAGGTGATTTAAGCAATTTTGAGCGTGGCATGGTTGTTGGTGCCAGACGGGCCGGTCTGAGTATTTCACAATCTGCTCAGTTACTGGGATTTTCACGCACAACCATTTCTAAGGTTTACAAAGAATGGTGTGAAAAGGGAAAAACATCCAGTATGCGGCAGTCCTGTGGGTGAAAATGCCTTGTTGATGCTAGAGGTCAGAGGAGAATGGGCCGACTGATTCAAGCTGATAGAAGAGCAACTTTGACTGAAATAACCACTGGTTACAACCGAGGTATGCAGCAAAGCATTTGTGAAGCCACAACACGCACAACCTTGAGGCTGATGGGCTACAACAGCAGAAGACCCCACCGGGTACCACTCATCTCCACTACAAATAGGAAAAAGAGGCTACAATTTGCACAAGCTCACCAAAATTGGACAGTTGAAGACTGGAAAAATGTTGCCTGGTCTGATGAGTCTCGATTTCTGTTGAGACATTCAGATGGTAGAGTCAGAATTTGGCGTAAACAGAATGAGAACATGGATCCATCATGCCTTGTTACCACTGTGCAGGCTGGTGGTGGTGGTGTAATGGTGTGGAGGATGTTTTCTTGGCACACTTTAGGCCCCTTAGTGCCAATTGGGCATCGTTTAAATGCCACGGCCTACCTGAGCATTGTTTCTGACCATGTCCATCCCTTTATGACCACCATGTACCCATCCTCTGATGGCTACTTCCAGCAGGATAATGCACCATGTCACAAAGCTCGAATCATTTCAAATTGGTTTCTTGAACATGACAATGAGTTCACTGTACTAAAATGGCCCCCACAGTCACCAGATCTCAACCCAATAGAGAATCTTTGGGATGTGGTGGAACGGGACCTTCGTGCCCTGGATGTGCATCCCACAAATCTCCATCAACTGCAAGATGCTATCCTATCAATATGGGCCAACATTTCTAAAGAATGCTTTCAGCACCTTGTTGAATCAATGCCATGTAGAATTAAGGCAGTTCTGAAGGCGAAAGGGGGTCAAACACAGTATTTGTATGGTGTTCCTAATAATCCTTTAGGTGAGTGTATATCTGCGTTGGCACTGTCAGTACCCACATTTACATGGAAATGTTTTATTTCGATCAGAATGAAATCATTCTGATTGATGAATCTGAACATAGTTTTTACATGAATGCCAAGTCATCGGGTTGATGTGCATTTATAAGTCACAAGCTTCAAATCTGATTTAATCTTTTGATGTGAACGTAATATGCAGTTTCCTGCTGTTGTCACAAACTAATCATCCTCCATTGTTTTAAAAAGCAGACTTATATTGACCTATTTCAGGTCCTTATTAGGAGACGCGGAGTACACAAAGCTTTGCCGTGCTGCTTATATTAATCAAGCAGTAAAAAAAAACAATGCCCAGATGCCCAAAACAAGGCAAGTCGAAACAAGCACTTGTTGGACAACGTTGTCGTCCTGCACCACTTCACAGAACGATGAGTGGGAAGATCATTTTAGATTGACACAACAGTCATTTATCATATTCTTAAATAATATTACAACAACATCAGCTCGTAATTCAAATGATCACAGAAGTACTGAGATAAAAGTTTATAGTTCAGATATAAACACTGTCTACAGTAGCAATCAAAATAGAATAAATCAACTTTTGCAAGAAACTTGACACTTGAAACTTTAATCATTCATTCTAGAGATTCGTTCAAAAACGCTGATTCATCCAGTATACGAAACACGTATTTTAGTCATTAAATCATTCATTCAAACTTTTTTTTTTCATTCAGATTAAACATTTTAAATCGACTGCAGAAATTAACATTTGTCAGAACCTCTAGTAAATTACATGTTATGTTGTTATTTTATCTGTTCAGAATCGTGATCTCTGTCTGAAACACTAAAAGAATCAGATTCTCATTTTGACCTAATTCTAACTTGTTATTAAAACTGTGACTCTTAAGTCGAGCCATCCTGTAAAATTAAGAATCATCCACACCTGTGATCACCTCAATTATTTTCCAAAGACACAAAGAATAATATTTTTATATTTTTACTTTAAAAGCAATCATAAATCATTAGCAATAAAAAAATAATTAAAATACTTTAATTATGCATCATTTTGTCGGCCCATTCTATCATGGACTGAGAATCTGATTGTGAGAAACTACCTAATATTAAAATGACTTGAGCCAAATAATGTATTTTTATTATTTTTGTTTGTAATTTTTTTTAATGGTTAACTTGTATCAATGAATGAATTGATGCTTTCAAACACATCGCATATTCATACTTTATAAACTGGTTTTATTAATACAAAATTAAATCGGAATAGTCTGAATAAATAAACAGTAATTCTCTGTTAATTTCCCAAATGCCCTTCCAGTGACATTCCAATACCATGACCATTCCAACTGAAGTTTAATGCTGTTTTTTTATTTTTTTTATCCTGAGTAAAAGTTGTTATTCTTTCATAAGGTATTGTGACATGTGTAAGTAACATGATTTCTCTAAAATCATAATCTCAAAAAAAAAAAAAAAAAATTGTTTTGCAGAGGCTCTTAAGAAGACTGCACAGATCAACTGGCAAGAAACTGAGAGGGAACTCTCAAAATAGTCTGGGACACGAGATGGAGGACAGTGTCCAGAATGCACAAATGACTGTCTGCAGTGTAAGCTGTACTGATACATGTATAGTTGCTGCTTCTTCTAACTGTCCCCAATTTATTTCCTGTTCAAATGTTCAAAGCTTTCAGTAAAGACTGGGTCAAATACAGGTTAAAAGTATGTTTTTTTTAACAATTAGGTATATAACTTTAAAGAGATACTCTTTAATCTGACATAAATCTGCTTCTTTAAATATTGTCTCTGGAATTTCAGAATATAGCATAATATGATGAGTAATTTCAATAAAATTTTAAAATAAAAAAGCCCATTTCAAATCCACATGGGCCCCATATACAAATGTCGGCCGGGTTAAAGCTGGGACCGAGATGGGTCTTGTGCATGTTGCCCACTTAGGTCCCACCTAGTACCAAGTGCAATCCTACATAAAATCCATCTGGGCAATTAACATGGGGCCATTATGGAACCCGCGGACAATCCCATACAGAGCCCATTTTTCAGCCCATTTCAAACCCACATGGGCCCCACATACAAATGTCTACTGGGTTAAAGCTGGGACAGAGATGGGTCTTGTGCATTTTGCCCACTTGGGTCCCACCTACCAAGTGCAGTCCTACATGAAATCCATCTGGGCAATTAACATGGGGCCATTATGGAACCCGCGGACAATCCTACATGGGGCCCATTTTTCAGCCCATTTCATACCCATATGGGCCCCACATACAAATGTTGGCAGGGCATCCTCAGAAGACAGTAGAATTACAATAAGTAAAAGTACTAGTAGAAGCCACTAAAAATATATATATAAAGATTTATAAAAAAACAGGTTTGAGGTAAAAGTTAAATTTAAGAAACGGCTCATAATTAGATGAAAACATTTGTTAGGAAGAATGAAAAACAGTTGTGTTTATATTTTTCTCCCATTTCATATCTGAGTTCTTCCAAGCCAGTGCATTCAAAATGCGATTCAAACTAGTCACAAGTGTCAGCTATTAAATGACATAGTTGTTATCTTTGCAGTACAAACAGAAAATGTGTGGTTTAGTTTCAAACACGATGAGTGAAATGTTACAATTCACACACGACCCCACCCTACCGACCGACCAAACAATAAAAAAAAAAAGTGTTGTGCAGAATATTACAGGTCGTCGGCGCCCTCTAGTGTTCACTACCAACAAACTGTCATCTAATTTGCTTGTATTATAATACATTATAAATAAAATGTATTATTATACAAGCAAATTAGATGACAACAGCAAATGCGCAGTTTCTTTTTTCCGGTTTATATTTTAAACCTAAAGTGTTGAATTAATGAAAATGAATGTGACTCACCGTCCACGACTAATAAAGCCCCCAAAAAACACGGAAAGGTTCCTCATCCTGATGAGAATCCTCATCCTGATGTTGCTTCTGTCCACATACAAACTGAATAAAAGAAGTGATGCTGTAAGGATGGGCTCGTAGCAAACTGTCCAGGTCACGTGATGTCTGCGAAAGCGTTACGCCCAGAGCCGGTGAAAAACATATTTAACGGCTCTGGAGTGATGGAGGGTCTCGTAAGGACCAGTGGAGTGATGGAGGGTCTCATAAGGGCCGGTGGAGGGTCTCATAAGGGCTGGTGGAGAGATGGAGGGTCTCATAAGGGCCGGTGGAGGGTCTCATAAGGGCTGGTGGAGAGATGGAGGGTCTCATAAGGGCCAGTGAAATGATGGAGGGTCTCATGAGGGCAGAGGGTAGGTGGAGTGATGGAGGGTCTCATAAGGGCCGGTGGAGTGATGGAGGATCACATAAGGGCCGGTGGAGTGATGGAGGGTCTCGTAAGGGCCGGTGGAGTGATGGAGGATCACATAAGGGCCGGTGGAGTGATGGAGGATCACATAAGGGCCGGTGGAGTGATGGAGGATCACATAAGTGCCGGTGGAGTGATGGAGGATCACATAACAGCCGGTGGAGTGATGGAGGGTCTCATAAGGGCCGGTGGAGTGATGGAGGATCACATAAGGGCCGGTGGAGTGATGGAGGGTCTCGTAAGGGCCGGTGGAGTGATGGAGGGTCATTTTAACAGCACAATGTAATTTGATCTCAGTATTAGAAGTAATACAATTCTTACTTTATATTTTAGCAAGATCCCTAAAATACCACTTTTTCCCCCACAAATGCTGCCATCATCTTCCCTTGCAGGCCCTGCTCCACCACAAAAGATTTGCAGCAAATGCACAGAAATCAAGAATCAGAAAAGTGCTGTAATAGCCGTTTGAAATTACAATAATTAAAATAAACTAAAATCTAATATTTATATTGATTGCTATTCATTTCTGTAGTATACTCACTCAAAGCCTTTCATGGCAGCATTCAGCTTCATGAGCCACTCTCCACCGGATAAACACACATCTGTCCCTGTAACATCCAGACAAGATTCACGTTACCTCTGTGATTTATGAGCTCAACACTACATTTACATGTTGAGGTTGATGCTGATGTGTTAACTCACTTTTTATCCAACATAAATGTTCCTCAATTTATCAATGTTGTGACTCAACTCTGTGATGTTCGATTATGACGTTCCTCTCCTGTGGCCTCCTGGGATAGAAAAGTATCCATCAATGGGTACTACAGTATCTGGGCAGAAGCAGTTGGCCATCCGGGAACTTTTTGCCTATGAATACTGATGTTTCGACATAAGCCTATACTCCTTTCACGTACGGTTTTCTCCTACTATATAGTAGGCAAGTGTATAGGCATATCCAAACGCACTATTAGTCCGAATCTCGTGAGAATTAGTATTTCACCCAGGTAATTCTCGCCTACTCTTTTATGAATACTAAGAATTTGTACATACTTATTCACTCGCCTATTGCTTTTTCCCTACTACTGTATATAGGGAAGTATGCGGTTTCAAACGCAGCCAGAGTAAAGTGTAAATATGGAAATAAAACTGCCAGTAGGTAGCAGTAAGTCTTAATGTGTGGGTCATTCAATTTAATCATTCAAAACACTGATTCCTTCAAGAATCGCCGTTGCTTGGAGATGTGCAACAGTTCTGATGTGGCTTTGTTTGAAACTATTTTCAATATTATTATTTTTTATTCATTCATATGCATCAGCCATAGGAGAGAAACTTGAAGAAATCTATGTCCATGCCAACTGTGTGTGTTTCTCTGGAGCAGTACTAACTTCAATTCCTTACCAGATACAAAAAAACTAAACAACAACATGTTGGTTTATGTTAAAAATAGATGCATGCCTCACACGGCACAATCCACTTTCAATATAAAGAATACTGTCCTTTAGTTGTATACATTCTTAGTCCATATGCATTAGTGGAAAACATACGCTACATTACACACCCAAAATAATCTCTGCTCCCTGTGCCTGACATATGTCCATGCAATTTTCAGCTTGTGCAGCTCATAAACTTTCTCATTCACTTAAACTTAAAATAAACATCCAATTATGAAGATTAATGAAGAACAATACTGAAAATATTTAATAATGCAATTTTAGTCTTCATTATAATTGGTAAGTGGGTGAGTGTTTCGCTCATAATCACTGGTTTTTAGTTTTTGCTGTTTTTACATTAAAATTGGCTCAACTCAGACTGTAATAAAATTAAGAGATTTATAACTTTTATATCAAAAGTGGTGATGGGTCAGTCTACTGACGTCAGACTACTTGCAAACTGCCACTTAGAGCTCATTTCATTGAAGACATCAGCATAAAAAAAAAAAAATGAACGATTGACATAAAAAAAAAAAAATTCAGAAGCTGTTAACAGTCAGTCTAGCAAAACAATTGTCATACAGCATCATCAGCAGAGATCTGACTTTATCCTAAGTGTTTGTGGTAGAAACAGATTATGAGTCAGGATAGCCGAGCAAGTATAAAACTTCTAATTCTTTTAAACTATTATTACTCAATAACGGAGATGACTCAGACATCAATAATGCATCAAAAAATACAAAAAGCATCTTTACAGTATTTACAGTACAGTAGCCCTGCTGGAAGAAAAAGCACACAGCTAAAACCATCCTAGGTTTGTTGGCCTTCTGGATGGTTAGAGGGGTTTTGGCCACTTTTTTTTTAGCTGGTCAAGCAATGATCACAAAAACCTTTTTCTTAAATTAAAATAAAAATGGCAGGGCATTATTTAAGGTTTCCAGTGTTATATGTACCTCTTTATGGTGGATTTAAAAGTCCTCTTTACTGGCAAAATACAAGGCATTTACTATTAATCCTTCAAAATACACATTTTAACAATAATAATAAAAAAAAAGCCCCAAAAGTATAGCAGCCTCAGGCATATGGAAGTAAAATAATGTCAAATGTTTTTGAAATAAAAAAAGCCTGTTGAATTGCACTACTTGGAAAAAAATAGGCATTGCATTAACCCATGCTTGCATTTTAATGCATTGTATTTTTAGGGCTTGCATTTTTATGGGCTGAAATTCAACATGGTTGAATATTTAAGTTGTGAATATTTCAATTAAAAACATTTCAAACACATTTTCATTATTAAAAATTCAATAATCCATATTCACCTTTCATATTTCACTTCCAAAATATTCAAACTGTTTAAAAATACAACCTATAATATCCAACAGGCAATTTTCGGTCCATTTTTTTTACTTCGCTTTGCAAATTCGCTTCCACAAATTCAGTGGTTCAAATTCGACAGTAATTCAACATTGACATCCAGGAACTGCAGGAAAAGCAGTAGATTGCCGAGCATACTCTCCATCTGCTGTTAGTCGACTTCACCAGCAGGCGCATCCTAGATCTCAGGCATCTGAATCGCACCCTCGTGAGAGAGTCATTAAAAATGCAAACTTTGAAACAAATCCTCACAAGTACACCCAGGTGATTGGTTTTTCTCAGTGAATCTGAAAGAGGCATACTTTCATTACCATTTGGACTGTCTCTGGAGTGAAAGTTTAAAAAAAGCCTATTAACAAAGACTGCATCATTTTATAGTTAAATGGCCCTGAGATTGCAAATAGGTGCAATATACTGTACCCAATTTCACAAACAACACTGTAAATAAATGCTCTGCATCAAAAAGGGCAAAGTCCAGTAGTTCTCTTGCACACCTTAGCGTTTCAATAGCATCAACAAGACTGAGGAACTGCAGCACTACTACAGCCTTGTCCCATCTACACTCAAACCACACCCACTAGTCATTTGACGATGGCCTTAAACGACCATGAGTGGAAATGACCTGACGACAGAGCAAGGGCTACCGTCCTCTTCACTGTTTTTGCCATTCACCTGTACACAAGGCCACACACTCTTCTTGCTTCAAGTTTTTTCCCACTCAGTCTCTGAATACATAGATCCAGATCCAGCCCCAGTGTTCTTCACTCCATTTGTCACATTAGTCAGACATTGGGACTAATCCAAAAATAAATACATGGAGTCTTTAGATACATTTTTAGACACGCTAAATACTGAAATTCTTTTAAAACTGCACTGAAAAAAAAAAAAATTCTAACCCTCCCAAATCAAATTTTCAAGTGACCGATAACATCTAAATTTTTCAATTGGCCCAAGTGAAATTCTTGTTGCAATAGTCTGTTAACATTGGCTCAATGAGAAATAATACGTCAGACTAATTGAAAAATTTAGATGTTATCGGTCACTTGAAATTTTTGACTTGGGGATGTAATTGTTTTTTTTTACACTTTTGCTGCCAAGCTCATGTAGAAAAGCGTTTTAAAAATAATAACAATAATAAATAAAAACCCAGAGTAATGTTTTACTACACAGATTTATTTGGTGAAAAGTCAGTCCTCACGTATGGTACGCAAAATCAAATCTCAGAGGACTCTTTCCGTTAAATCATCAGTACTGGTAACTGCAATGGCCACTGGTGGTTGGGCAACACTTCTGTCTGGCAGGACATTGGCCATCATGGATCCCGCATGCACATAAAAGGTGGATAACATTTACCAGGCGTCACTGCATGGATACAAATTAGCTTTAGTCAGTGCATTTAGCGTCATTCAATTTCAGAAACACAGCACAAAACTCAAAGCATGAACAAGTTTTACTTGGGAGCAAGTTGTATTCCAAATATTATGAATCTTTATTTTGTAAAGCACAAACTTGAAAATGGTGCTATGGGCTAAATTCAGGTACTTTGATAAATGTTTGTCTTAACCATTTTATCATTCTCAATGTCAATCCAACGTAGAAACAAGCGCTGAATCGAGCGCAGAAATCAAACATTAGTACGCTGCCAATCAGATCGTATGAATGATCATGCTTTGATTAATGTGGCGGCTGAAAACAATCGTCATTTGAATATCACTGCCCTAAAATTCATGGTTTTGAAGCCTCATCTCTAGAGTTTACGCCACAGAGAAATGTAACCTGGCCAAGAAGAGGAAGTTATCTTAAAAAAGAAATTGGTCTTACTGCAAAAAATAAATAAAAATCTGTTAACCTCATTTGCAAAACATTTAACTTAATTTATATGCAATATTAAATACAGGCAAATAAAACTAAACATTTATCAAACACTATAGCCTAGGTCATTTACCCCTCACTCCACGACAAATCCTTTAAATAAAAAAATAAAAAAATAAAAAAGTTATATTGAACTAGGCTATAAAATAAACAAATTAGGCTATGGTGGCATTCATAAAAAAAATAAAAAAAATAAAAAAAATAATAATAATAAATACCACATTGTCGTCCACATCGAGTAGTGCTGCAGCATTTCTCATCGTTCGGACAGTCACGGTCATAGGAACATGACTTGGTACACTTTCCTGGTTTGATGATTTTGCTTGGACACACTCCTGGCTTTGGTTGATCTGTGTTTGCATAACATTAGATCAATGAATGCCTCACTGCATTTAAAAGAAAGAAAAGCTGACCCACACACTAACACATACCTATGTATGGAGCCCTACACTGACGTCCACATCCATTGCTGCAGCATTTCTCAGTGTTCGGACAGTCACTGTCATCGACACACGAATGCTTACACACTCCTCCAAGGGTTTTGACTGGACACACTCCTGGCTTTGCTATAAAAAAAAAAAAAGAAAAGAAAAAAAAAAAAAAAAAAAAAAAGGGGAAACCAGATCACTGAATGTCTCATTCAATGCATGTTCTACTGATGCCTGGGTCAGTTTTCCCCCATTACCTGTATATGGAGCTGTACACCGATGTCCACATCCAGTGCTGCAGCATTTCTCATCTTTCGGACAATCACTGTCATCGGAACACGCCTCAATACATATTCTTTCTACTCCGGGGTTTTTGTTTGGACACACTCCAGGCTTTGGTTTCACTGTCATATCAATGAATGCTGAATTACACACTGCACATTCATATGCCTTCAGCTCTATACGTTAACATTGAAGGGTTCCATTCAGCTTCAACCTAATTCCTCAGAATGAGCCTTATAAATATCTCTATGAGCAGGCGACAGAGACAAGTCCGAATGGACTGTCTTTTTTCTGGTTTTGCACTTTGTAGACGGTCCCTTCGGGCTTCTCTCGAAGCTGCCAGCTCATAGGGATCAACGAATTATAAAGCTGGTATAAAGGAAATTAGTTTGCAGATCGGTTTTCTATGTTACTATGATTGGAACGAGGGGACATTTGAGTTAACGTTTAGCTCATAAGTTATTGATCTGGGAAGTACGAATCTGTGACTATATTGCTCATTTTAATGAACAATGCAACCGCTTCACTATTAACGTACGGAGCTGTCTGAAACATTGCCAGCGGGACATTAAACAGGAAGTTTTTTTTTTTGTTTTTTACCACCATGTCCCTTTAGGGGCTCTGTATAAAGCTGATCCACAAACTATACAATATAAATACCTGTATATGGAGCCATACACTGATGTCCACATCCATTGCTGCAGCATTTCTCATCGTTCGGACAGTCACCGTCATTCACACATGACTCGACACACACTCCTGCCACTCCTCTAATGGTTTTCTTTGGACACACTCCTGGCTTTGGGTTCTCTGTCATGTGTTTGTACAACAGCATATCAGTGAATGATGAATGACTGCCTGTATTAAATTAAAATGAACTGATCCACACACACTAATAAAATAAAAGTAGGCTACCTGTATATGGAGCTGTACACTGATGTCCACATCCATTGCTGCAGCATTTCTCATCGTTCGGACAGTCACTGTCAAGGGAACATGACTCGACACACACTCCAATGGTTTTCTTTGGACACACTCCTGGTTTTGGTTTCTCTGTCATATGTATACAGCATATCACTAAATGAAGGACTCATTGAATTTATAATAAAACATTTATAAAATTAAAAACCTGACCCACACACTAATATGATAACAGTGCTGTCAAATTCATTTTCTTTGAAAACACAATGAATCAAAGACGGTCTCAAAAACGCGTTTAAAATAATAAAACGGTGTTTGACGTCACAGGCTACCTTGTAACCAATCACGTCAACGTGCCGATGGTGCCGGCGGATTTAGCTAACAGCAAACTATCAGGGAATCTCGAGAAGCCATGTTACCCAGGTATTATGAAAAACAACAACAAAAACCAACAACAATTTAGCAATATGGCCGGTGTGTGATGTATATTACAATGTTATGATGAACTATATGACTTTCAAATATTCTATCTGACCCCCAGCATGAGTTTAAGGCGACCGTTATAGAATGCATCCCCTTATTTCCTTGGCGACACGTAATGCTTGTCACATGACACATGGTGACTTTATTGTGTTTCCGGAGCTTAGGTGGTGGCAGAAGTCCCTGGCGCTTCACTAACTTTAGTTTGCAAGTTTTGTTAGCTTGTTTTTAATAATGACTGGAGAAAATCCGATTTTATTTTATTGTGCAAAGTCACTCACTGTCCAGGACCGCGATTGTTTGCAAAAGTTAATTTTAACGGACATCCCAGATTGGCTGACCCGTATCCACTCTGTCAATGGATGGACGATCTGACAGGATTAATGTTAACGCTACTTCCAGTAGAGTGGCCTGACTTCTACACCTACCTGATAGAGGAAACCAAGCATAAAGAGAAACTGAGGGCATATAAATCTTTAGATGCCTATAACTGTACTAAATGGTCACGTACAACACTTGAGTGGTAGCCTATACGATCCGCAGTTCTGCCAAGCCAGCGCCAAGGCCAGACAGAAGACGACAATGTAAAGAGTGACATTATAGTGCAATTTTAATGATGTGAATATTTCCAAGAAATCAAAATTCAAGATACAGCATATTCTTTTAACTATATATTTGATTACCCTTTCTTACCAGGTTCTTTAAAAAGTCAAAACATTCAAGATACAGCATATTCTTTTAACTATATATTTGATTACCCTTTCTTACCAGGTTCTTTAAAAAGTAAAAACAATCAAAACAATGTATACAATCATAGATGATTCACAAATAAATCAATAATTTAGAAAACATTATGCAATAAGACTTCAAATTGGAGCCTGTACTCCGTCGATTCTTGCACCCAACAACAAAAGATGACATTTAATAACAATAATAATTTAAGCTCCTTATGTTTCTACAGTAATTTGGCAACTAATTGCTACATTATAAAATATATAAAAAAGTACATATATATATAAAATATAATTACCTGTATATGGAGCCATACAGTGACGTCCACATCCAATGCTGCAGCATTTCTTGTCGTTCGGACAGTCACCGTCATTCACACAAGACTTGACACACTTTCCTAAAAATCCTATATCAATGTCTTTGCTTGGACACACTCCAGGCTTTGGTTTCTCTGTCATGGGTTTGTATAATGGCATATTAGTGAATGACTCCCTGTATATTGAAAGAAAAAAGCAGATCCACACACTAATATAATACCTGTATATGGAGCTGTACACGCATGTCCACATCCATTGCTGCAGCATTTCTCATTGTTCGGACAGTCACTGTCATGGGAACATGACTCGACACACACTCCTGCCACTTCAAGGGTTGTTTTTGGACAAACTCCGGGCTTTGGTTTCCCTGTGATGCGTTTAAATAACAGCATATCAGTGAATGTTGAATGACTATGCATTGATTTAAAAAAATATATTATATAATACCTGTATATGGAGCTGTACACGCATGTCCACATCCATTGCTGCAGCATTTCGAATCCCCCGGACAGTCATCGTCACCGGAACAAAATTCAGCACACAATCCTATCATTCCGTCTGTGCTTGGACACACTCCTGGCTTTACTGTATTTCAAACACATGACAAACCAAATATTACTGAACGCTGAATGTCTCCCTCACCATTAAATCATTATTTACCATGAAAAGATTCAGTCTGTCTCCTTCAAAGTTTCACATTTAATTGAATGTGTCACTTGCAGTTTCTTGTGAAACTCAACAGCAAAAAAATTTTCATTTTGTTTCTTTGGAGGACCTCTGACATCCACTATTTAATGAAATTTGTTGAATGCAGAGAGAACACACAATCAAAGCAGTTCCACAATCAAATCGTTGCACTTGTGTCCTTTAGAGCAGTTTTTATCAGAAACAGAAACGCAATTCAGTTTCACCAGGCACCAACTGGCCACTATACAGAAGATGATTCAAGAGAATCATCGGGGAGACCAGGAGTGCTTTTTCCACTTGTAAGTCGGGGGTTTCGCAATGTGTGTATCAACCTGAAGTATAACAGCCACACATTTATCTGCATCAAGTCAAATTAGTTTAGAAATCTAACATTTATCCCTAAATCATTGCAAAGTTCCATTACAACACAGAACCAACCACTCCTAGCATTGTAATGCTAATATAAAACATGGACAGAGATTCATATTTTGTGGCATAATTATGTTGAACGGAGTTACATTAAGCATTTTAATACACAAAGAAAACAGTAACACATTTGTAGAAAAACAGACAGAACCCATTAAACTCATGCAATCAGACTTTAACAAAAGTGGCTTGTAAGGTAATACTTCAATAAATAAGTTATAATTATCCCCCATGCTTAATGGTGCATCATTGTCAAAGGGGTAAAGGGACAAGTACAAAGTACAAAACTGCAAGCAGCGATTTCAGGGCCATGCCCCTGAAGAAACAGCAAAGGCAGTGCAGAGTCAGAAGAACAAAAACAGCAGAAATCTAATGTCTATGGGGAAACAGCTGTTCAGAAGTGGAGGTGAAAAATGCCACTGTTTGCAGCTTGAGCCATTCACCAAACTGCAGAGGAGAGCCTTCAGTGGGAGACTGATGACTCAATAATTACTTTGCATGTTACCCATATTATCATAAGCTTATTTAATACTAATGTAGCTTTAGGTCAACCTGATAGCTGAAGAGCCACATTAGAAGAATAGCATTTGTATAGCATGCTTATACCAAGTAGCATGCTAAGCTAACTAACATAGGGCAACAAATACAGGCACCGTCAACTTTGGAGACAACTATCTCAGGAACTTTAGTTCATATCAAAAAGCCATTCCGTCATTTCTATGCGGCTCGGTCCAAAGATCAAAGCCAATTTTGGTTGTAATGAAGGAGTAATGAAAACTGTTATTCATTTACTTCAATATGGCGGACAGTCACATTTAGGGCATTTTACACATTTTTAGAACAAAACGGCTAGTTATAGGTTTAAAGTGTTTTTACACACACACACACACACAATTAGGGTTGAAGCTAAACTCTGCAGGGCTGTGGCCCTCCAGGAACGGAGTTTGACACCCCTGCGATAAAGCATACCAATTTTTGTTTTGATTGATCAAAGTTTGGCCGAGATACAGCCTCAGAACCAATTTTGGGTCGACATTGTTTAGTGTCTGACGTCATAACTTTTGAACAAAGATGAAGGAAAAAAATAAACTGTTCAGTCTTTTCTGTGCATCCCAGTCCAAAGATCATCGGAGTCAATTTTTGAAGCAATTAAAATCTGAAGTAGCACAAAAATCTGAATACTGTACTTTTCAAAATGACCACAACTGTAATGGGCAGAGTCTTAATTTACTATGTTGAATGTGAGAAGCATGTAAGCATGTCCTCTTTCTAGATCAAAAGGTTCAAAAGTTATAACCATTTCAAAAGTGAATCTTGAACTGGTAGTGGCACTATAGAGTAGGTCCTAGAGACTCTAAAACAAAAGTGTTCCAAATATCATAATTTCAGCAATTTCATGTTTCATTTAGGGCAGCCTTGGACTCCCATTCAGGATGAACAATAAGAAGAATAAAGTAAACTAACAATTACAATAGGGGCCATCCTAAAAATAAAGTAGGCAGTGATCATATTGGTAACACCAAACTAATGGATCTGTTCACGAAAAAATAGCCCATAGCCTGTATAATATTAATATTCATCATTGTGTTTTCCATATACAATGGAAAAAAAGCATGTCACACATTAAGACTTAAACGTAACTATTTAGAACTATAACATACAAAGTTGAACTATTACTGGACGTCTGTTACTGGCTAGGCCTACTTATAATGTTCTGAGATGTGCCTAAAGTCATATTTTGGTTAGGTTGGTTACATATTTTCTTCGCGCTATAATGAAGTTAAAAGATCTCACCGTTTAATCGATCATCGGAGATTATTCTTTCGCTCCAGCAAACAGAGGAACACAATAAAACAGCGACCAACGAGCAGTGAAGCCGAGCTGTCATCCTGAAACCTGCGATCTCACAATGGACTCTGTCTCTGCTGCAAATGCACTGAATTAGGATTTTAACGCGCTTTTATACAACTTTGGAATTTTAGGGGCGTCTCCAACCTGTCTGTAGCTTTAGTGGTGCAATCTTAATGACCCTGATTAACTCGTTCAGGTGTGTCCGAGTGCTACTTAAGGGCGCATAATAATAATTACCATAGGCTAATTAGGAGATGACAATAGGCAACAGGAGGCTTCAGTGCGTCACAACTGTTTTAAAACGAAACCGGTCCGGGAGGGGTCCGGGAGATAGGTGTAAAAAAAACGGGGGAAAAACCCGGGAAAAACGGGAGTGTTGACAGGTATGATTGTGATCGGCAGCTAGCCTACTGCAACAATACATCATCCATGATGCGCCATTTTGCAGGGTCCCTACAGGAGGTAGCATTTCCCCCTGTACCTAGGCTTGCTACTGACACAGCTGCAAGGTATGCATTGTTTGAAATATAATTATTTGTATGTCCTTGCTAAAAAAATATCGTTGCATGCCAGCAACAAGTGTCCCTTGTGAGAGGATTTTTTTTTCAAAGGCTGGAGAAATTATCTTAACAAAAAAAAAAAAAAGTAGGCCAAGTCCTTCCACAGCAGAGAAATGTATATGTTTGAATAAAAATCTGTAAAAAAGTGAGACATTGTGGCTTGATTTCTTTGATTAATATTCATTTTTCATGACCAAAATAACATTATGCACAGTGAGGAGCCTACAGGTTACAAGCTTCACATAATTAGAAAAATACAATAATAAAAAAATATATATATATATATTTTTTTTTTTATTGGCTCCAGGGCTTGACATTAACTTTTTTGCTCACTAGCCAATGTGGCTAGTGGTTTTCCAAAGTTACTAGCCACACAGCATTTTTACTAGCCACATTTTTGTTGTTGTGAAATTACCTGATAAAAGTTGACTATGGTGTGGTAAAACTAGATTTACAACCCTTTTAAATGTAAAACCACTGTACACCCCCAAATCAAGACTACATAAATGTATAACAATACAGGTCATTATCATTAGCTCTGATAAGGTTGTGTAAAGCTCTCTTTTTTTTCTTTTTTTTTTTTTTTTTTTAAACCACGTATTAAGATAAAGACATAAAAAAAGTAATAGTTTTTATTAATGAAAACGAAGCTTTTTTGAAAACGCACTCCAAGTGGATACATTTGAAAATGCCGTTTTCACGTTGTAGTGTGGACTTGAAACCGGAGGTATTTAAAAACGATGACGTAAGTTTAGTCATGTGACGCATATTGTACCAATAGATATTCATGTTTATACCAGTATTGTGCCTGTTATATGCTATTCACTTTCACACTGTTGCTAAAAATATTCTACATTGCACACTCTTCATATCACAGTCCTGCAAAGATGACAGAATTTACTCACATTTGCTGTCATATATGAGAGCAGTCGCGTTTTAGACCAAACATATGGTGACTGCGTGCGACCTGGACCGCATTAGTGAATGGTGAGATATTTTACTAAATAAAATGATCCTGTCGGAAGATTTGCGCGATAACTTCATTATTTATTTTCCCATCTGAATCATATCAGTGATTTTTTTTTGGGGGGGGGGGGGGGGGGGGGTATGCATGCGCAGTAAGGTGAAGCGTTTTCAGGCGTTTTTCAAAAGTTTCTCATCCACACTGAAAACGTCCGAAGACGCTAGTGTGGACGGAGAGCGTTTATAAACGAAAACGCCGTTTTCAAATGTATCTGTAGCCTTCGTTTCTGTGTTGTCGGTCACTAGCGCGCAAGCGCAAGGCAACACTGTGTGCATGTAATACTCATGGGAGTTGTAGTGTCGTAGTGTCACACTGCAATATGGCTTATTTCAGATGCCTTTTGAAAAGACTACAATTATTCAACCCGCCAAAGTGGCTAGTTGGAGTGACTGTGTTACCCGCCACGAGCAAAATCCACCCGCATTTGGCGGGTTGGCGGGTGTTAATGTCAAGCCCTGATTGGCTCATTGTCAAGGTTGTTTCAGATCAACACCTGCAAGTGACCACTAGGTGTCACCGTTGAGACGGTGTCGGATTGTTTCGAAGCCTCGACACAAAATGGCACATTTACTTCAACTGTTTCATTGTTTCACGAAGCCTCGATCTGCCCACCATAGGGTGACCAGATGTCCCGAAAAATTCGGGACAGTCCCGAAATCTAAACTGTTGTCCCGAATCCCGAATCTGGCCCTAATTGTCCCGAAATTATACTAAAGCAAAATCTTGAGTGTTTATTGTCTGATAAACATTAAAAACTGGCTGCGTGGCGTGTCCGTTTTTATTTCGGCTCCCCTGTTAACAGGTTGGAGCTTGCACACTGCCTGCGTGACACGCGCGTCTCAGGCGCGCCTCGAGCCGCGCGGAAAACGCGTGCATGCTATAAATAGAACCGACGCCTATTTTTCACGCGACACGCAAGCGTGTTGGAAGCGTTTCCAGGCAAAATAGAATAGGAAAAGATGTTTGTATGTCATTTTGACATGAAAACATATTAATAAATGACATTTTGATGTTTGAAAGTAAATAAGTTTTTACATATTTTTACAATTATCTCGTTATTTTCGTTTAAGCTTATTAGCGTTAGGCTATACTGAAAGGTCTGATTTACGCACTGTTACTTACAACAGTCATTGTTTTGTGGCAGACTAAAGAATAATGACAGACTGTTGATCTTTGAATAAAAATATGTTTGGTTCAGGTTTGAAATTAATTATCTTTTATTATAGGCTACGTCTAATATCATAGAAGCCCCCCCCCCCAATCTCATCTGGTCACCCTAGCCCACCACTAGAAATGGCTGCACTGAATTAGTGGGTTTTAATGCGCTTTTTGAAAACACATTTTTAAAGATACAACTTTGGAGTTTTAGGTGCAACACAAACCTGTCTGTAGCTTTAGTGGTGTAATCTTAAAGACCCTGATTAGCTCGTTCAGGTGTGTTCAAGTGCTACCAGAGAATGTCTAATAAGGGGATAACTTCCACTCTCAGTAAACTTCCGGGTTCTGAACTGGTTGCAGTTCCACTCTGGTTCCATATGAGGGCGCTCACAGGACGAGTGCAGAATGAATGGAGGTCTATGGAGCTATACCCCTCAAAATCCACTTTTCTCAGGATATCATTTTTTGTCTAGTAATTTGAATGTTGTATTCGAAAATGAGATGCAAAGACATTACACATTGCTGGGTGTTAGATTTTTTTTAGAGTCACTTATGTGCTTTAAAAAGTCTTTTAAAATGTCAATGACGTCAAACACATCGTACGACCAGAGATACTGCTTTATGGCAATTCTTTCATGCTTCTATGCTTTCACGCTCTGCACTTTCTTTTCTCTCGAGAAATAGGACAACCCTTTGCCCAGTATTAAAACAATGTATCATTGCACACCTGCAAGGCATTTTTCTCCTTTTTAAATTTTTATTGATATTTAGCACTATTGAGCTGTTGGTTGTTGTTCTTTTTTTTTTAAGGTGGCAAAACTATACCATATGTATCCTATATTTCCTAACACAAGAATAACACAAGTACTCAAATTCAATTTATTTTCCATGTAAATTTCACAGTACATACATAACCATAGACAGATAAAAGTGCCAGCAACCAAAAAAAAAAAAGTTGCGGCGTTGAAAAAAAAAAACTGGTCATTCTGGTCCCGCTTCGGATGCCACGATGCCATCAAGCGGTATCTCTGGTCGTAATCAGTCCTTCACTGACCAAACAGTGTTCATTAGCAGAATGCTAGCGTGTTATGGGCAGCAACAACTCAACCTGTAAGAAATCGAAAGGACATAAGTACTCGTTCATTCAACTTTTTCGACCTATAACCCATGTGCAAAACCTACAATCAAATCTGAGATTTCTCAACGGCAATCGGTTGAAAGAGACAAATTTAGCTGTCTAGCTCCATAGACTCCCATTCATTTTGCACTCATCGATCGCCCCCAGTGAAACTCTGGTGGAACTACAACCAAAATTCGGTACAATAGGACTTAATAGGGAGTGGCCAGGCTCTCCGTAAACGGGCTCTGGTGCTACTTAAGGGCGCGTAATAATTACTGTAATTAGGAGATGACAATATGAGGCTTTGGTGCGTCACAACTGTTTTGAAACGTTTGCCACTAGTGGACGATCACACCCATTAACCAAAGTCTATATGTTTTTACATGATCTCGGATCAGTTTGATAAGTTCGGACATTTTATTAACACATTTGTATAATAGGCCTAGGCTACAAATGAAGAGTAGTAGATTTGTCTCTGATTATACAACAACCACAAAAAACTGCAAAACACACTGTACAAAAAATGTATAAACTAACATCAATTCTACAAAACCTTTATGCTTCATTCTGAAGACTTTGAACAGTTCTGTAACAGTATTGGGACGGTTTACACTGTTCTGATTGGTTGTCTCTGCTATAGTGGGCGTGGCTGCTGTAGTGATGTCACGGTCAGTCCATCATTGATGAATCAGACATCAGGGCTCTATATGATGATGATGATGATGAGATGCTTGTAACAAACCTCAGAGGATTTTTGTACAGAAAAAAAAAAGGATTTGTGAAATATATATATATTTTTTTATTTGTTGCCAATATCCACCCTAGAAGATGATATGACAGCGTATACACACACACTCCAAAGTAGCCCTATATCAATTTAATTTATCAAATATATTTGCTACCCTGCTGACAAATCCAGTAGGCTATATGGTGTTTTTTTGTGTGTGTGTGTTTAGTTCTGCTGGTGTTGTTTGTGGTTTTGGAAGCTGGGAGATCAGTTTATATCAGCTCCAAATAAGACCAACATACACAGGCTGTTTTCTACTGGAATAGTTGCTTCTGAGGGAAATGAGAAGTGAGAAAAGGAGGGGAAGCGTTGCAAGATCCCATGTTCATATTTTTAGAAGATTGCTTATAATGACAACAGTAACTATATTTTGGTGAAAACTATGCTAAGGGGTTTATAACGTTTATTCGGCCAACATAAATGTTGTTTTCAAATGTTTTCATTGACTGTATCATGTAACTAGCCTATAGTCAGAGTGTAAAGAATGAACTGTGTTTATTCTTCCTGACTGAAGAGTTTCTTTATAAACCTCAGATTATCTACTGTTATTTTTCAGATTATAGAGTGATTTTATCTCAGGCTTTTGGAGATGATGTTGCTCACACTTATTTTGTTCTCTTTGAGTGTGTGTTGTCTATCTGGTGAGTTATAAATATGTTTGTATACTTCTAGTAATAATGTACTGTTAAAATTGTTCGGAGGATTTAAATTAGCTGTTAATAATATTGTGTTTCAGGAGTGTTTGGTGACAGAGATGCAGTGAAGTCAGTGTCAGTGATGGAGGGAGATTCTGTCACTCTAAACCCTGATCTTACAGACATACAGAGAGATGAAGAGATCCAGTGGAGGTTTGGAAACATTCGCATCGCTAAAGTGATCATGAACATTACTAGATATTATAATAGAGACAGACTAATTTCTCTCTCTCAGAGATTCAGAGACAGACTGAAACTGGATCTCTGACCATCAGTGACATCAGAACCATAAACTCTGTCTGGACTTTATCAACTAAGAACCATTATTGGAGATGAGAAGTTTACCAAGAGATCCAGTGTTACTGTTGATGGTGAGCATAATGTGTTTTCTTCTATCATCGTCATATTCAAAATGTACATAATTATTGTCATAACCCACAATAATATTTGAAGATTATTTATTAGAAATCTTGAAGATACAGTTCAGATGCAGTTTTTTTAACCTTATTCTAACGTTTACAGTATATTTATCAAACTAAATAATTAAAATCACCAAACATTATCCCTCCAGTCCATGAAAAACATCCAGGTCCACATTATATTACCTCCCACACAAGGGGCAAAAGGAACACACATATTATAGAACTGAAATACCGGTGGTTTATTATTAAATAAACTTCTTACAAGTGTCATGAGCATCAGTGTATGTCTGATCCATTATGCTCTTACAGGAGGATACTGATATATTACTGCAATATGCAACATTTCACAATGAATACAATAACTGGGTATGACATGGGTGGATTTCTACAGATCCAGGGTCATTACACATTTTTGGTACATTTATTTGATGACATCAGAGCAAAATAACTTACAAGAACATTCAAGTGCAATTTACTGAAGGTACAGCAGGGCAGGATATGCATTTTAATTAAATGCATAATTAACTTTAATGAACTAAACCTAACAAAGATGAAGTAACGCTACTCATAAGAAAAAACAATCAAAGGCACTCGAGTAATTCGTTTTTAGAGAAATGTAAAAAACCTTTATTCTTTCATGGCTTAGATTTTAAAAACAGGCGACAAGCAACGGCACATCTATGCGGCCAATAAGTCTTCATCAGGGTGTGAAGTAATGAAGTAAAGCTAGGCGGGTCAACTCAACCAGGTAATTTGTTTTCTTGTGAAAGACATAAATGTAGAAGAAAGCCAAAATATGAAAGATCATGAATGAATCTAAGTCAATAAAATCTGTTGACTTTAGCAATCTTTGTTTCATTAAAGGTATGCCAAACAGTGACAGTAAAAAAAAAAAATAAAAAAAAATTAAAAAAAACTTTTTTTTTTTTGGACCCATAGTCTGCATGCCTGTAACTCAAGAATTATTATTATTTTTTTTAAATACCTTAATATCCTTTTATATTTAGATTTTTAACAAACATTTATTTTGGTATCCTCATTTTAAAGGCCCTCAATGGTTCAGTCCCAGAAATATGGAAATCTAAATGTGGATCCATGAGTAAATTGGTCAATTGTACACATGTGGTCAGAAATCAATTGTATGTCTCTTTGCATTCAGTTGATAAGTTTTACATCTAGGCCCTATTACATTTAATAGTTTGGCTTTCATCACTATTTATGTGTCTGTCTTCAGAAACAAATATTTAGAAAAAAAGGGAACATTTCTGAAATGTGGTTGATTTGACACAGAATGACCAGGCCAATGTTTTAAGTCCTCTTTAATGCACCTTAATAATGGCACAATGTTTAGATAATATACATCATTCAGGAAGGGTGTAATATGAATATAATATCCTTTAGGAGAGAGAATAGATGGTGGTCAAGAACCTTGGCAAACAAAAGAGCCACTGTATTCAGATTTTGTATATTTTATTTATTTCGATTATTTTAAATCTGAATTCATTGTTATGAGAGAAAATCAGGGCTGTGAGTATAAGCACTGATCTCGGTGTGTGATGAGAATGACTAACACTGACATTAAATCAGACTTCTCACTGTTGATATATTCTCATCTCTGTGCCTCTCTAATATCTTCCAGTTAAGCCGACCACTCCACAAAGTCCTTCATCGACTGAAAGTGAGAATGCAGAGGGTTATGAAGCACAATTATGAGTGTGATTTTTTTTTTTTTATATACAACAGTTCAATAAACAAGTTAATATTGAGTTTTGCATTGTTTTAATATGGCAAATTGTTTTCTTTTTTTCTTTGCTGAAAAAAATATAGACAATAACAACACAAATAAGCTCTTTACACTTTTTGACAAACACATTTAAGCCATAAACATGTTAAAGGAGACTCGCGCTGGTCAGACTAGTATCAGAGAGTCAGTGAACATACTGTGTGCGTCTGAGACTAAGGACAGACTGACAGATTGTCTCTCTTTATCCTTCCAGAATCTGACCAGCAAACTCCCTCTCCTCCTCCAGTCTCAGTGTCTCTGATAGTGCCGATCTCTTCTGCTGTTGCTGGATCTCTGATGATTGTTGCTGCTGTTGGGACCTTCTGGATCTGCAAGAAACACAGAAAAACAGACCAACAGGGCAAGTGTTTCATACTGCTGTTACATCTGAAGAAATAGTTACAGTTTTGCTGTGTTTTTTTTTTTGTGATCAATATTTTTATTGTTTCCCAAATGAAGAGAGGGGGAGGGGTTACAGACATATCCAAAATCATGTCGCTATATGAAACCAGGATAGGAAAAAAATAAAGAAATAAAGAAATAAAATAATAATAAGACAATACAGAAAACAACAGAAAACATGTTCGGCAGGTGTTTCACAACAATGATTGCCTAGCTGTTGTCCCTGGTCCAAGAGATTATCTTAGATGAGAAAGAATTCCAAGCTTGTACAGTCACTGGTCGCGCCTTATTGAGTTGCGCAGTTGTATGTTCAAGGTTGACAATATTGACAAGGCTATGGATCCAGAATGATTTCATACACATATCCGGAAAGAACCAGTTTTTCAAAATAGTTTTCTTTGCAGAGGTAAACCCTGCACATACCATTTTGAACTGAATTTGCTTTAGATTTATATCAGAATTATCATTAAGGAGACAGAACCAGGATTGGGAACATAAAAAAATGTCAAGTATATCTGCTAAAACTGAATTTACATGCAACCAGAACTTAGAGATAACTAGACACTCCCAAAACATGTGTAAAAACGTTCCAGGTGAAGCAGTGTTACATATATGACAGTTGTGAGTAGGTTGTAATTTCATCTGGAACCTCTTATAAGGTGTGATGCAGGCTCTATGTATGGTTTTGAAGTGAATTAGTTGGTGAGCTAGGTTCTCAGAAGTCATACTTAAATTGCACCATATTCTCTCCCAATCTAGGTTTATATTTAAACTCCCCAACTCCCTGTTCCATATGGATTCAATTGGTAAAGCCTTGGCACTGTGCTGAATCAGTGCACTATATATTAAAGAGACAGAAGATCTGCCCAGTAATGGTGCAATCCATTGTAACATGGGATGTGAGGGGAGAGGAGAATTCCTGGGAACTCCATACGTTTTTAAGGCAGATCTTACCTGAAGGTAAACAAAATAAGAGGACACAGGAAGCGAAAAGCGTGTTCTTAAATCTTGAATGGAGCAAAGACCTTGAGTATCGTATATATCACCTAATGTATTCACCCCAAGGGATGACCAAGATAGTTGATTGAATGGTTTGCTGCCACATAATAAACTCTGGTTATGCCAGAGTGACGTGTTCTGACAGAATTTAGGTGGGCCGCCCATCCACCGTTCTGCTTTCTTCCACACTTGAACAGAGTTAGCAATGATGGGCCCAAAATTATTTTTAATTGTTTTGTTTGCTACCCTGGAGAATAGTATGTCTTGCAGCTTGTGTGGAAATCTTAGCAGATTCAATCAGTCGCCATGCAGTGGTAGACTGTGGGTCCACCCATGTGCTGAGTGCTCTGATCTGAAATGACCAATAATAAAGTTCAACGTTCGGTACTGCCAGACCACCCAGCAGTTTGGGTCGTTGCAGTGTATTCAGACGAACCCTGGGCCGCCTACCATCCCAAATATAGCTGGAAATCATGGAACGAATGTCTTTAAAGTAATTTGGAGGGGGGCAGAGTGGTAACATAAAGAAGAGGAAATTGAGACGGGGCAATATGTTCATTTTGACTGTATTAATTCTACCTTGAAGAGACGTTTTTAGATTCCTCCATCTATGAATGTCTGATTTTATTTTGCTTAGCATAGTGTTGAAGTTGTCTCTGTTCATTTTATGTATGTTTTTATAGATTGTAATGCCCAGATTTGTAAAAGATTTTGTCCAATTAATTTTGTAGCCTGACAGGCTGCTAAAGTTATCAAATTCCTTAATAATTGGGTGAATAGAGGTGTCAAAGTTATCTAAGAACAAAATTAATCATCCGCATACAGAGATATAATATGCTTATGATGACCAATTTCCATAGGGGAAGCCGTAGATTGCCTAATGGCTTGTGCTAGAGGTTCCAGAGAAAGACTAAATAAAAGTGGTGAGAGTGGACACCCCTATCTTGTACCACGCTGCAGGGTAAAAGGAGAAGAAATGATGTCACCTGTTAGAACACTTGCTAAAGGTGAGTGGTATAGCGCCTTGATCATTGCTATAAAATTATGCCTGAAACCAAAACGTTGCAAAACTGCCAACATATATTTCCACTCTAACCTATCGAAGGCTTTCTCTGCGTCGAGTGAAAATACGGCACAAGGATTTGGGTGTGTCTCTGCAACCTCTATAATGTGTAGCAGCCTTCTCATGTTATCAGATGCATAGCGTCCCTTGATAAATCCTGTTTGATCCTCATTGACTAGAGATTTAATAACTTTTTCCAGGCGCAGAGCGAGTACCTTGGCATATATCTTGAGATCGCTTGTAAATAAAGATATTGGTCTAAAACTAGAGCACTCAAAAGGATCTTTTCCCTTTTTCAAGAGTAAGGTGATGAGTGCTGTTTTTTGGTCTCTATGGAAGGTCCCACTTTTGACTGCAAAATTAAATGAATTCAGCATGAGTGTGCCCACCATGTCCCATAGTTCTAGATAAAGCTCTGGAGGGAGGCCATCCAAGCCAGGCGATTTGCCTTTATTGAGACATTTTGCAGCTCTGTGTAGTTCATCCAGCTCTAATGCAGCTTCCAGATCATCTTGGTCAGTTTGCTTGAGGCAGGGAAGCTCTAGTTTGTCAAGAAAATGTTTACTGGTAGCATCATCATAAGAAATCTCTGATTTGTATACGTTTTCATAAAAGAGAATGCATTATTAATGGCCTGCGGATTAGTAGTAAGTTTAGTAAGTAGTAGGTGTATTTATTGCTGGAATGTGAGCTTTTGTTTCACATTCCTTAAGCATAAGAGCCAGTAGATGACTAGGCCTCTCTGCTTCAAAATAGTACTTTTGTCTGGTTCTATGCTAGATAAATTCCGCCTTTGATACGGCCAATGTATTGTATTCATCTTTTAAGGATGCCAGCAGTTTGGACTGATCATCTGAAAAAGCTATGTTTTTGTAGGTTCTCTAATGATTCTATTTTGTTTTCAAGATTTGTAATCTGGGAAGCTTTTGTTTTAGCTAAAGTTGAGGAGAATGAAATACAGAAACCACGAATAAAACACTTTGTGGCCTCCCATAAAACTTGTGGATTAGAGCAACCCTTTGTGTTAATATCTAAAAAATCTTTTAGTTGTACTTTGAGTGAACTAAGAAATCCGGAGTTAGTTAGTAAAGATGTGTTTAAACGCCACCTGGGGGCCTTTGTCTTAATGTTGGGCAGATCGATGTTGCATAAAAGTGCAGAGTGATCAGATAGTAGAATTGGTAAGATAGTAATGGACGTATGTCCTGCAATAAGGGTTGGGCTAAGAAAAATATAATCTATCCGGGAAAATGTTTTATGTCTATTGGAGAAAAATGTGTAATCTCTAGCAGTAGTATTTTACACCAAATATCCACAAGATTTAAATCTTTGAGAAGCGACTTCAATAAGTTAGAAGAAGGATTGCCTATTGCATCTGAATTAGATTTATCAAGAGACGGATTAAGGACTGCATTGAAATCACCTCCCACCACTAAAGAACAGTAATTTTGTTCTAACAATGTGTTTCCAATGTAAGAAAAAAAATCTCTGTCAGGCTCATTTGGGCAGTATATGGATGTGAAAGCTAATTTATGATCGAATATACGTTTCACGGGCAAAAGCAAGTCTTCCATTCTCATCATTTCCAGTAATATTTACATTGCATGATATTTTCCGGTTAAGAAGGATGCATCCCTTGGTCTTATTTAGGGCGCAGGATGATGCAATTAATCTGTAATGTTTATTTTGAAATCGTGCCACATTGCATTGTTTTAGGTGAGTTTCTTGGATTAGGGCGATGTCTACCTTTTTACGATATATATACTCAAGAACACGAGTGCGTTTAATAGCGGAGTTTAGGCCATTCACATTGAGTGATAATATATTCAATGACTGCATCGACATATACCGCTAAGATCTGTCTTAAAATATGAACGTGCTAGTATAAAATATAACAGAAGCGTGTAAACATCCTGCCCATTACGGTGCAGATAACCCAAAGCTGATGTTCTATCAAAGAGTAGGAATATGTCTGTAAAGGGGAGGGGATGGGAAAAACTATATACAAAAGCAAACACAGACCACACAGGCAAAAATCCGTAGGTCTGAACATAAACATTTTCTGATACGTGACCAATCTACCCCAACGCATGGCAATAGAATCAGATAAACCCACATAATCTTAACACATAAAATTAATACATTCGTGACCTCACGAACTGGGTTAGCAAGGCTAATTTAGCGTACTTGTTTTTAGATCGTACCCTGAGATTGACCATTGCAACATAACTTGTTAGGTGATCTAAGATCGTTCCTCCGTGTCCACTAAATTGCCTTCTCTGGCGTGAGGAGGATCCCTGTGGTTGTTTTCTTCGGTCGGGTTTGAGGCTGCGTCAGTAGCACCACCATCTCGCCATAACGGTGTAAAGGTGGACCTCCGCGGAAGAGAGTTGATAAAATCTTCGGCGGCCTGGGGGGAATCGAACATCTTCCTTTGCCTTTATACTGCAGTTTCATCCGTGCAGGATAGATGAGGAATGGCTCCAGGCCCATGCCCTTAGCCTTGTTCATGGTAGAACTAAAGCTCTTTCTCTTTGCTGTTGTCGCTGGACTGTAGTCGGGGAAGAACAGGATAGTGCCGGCTGTTGGAGCCGAAGCATGAGCGGATGCGCGCGCGCCATTGGCAGCGGGGTCAATATCACTATAAAGTGCCTTTGGTGTCATCATCAGAATCGCTCAGTCATCATGAACATAATGCAAAATAATGAAATTCTGAGGTTTTATTATAAATGTACAAACACTTACACACATACAAGTACTATGATACGTCTCTTGAAATGTGTTTTTCTAATTTTATACAATTTTCTTTGATTGGATGTATGTGATTTTGGCATGTCCCACACGCTGCTCAGCTAACTTCAGTGAGTGTAAAAAGTGGTTAAATTACATAAAATTAAAATACTTTTTTAATGTATTTATTGTCCTTAGCAAGTTATTTAATAAAACAAGTCATTTTGATTATTTATATTTTATTTTCATAATAATATTAAGCAGTTTGCATGTGTCCCTGAAATTGCTGTCCACCCTGTCATTATGGGGTAAACGCCCCTTTAAGAAACCAACTGATGTACTCAGTGCCATCCCCTCCCCCATTTGGTCTTTTTCTTCAGTGGAGGTTAAAACATCTGCAACACACACAGTAAGTATCTACACTTATATTTCCTAATTTTCATCATATTGTGTTTGTAGTTGCGTGTTGTCAATCTTAACATGTCCACCCTGTCACTGTGAAATATTAATTAATATAAAAACTTTTCAGAAATTCTAAATATACATTTTAAACAGTGCACAGTCAGCTTCAACAGTGAATCACTTTGCTAACTGCTGTACACCATGTGCTCATTAAATACTAACTTTAGCCCAAAAATTTCCACCCTGTCACATGACAGGGTGGACAATAGGCTTGTTTGAGATGAGCAAAATCTGCGCAGAATCGATCAGCGGTGATCAGCGCGAGATGCATGCCGGTTAGAAATGTGTCCGAGTGCGGTCCGCCTTGCTATGATGTCATGCTGACGTATGTCAAAAATCTCTCGCGAGCGCAAGGCGCACCTGTCGGATTCTGCAGTCGAGCGCAGTTGCTCTCCACCGACTGCGCTGATCAAAAGCACGATGGGAAACGACTTGCTGACGACACAGCTTAATGTTCATTGGTTTAAACAACCGTGATGTATTGTTCTCTTTTAAAATGTTTGATTTTAAAACTCTGATATCATGTTTTATATGCATACGTTATGTGTGAATATTCCCAAACTATCTAACAGTGCGATCTCAATGGGTTATGCAATGTAATTTTTATAGAAAAGAAAAGAAAAAGAAAAAAACAACACATAATAGTTTATAATATTTAATTCCATTCCAAATACATGTTTATTAATCTTTTTTTCTTTAATACAGACATATGTCTGTATTAAAGAAAAAAAGATTAATAAACATGTATTTGGAATGGAATTAAATAAGTAGGCTACTTTGGGTGTCTTGTTCATTATATTTATTTTCATATAAAAGCAACAGAACTTAAATTCCATCCAGTTTATTAGCAACACTGTGCACGAGCGTGAATCCGGTGAATCCCGCGATATCCATCTTTGATCTCACAGGTGTCAGATCCACTACGAGAAGAGAGAACTGTCCGTCTTGCCTGCGCTTTTTTCACTCCTCCCCTCACTGCAGCCGCCTACTCTCGCGTACATTTCAGGCGAGGCAAGGCGCATCTCAAACAAGCCTATTTGCAACTCCTGAAAATCAGCCTGAGCCAGGCCCCTCCTTCTTCTATATTGGTTAAGGGTTTCTTGAAGGTCCTGTTGTTTTTAAAGGAGTCATAACCTAGTATTACCTTGGATACTGTGGCAGGATTTGTGAATTTTAATAGGTATTTCGAACCTACAAATACACTTCCAAATACATATGCACGCACACACATACATAGAAGCCCAAAGCGCAGAGGACGGAAAGGACGCAAGAATACCCATATATGGGAAACAGAGATATCAGCGAAAACCCCCGTCTGAAGCAAGAGACGATTGATGTTGCAAGGCTCAGTCATGAGACTGAGTTCCTCTGGAAAAAACCCAAGAAACTGTATTAGAACAATGTAACCCAGTTCCGTATAAATATGACTGCATTTTCGACTGTACGTTGCTGCGTTTTTGATTTTGATGTCGATTGCAACCCTAGAGAGAAATCAAATCTCTTCTAGTTTAAACCTAGCTGAATTTCTTTTGGTTTAATTTTGCTCTGCTGTATTATTGTAACTTGAGAAACCTCGGATGAGAACAAGTTCGTATTTACTCCAATTGCTTGAACTGCTTCAAGGTAATTAGCCTTTGTAATATTCACTCATACAGGACTGCCCTGTTGAGATTGAATAAGCTGAAGTTTTATAACCTGTAACATTTTCTTTTAATTTGCTACGAGTTTTAATTTTGTGTAACCAGTGTTTTAATCTTTTGTATAAATAAATTTTTATTTCTAAAAGACAATCACTGTTAAGTTTTTTACTTCAGCTATTACAAACAGTTCTAAAAAGCAATAGACAGAGCAATTTATTAATCCTTTTCTAAACAAAGAAAACAAGGATTCCAAGAGTGGTTCTGCTGGATGGTAAGCATGATTTTTATTCATATGTCTAGTAAATGATGTGTATTATTGTTTCCTGGGAGTGTAGGGACTACACCTAGATTTGCTGGTATAAATTATAACAAGCTAATGAGGGAGTTATATCTATTCTGACCTGACAGCAAAAGACCACCTAGACACAGAGATACTAGGGGTTATTCAGGAAAGTGAGAGTAATACCAGATCTCACCACATGGGGGCTCGTCCGGGATTGGGTCAATGTCTAATTGCCCAATAAAACCCACAAGAACCTAAGGGAGCAATAGTTTTCAAAAAACTAAGACAACGGCTAAATCCAAATGCAAAACAATGTCTCCTTAGTGCTTTGAGGAAGTTACAGTAACAGTTATTTCCTCCTAACCTCAGTAAATATCTCGGGGACGCCTGAGATAAGATTGTTTGGTTGGGCACGACAGAGGTAACAAGAGATCTCAGAGGCAGCGCTGTAGGACCATAGAGTACCTAAACTAGAAACCTCATATAAAGAGATTGTTACCAAAAAAGAGCCTCAGAGGAGTGCACAGATTCACACAGTCATGGAAAAAATAACCAATATTACTTTGCTATCGCAAGACCAATTAAATAAAAAATTAAAAGATGCAGGGCAAGTAGGTAATGAGGAACTACTGGCTACTGATGATACATTATATACTTCTAATGAAGCTGGATTAAGTAAATTAGTCCAAGTAGTAGGCCATAAAAGTCGAAGTAAAAAGGTTACCGTTGAAATTGGGGATAGTGATATTACTGTACCAATAGTTAAAGGAACCGACATAAGAGTTACCAGGAACGGAGTTCCTGACCCAGACGCTTTAATCACGGCTGACTCCCCCACCCCTTCAGAATACACTGACAGGGAGGGAGCGGCTGGAAGTGACTATGGTCATGTAGGTTTAAACTTTGACATGACGACGGTAGAGACGGGAGCTATTCCTAAACGTAAAAATATATTAGCCGGATTCAGTCCCCTGATAACAGGGGAAGAAACATGGGAAAAAGAAAAGACAGGTTTCAGGCCCTATAAAACATCTACAGATAGAAAAAACAAAGAAAGATATCAAATAAAAGTAGATGAAGAGTCAGAAGAAAGCTCGAGTTCAGAGTATACTGAAGATGAGGAAATACCTCGAAGAAAGATTGTTAATTACAAAAAATCTAGAAGTCAATCTCGCGAGAGGCGAAGTAGCTCTCATCAGAGAGAACATGACAGGCTGGGGGGAAGAACATTTTTGACATGTCCTGGTCTCATTTTTGCTCCCAGAGATCCACAGTTATCAGCTGTAAAGGGAGCGATGCAGAAAATAGTGAAACTAGCTTGCGGACCTACTCCAGATGAAATTCTGGATATGCCCGGAACTAGTTCTAAGGCAAACTTAGATATGCTGGCAGAACAGCTAGACTGCATGCAAAAATCGTTGTGTTACTTGTTATTAGGCGAACAGAAAAAAGAAAAACAGGAACCAACAGTTAATGATGTGTGGAAACTCAGAGAAGCCACACATCAGGAAGCACCACCTAATAAAGAAAAAGCGCCTAGAAAACAACAAAAGTCAAATCAGGGTGATAACCTAAATAAAAGAACTATCAAAAAGGATAGAAATGAGAAATATGAGCAAAGGGAGGTTAAAGAAGAGGAACCTTGTGATTCTGTGTCTGAATCTGAGAGGTCAGAGTCTGACACAGAGGGGGAGAGTGACAGTCAGGAAGTGCCCTCTCTGATTAGCACACAGATAGATCTGTCTCTAGTAGCGGCCGTTGCACGGCAGGAAAGAGAAAGAAAAGAAGGGACATCTAAAAAAGAAATAACTCCTAAGCCCAGGCGTGGTCCGTCGAGACAGGCCAAGGGTGATGGCATAACTACAATTCAGATGTTGCAGAATATGAGATTTCCAGGTGCAAAGGATGATAAAATGCTAAAAGCAAAAATGGTAGCTGATTTAGGAAAATCCATAAATGCTACTAAATCACTGATAGAGCAAATGATTAAATTCCATACAGGATTATCTTTAAAGCTAGAAATCCTAAATACCCATCATGCACAAGTCTTAGGGACAGATGAGGAAGAGGAATTTAGAGAAGAAGTAGAATCAGTAAAAGCTACAGGTCTGTGGCCCTATATTTCTTATAAAGCCAGCGAAGGCTGGACCGAGCTGGAAATGGTCGCCAAATTGAAGAAACTAGCTCCTGAACTGCCGGGCTGCCAGGTGATAGCAAGCTGGGGATCAGAGACTGATTGGACAGAGCTATCTAAATTTGCAGCTAGATATGACAGAGAATGCAAAAGAAGGAAGAAGTTGAAAGAAACACAAGGTCAATCCAAAAGCAGACCAGCAGAGGGGGTTAGGGTCAAACCAAAGACTGATTTCAAGAAGTTTAACCCAAAATCCAGTGAGGGGAATAGAATGAAACCTCAGAGAAATGATTTTTCGAGGAGTATAGATAAGAAATTTAAACCACAGACCAGAAAAGTGCAGAATAAAAAGCCGGAAAGAAATAACAAATATATTGAACCTGAAGACTGGGCAAAAATGAACGAAGAACAGAGAAAAGCCCATATCGAAAAGAGGAATAAAAAAGCAGAACCAAGACAAGAAAGGACACGCACTGTCAAAACCAATAGGACGGAGAGAGAGAAAAAACAATAGGACATAAGAGCTCCAGGAAAAGCGACCATTGCCTCTAGTTTAGTGGAAGAATCAAAAGACCAAGAATTTTTTATTAATTATAATGGTATCAGATTTCTTTTAGATACGGGAGCTGAGGTAACGACAGTAACAGAATTACCCGAAGGGGCAGTTAAGTTAAAAGGAAAATACCGGGTTTTTGGTTTTAGTAATGAAATGAAGCCAGTAACCAGAGATAGGTATTATTGGCAGGGTTTACATTGCATATTAGACAGCTCGAATTTGATGTGTCTAAAGGATGCCATTCTTATTAAAGAGATGAATGAAAAGATTACTGATTCTGACAAAATAATTAGATGGCTTAAACCGGTCGACCTGGAGTCAGAAATGAATAGGGTTATAAACGAGACCCTATTACCAAAGGTAGAGCTGAGAAAATTGTTGGAAAAATATAAAAATCATTATGCAAAAAGCAAAAATGATTGCGGAAAATTGTCCGACAAATATGAACATACCATTGTAGGTGGAATTCCAGCACCACAGAGGCAATACCCTCTAAATAAAGCAGCATATAAAGAAATAGGAGTAACAATAAATGAATTATTGAAAAAAGGGGTAATAAGTATAGGAGAAAATTGTCCTACTAATTCCCCGATTCAGGGCGTGGCCAAGGGAGATGGTTCTTGGCGTTTAGTTTGTAACTACAAGGCTTTGAATAAATTAACGGTACCGGATACCAGGTATTTAATAAATGCACGGGACGCGACAAACGGTTTGAATGGTGGCAAGATATTGTCTAAAATCGACTTAGCTAATGGTTTTTGGTCAATACCATTGGCAAAGGAAAGTCGAGGGCGGACCGCCTTTACCTATGAGGGCAGACAATTCGTCTTCAACCGTTTAGCTCAGGGATTACGCAATGCTCCAAACGTTTTTCAGGCTTCGATTCTAGAGATTTTACAGGAATTGCCGATTACGGTTTATGTCGACGACGTTTTAATAGCCACTCAGACAGTGGACGAACATATGAAGGTGTTGGCAGAAACGATAAAAAGACTGACAGATGCAGGTTTTCTTTTGAACTTGAAGAAATTAGAGTTGGGAAAAGAAAAGGTTGACTTCCTAGGGTTTGAAATATCAGGTGAGGACCGAGGTATAGCTAAATCAACCCAGGAAAAATTAATTGAATTAAAAAATAAAACTATAACGAACTTGAGGGAATTACAAAGTCTCTTAGGAAGATTAAATTTTGTAAGAGATTTAATACCTGGTTATAGTGCTAAAGCAAAACTGCTGTACAAAGCCACTTCAGGAGGAGATTTTAAATGGAACGAAAACCTTGAGAAAATCAAATGTGAAATCATAGAAATGGCTTTAAATTCTGGGAGGATCATCAGAAGAGATCCTGACAAAAACCTTATAGTCAAAATTGATAACACACCCGAAGAAATGGAAGTTGTGTTATTCAATGAAGGTAATACTAAAAGCCCAGTGATGTTTATCTCTCATGAAAAACCAGCTACTCAGAGGAAACAAGAGAATTTGTCTGCAGTAGATATATTAGCCACGATAGCTAGAAATTTGCTAATCATTAAATCATTGGCTGCAGAACGATCTATAATAGTCATTGCCAAAAGTGAAGGTATTGAATTATTAGCCAGGGAAGCAAAGAATTTAGTGAATGAAAATAAGCGTGTTCACACTTTTACCTGGTCAAAATGGACTAAATTAATCAGTGACAATCAGATAGAATTTAGACATGAAAAAACTCCTAAAAAGGAGAAAAAGACTTTGATTAACCCTGCACATTTGTGCTACTTTACTGACGGAAGCTCAGAGAAAGGACAAACGTGGTGGGGTTTTCTGGTGAAATTGAGAGGTAAAATAATCCACAGAGAAAAGGGAAGGTTAGAGGATGACAAAAGTGCTCAGGAAGCTGAAGTTACTGCAGTTGCTAAGGCGTTATCTCACATGAGAACTAATAATCACGGTAATTCTTTATTAGTCACAGATAGCGAATACACATACTTAGGATTAATTGAACACCTGGATAGGTGGGAACTTAATAGTTTTAATAACGCTAAAGGCAAACCGTTAGCGCAGGCAGAATTGTGGAGGAGCATAAGTGAAAATTACAAGGTTGTGAAACCAAAAGTATTGCATCAATCAAGCCACACAGTTCAGACTACGCCTGCAGCAGTTGGAAATAAGGAAATTGATCAATACATACGCATACGTGCGATTACTAAACAGAGTGAAGGGGACTTGCTGCAGAAACTGCATGATGAGCTGTTTCACCCTTCAACAACATATCTTGCGAAATACTGTCAGCAGATGGGCCTACATATTCAGAACTTGAAAACTAATTATCAAAAGATTAAGCTTAACTGTCCTGATTGTAGGAAAGTGATGACCAGTATATATCATGATTTTGGAAAAATCAAAACTGATAAGGAGAATGTTGAAATAAGTGTAGACTACGCTGGGCCTCTTCTTCCGCAGACAAAGAGGAAGAACGTTTATTTCTTAATTATGGTGGACAATTGCTCTAATTTTATACAACTTTATCCATGTCAGCAGGCAACAAGTGCGTTCGTAGTAGACAGCCTAAAGACTTGGATAAGGTTCCGTGGAGCACCGCAACGCCTGAGAGGGGATAATGCGCATAATTTAACCGGTCGTGAAGTAGAGACTTTCTGCAAAGAGCAGGGTATTACTTTAATTAAGTCGGTTAAATATGAATCTTGCAGCAATGCCTGCGCGGAACGGGCTATCAAATCGGCTAAAGAGTGGTTTGTCAAGAATCAAGGTCTATGTGAGTGGGACACTTTAATTAATGAATGCACCCATTTCCTTAATTATAGGGTCTCGAAGACCAATAGAACTTGTGAACCGGCCGACACAAGCAAAAACCCATTCACGGTAGGAGATAAAGTATTCATACTATTAAAGCAAAAACAGGGGCGTTTCCGTAGCAAAACGGGGACTGAGGATAAAGTAGTTGAATTAACTTCAAATACTACTGTTAGATTAGAAGCTAACGGGATTTGGTCCATCAGAAAGCTTGTGAAAAGCAAAGATTAATTATATTGAACATGAGTAAGGTATACAGACCTAAAGTAAGTTTCCAGACAGACGCTAAGTGTCCAGCAGAGGGCACTGTTGTAGTGTGTAAAGACTTTAGTGACTCTTTCTTAGTAAAGATATGGCATAAAGACTGTGTTACAGGAACTGCAACAACCCGAAGGAAACCTACTGACTGTGTGATCTGTGGCAAACAGGATATTTGTCAACTCCTCTGGGAAGGACCTAGAGAGGTCAGAGAAAGTCAGCATTGGCTTAGAAGCCAAATGACCATCGTACCAAAATGGTATTGTTCGGACAGGTCCGTAGGATCATGTTCTTTGGGAGATATAAGCATTTGTGGATCGTGCCGGTTGTCCAGACAACGTTGGTCAGTCTGGCAATATGAATTAACCACGGGAAATTGTGGTTGTAAAACATGCATAGACTGTAAAATACAGTTGAGTCTCAGAGGTCAAGAGTGTAAATGTACTCTAGACAACCAAGGACAACTGAATAAGTGTCCAAGGTGCAAGTTAATGATAAGAAAACGATGGTTGAAAATTACCAGTTTGAAGGAAGTTTGGCAGTCTAGAAAAACTGAGACAAGTCTAGGCTGCTTAATTGATGATAAAATTATGAATAACTGGGAAGTGAATCCCTTGGCTTTGGTCTGTAATACAGAGAAAGCCTTCCTTTGGGAAATGCTGTTAAGTTCTGGTGGCCCAATGCCATTGGATTCTGATCCATTGTTGAAAAATAGTGTTTTGGATAAAACGCTGTCAAGGGATACTGACTTGGACCGTTGGAAAACGGTGGTGAGGGATCCATTTTATGACAATGGTTGCTCAATTCAGTTTAAAGAGGAAGGAATGTATAAGGAATCAAATGTGCATGACTTACTTGTTGAATTGATGACCAAAATGTCCTTTCAGGAGGAATTTCCTATATATATGCCTAGAGAATATAGTCATTTTGTAAGGGAAACCTCGTTGACTGTCAGAGCAAGGTCACAACAGACTTTCTTAGGGACAGTTAGAATTAAAGTTAAGCTTGATTCACAAAGGGCAAGTGAATTATGGCAGGTGAAAGTTTTTATCACCACCACCTCTGATTACTTAGGCATAGGTAAATCAATAGAGGGGGTTAAAGTTGAAAGGATGAACATCAAAAAGCCTAACAAACTGAGCAGAATGTCCGCATGGTTAAAAGGGCAGATAGGGAAAGCTTAGGAGGTTTTTTGTGCATCTATATCTTTTTGTGTTTTTCAGCAACAGAATGGTGAAACGAGGAAGCGGCCTAAAGGGGAAGTATCAGGAGTTACTTCGCGTGCGAAGTGAAGTAGGACTGTTCCTGTTAGCCCTACAGATGGTTCTGGTAGTATGTCTCCTTATAGTTGGTTTTGGAATCACAGTAGAAAATCAAACAAATGAGGTAGGAGTAGCCTCCTGTTCTGTTGTTGAGAAAATCGTACCAAAAATATGTTACAATCAAACTGTGAATTTTGATGGTACTATATATGGACCAAAAATGATAAAGAATATGTTTAAAGGTTTTATAAAAGATATAGACAAGTCATTCTGGAACTGCACAGGCACTAAGCGTAGGAGTGCCACAAAAGGACCTAAGATTTATGGAAACAAGGTTGTTAATAATAAAACTAGGTTGCGATGGAATTACTTAAAAGGATATAATCAGACACATGTCAAATTACAGGGCCTTAAGTATAATCTTTCGGATGTCTTTAATTTGACGTCTACCATGGTTGTATATAGATTATGGAATAGTCCAATTCTACAGATCACGAAAATGGATGATTGGGATTGTTTGACTAAAACTGTTGTCCCAATAGTGAAAAGATCTTGGCTGGGTAAGGATAGTTCTGAAAAATCTATTGCCATGACAATAAACGATAAAAGAAAGAGCAGAGGGCGGAGTGGAAGATCTGCTTCGGGCGGCTCTAAATATTTAATAAGTAAGAATACATGGAATAATATGGATAATCGGAACCCAGTGCAAAAAGGCTATTGGCCTAAGGGCCTAAACCCATATGTATTGATCATTGGCATATATAAAAATAGACCTAAACCAGCTTATGTGGAATTAGAATGGGTGACATGTGAGAAGCTCATTATGCCCATAGAAATGTGCGAAAATCACAAGAAATGTCCGTTTCTGAAGAAAAATAAATTCCTAAGTGATATACCTGAGAATCAGTTTTGGTATGACATTGATAAACATTGCATGTCTGCTTATGAGACGACATCTGCATGGGTGTGTTATTTGAATGACACGTCTATATGGGATGATAAAGTTTTTGAGCGGCATGGTGCTAACATTATTAAGCTGTGGCATGAATGGATGGGATTACAGGACCCAGATCATGACATGGTGAAAGCAGAAGGTCAACGTATGACATGGACCATTAATGACACCTTGTGGGCAAACGGGGTAGGAGGCAGTAGACTCCATCCTGTGACTTTAAATTATAGCCCTAGGCCTGGATTGTCGTTAGAGCTGGCGAACCATTCGGGTATTATGGAATATATTTTAAATAATATTACTGAACAGCAATATAGATCGGCTATTGTTCTGTATTGTATGGGCTGGTCTAGTGTTCTCCGAGTTACCCATACCAATCAAGGCATCTGGAAGAACCATAGTGATGCGAGTAATAAGGGGACTTTGCGCTGGATTGGCCTATCAAACTTTTTATACAGAGAATGGGACGTTTTTCCGGTTGCGATGGGTCTAGATAAGACCAGCAATCATACGATAACGTGGAGATCATTTAATAATCATAAAGCTAATAAAGATATATTCCCAATAACATTTTACTATAGACACAATAGAACTGTGGGACTGAACAGTCACAATATAGCGCACGGGTATTGGAGTACTAAGTATTACATACCAATGATGAAACCATCGGAATTGACATGGTAATTATAGAGTCATGATGGCCTCGTCAAAATTTGATGTTAAAACATCTCAACCGTTCTCAAGAAATAGCCTGAGACCGGAGATTTTGGATAATGATCAAGGGAAGATTAGGTCAAGTTCATGGAATTTTGGTCTAGGCAGGTTTGAATTTAGACGAGATGAGGATGTTAAATATTTGTGGTTCCCAGGTAAAGAGCAGTATTGTAGCTCTGAGATGTTTGACTCATGGAAGGTCAAGACGCCAGGAACAAGGTTTAGTCCAAACATATCTTGGATGCATGAGGAAGAACATATATTTTGTACTTTTAAAGATCTAATGAGAATAGGAGCTACTACGGCTGGTGGCGATAAAGCTTGGTACGACATTAGTTCTATAACTAGTGCGGCTCCATTGATGATGATTGCACAGAATCAGGTCATGAAAAAATGCGCTCTAGCCAGGCTAGTTAATAGCGAATCTGAATTAAAAGGATTTTTCTTTCCAATCGATGATTTTATCGAGGGTTTTTCCGTTGGACCGGCATGGGTGTACGTAGCAGATCTAAGTGCCCAATTAATTAAACCGAATAGGGGGGATATTTTTACGGTATATTGGAAAATTCAGAAAAAAGCTATTTTATGGGTTGTAGATAATGTGAAGGATTTTGCGGTCTCTGTTTGGGACCTAATAGCACAATATGGATACTACATAAAAATAGTGATCATATGCTTAACAATTATCATAGTAATAATTGTCATATTGGTAATGGTGTTTAAATCGACAAAACTAGGGCTGGTGTGCAGGAAACTTTCGAAAGAGTCTGGTTCAGCAAAAACCAGTGAGGAGCAGGAAGGCCTAACTTCCTCAAACAGCAAGTGAGCTGGAGACGGAGGTGTGACCTGTATAGCGAGAGGGGCTATAAGGAGGTCTGAGGGAGTGACATGATTACAGAACTTGACGGTTGCAGACGGAACCTCGGGCCTTTTCAATTCTAAATCTTTGAGAAAAAGTAATTGGGATGATGGCAGGCAATAGCACCAATTCTACATGGCGTTGCGACGAATCTCCAAAGGAGATTGTGAGTATTATCTCTGTCAATTTTTGGTTGATTTCCTATTGGCTTACTGGAATATTGACCAGTCGCATGCCAGAACAAATAGTCTTGATGTGCTTAAGCCTGACCTTATATAATGTTCTTAATGACTTCTCATTAGTGTTAATTTTAATTTCCCAATTACTTCGAAGTTCTCGTTATATTAAAATTTTTGGCTTTAAGGGAATTATCGCAGTTATGATATTTGCCGTGGCCATCGCTGTGTATAACTTGACACAGTGCTATATTAAAATGATTTGGCTCAAATATGTAGGTTTGGGACTGGCATTCCTTACCTACACGTTTTTGGTTATCATTAGCTATAGAAGAAATACAATTTTAAGACCTCTAGTGATTAAGCTAGCGGTACTTTATTTTATTGTTTTATTAATGGCGGGGACTTCCAAAAAAGTGAACGAACCAAAGTTATTTTTTCTGGGTATCTTGGTTGGGATCAATGATTATTCATTAATGTTTAAATTTTTAGACAGATTTAGAAAATAAGTGTTGGTTCTATAGACCTTATAGGATTAGGGGTTCGTTTACTTTGAGTTGATTTTTGTTTTGATTTATTGATTAATCACCATTTTATTTTGTTTACTTTCTTGCATGGATGTTCGACAATATAGGGGAAATGATTCCTAATTATGATCTTGTTTTAAGTTGATCTGATCTTATGATTTTGTCTTGCTTTGTCAGACAAGTTGAAAAAAAAAAAAAGGATTTTATTTTTTTTATTATTAATTTTTTTTTTCACGATGATAATTTTGTTTTATGTTCATTATTATTATTTGAACAAAAAAAAAAAAAAAAAAATTTATTATGAATTTTTTTTTTTGGTTTATTCTCTTTCGTTTATAATTTCAAATGAAAGTTACAGAAAGGCAACTTAGTGCCATTTTACATGATTTTAGATTATTTCAAATTTTTTATGATTTGATTTATTAATCTGTGTTTGTATTTTCTTTTCTTTTTATTTAAGATATAAAAAGGAAATATTAAGTTTGATATGTGGTTACTTATTATTTTATGAGAATTTTGGGGTTACTGTGCCTAAGGGGTAATAACAACAGTTGATTTGCGATTGTTTTATTTTGTGTTATTGCTATAGGGTCCAGGAGACAGGAGACTTGCCAACGGATGTGGGATGTATAAAGTGTGTGATGAATGTTTAGAGGTTAAATGTTACCCGTTGAAGATTGAAGCATACAAACGGGGTTGTTTTGAGTTTAAAAACTTCTGTCAATCATGTATACTTTCCAAGGGTTATTACATGGCCGAAATGAAAACATTTGCCTTTTATGATCGAGGGGCTAACTTTACGGGTCCAGGCTGCACTCATTACTTAACCTATGATGCAATGAGATTTATCATTGCGATGAAATGGCTGATCATCGATTTAGATGACGCACTTGAACTACTAATTGGGAACAGGGAACGTGTGACCAAGACTACGTGCTGTGTTGACATTTAGACCTACCTATGGAAAGATAAGGTGGTCTCGGGGTTTTGTACTAAACAAGCACGTGCTAACGGGCGAATTGTTTATGTAAATGTGATTGATCCATTAGATTTGTCTTCACCGCCTGACACAAGCCCGGTGGGAGCTGAGAGTGTTGGACGAGAGCTTGGCGGACAGTGGTTCCGAGCTGGCTCTGTACCCAGAGGATCTGGTGAAATTGGATCAGGCCCCGAGACACCGGGACTCGTTCAGGTGGAAACCTGTGTCCCAGCGGTGGTTCCGCAGAAGCATGGAGAGTCTGTTGACCCAGCACGGGAGAGTGACGATGGGTTTCTTCCATCGGGAAAGTGAATTAGTATATAGGTTTCATGAGTGTTGCTTAGACTTCATTATTCCAACGCAATTTGTTTTTAGAGTTAAAATTGATGAGCTTGATGTGATTTACCCTAGGAATTTTCTTAGAGAGCAGCATAATGGAATTGACAGGAGGATTGTACATGAAAGTGCCATTGTACGTCCGAGAGGGGGTGTGGCAGGATTTGTGAATTTTAATAGGTATTTCGAACCTACAAATACACTTCCAAATACATATGCACGCACACACATACATAGAAGCCCAAAGCGCAGAGGACGGAAAGGACGCAAGAATACCCATATATGGGAAACAGAGATATCAGCGAAAACCCCCGTCTGAAGCAAGAGACGATTGATGTTGCAAGGCTCAGTCATGAGACTGAGTTCCTCTGGAAAAAACCCAAGAAACTGTATTAGAACAATGTAACCCAGTTCCGTATAAATATGACTGCATTTTCGACTGTACGTTGCTGCGTTTTTGATTTTGATGTCGATTGCAACCCTAGAGAGAAATCAAATCTCTTCTAGTTTAACCCTGGAGAACCCAAGAACCCTTTTCTTCTTTGGAAAATTATGAACTATGCATTAAATTACTGCTATAAGTTCACTGAACACCAAAATATCCACTTTTTCAATTTTAACCCTTTATTCCCTAATTTAGGATTAGGGCCAAATTTGACCCATTGGGCTTTAGGCGTATCATTTCAAAGAATGAGAATAACAAACACTGTCAATGCAAACTATTTTAAATTTAGGAAAATAATCAGTCAACCACACAGCTACATTTAACAATGTTTTTTTTTTTTTTTTTTACTTTATTTGTTGCATGTTAAAACTGGATTCCAAATGTGGCCAATGGAGACAAGAACACAAGGCCAAAATCACGACTGAAAAAAACTAACACCATGGGTCTTTGCTTATCCAAAAATCTGTTCTGCTAGAGAGAGGAACTCACACTAGACATTGTGGTAGTCTTTGAAACAATTTCTTTTTTTGTTGATGCAGAGAGGACCTGCACATTTTTCACAGTGCATTTCAGTTTTGAGGTCCATGCACATACGCCATACTCCCTGAAAAGATATACTACTTTATTAGTCTCTGGCCCTGTACTACTGAGGTAACTTATTAAAATATATTATACAAATGAAATTATTGCAGTGCTTTAGCCAAATACAGGACTGTCACCATTCTCCATCAAAGTAACTCAAAGAACCAAAGGGTCATTTCTGAC
Source organism: Leuciscus idus (assembly GCA_021554675.1). Taxonomy (NCBI): domain Eukaryota; kingdom Metazoa; phylum Chordata; class Actinopteri; order Cypriniformes; family Leuciscidae; genus Leuciscus; species Leuciscus idus. Next base: position 21,306,310 of record CM038625.1, on the reverse strand, counting down.
CCGACATTTTTTTAACCTATACACCCAGAGGGTCATTTTTGGCCCATCGTTTTTTGAACTAGCTCAGAGTCACTAATTTATCCAAAAATAATATAAAACGTACTTCTAGGCATTCTGCAAGCTAATACTAAATAGATTAACAAAAAATACACAATTTTACCATCCGCTGGTTTGCTGAGAAGACGATTTTGTTTGGGTAGGTTTCCAGCTCAACAAAACACCATGTGGTCAGCCATCATATTACAACCACTCTGGCACTTGTGAGTTCAATATTCATCCACTAGGTGTCTCTATGCAGGGGTCAGAAGTGGCACTCTGGGGTTTTGAAGTCAAATTTGAAAAAAAAATTTTTTTTTTTTTTTTTGGGTAGCAGCAATTAACAGGGGTCAAATCTGACCCCGTGGGTTCTCCAGGGTTAAACCTAGCTGAATTTCTTTTGGTTTAATTTTGCTCTGCTGTATTATTGTAACTTGAGAAACCTCGGATGAGAACAAGTTCGTATTTACTCCAATTGCTTGAACTGCTTCAAGGTAATTAGCCTTTGTAATATTCACTCATACAGGACTGCCCTGTTGAGATTGAATAAGCTGAAGTTTTATAACCTGTAACATTTTCTTTTAATTTGCTACGAGTTTTAATTTTGTGTAACCAGTGTTTTAATCTTTTGTATAAATAAATTTTTATTTCTAAAAGACAATCACTGTTAAGTTTTTTACTTCAGCTATTACAAACAGTTCTAAAAAGCAATAGACAGAGCAATTTATTAATCCTTTTCTAAACAAAGAAAACAAGGATTCCAAGAGTGGTTCTGCTGGATGGTAAGCATGATTTTTATTCATATGTCTAGTAAATGATGTGTATTATTGTTTCCTGGGAGTGTAGGGACTACACCTAGATTTGCTGGTATAAATTATAACAAGCTAATGAGGGAGTTATATCTATTCTGACCTGACAGCAAAAGACCACCTAGACACAGAGATACTAGGGGTTATTCAGGAAAGTGAGAGTAATACCAGATCTCACCACAATACCCACGCTCTATTATAGTCTTTCAGGCCCTTCTAAAAAAGAAAAGTGAAAAAAAAATAAACACAGAGCTCCTCTGACCCTTATTTCTGAAGGCATTATTGTCTCGCGAGATCTGATGCGATATTTTGGCTGTCGTGGACGTTCATTTTAATAATGCAAATGAGGGGCGCGTTGATTGGTGGCAGGAAGGAGGGGGGTTGACACCGCAGGTAACTTCAGCAGCATATCATTCCAAAATGACATCATGGCGCAAGTTGTGAATGAACCCGACCTGGCCGCGACCTACGGAATTCAACCGTATATGCACAAGCCAGACTCTGAACCTGAGCTGGAAAGGGAAGATGTAGAGTCGATGGAAGGACGTCTACATCAAGATGTCTCTGAATGGTAAAGACAATCATTTTGACTGAGACATACATTATCTTTTATTTAATGTAGATTGCATTAACGGAGATATAGTCTACTTTTTTTTATCAGCTTACAGTGGTTATTGAGATCAACGTTTGCTATCATGTGGTGTTTTTGCCTTGTTTCACATTGTGGTTTTTTAGACATTCAAATTTGTGAACGATTCCGGCGTAAAATGATTAGCACAGACACCTAACTGGTGTGAGAAATTGCCAGTGGGAAGGGTTGTAGGAACCGCGTCATTAAAAATGAATTTAATCCACTGGTCCCTGATAGTTTGGTCCGTTTTTGGTAGAGAAAACACATTTACATGTTGTTTCTGGCAGTCAACAACAGCAACTCACGTGTGCACTACGTTTCTGCATCTTTCGCGACTGAATATGAGGGGGAGAGGGGCAGGGCGGGCTTCCTGCAGCATATGTCTGCGGTGTCCATATGTGACCCTGGATCACAAAACAGATCAGTCTGACCAGTCTTATGTTGCACGGGTATATTTGTGGCAATAGCCAACAAAACATTGTATGGGTCAAAATTATAGATTTTTCTTTTATGCCAAAAATCATTAGGATATTAAGTAAAGATCATGTTCCATGAAGATATTTTGTAAATTTCCCTCCTTAAATATATAAAACATTTATTTTTGTGAATGGATGCAGCACTATCGCCAATAGAAATTGACAACTTTAAAGGCGATTTTCTCAATATTTCGATTTTTCTGTACCCTCGATCAGATTCCAGATTTTCAATAGTTGTATCTCGGCCAAATATTGTCCTATCTTAAAGGGGTGGTTTACTGCTTTTTTTCTTTCCATGATTGTGTTTATGGGGTGCAATATAACATGTCTTCGGGTTTGTTTGTTTTTTATTTTTTTGTCTTATTTTTCATAAATTTCACCTTTATTGTAAGCCGCATTCTCCTCTGTCATTTGAACGACCGGTTGACTTCCTGATTCTATGAAACCACTCCCTCAGAAACAGGCAATGGGCTCAGATTGGTTAGTTGGGCCGGTGTGTTGTAATTGGCTAAACTGCGTAGTGCATGTTGTCCGGAAACTTCACGCCCATTACCTTTACGGGCGGAAGTTGCATGTGCTCCAGTCCAATGTAAATAATGGTATCAATACTGCCATATCAGTTTGAGCCTGTATCAGACCCAGAAAGCGGCAATGAAGAGAGTCAAGCAACCTCAGCAAACACGGCTCTTACAAAACGTTTCTGAATGGTACATTTTTTATTATTATTATTCTATTCTATTCTATTCTAATCTACTATTATTATACTATTAAGAATTTCGATACGCTGTTACTTGAAAATGCTACTGCTGCTTGTTAGCTTTTGAAATACGGTTTTCTCCTGATTAAACATTTAATAACTGAATAAATGACTGAGTAATACCGTTTTTTAAAGTTATTGTTTTAACTTCAGCAGCTGAAGTTGGCTGTTGCTATTACATATAATTTTTTTAACTTTATACACGTTTGTCTTATACACACAAAATAGCATCGGCTATAAACAAACAGCGTTGGCATTGGTTTACGTTCTTGATCAAATCGAAAAATTACGTCATAAAATATACATGGAAAATACATTTACAAAATTAGTACATAATTACAAATTCAGGTCCAAAATGTTTGTACGCGTTTGTACGTGTAAGTGGCTACTAAAGCCAGCGCTGGCATTTGTTTACGTCCTTGATAAAACTAAAACATTACGTCTGAAATTATACATGCAAACATTAGTAAGTCTTACTTGCAGGTTGTGGCCCAACAACTGCTGCCTCTGGTTTTAAAGTTGGAACTGCTTCATGTTTTAGTAACAGTTTCTTGTTGAATCCGGCATTGAATTCGTGGAGATTCTGGAAGCTGTCTTCCGTAAAATGCGCAGCACATGAGCTATTACGATTGAAATTTTCAGGAACATAATCAAACATAAATTTTAGCCATTGTTGACGAACTACAGCGTCCGTATGAAGCCCGAACACAGAAGACCTGGCAGCTGGGTGAAAATAACACACTTTCGACGGCATGGCTACAGCTCTCCACTATAACTCTTCCTCTTCGACAAAGCCGCAGAAATATGGCCATGCCCCCTTTTCTGCATGGGTTAGTTACGTATAAAACCCGGGAAGTATCTTGTTGTAGTCCCATTCGAGTCGTTTTTGTAGGCATTAAACTTCCTGATTTTTAAAAGACGATATCTCTGCTTACGTTGAACTTTCAGCGCAGCAACTTTGCAGATACTGTTCATGCACCAACAACAACATTACACACCATTTAAAATGAAAAAAGTGAAATCACAATCAACCACCCCTTTAACAAACCATACATCAATGGAAAGATTATGTATTCAGCTTTCATATGATGTATAAATCTCAATAAAAAAAAAAAAAAACCATAAGACTGGTTATGTGGTCCAGGGTCACATATATGGTATATCCTGCCCCGTCATGACGTCAAGTCGGGGCAGAAATTAAAATCTCGTATTTGAGTGCGCGTGCACGTGGGCTATTTTACAAACCCTGGGTTAAACAAACGCTTCACTTTTAAATATCGGCTTCCCGGCCAGTGTATAATCGTTAGGCAATCATAACATACATTGATTCTCGTGGAAAAGTAAAAATTGCAGGTTATGACTCCTTTAAAATGTTCCCCGTTCTAGTTCACCCATTAAAGCATTTGTCCACCCTGTCATGCCAAGTTCCACCCTGTCATTTTGTTGTCCACCCTGTCATGTTCACACTTTAGGATGAAAATAAACAAATTATTTTAACAAGTTAACAAAACCTTGTGTGTGATTTCTTAATAAACAAATGAGGGCCAGATAGTATTGTTTTAAAGTTTGAATAAATATCTTTGTTGTTAGATTTTATTTAGAATAGAATGTGCAACTATCGCATATTTTATTGGGCAATACATATTTAAGCAGTAACTTCATTATTATCAAAATACTTTTACCATTAACTAAAATGTTTTGTTGGAAAAGGGACACATTATCTTTCCTCAGATCTACATTTTATAATCACTATGCAATGAAAATGTATTTATTCTACTCTGAGTTTGTCCATGACAGGGTGGATATATTTTATGGTTTGCTCGTATATTGTCAGCTTGCAGTTAATTTATAAAAAGTGCTGGAGCTTGACCAATATGCATTTCTAACAGCCTAATGTCTCCTTAATACAACACATATGAAGTTAAATGGAAAATCTCCGATTTTTTTGTGGAAATTGTGAAGTCTCAAAGGCACTTTATGGTGATTTTGACACAGCGAACTTCACTGGATAAACTTGACGTGCCCCGTTCAGGATAGCCGATCTGTCTTGCCAACGGAGTAATCTGAAGATGAGGGTGCGCGGCTTGTTGGATTTAGCCTCTCCTCCATCATACACACGATTTGCCCGTTCAATGTCAATGTCTCGGCCCACCAATGAGGGGATCCACTTGGGAAGATTATCTTTCAGGTAGCCGATTGCATCCGAACCCTCCACTGCTTCTGGTAAGCCAACCAGCCTTACATTATTTCTTCGTCCCCTGTCCTCCAGATCTGTCAACATTGTGGTGAGCTGGTCTAGATGTGTCTTTAGTTCGATAACCGATCGCCTGTCCTCTCGTGCAGCCGTCTGAACAGATTCCACTCGGTCTTGAGTCCGTTTAGTAGATTTGGCTACCTTCTCGAGTTCACTGCTGATCTCATTCACAGTTTCATTAGTCTTTTGGATTTCCGTTCGCAAGTCACGTAGTGCTGGGACCAGAATAGAGTCCACAGCTTCCCTGACAGAGGAGGCTACGGCCACATCTAGACCAGGTTGTTGTTCTTGGAGAGATAGCTTTATGCCATTAAAGGGATAGTTCACCCAAAAATGAAAATTCTGTCATCATTTACTCACTCTCAAGTTGTTTCAAACCTGTATGAATTTCTTTTTTCTGCTGAACACAAAAGAAGATATTTTGAAAAATGTCTGTAACCAAACAGTTGATGGACCCCATTGACTTCCATAGTATTTTTTTTCCTACTATGGAAGTCATTGGGGTCCATCAACTGTTTGGTTACAGACATTTTTCAAAATATATTCTTTTGTGTTCAGCAGAAAAAAGAAATCAGAAATCAGAATCTCATCAGAATCCTTGATTTTTTTCTTTATGGGCGATTGTTCATTTTCCCTTTTCCGTGCTTCTTTGCTTAAGGAAGGATTCATGATGAGATAGATGTCGACGTATTTTAAGTATGTTAAAGGATTATTGAAAAAATAAGACCATGCAAGCAGAGCCGAAAACTATGCTGGCTTCGCTGTCGATGGGTCACGTGATAGTTTTGCTGTTTTAACACGCCTGTCATTATTATTCAAACAGTTCAGACCCATAATGAAGAGATCACTTACGCTGATCCAATGTTCTACAAAAGAAATGCACAAAAAGGGGTAAGACAATTCATGTTACAGTTTACACTGTACAATTTGAGCATTCATTGCATAATTGAGGGGGAGTTTATAATGCACATTTTCCATATTTCTACGTATGGTTGCAAATTCATGTAAATAAAAAGGTGAACAGGGAAATTAAAAGAAAATGTGATGAGTCTGTTCTAAACCCAGTGATCTGCTTTACTGTCTACACAGACAGCTCCCTTATAAGGCAACATCCTAAAATAAATTGACATTTAGAAATGCCTTTTGAAATATAATATTTAGCTGTAGCTATCATGACATTATCTACAATTTTACAGCATTCTGGTAGATCCCTTTTATTCACAAATTTAACCCTTTCACAGGTACGTTTAAAATATTCTAGCTGATCCCCCCAGACCCACAGTGAGTTTTTTAAGGTGACCGTTATTTTAGAACGTTTCCCCTTATTACGTATTTCCATGGCGACGCTTCATGGTTGTCATGACACACCGCAGCCACAACAGTTCTGTATGACAGATGTATTGCTTTTATTTCCTTTTTCCTTTTTTATTCAAAATATTCAGAAACTTGCTAACCATGTCATCAACTATCTTATAATCCCATTCTCAAATACGTGAAGGGCCGAAGTCAGTGTGTTTTGTCGTTTAAAATCATTTAATAATGATCTTGATCTACAACACGACATGGGTGCCGCCATCTTAGTTTGGACCACAGTTGCGCCTATCTGTCCGATTTACAACACGTAAATTCATTCGTTTCTCCCGAAATTCATGACAGTTAGTTGATGGTGAACTGTATAGTTACCTAAACAATGTGTATCTGATATGAATAAAACAGTTATATTTGAAAATAGCCTATTAAATTAAATTGTATTTTAATGGATTATTATTGCCGCTTCAGACACCAGTGTGTATTGTACATACTATAAATGTATTGTTTTTTCTAGTGCTTATGTGTATTTAAATGTCTGAAACCTAAATTAAACATTATGTGGTTGAAAACACTGTATAGTTGTGATATATGACAGTGCTGAGCGTGTCCGTCTCTGGCTCAACTCCAGCCAAAGCATGAAAGCAAAGTTTGAATCTGGCAGTTATGTGACGTCACTGTAGGCTTGTCATAATTCCTGTCTTGTGTTCCCTTTGTGTTGTGTGGACTTTTATCATTACATGTCCTATGTCATGTTTTGTAGTCCTTTGTGGATTTTCAAAATTGCCTGTGCGCTGATTTGCAGCGAAAAGAGAAGAAAAATAGATTATGCAGGAGGAAATGGTTGGGGAGACCCAGGGAGAAAGGATTGTGTGTTCTGCAAAGAGAGTTGCTGTTGTTGCTGCTGGTCAAGCAAATGTTTGTTTTGTTTCTGTTTTATATAATTGTACAGGAATTCTCCAGTGAATTCTCACTCCCAAGACGTCAAAAACTGAAGCATGGTCAAGCGCCCCCGGCGTCACAATGAAGACGCCAAAGGCGCCCCTCGGCATCACTCTATGATGAATTTGGAACTCTGTTGCTTTCAATGAGAAACCTGTGGCGTCAACAAAAAACGCAGATTTTATCAGTAGGAAATCACGCTGAAGAAGTCTCGTTCTGAAGACATTGCGATATTTGGCATCAGTTCACGTGTGCTAGATGTTGGTAAGTAGTCGTAAATACGCTGTCCTAATAATGTTTGATATAATGTATTTTCTGTTTGTCGATATTAATCAGATTAGTCACTGTATTATATCTGTCATCTTCATGGAGGCTTTGCGTTTTATTGCTTTCTAATTCAAAACAGGGTGATAAACACTGTCTGTCACGTGACGTGCTATAGGCCTAGACCTTCAATCAGTTAATCATATTCATATCAGGTCGTTTAAAGTAGTGCAATTAGTTCCAAAGTGGTATTTGTAGTAGAAACACAGTAAAAACAACACTTACCATGTTTTTACCACAATAACATTAGTTCTCTTACGAGAGGTCTCTCGTACTGCGTAAGATATCTTACGCTAGGGGAAAATCCTTTTCCGTGAGATATTGAAGCCAAAAATTATCCTTAATTTTGTAATAATGCAAAACGCGTTGCAGCAGCAATGCAGACATAGGCGAGACAGCTCGCGCGCCTATTGGCTGCTCTGCGGCAACTGCAGCAGCCTATCGAGCGAGGCCTGGCGTGACGTCAGACCCAATCAGGGCACTTCGCGCCCGCTGCGTCACGTCCCGCCGAAATGGGCGTGGTCTAGGCCTATAAATATCGCTCGCAGGCAGCTATTATCTGATTTTTCATCCTTCAAGCGAAGCACACGCATCGCTGGAGCTGGATTAGAAGCCGCGCCGTCGAGAGAGAGCACCTTCAGCGGGACGAGTCACTGAAGTCGCTGGCCGCGCCGCCTTCCTGCCTTCCTGCTGCGCTTTCCGGCGCTTATATCCTTCTCTTTTATTACACTGTATTTCTGTGTGTGTGTGTCGCCGCCGCGGCACACATTCTAAAAGAGCTAGCGTCTTTTTAAAGATGCCTTCCTGCGGCTCGTGCAGAGCCACACTCAGCGACGGAGACCACCACGTGATCTGCGTTTCCTGCCTGGGTGAGGAACATGCAGCTCTCGCGCTCGCTGACGGCGGATGCCCTCACTGCGAGCTGATGGCAATGGCGACTCTGAGGACTCGCCTAGCTGTCTTCACCGAGACTGCTCCCCCGCCCGCCGCGGCGTCGCGCCGTAAAAAGCGCCGTGCCCAGCGGGCCCCGGAACCCTCCCTCAGCCGCCAAAGCTCGCCGGTTCGCCCGCTTGCTTCCCCGGCTTCTTCTGTTTCGCTTCCTGACGGACAGCGGCCGCCGTCTGCCGCCACTTCCGTTGATATCGCGGATGAGGAAGCCCTGCTGGGAGAGGATGATTCCTGCTCTATCCTGGCGTCAGGCAGTGAGGATTGGGCGGGCTCTGAGGACCCCGCACCCCCTGCCCGCACGTCGTCAGGCAAGAGAGCTTCCATTGAGACGGAACTCATGCGAGTACTCGCACAGGCCGCGGCGAGCCTCGGCCTCGAGTGGTCTTCGCCTGAGCAGCCCGCTCACAACCGGCTGGATGGATTTTTCCTGCCTGGGGAGCGCGCTTCGCCTGCGTCCAGACCGGCGCCCTTTCTTCCTGAGTTCTGCTATTCCGTATTCTGCTAGATTCCGTATTCTTCCTGAGTTCCGCCCCCTATTCTGCTAGAGTGCGTCCTGCTGTTTCTTTGGCATTCTCCGCCGTTGACGATGCCAAGAACAAAGGATACCTCTCGCTGCCGCCGGTTGAAGAGGCGATAGCGGCCCACTTATGCCCGCCCTCCGCTGGACGGCGCGCTAAGCCGGCCCTACCCTCTAAAGTAGTGTTGTCAAAAGACCCGGTACTTCGGTACCAAGTCGGTACTAATTTTTTTTTAAACGTCACGGTACCAGGTTTTTCTCAAACCCGGTACTTGATGCGCGTGCATGCCCGAAGCGCGTGCAGTTGCGTCCTCTTCATAAAAGCGCTGATGGCGATCGGCGGTGCTGCTGCTGGTGTGGTGCTGATGTTTTTGCGCGTGCAGATACGTTATTTCAAATGGCGCGCGGCAAGCGCGCTCATAATAGAAGCGGCGCGCTCGCTTTTCCATGTGCGTTCATGGATGCATAGCAACGACAGACGCCACGGGAGTACAAACGCTTGTGCGAACTGCGCTCTCCATGACGAAAAGGAAGTGTGACATAGGCCTATTAATTGATTTCTAGCCCTTGCATTAGCTTTACTACTTGATATATTTATGGAGATGAGAAATAAAAAGCCGTCATTAATATCAGTCCGTCAGAAAAGCAGTTCTAGTCTTATTCTTGGCTGGATAACTCTTAGCAGGTTTAAAAAGCCCTTTTAAAGTTAAATATGAATACAGTTTTGGATTAAATAAAAGTATAGTCAAGTCAAATAAAACATATTTTATCTCCTGTATAGTTTGGTAATGCTACAATAAGATACCATTCATTAACATCACTTAATGCGTTATCTAACATAACACATTGAGTGAACAATATATTTTTACAACATTAATTAATGTTTGTGAATGTTATTTAATACAAAACACTTAATTGGTCATGTTTGTTCACTTCATTCATTGTGCATTAAATAATGTTAACAGAAATAATGTTAACTTTTGATTTTAAAAATGTATTTTTAAATTAACCCCTAAAGGAGAATAATTGCGACAGTATATAACTATTGTTTTTTTTGTTAGGTCATTTTATCTAATGTTATCTAACAAATGGAATCTTATTGTAAAGTGTTTTTAATACTACAGTTTCCATCTTTGTGATATACACTTTAATATAATTATGTAAATTTAATCTAAATTAAGCTTTGGTACCGAAATTGGTACCGAGAACCGTGGATTTTCACTGGTATCGGTACCGAATACTGAAATTTTGGTACCGTGACAACACTACTCTAAAGCTTGCCGCACGACGTCAAGCCTGCTCCACCGCGCTTTCTCCGCCGCCGGGCAAGCTGCGTCAGCGTTGCACACCATGGCAACGCTCCAGATCTTCCAGGCCGATCTCCTCCGTAAGCTGGATGAGGAAGGACCTGACGCGATCTGCGTGCCGGACTTAAGGAGTGCCACGGACCTCGCTCTTCGTGCTACTAAGTCCGCAGCACAAGCCATTGGACGGACTATGGCTTCTCTCACCGTGTCTGAGAGACATCTCTGGCTGACGCTCTCGGAAATGGCCGAGTCTGAACGCACCGCGTTCCTCGACGCCCCGCTTTCCGCCACAGGCCTCTTTGGATCCTCCGTCAAGGATTTCGCGGAGAGATTCGCAGAGGTACAGAAAGCGTCTCAGGCTATGAAGCACTTCCTCCCGAAGCGCTCCAGCTCTGCAGCAGGCCGTGCGAAACCGTCTGCTCAGAGCTCACAGCCACAGCCACCGTCCACTGCCTCCACTTCACAGCGCCGCCAGGCCAGAAGCGCGAGACCGCGCTCCCGCTCATCCGGTCGCCGCCCCGCAGGACGTGGCCCGCGACCTAGGATCACGGTGAAGCCCGAGGCCCCGAAGTCGTCCTAGCACAGCTAGGAAAACGACGGTGTTCCAGTCCCGCTGCGGCCGGACTCACACCAAAGCTATTCGCTCGTCCAGTTCCAGAAAATGTGACTGTTCCAGTGTTTTCTGCAGCCAACAAGTCGGTTCTGTCACCCGCTTGCCTGCACACAAATGCCGTTTTCACGGCTACCCAGATAAATCCCCAAAAGAGTGTATTTTCTGGTGTCCCGGCCACGGCCGATGGTGTTTCATGTGTAGTAAGAATGCCCACTGCCCAGTGCCCATCCCTACACACAAGCACAGCCTGTCACACAGGGCTCGCGCACATAAAACCGACTCAGATCGGTTGCGCTTCAAACATGGTGAACGTGCCCACTACCCAGTGCCCACTAACACCACGTTATGCATGTCTCACGGTTTCTGTAAAAACGAAACCAACGTGCACTCGCTTCACGCAAGCAAACGATGCTTTCGGTGTGATAAATGTGCCTGCTGTCCCGCGCCCACATCCACACATAGACATGACAGTTCCCACGGGAACCGCCCAGCCCTCCCCCTCGCGGTTAACCACCGCAGAGGAGTCGAGCGCGGGCAATCTGCCCGCTGTCACCAGCGCGCCCCATGCCTCAAATGTCACGAGCGACACGCTTGTGTTACAGCACACCGAAGCTTCTCCATCGCTGAGCGAGCGGAGCGCGCTTCGTATTCAACCCCTAGCTATCCATGCAGACGCATGGGCAAAGCTACCCGGGGTTTCGAAGTGGGTGCTGAACATTATAGAAAGAGGCTATTCGCTGCAGTTTCGCCGACGCCCTCGCCGCTATGTGGCGCGGGCGTCGAGACCACGGTAAAAACAGAAGTAGCACATCTACTTCGAGCCGAAGTGACGAAACTATTGAGCAAAGGGGCCATAGAGCCTCTCTCTCAAGATCAGAGCGAAGGAGGGCTATACAGCAGATACTTCCTGGTACCGAAAAAAGACGGGGGTCTCAGACCCATACTAGATCTAAGGCAACTGAACAAAGTGCTTGTGAAGCGACAGTTCAGGATGCTCACGACCAGGCAAATCCTCGTGCAGATTCGCCAAGGAGATTGGTTTGTGTCAATAGATCTGAAAGACGCGTATTTTCAAATACAGATAGCGTCACGTCACAGGCGATATTTGAGATTCGCCTTCGAGGGCCAGGCATATCAGTACACAGTCCTGCCGTTCGGTTTGTCCCTAGCACCCCGTACATTTACGAAGTGCATGGATGCGGCGCTCGCACCCCTCAGAATGAGAGGCATGCGAGTGCTGAACTATTTGGACGATTGGCTGATTCTAGCGCAATCTCGCGCAGTGCTCATAGAACACACGACCATTTTACTCGATCACCTCGAGGATTTGGGTCTGAGTGTCAACTGGGCGAAGAGCTCCCTGTCACCCAGTCAGAAAATATCTTTCCTGGGCACAGAACTGGACTCACTATCCATGATAGCGCGACTATCACAACAGCGCGCGGTAGACATTCGACGCACAGCGAACTCTTTTCGCTGCGGCGCGTCTGTCCCGCTCAAGAGATTTCAGAAGATGCTAGGTCTCATGGCCTCAGCATCGTCAGTACTCCAGCTGGGTCTGCTCCGCATGCGCCCGCTGCAGTTTTGGCTGAAAGCGCGAGTCCCACGCGAAGCGTGGGCACCCGGTTTGCTTCGCCTCAGGGTCAATCAGAAATGCGTTACAGCCCTGAAACCCTGGAAAGCGAACGACTGGTACCAATCAGGTGTAAGCCTGGGGACTTCCTCGAGGGTGAAAGTGGTGTCCACGGACGCGTCCACCTCGGGATGGGGAGCGCTGCTCGAGGGCAGACCGTTCTTCGGCCAGTGGTCAGAACGGGAGAAGCTCCTGCACATAAACTGCCTCGAAATGCTGGCAGTAGACAACGCGCTGACGCGTTTTTGTCCCCAAATAAAAGGTCACCACGTCTTGGTCCGTTCGGACAACATGTCTGTGGTGTCCTACATAAATCGCCAGGGCGGCATCAGATCCGAGAAACTGTACAGGCTGGCAGAACGCCTCCTGGTATGGGCTCAGTGCAACCTGCGCTCGCTCAGAGCAGCGCACGTGCCAGGGATCTTGAATATAGGACCGGACAGACTGTCCAGGAACAATGTTCCGGCAGGCGAGTGGTCTCTACACCCACAGACAGTCCAACTGCTGTGGAAGAAATTCGGCAGAGCGGAAGTGGACCTGTTTGCGTCTCAAGAAAACGCTCACTGTCAAGAATTTTTCTCCAAGAGCAGGAGCGCGCTGGCCCATGTGTGGCCCCGCCGCCCGCTCTATGCTTTTCCCCCCGTCTCTCTCCTGCCTCAGGTGATAGAACGGATCAGGGAAGAAGGATGCTCAGTACTGCTGGTAGCACCGTTCTGGAAAAACCAACCTTGGTTCCCAGCCGTGATGCAGTTAGCAAGTACTGCCCCGTGGCCAGTACCGATGAGGAGAGATCTCCTCTCACAGGCCCGCGGCTCGATCTGGCATCCTCACCCGGAACTATGGTCCCTTCATGTCTGGGCCATCAACGGGTACATGTTGGACTCCCTAAAGGAGTATTAAACACGATCACGCAGGCTAGAGCTCCGTCTACAAGACGACTCTATTCTTCGAAATGGTCAGTGTTTTCGGGCTGGTGCACAGCCCGTGGTGCGTCACCCACAAACTGTGATGTGACGGAGGTGCTTTCCTTCCTACAAGAGCTGTTGGATGGGGGCAGGGCCCCCTCCACGCTCAAAGTTTATGTGGCGGCTATAGCAGCGTTCTCAGAAACAACGCTTGGTCAGTCAATAGGAAGGAACGATTTAGTCATCCGCTTCCTTAGAGGAGCTAAGAGACTGAATCCTCCCAGACCTCCCTCAGTCCCCGTATGGGACCTTTCTACGGTTCTGGAAGCCATGAAAGGTGCGCCATTTGAGCCTTTACAGTCAATCGATTTGAAACACCTGTCTTTCAAGACGGTGTTTTTGCTGGCTCTCGCTTCAGTGAAGCGCGTAGGGGATCTGCACGCGCTCTCTGTGAGCGCGTCGTGCATGGAGTTTGGGCCCAATGACTCAAAAGTTATACTCAAACCTAAGCACGGTTATGTTCCAAAATCCCTCAACACACCGTTTAGGGCGCAGGTTATCTCCCTGTCAGCCCTACCGGTCCCTGATGAGGAAAGAGACGCGAGCCTCCTTTGCCCAGTCAGGGCATTACGAGCTTATGTGTCTCGCTCGTCTGTTTTTAGACAGACGGAGCAGCTCTTTGTTTCGTTTAGCGGACGTTCTAAGGGACTAGCCGCGTCGAAACAGAGCCTATCCAGATGGATAGTTGATGCTATAGCGCTGGCATACGCCTCCAAGGGCATGCAGTGCCCTTTGGGTGTCAGAGCGCACTCCACGAGAGGCATGGCCTCTTCGTGGGCCTGGTCAAGTGGGATTGCCTTGCAAGATATTTGTATGGCGGCAGGCTGGGCCTCCCCGTCTACATTTATAAGGTTTTATAACCTAGAGGTTCCCGCCCTGCAGGCCAGGCTGCTGTCGGTCTAAACTACCAGTATTATCTGACCTGATGCGATCAGCTCAGAATGCTGCGTCTGCTGAGCACAGCTCAATGTTCGACAGTATAAAGCTGGGCAAACTGTGTAAGACCCACATTTTCCCCATCAGTTCAGGCCGTACCCCGCCCTGTCTGTATGATGAAATTCGCGTCCCATCGACGCTACTTTATGTGGAAAAGTGAGGCTGCACCCCTCCCTCTTCCCGGACTCCCTGTGAGTTCCCTGAGTGATTGTGCACTACATGTACCCCGGGCTTTCGCCCTTGGGTCTTTGGTGTCAGATCTCAGCATGCACGGCGTTTTACATTGGGTCCCCTAGCGTAAGATATCTTACGCAGTACGAGAGACCTCTCGTAAGAGAACGTACTCGGTTACTAACGTAACCTCGGTTCTCTCTAGAAGAGGGAACGAGTACTGCGTATCTTGCCGTGCATGCACACGCTCTGGTTGCTTCGATGATGAAAAACCAGATAATAGCTGCCTGCGAGCGATATTTATAGGCCTAGACCACGCCCATTTCGGCGGGACGTGACGCAGCGGGCGCGAAGTGCCCTGATTGGGTCTGACGTCACGCCAGGCCTCGCTCGATAGGCTGCTGCAGTTGCCGCAGAGCAGCCAATAGGCGCGCGAGCTGTCTCGCCTATGTCTGCATTGCTGCTGCAACGCGTTTTGCATTATTACAAAATTAAGGATAATTTTTGGCTTCAATATCTCGCGGAAAAGGATTTTCCCCTAGCGTAAGATATCTTACGCAGTACTCGTTCCCTCTTCTAGAGAGAACCGAGGTTACGTTAGTAACCGAGTACGTTTCACTGTGATGAGTGTAGTAAAAAGACAGTAATCACAAAACTTACCATGCTTTTACCTCAGTATTGGAAGTTTTAAAGTGATATTTGTTGTAAATGCATATTAACTACAACACTTACCATGCTTTTAATGCCTAATAATGTAAAATCCAATATTTGTAAGGTAAATCAGTACTTTTTCCTTTAAATAATCCTATATATGTGACCCTGGACCACAAAACCAGTCTTATGGGTAATTTTTTTTAAATTGAGATTTATACATCATCTGAAAGCTGAATACATAATCTTTCCATTGATGTGTGGTTTGTTAGGATAGGACAATATTTGGCCGAGATACAACTATTTGAAAATCTGGAATCTGAGGGTACAGAAAATCGCCTTTAAAGTTGGCCATTTCTATTGGCGATAGTGCTGCATCCATTCACAAAAATAAATGTTTTATATATTTAAGGTGGGAAATTTACAAAATATCTTCATGGAACATGATCTTTACTTAATATCCTAATGATTTTTGGCATAAAAGAAAAATCAATAATTTTGACCCATACAATGTTTTGTTGGCTATTGCCACAAATATACCCGTGCAACATAAGACTGGTTTTGTGATCCAGGGTCACATATTATACATAATGATATTTTCTTTTCTCTTTTTTCAGCTGAAAAGACCAAAAGGGCCTTTCGGACTCAGTCAGCCCATTATTATTTGAGGAGAAGTAAATGGAGGAGACGGACAGCTGCAAAGGCAAATATTTGCAATGGTATGTATGTGTTGGTTTTAATCCTAAATCACCCAAAGACTAGATGAACTAATCATTTCTCTTTCCGGTACTGACAGCATAGTCTCTATGGGACTGACAGGAAGAACGAAAGACTCGGAGGACCCGGCCGAGCCGAACCCGAACTCCCGAAGACTCAAACTAATCATTTCTGTTCAAGGGGGTAATCCAGCATCCGGAAAGTGTACCTTCTATTGGGGCATCCATTGGCTAACAAGCCATACTCTGCTGTTAGCATTCCATTGACTACCATTCATTTTGGCGTCACTTTGACAGCGAATAATTTTACATCTGAGGTGTTTAAAGACATTATTTGTCCATTGTTTATTTCTAAAGAAACACGACAATGCCTAAAAGGCTCCATTACATTGTATCTTACGTTATGGCCCTGTAGAAGCTGTTTTTGTAAAAATAGGCTAACGATTGTGTCATAACCACGCAACTCTCTGTCGCACAGTAGAGAAATGACCTTATAGACAGGAAGAGAAGCTTGCAGGCAATCGGGGGGACGTTCAAGTTCAAGTTCAAGTTCGTTTTATTTGTATAGCACATATACAACAGCCAATAGGCTGACCAAAGTGCTTTCCAGATGATACCACATACACATAAAACCAGACCAAGCAAAATTTTATATAACCCAATTTAAAAAACAGAATAAAATAAAATAATCGCAGTAGTCAATACACTAAGGAAAACAAATACGTTTTTAGCAGGGACTTAAAAACAGACAGTGAAGGGGCCATTCTGATCTCTAGAGGCAGGGCATTCCAAAGTCGGGGCCCTGCCACTGCAAATGCGCGTTCGCCTCTACGCTTAAGCCAATCGGGGGGACGTGGAGACATAAAGTCTGATAAAGTCAAAGGAGAAGCCCATAGAGAAAAACTCCTACTCACAGGTAGTGTCTGCAAGATTTGGAAGGGAATGATTCAGATTTCTCTTGGCACAGCTACTAGAAGACAGACGGGTTGCTCACATCACATCTACGTCCTCAAGCTCAGTTTGAGTCTGCGCAGTACGATCAGCCATCAGGAAGTGAGTGCTTCTAATTGACTTCACTTTTCTCCGTTGAAATCTATGGGGTCGCTGTGTCCATTTCTTTTACTGTCTATGGTTTACTCTGAGCTGCAACAATCACATCTGGGTTATCTGATATAGGCGGGCCAGAGTCAAGCTAAACAGATGACGATAAGTATACATTGCAAGTCATAAGTACACATTGCAAGATGGCTATGGTTGAACACCAGTTGTTTGAAACGGCTTTGTCCGCTACAATGAACGAGTTAGACTTGACTTTTTATCTAAAAGAGGAAAAGAAGACAGCGCTCGAATCCTTCCTTTGCAAGAAGAACGTTTTTGCTGTTTTGCCAACCGGATACGGTAAGATTCTAATCTACCAGTTAGCTCCGCTGGTAGCTAAGCGTATGGGGTTTATTGTTGTGATTGGTCATAGTGTTATCCTATTGCGTGCAGTGAGATATTCAAATGCATGCTTGGTACCGCCCCTTGAGCTGGGCGATTTTCATTAGTCGATGCCAGACCATTAATCTTTCATATTTAGGTCTGGATTTCCAGGCTAGTTTTTTTCTGTATTTTTTATCAAATAAATGCAACATTGATGAGCATATGCCCCTTTTTTACATTTGAGCCCCTGCCCCTGAGGAACTCTCTGCACGTCCCTGGTCATATGTGTGTTTTTCAACGGTTCTGCACCAACCGAAAGAAATTAAATTCTCTGTGTAATCTTTTTTTCTCCCTCTTTTTTATTCGGCTTTCAGAAAAAAAAAGAAAAAAAAGCCATACAAAGACATTAAACATCAAACAGAAGTAAAAAAGAAATGGAGGAAACAGGGAATTATTAAATGTATACAGTAACAGGACTGTTTAAGCAACAGCTGTATATACAAAAAAGACTGCTTATTCCATAAGCAGTATCAAAAGCTCCGCCCCATCCAGTTGATTGATTTTCAGAAACTGCAGATACATTTTACATTCTGTTAGAAGGGTGATGTAGTTTGAGGTGCAGCATTATATCAATATAAAATAATTATGAGATTTTATATCCTTATGCTAATGTGTTTATGATTATTAATGTTTATTTCTCAGATAGTTGTCAAGAACTTCAGCGGTGCACAAATACATGACACATGATTCAGTCAGTTCAAACTCGTACTGAAGCTGTCAAATAAATCAAAATCAAGTACAACTGACCTGAGATCAAATTGCATCACGCAATCAAATATCTCTTTGCTCACATTTAAAATTTTTGCTTCATATTTAACTAAATGATTAAATTATGTACAAAACCCAAAGTGCTGATTGAGCGTAAAACAGTTTTAGTCAAAGACAAATAAGGATGGCAGAGAAGATAAAAGCAGAAATCCTTTAAAAATCTATTTTTAAACAAATGTTCTTTCAGGATATGGAAGAGCTGTTGACTGGGACGTGGGATTAAATAATGCAAAAAGTATAAAAAGCAATTTGGTATAAACTATGGACCCAGAATTCTCTCTGCTCTGACCACTGACTCCCTTCTCTTCACTGCTGCACCTGTGAATAAAACAAAATCATAATTTATATCAACAATAAACCAACAATAACCATTCAACATCACTCATGCTGCACATGCGTTTATAATATTGCTTCATTTAATTCAAAATAAAGTCTGAAGCTCTTATAACCTGTATGGATTAGTACATTCATACATTAATGCATGTATGAATCCATTAAACTTAGGGTAACACTTTACAATAAGTTAAAATAAACTTTACAAATCTCATTAGTTAACATTATTTAATGTATTAACTAACATGAACTAACAATGAGGAATACATTTGTTTCAGTATTTATTAATCTTTGTTAATGTTAGTTAATAAAAATCCAGTTGTTCATTGTTTGCTCATGTTAGTTCACAGTGCATTACCTAATGTTAACACATGCAACTTTTGATTTTAATAATGTATTAGTAAATGTTGAAATTAACATGAACCAAGATTAATAAATGCTGTAGAAGTGCAGTTCATTATTAGTTCATGTTAACTAATGTAGTCAACTAATGTTAACTAATGAAACCTTATTGTAAAGTGTTACCAAACTTAGTAATACCTGCAGTTTTGTGAAAATGTATTTTTCTTTTTTTTTTTTACATTTGCACAAAAAAAATGTTGTGCCGATTTTCTCAGAGTTAATATTTCAATATTTAATAAACATTTTAGAGTCTGGTTACAGATGTCACATCATCACACATACTAATTTGTCCTCAGAGACACTACTATAGTAAGGCTCTTCTCCTCACCATTCATTTCACAGGTTCCTAAGATTTAAACAAGGATGTAAACCGTCCACCAGTCCATTTTGAAGTAGCTCCTTGTGAAGCCTGTTCACTGTCTATTCTGTAAGGAGGAATCAGAAGAGAAAATAAAGAATTGTAAATAAGTTATATTAATTAAATTGAAATAACTCTATTTCAATTTAAAAAGTAAAATTAAATGTAACACATTAAACTAAGATGAAATTCACATTAGTTACTGACTTCATTTTGCACACACACATTTCTAAAACAATATAAAAAAATAAAAATAATATATATACACATATACACAGTATAAATCAATTTAAAACATGATTTAGTTTTCTATGCTTGAGTGCTGCATACAGAGCCGATCCTGACCTCCCTGGGGCCCTAAGCAAAATTCTGTTTAGGGGCCCTCATACCTGACCCGTGAGCCATAAACTATTTGCCATTGCCACACAGTCACACCTGACACCCCAGTGTTCCCACTACAATCCCTCCTTTAACTAGTTCTAGTGAAAATGTAATTCCTGATATCAGAAGACATTGTTACTAGTAAAAAGTTAATTCTTAATATCAAGAATTCACATTTGAAATAGTACAAATTGAATTATTGATATCAAAAATGCATATCCTGTGAATGAATAAAAGCTAAAATGGCGCCATAGCATGTCACTGTGTTTTTAAATGATAAAAGTAATTCTTGATACTCTTGATTCTTGATGGTTATTTACTGAGGGATGTGCATCCATATTGACCAGAATCTCCAGCCAATCAACATTTTAAATTCAATGGAGCCTATCAATAGTCAATGTCAATACATTGCTTTCCATATTGCATTAGTGCAGAGTTGTAACTAAACCTTGACTTAGCGACTAGATAATCATCGTCTTGTTTTAAAACTATAATGAGGAGTGCCATCACGCCCATATTGTACTGGTCCCAACTCACAACAGATGTTTCTGCTGGAAAGTGCGCGTTTCATTTCATGCACGTTCATATGATCGCATGTTAACGTGCGACGCGGTTATCTTTTCCGAGCTGCAGTTTATAAACAAACACCGTTGTCCTTTGTCGTTTATTAAACATAATAAATCAACGCACATCAACTTAACTTTAGCCTACTGTTCTTTGCTGACATCAAACTTTGAGAGGAGAGCACACAAGTCTACCTGATAACTGTTGCCGCAATTAACTCTCATGGTGTTTTTTTCTCTCTCTTTTCGTGACCAGAAAGATAGTTCCGCTTCATTTTCTCATCGATATTGTAAACATTGATTGACGTGCTTTGACACGAGGGGAGGCGGGGCCTTGAGTAATTTGCGGGGCCCTACGCACCTTGCGTAGTGTGCGTATAGGGCTGATCGGCTCTGGCTGCATAGCTGCTTTTCATTGACTTTAGTTCAGCTTTTAATACATTACGGCCAAATACACTTCTGCTGAAACTGGGTAACTTTTGACTGAACAAGTCACTATGCAACTCGATATTGGACTTTTTAACCAACCGCTCTCAATGTGTGAAAATAGGCAAGCACGTTTCTAACATCGTGATTAGATGGCATGGCGGCAGTGTTGATGAGAGCCGCTGGTGGAGGCTCGGCTTGCCCCCGTATAAAACCTGCAATTTATAAAACGGATAATGGGAAGGTGATAGTGGAAGATGAACTGTTAAATTTCATCGTGGTTAAAATGAAGACGTTAAGCCATGATGAGATTGTTTTGCTAGCAACTAATAACTTTTCATCTGAGTGGATAGAGGAGTCCAAGCGGCTTTTGTTTGATGTATGCCCGGATACCACGCTACGCTGTATCGGACACAAAGGCCCACAGAAGGACGTGAATAATATCAAGGCCTGTTTGAAGGTTTTAAATGAGTGTGGTGAGAATATTCCGCGGTTTGTTTCACATTATTTGGATGAACTGCCACCTGTGGGATTTGGCCATATGGATGCCTCGGCGTTGCTTAGCCGAATGGAGCAACTGAACCAAGAAGTTTCTGGCCTGAGGAGGGCATTGCAAATACAGGCAGAAGTGGGTGAAAACTTGGGGACAATTGTTGCGACCATGGATCGCCGAGTGACAGCGGTGGAAACGCACTGCACATCGGGTTATGATATAGGGGCTGATGACATCGCACGTGAAGGGATGTCGGGGCGTGCAGGCCCTGATCGACAGGAGGAGTTAACAACGTCTCCCGCAGGGAAGTCTTGTCACCTGGGTCTGGATGCTGAGATCGCCAGTAGCTCATGTGGGGGGGTGAAGGGACTGGAGGGTTCCGCTCAACAGCAGGAGCTCCTGGATGTAGCAGTAACATCGCCACGATCACAAATACAGTCCTCACAGTGGAGCGTTGTTGTGAAAGAAGGTCGCAAAAAGTCGGGGTCCCTTAAAGGAACTGTGCCACGGAAATCCCACAACAAGCAAAGTCACCTTAAACGTGGGCAGAGGAATGTGGGAATAATTGGAACCGGTACTGAGAGCAACATTGGAGTGGTGAAAACAAAGTTGGTGAATGTGTTTGCCACTAGATTTTCTCCCACGCTGGATGCAGACACGCTACGTGGATATTTATCTGAGAAACTGGAGAATGGAATAGTGACGTGTCGGAAGATTGAGACGGCCCATAGCAGGTATGGCTCATTTCACATTACTGCTGAATGTAACAATGTTGCTGATATATACAATCCAAAACTCTGGCCCGACGGGACTTATGTTCGCCGCTATTATGAGGCCCGTGGCTCCAAAGTCTTGGGCAATGAGCGGGGTGGTGAACTGAACTGTCTTGGTACACTTGTAGCTCCGCACGGGAGTCAGTCTGCAGTTGCTGCTATGTAATTAATTCATCTATATGAACATTTGTGTCGCGTCTTATAATGCGCGTGGATTGCGTGTTGGCCACAGTGATACTGATAAATCACGCCGTGTCGTTGTGGACAAATTGATGGAGAGATGTGACATTTTGTGTGTCCAGGAGACGTTCCTTGCTAAACAAGAACTGGATGGATTAAATTCCCTGCATAGAAACTTTCATGGAGCAGGTGAATCAACAACAGACTTAAGTGCTAAAGTTGTCCGGGGGAGAATTCCTGGGGGGGTTGCTACGTTGTGGAATAAAAAATATGATCAGTTGGTTAATGTTATAAGATTGGGAGTTGATTGGGCCATTGGTATTGAGCTGTGTTGTAATGACATGAAGATAATAATTTTGAATGTTTATACGCCATATGAGTGCATATATAATGAGGATGAGTACCTCAGTAGATTGGCATTTATCATGTCTTTTATTCAGGATAATTCATCCACCTGTATATATGTTTTAGGTGACATGAATGCTGACATTTCTGATGCAAAATCTTCATTTGGTAATCATTTATTGCAGTTTTGTACAGACAGTGGATTAATTTTATCTAGTAAGGTACTATTGCCAAATGATAGTTATACTTATATCAGTGAGGCCTGGCACTCTACTTCCTGGCTAGATCACTGCCTTTGTACAGTGGATGCCCATGACTCCATTGAGATAATGAAGATTGAGTATGATCTGGCTATTACGGACCATATACCCTTTTTTATGGTGTTGAACACGGGCACTATACCGGTGTTGTTGCCTGTGGACAATGGCATTGATGTAGAGAAAATAAATTGGTCAAAAATTTCTAAGCAAGATCTTAATAGGTATGCTGATCATTCAGATGCTTTGCTGGCCAATATTGAGGTCCCAAATGATGCCTTATTGTGTCGGGATATGAATTGTAAGAATGTGCAACACTGTAAGGCTTTATGTTCCCTGTATGAAGCTATTGTGGATTCTCTCAGTATTTCGAGTAGGCCTCTATATAAACCTAGGAAAAATTTGTGCATTGTTAAGCCGGGGTGGAAGGAACACGTAGAAGAGCTTCATATAGAGGCTCGTAATGCTTTTAAAAAATGGGCTGAGACAGGCAAAAGTAGGCATGGCCCCTTGTTTGAAACAAAAAAAAGCACTAATGCCAGATTTAAATGTGCACTTCGCTATATTAAAAGAAATGAAAACATTATGAGGTCTGATTCACTGGCATGGAAGCTGCAAAATAATAATGTTAATGATTTCTGGAAAGAAATTAAAACTATTAATAATTGCAAAATATCTCTTCCGTCTAATATAGATGGTGTGAGTGGTCCTGATGAAATTTCACAGTTATGGCGGAAACATTATTGTGAACTACTAAACTGTGTAAAAAGTAATCTGTCTGTGGTGGATAATGTGGAGTATAATGATGATGTTGTTATTACTTCTTCTGAAATCCATGAAGCAATATTGAAGCTAAGAGATAATAAGGCATGTGGTCCGGACCATATTACAGCCGAACATCTTAAACTTGCCAGTAAGAAACTGTGTCCTTTGGTGGCTATGTGCTACACAGGGTTTTTTGTTCATGGAGAGTTACCTGATTCTATGCTGTCTGTTGAGCTGGTACCTGTTATCAAGGATAAAGTGGGGAAGCTGAATAGCTCAGATAACTATAGGCCAATAGCTCTGGCCAGTGTTATGTCAAAAGTGTTGGAGACAGTTATTTTGTGTAGACTTGAGAGGTACGTCCTGTCTACGGATAATCAATTTGGTTTTAAACGAAAGCATGGTACTGATTTATGTATTTTTGCACTAAAGGAAATTTTAGATAGATATAATAAACAAAATTCCACAATGTTCTTGTGCTTCATTGATGCCTCTAAAGCATTTGACCGTGTTAATCATCAAAAATTGTTTTTAAAATTGATTAAAAGTGGGGTTCCAGGTTATTTGATTAGAATCTTGGTCTATTGGTATTCTCATCAGACAATGAGAGTTAAATGGGGGAGTGTAACAACGGCTCCTTTTAAAGTGACCAATGGGGTTCGACAGGGTGGAATTTTGTCTCCTTTTCTTTTTAATGTGTATATGAATGATTTGTCTATGATTTTAAATGTTTGTGGTACAGGTTGTAGGGTTGGTGACTCACTAATTAATCATCTTATGTACGCTGATGACTTGGTCATTTTTAGCCCATGTAGTGCTGGTATACAACAGCTTTTGAGACTATGCACACAGTATGGAGTAGATTTTGATCAAGAAAGAGTAAAATTATGACTATAAGAAGTAGAGAAGATAAATATTCACATTTCCCTGATTTTTATCTATCTGGTACTGTACTTGATGTATGCACAGATATTACATATCTTGGACATATTATTGCAAATGACCTGTCTGATGACAAGGATATTTATAGGCAGCGTCGTAAGCTGTATGTGCAGGCGAACATGTTGTGTCGTAAGTTTAGTATGTGCTCTGTCCCTGTGAAGATTTTACTCTTTAGAACATACTGTACACCGTTGTACACTGCCTATCTGTGGTGCC
Source organism: Leuciscus idus (assembly GCA_021554675.1). Lineage (NCBI taxonomy): Eukaryota > Metazoa > Chordata > Actinopteri > Cypriniformes > Leuciscidae > Leuciscus > Leuciscus idus. The sequence continues at coordinate 21,281,632 of CM038625.1, read as the reverse complement.
GTTACAAGCAAGATAGCATTAGAAAGCTCACAGTAGCTTATAATGACAGCATGAGGCTGCTGCTAAGAGTTCCAAGAGACTCCAGTGCAAGCCATATGTTTGTTAGTGCCGGGGTACCTACCTGTGCTGCAGTCTTGCGTAACTTAATGTTTAGATTTATGGGTAGGGTGTCTGAGTCAAAAAATGACCTAATTGCTGTGTTAACTAACCCTAGACGAAGTTCTGTAAGATTGTCGTCCAGACTGTGGAACCATTGGGGTACATGTCTGTATGTTAGACATTGAACACGGTGTGTTTTACTATGTATGTGTTTTTGTGTATGTGTTTTTTAATATGTATGTGTTTTGTATTGAATTATGGATCCCTCTGGGTCTGGAAATAAAAGTTTATTATAACACCATATCCATCAATACTGCTCAGTCCACTACTCTACACACATGACTGTTCTGCCTCCTTGCCCACCAATTACATCATTCAATTTGCTGACGACACAACCGTGCTCGGCCTCATAACAAACAACGAGACAGCATACAAGGAGGAGGTTGAACTACTGGCAGAGTGGCAGAGGTGTGGACTCGAGTCATGTGACTTGGACTCGAGTCAGACTCGAGTCATGAATTTGATGACTTCAGACTCGACTCGACAAAATGTACAAAGGCTTGCAACTCGACTTGGACTTTAACATCAATGACTCGTGACTTCACTTGGACTTGCGCCTTTTGACTCGAGAAGACTTGCTACTTCCCATGAAAACTGGGGAAAAAATTTTCACACGGCCGCGCCGCTCTCAGTTTATCTGCATCTGTGGAAAAAATGTGCACCACCTGTATGCATGCAGAGAGCACGCGGGCTGCCTGCACGACATCCAATCACTGTAGTCCCACGTTGTTTTGATTCGACAGCATCTAAGCAGGCACATTGCAAGACAACCAATGAAGCGCAACAAGCAACAACGCATGCTACGAATTTGAACGAATGCTAAGCACCTTATCGGATGTACCGTAACTTACTAGCTGACATAGCTGCCAACTCTCACGCATTCACCGTGAGACACACGCAATTGACACTTTTCACACGCTCTCACGCACAGAAAAATCGCGAGGCAAAGAGGACACGGAGATCGACAGACTAGACAGAGTAGGTTACTTATGATATAAAAAAATCTCAGCTCTCAGATTCTGTCAATTTTATTATGAAATTCAGACAATAAATACCGTTTTGGCGCTTGTAAATGTGACACGACAGATCTCTAGCGGCACGTGAACCGATCATCTCTAGCTGATAGTAAATAACGTTAAACACGAATGAACACTGTTGAAAGATACAGTACAACTTACCGAAATGTATATTCCTCATTCATAATATCGACCCATCAATCAAAGGGGTCAATAAAACAGTTGGAGAACAATTATGTCACATAACATTTACCTCAGGAAAGCCATTTAATGACCATAATAGGCTATTGCACGTTAGTTGGCTAGAAAAAAAGAGCTATAGAGAGTATTTTGCTAAATATGTGTACTATATTGCATGTTTATTATATTTTTACTTATATCATTAAATAAAGTTGTAATATAAAAAATATTTTTAACCTTAAATAATCCTGCCAGCTATAGGGCTCTCTGTATGTTTACAGCATTAGGTGAGTTGTTTTTTTCTTGAGAAAAATGTATGCCTATATTGTGTAGCCTACCTAATATTTATCCAAATGAGTCAATATTAAATCAAATCACAATAATTGAATTGAACTAAAATAATAAAAAAGCGTAGCTTACAAGAAATTGAACCATGTAAACAGTGTAACATGTTGTCACTAAACCTAATAAAATTCAGTTTAGTTACTAAAATGTTTTGACAATCACAATACACTTATTGTGATGCAAAAATTACATCACAATTATTAATAATTGCATCACAATTGCACCCCCCCCCCCCCCCCCCCCTGTTTTTTTATGTATTTTATGTATATAATTTTCTGTTTGTTACTGTACTGTACAGACATACATGATTTGTATACATTTTATTTCTGTGGTAAGAGGACTTGAAATGACTCGAAACTAAAATGGTAGGACTTTGGACTCGACTTGAGACTTGTTGGCTTTGACTTTTGACTCGACTCGGGACTTGCCTCATCTTTGACTCGACTTGACTTGGGACTCGAGGGCAAAGACTTGAGACTTACTTGTGACTTGCATAACAATGACTTTGTCCCACCTCTGCAGAGTGGTGTGAAAAGCATAACCTGGTACTTAACATCAAAAAGAAGAAAGAAATCATTGTTGACTTTCGTAAATCAAACCACCTTGGTCACTCACCCCTTAACATTAATGGGGAGGCAGTTGAGAGGGTGAACAACTTAAAATTTCTGGGTCTCACTATGTTGAAGGATTGATCCTGGGGCAATAACATCACTTCAACTGTAGGGAAGGCCCAGCAGCGGCTCTTTTACCAGAGGAAGCTGAAAACAGCAAAACTCCCCAAATGGCTCATGATAAATTTGTACAACTGTGCAATTCAAAGTGTGCTGACTTATGGGCTGTCAGTTACCCCTTTTCCACCAAGGCAGTGCTGGTGCCTACTCGCGAACCAATTCTTTGTGTTTCGACAGCCAAAGAACCGGTTCTCAGCCAGGAAAATTGGTTCCAAAGCGGCACCAACTCTTTGCTGGACTAGAACCGTTCTTTTATTAAGTCATGCTTACGTCGGGGCTGGGGGCGGGGTTATTGTCGAACTTCTTCTGGAACGTAACCTCTGTCTATAGTAATCCAGACGAGCAGCACAAATGTGTTCTAAAAGTCTTCTTTCTTCTGCAAGTTGAACCAACTTTGAATCAGCACCAGTTCTTTTTTGGTGGAAAAGAGGTAAGTGTGGTTTTCTAGCTGGACTATAGCTGAACAGCAGATGATTCAGAGGGTGGTGAATACTGTAGGCAAAATCATCGGGACTGTCCTCCCGGAGATCTCATTTGTGTACACCTCCCGCTGTATGCATAGGACACACAACATCATGAGAGACCAGTTCCATCCAGCACATGGCTTGTTCCGCCTGCTACCATCGGGCAGGAGGTACAGCTCTCTTCAAGCCAGAACCACCAGAATGGCCAAAAGCCTCTACCCCCAGGCAGGTAGACTGCTGAATAAGCACCATTCCCTTCTCCACCCTCCACTCACTTAATCTACTCACTTAATATTATCCAATAACTGTGAACTGGACTTTGCATTGATGCAACACACACAATTATACTCATTTTCCTGGTTACTAGTGACTCTTCGCCTCATATACCCCTTTTCATTGTTTGTTATATGTTTCTTTGCCCTGTTTACAAAATGTGCTATTGTAGATCTCACTATCTATTATGCATACTATTCAAAATGTGCTATTGTAGATCTCAACATCTATTATGCATACTATTCAACAATTGCAATAACTGTGTACTGGACTTTGCATTGCTGCAGCACACACAACTATACACCAATATACACTAGTGATTCCTCGCCTCATATAACATTTTCCTTGTTGTTCATCGCTTTGCCCTGTTTACAAATACGCTATTGTTGATCTCTTGCACTTCATGAAATTGCATCTCTTGATGCTCTAATGTAATCTTGTTGTATCATTGCAATGACAATAAATAAAATATTATTGTGCTCTGCAGCGCTCCTTTTCACCTACAGTAACCAAACTTCATACAGTTATAGATCTCATCGTGGCTGTTTTAATCAAGCTCTAATTTTTTAACTACTGCTCCAAAAGCCATCATAGAATTCACACCAAACTTTTTCAACATGATGATGTCAAGACACTAAGGATGCTAAATTGTGAGCGGATTTTTGATATCTCCAACATTTTGGCTGTGGCGAGGCAATGTATTTATGGAAGAAAAATGGAAACAGGAAGTGTGTTATAACTTCTGCAAACATTGACTGATTTTGATGAAACTTTAGCTGACTGTTCGTTGTAGGAGGCCGCTACCATGGATGTGACTATTTTGAGTCAAAGTTATAGTGCCACCAACTGGCAGAAGGAAGTGTGTCACTTTCAAAATGCTTTGAATTCGGTCTCTTATTTTTAAACGATTCACTTCAAACTTCGTCAGAATACTGTCAAGACACGGCAGATGTAGACCTGCAAAAGGATTCTTGATATCTTAAATACCGTTAAACGCATACAACTTTAATGTTCTTTTGGGGTGTACATAAGGCTCTTGGCATGCTTCAAATTGCATTAAAATTTGATATACACATCATAGTTGTCGGCCAGTAGACACGGACAAAGCCTTAGAAAAAGGTGTGGAGGAGGGGCAACTTTTGACGAAAGTCTACAGTCACCAAACTCGGTTCATATATTGTTCTCTTCGAGGTGGACAACTTTCTTGTCCGGAAATGTGGATTTAAAAAAAAAATAAGGCTCTGTATTTTTAATTACTTCTCGTGGGGAATTCTTACGATTAGCACCAATCTTTCCAAACATGATGCCAAGACATTGATGATGCAACACTCACAACGGATATTGGATATCTTGAATGATGTTGCCATGGTGAGGAATTAAATTAATGACCAAAAAGAGAAACAGGAAGAGTCTCATATCTCGACATAATCCTTTTCCATTCACCCAGTTTAAATGCATATTGCCAGTTGTGCTTCCTGAAGCCTCCGGGGTGGCGGTGGCAACAGGGCTTAGGCCCGTCATCGCTGCTTGCAGCTATATTTTGTGTTGGACTAAGTAAATAAGTGAAAGTAAAGTAGGCTAACTATGAAGTAATATGACATTTTGTTTGTCGAAGTGAAAAAAAGGTTTTTAACTTTTTTTCTGTCAAAACTCTGTCAATAAAGCGTAAAGGATTAGTTCACTTTAAAATGAAAATTACCCCATGATTTACTCACTCTCAAGCCATCCTAGGTGTATATGACTTTCTTCTTTCTGATAAACACAGTCTGAGTTGTATTAATAAACATCCTGATGCTTCCAAGCTTTATAATGGCAGTAAAGGGTCACACCATTTTGAAGCTCAAAAAAGTGCATCCATCCATCATTAACGGACTCCACATGTATCTGGGGGTTAATAAAGGCCTTCTGAAGTGAAGCAATGCTTTTGTGTAAGAAAAATATCCATATTTAGCACAGTATAAAGTAAAAAATCTAGCTTCCGCCAGACAGCTTTCCGTTTTCAAATTACAAAAAAAGCGTAACTGACTTATGACTGGATGTAGCATAAGCATTTTGAAGGCGTTACACTTACTTTTTTTTTATAAACATTTATTTATTGAATTTGAACAGTTTACAAAAAAAAAAAAAAACATAACAGTCAAACTATAAAATAATCCACTCCCCCCACCCCAAACGAAAAAAACAAACAAACAAAAAACTGGGTAACGACATTTTATAATCATACATAGCTTAGGAGGTATCAACAGTTAGGGACATATAGTTTCCTCGACTTCACAGTTCTCCAAGAATGCAAGAAAGGGATTCCAGATCTCTTTGAATTCGGCTGATTTCTTTTTCATTGTGTATGTTAACTTTTCAAGGATAAGGCATGCTGATAGTTCTTTCAGCCAGCGACCAACAGAAGGGCTCTTGACATCTTTCCAACAGAGAGAAATCAAGCGTCTAGCTTGTACTAAACATAAGTCTGTAATTTTCTTCTCTTTGCGGTTTAACATACAGTCCTTTGGATACAAATTAAGAATGCAATGTGCAGGATTGTCAGGCACTGGATTTAAGGTCATCTTAGAAATAAATTTTATAACTTCATTCCAGAACTTTCGTATCTCAGGGCAGTCCCACAGACAATGAAATAAGGTGCCCTTTTCGACATTACATTTAACACAGATATCAGGAATATTTGGATTCATCTTATTCAGTCTTTCCGGAGTAACATAAGTCCTCATAATCCAATTATATTGAATCACTTTGAGATGGGTATTTATTGTTAGAAGTTGTGCTCTAGAGCAGTGGTTCCCAACCTTTCTTTGTCTGAGACCCCCCTTTTCCCAAAAAAATATTTTAGGGCCCCCCTTCACATTTAATGATATTATCACTCTTGTAAGCTTGCAGCAAGGATGACAGAATATGTTGTTTTCAAGCAAACGGTATGTTTACTATAACCAGATATGTTTATGCACAAATAATAGCCTATAATATTGAAAATACAATAACAAAAACATCAGTAGGCCCTTTGTAATTTATAAATGTAAGCCTAGGAGTAGCCTATAAACTGGCCCTATTTGAAATGCAATAACAAAAATATTCACACTGGTGTGTAGGAAAAAGTATATAGGCTATTACTAAATGACTGCTGTCTGGGGCCTCAATACTTGCATATTACTTGTGAGGCTTTATCAATGTGAGGCTTTATTTTTGACACTTTTGGCGCTATAGCGAGCGATAATAAACTTGCGTTTATTAACAGAATAATGCGTCTTTCGGAAGAACATTGTAGCCGGAACTACTTCTCTCTGTGTACGTCTATGACGAGTCACGCAGGTACTGGGCTACTCCGCAGCGGCAGCGATCCGAACCAGTGTTAAATAGTCCCAATGTAAACACTTAATATAGGTGTACAATAGTGGTTCAGGATAAGACAAAAACACGGATTGGAAAATGGATTTATGATGAACTCGCTCATTATATACATTTTGTAAATTTTTAACAGAAAAAAGTTAAGGACTTTTATTTAATGCTCATTGCTCAAAACTATTCAAACTACGACGCGACCCCCCACAGAGCTCGCTGAGGCCCCCTTGTGGGCCGCGACCCCCCTGTTGGGAACCGATGCTCTAGAGCACACCTCTCTCCAGTCATCCTCTGAGATATCTGTTTGTAAGTCATTTATCCATTGAGTTTTCTTATGCTCAGTAGAGTCTTTATGGTTTTTCACCAGAATGTTATTGAGTAAAGATATCTGACCCTTGCCAGTACAATTATTCACTGCTAGGTTTTCTAACATGGACAAGTGGGGTTGTATAGGAATGTGTCTGTGCATAAACAAAACTAAAAATAAGTGTGTCCGAGGTATATCATATTCATTTCTAAGTTCCTCAAATGACGCTAGTTTACTTTCCTTATATAGATCCATAACTTTACAGATGCCCTTTGTTGCCCACATTTTAAAACCTTGGTCTTTTTTTCCTGGAGAAAAGTTATCATTCCCCCATATTGGTGAAAAGCCTGAAAACAAAGTAGATTCACCAAGAAATGACTGTACATTGTGCCAGACATTAATTGTGTTTCTCACAAAGGGGTTATCAGTGAGCTGCTTCAGTTTTTTGACAGATGCAGAGTATAAATAAGTGTCAAGTCGCTGTTTTTTTGTGCAGATACTTTCAATTTGCACCCATGGTAAGTAAGGTTCAGGTGAAAACCAATACATTGCAGCTCTAATTTGAGCAGCCCAAAAATACCATTGTAAATTGGGTAATTGTAACCCTCCTCTCTCATAAGGCAGGTAAAGAAGTGTCAGTCTCAACCTTGACCTCCTGTTATTCCAAATAAATTTAGTAAATAGTTGCTTCATTTTGGAGAAGAACTGTGGCGGCGGGGGTAAAGGGATGGATTGAAATAGGTATAAAAACTTTGGCAATATTCATCTTGATTAGGCATTGATGACCAGCTATTCATGGATTTATTTACTGTAGAAATCATAGGATCATAGTTACAGGATACTAAATCTTTAATGGATGGGGTAATGGTGATACCGAGATATTTAAATCCATTTACTGCATTTTTGAAAGGGTGTTTTATCACCGGATTTATTCGGGAACATAATAGAGGATTTTGTTTCGTTTACTTTAAAGCCTGAACATTTTCCGAATGTGTCAATTAAATTAGTCAGATTGAGAATTGAATTACTTAGGTCTGTTAGAAGTAAGAGGGTGTCATCAGCATACATTACAATGCGATGTTCGGTGTCCGATACTTTTATACCTGAAATTGAGGGGTGCGATCTCACCGCTATTGCAAGCGGTTCCATTGCTAAAACAAATAGCATTGGCGAGAGAGGGCACCCCTGACGAGTACCTCTTGTGAGTTTGAAAGGAGATGATGTTATATAGTTGGTGGAGATCTCTGCCATTGGGTCAGTATAAAGTGTCTCAATCCATTTTCGAAAGTAGTTACCAAAGCCAAGGCGAGATAACACATCAAATAAATAGCTCCACTCCACTCTGTCGAATGCTTTTTCAGCATCTAAGGACAGAATAGCGGTGTCAGGGGTTTCCTCCCTCGCATGTATCAAATTCAACACCCTTCTGACATTATGGAAAACTTGACGGTTTTTCACATAACCATTCTGATCCGGGTTGATCACCGTCGGGAGCACCGGTTCCAGTCTTCTAGCCATTACTTTAGCGATAATCTTAGCATCTGTGTTAAGCAGAGAAATAGGTCTATTAGATGTGCAATTGGTAGGGGACTTATTGGCTTTCAAAATAAGTGTTATCAGCGCGCTCCTCAGGGAATCTAGAAGACAACCCTGTTGAAAGGCCTCCTCATAACTAAAAGGGGTTCAATTAATTTATCTTTAAATATCAACTGGAAGACCGTCAGGGCCTGCGGCTTTACCTCCTCTCATATTAGCAATGGCGTCAGCCATTTCTGAGGCATTTAGTTTCCTATCCAATTGTTCTTTAAAATCGTCTGATATAGGAGGAATATAAAGATCATCCAGGAACTCAGATTGTGTTTCCAGACTCCCCGGGGATTCGGATGAATATAATATTTTATAGTAGATGGAGAAAGTATCATTGATTTCCTGTGGGTCTGTTGTTATTGCTCCACTCTGAGTTTGAATTGTAGTAATTGCCCTGTCTGCATCTAATTTCTTTATTCGCCAGGCTAACAGTCTCCCCGGTTTTTCACCTTGATCATAGTAACTCTGTTTGAGCCAGATTAAACTGTTTTCTGCTTTCGATGTGGAAATTTCCTTGTATTGGGCTTTAAGTAGCTTTAATTCTTGTTTTATTTTTGTGGAGCCGTCCAAAAAGGCCTCTCTTTCCAATTGTCAAATTTTGTGGTCGAGCTCATTAATTTTCATCTTGAGTTTGTTTGTTTTTGAACTAGTGTAAGATATGATCATGCCTCTGATGTATGCCTTAAAGGCCTCCCATCTGACAATAGCAGATGTCTCATCTGTATTTATATTGAATAACAACTCAATTTGGGCATCTAAAAATTGCAGGAAATTCGAATCAGAAAGCCATCTGGGATGAAATAACTACCCCGTGGGCTCTATATACAAGTGAAGTAGGGGAGTGGTCTGACAGCAGTATGCTGTTATAGTTACATTGTATCACAGAGGATAGCATAGAGCTGGAAATCAGAAAAAAATCTATTCGTGAGAATGACTTAAATCGGGGAGAATAACAGGAAAATTCTAATTTATCTGGGTTCAGTCTCCTCCAGGGGTTACACAAATTCAGATCATTTATATACTGTAACAATTTCTTCCTACTTTGTATATGAGAGGAATCCATTTCAGTTGACCGATCCAATTTAGGATCTAAAGTGCAGTTGAAATCACCTGCTATCAAGAAATCAAGAGCCTTCCCTGGGAGAGAAGCAATTAATTAAAATACATTTTCAAAGAATTTGGGATTGTCTTCGTTTGGGGCATATACATTAATCATGTTTATCTTCTCATTTATCAATGTACCCTGACAATCAGGTACCTACCCCCCATGTCACGGATGACGTTGTCCACTTTAAAGGATATCAATTTATGGATCAGGATCATCACCCCTCGAGTGTGTGATAAGTAGGCTGATATTACTTGCCCTGGCCATCTCCTTTTTATCTTTATCACTTCATCTGACAATAAATGGGTTTCCTGGAGATATACAACTAACGGTTTGAGTTGTTTAACCCTACTGAGGACTTGCTTAATTTTAGCCAACTTCACCATACCTCTAACATTCCAGGATGTAAACTTCAAATTTAGATTACAAGACATATAAAATAGAATCAAGCATAAACAGTTTCAACCAGGCCACATACTGTATGTAATAGAAAGGAATGATGTAAACTGTAATCTCGTTCTTAAAACAATTGGAGTGTATGCCGTTATCCCGAATTGCAAAATAAAATGTACATTTATAACCCCTAAACTTAATCCCAGCACTATCTCCCCAAACGAGACAGCTTACCTTCCCTAGTAGCATTAAGAGCGAGCTAGACGCTCAACTGATTCACTAACAACGAGGAGCAGTTATAAACCGATAAATCACACACTAACCCCCCCGCTCACAATCGGCTTAATGGAATAAGCGAACAAAATATACAATATATGCATGCGTGCATCTGTCTGTGTGGGATTAAAACCACGTCAGCGTATAGTGACAATCGGGTGCAGCCTGGTAAAGCATCGTTACAGTACCTTTTCTTAGTAGGTGGAAAAACAAAGTTCAGGTTAAATGATCACATCGTCTGCTGCCGTTAAAAAGTCCCGTCACTGACAGAGGTCCTCACAGTGTATCCCGTTAGCTAGTCGTGGCCAACTTGCTAGGTGTCCAATTCTTCTTAATAAACGACTCCACGCCTGCAGGATCAGCAAACACGCGAGATTTCCCTCCGTGGAGCAGCTTGAGTTTAGCAGGGTAAATGATACCGTAGTCTATCTTCAGGTCCCGTAGTCGTTGTTTCACATCATCGAATCGCTTTCTTTTCCTGTGTAGTTCAGTGGAGATGTCTTGGAAAAGCATGACATGGTGGCCTTCATACATGATCTTGCCCTTTTTTCTGGCTGCCTGCATGACTCGGATCTTGTCTCGGAAGTTTAAAAACTTCAGTATCATGACTTGCGGAGCAGAGGATTGTGGCGCACCTGGTAGTCTATGAGCTCTTTCGATAACCAGCGGGGCAGGAAAGGTCTCGGGTCCCAGGACATCGGGTAGCCATTTTTCCAGAAAAGCAGCTGCATCGCCTTTTTCAACTTCCTCCGGGAGAGTCACCCGTCTGAGATTTGAACGACGGCTCCTGTTTTCCAGGTCATCTACCTTAGAGGTGAGCTCAGACACCTGCTTCTCCAGTATCGTGATTCTGGTTTTCTCATTAGCAATATCATCCTCCATGTCACCAATACGGTTCTCTGCTTGTACCAGTCTCCCTGAAAAGTCTTTAAAGTCTGACTTAATCTCGTTGATTGCGGTCAGAACTCCGTCAAATTTGGAGCTGAAGTAATTTTTCAGGGCTGCAATAGCCTCTAAAATCCCTGCTGCTCCAGAAGCGTGCACATCGGTGGTTAGTGTAATGATTCAGGTCTGTGTTTCTCTGTCATGTCCCGTGTTCATCTGTTCCCCATTATGTTGATTAGTCTCCCCAGGTGTTTCAGATTGACCACGCCCCCTTGTTATCTTGTTTAGCTTGTTTGTCCTTGTATTTAAGCCTTGTGTTTGAGTTCAGTCTTTGTGAGTTCTTGTTTCATTGTTGAGTGCTGTTCCTGGTGGTCCTGTCCTGAGTCATGTTCATGGAATCTATGTTTGTAAAGTCTAGAGTCTATTTAATAAATTACACTGCATTTGGATCCCGCTTTCTCCTTGTCTCTGCCACAGCATCACAGAAGAACTCACCACAAAATGGATCCAGTAGCTGTAAGCAATGGTGCTCTAAGAAGTTGGCTATCCTCTCTGTTCCAGGATGGCCAGCCCATTGAGAGGTATGCTAAGGACTATTTGACATGCTGTCATTTAGCATCATTAGAGGACTCTGAGCTCATAGACATATTTTGGAGTGGGCTAGATGAGGAGATCGCTCTGATGATGCCGGATGATAATACCGGATGGACCCTAGAGGGGTATATCAACCTAGCTCTTCTCCTGGGCGGTTCATCATTTACTGTGGGCTTGGTAGTTGAAGAACCCCACAAGCTCACAGTACCCCCTGAGCCCTCACTGCTGGTCGCGTCCAGTCCAGAGTCTTCACAGCTCCACGTCCCGTCTGCCCAACCAGAGTCAGTTCACGTCTCGCCCGCCCGGCCTGGGAATCGTCACGTCTTGCCAACCATCGAGCCAGCCACTGGATCGGTCTATGGACGTACAGGACCGGTTTCCAGCGTGGCCGATCCCCCGCTTATGTCTGCGCGTGCTTGCCAGGAAGGCTGTCGTTGCTGGGTTTCGTCCTGCCGAGCTTATGCATCACGGCATGTCTGCCGATCCAGAGACTGTTCACGTCACGTCTGCCGATCCAGAGACTGTTCACGTCACGTCTGCCGATCCAGAGACTGTTCACGTCACGTCTGCCGATCCAGAGACTGTTCACGTTACGTCTGCCGATCCAGAGACTGTTCATGCCAGTCCAGCCGGGCCTGAGACTGTTCACGCCAGTCCAGTCAGTCCAGCCGAGCCTGCACTTCACGCCAGTCCAGCCGAGCCTGCACTTCACGCCAGTCCAGCCGAGCCTGAGACTGAGAGCGTCATGCCCGCCGAGCCTGAGACTGAGAGCGTCATGCCCGCCGAGCCTGAGACTGAGAGCGTCATGCCCCCTGAGCCTGAGAGCGTCATGCCCGCCGAGCCAGAGTCTGTGAGCGTCATGCCCCCCGAGCCAGAGTCTGTGAGCGTCATGCCCCCCGAGCCAGAGCCTTCGCCGCTGGTTCCGTCCAGCTCAGAGCCCTCTTCGCCGCTGGTCCTGCCCAGCCCTGAGCCGCCTTCGCCGCTGGTCCTGTCCAGCCCTGAGCCACCTTCGCCGCTGGTCCAGTCCAGTCCGGACCCGTCTTCGCCGCTGGTCCAGTTCAGTCCGGACCCGTCTTCGCCGCTGGTCCTGTCCAGTCCGGACCCGTCTTCGCCGCTGGTCCTGTCCAGTCCTGACCTGCCCTCGCCGCTGGTTTCGTCCAGTCCTGACACGCCTTCGCCGCTGGACTTCTCCTACCCGGAGCCTAAGCCCGTTAACCTCCCCAAGAAAATTTTGGGGGGGGGCAATAAGTCCTCTCCGCCATGGCCACCCGAAGGGTCTTCACCGCCCTGGCCGCCCGAAGGGTCGTCTCCTCCCTGGCCGCCTGAAGGGTCGTCTCCTCCCTGGCCGTCTGCTCCGCCCTGGTCGCCTGCAGCGCATGCTCCGCCTTGGTCGTCTGCTCCGCCCTGGTCGCCTGAGGGGTCCGCTCCGCCTTGGTCGTCTGCTCCGCCCTGGTCGCCTGAGGGGTCCGCTCCGCCTTGGTCGTCTGCTCCGCCCTGGTCGCCTGCAGCGCATGCTCCGCCTTGGTCGTCTGCTCCGCCCTGGTCGCCTGAGGGGTCTGCTCTGCCCTGGTCGCCTGCTCCGCCCTGGTCTCCTGTATTGCCTGCTCTACCCTGGTCGCCTGCTTTGCCTGCTCTGGCCTGGTCTCCCTTATTGCCGCAGTCTCCAGACCCTATTCCGTTTCATGGTCCAGGCCCACCTTTGCAAGGTCTTGGTCCCATTCCCTGTGCGGGTCTGGCCCTCCATCCCTCCCCCGGGACCGCCTCCGCTTCACCACCCTCCTGGACTTTTTTCTTCTTCTTGGGAGTGTCTGGTAGCCACTCTTAAGGGGGGGGGGGGCTATGTAATGATTCAGGTCTGTGTTTCTCTGTCATGTCCCATGTTCATCTGTTCCCCATTATGTTGATTAGTCTCCCCAGGTGTTTCAGATTGACCACGCCCCCTTGTTATCTTGTTTAGCTTGTTTGTCCTTGTATTTAAGCCTTGTGTTTGAGTTCAGTCTTTGTGAGTTCTTGTTTCATTGTTGAGTGCTGTTCCTGGTGGTCCTGTCCTGAGTCATGTTCATGGAATCTATGTTTGTAAAGTCTAGAGTCTATTTAATAAATTACACTGCATTTGGATCCCGCTTTCTCCTTGTCTCTGCCACAGCATCACAGTTAGCATGCTAGCATCTTCCCCTGTTTCTTCTAGCCGGTCGGCCTTATTCTGAGCCTTTTTTTGATGGCCCGAGTTGGTTTTAGATTGTTTGGTCGACATGTCTTAGATTACAGATGCACTAAACTTAAGTTTGGTGAAGGAGTGCATTCACTTTTAACTCAGGATAAGTAAATTTAGCCGATTCCTACGGAGAGATTGAGAATGCGACCGCTCAGCTCCGCGCCATAGCCATTCCCCCGCGTTACACTTTCTTCGTAAGTTGAATACAGAAGGCGGTCTGGCGGAAGCTAGATATGTTACTCTATAAAATTTTCAATATAGATCATTTTCTCACAAAAAAAATATGAATTTGCTTCGGAAGGGTTTTATTATCCTTTTTCCATTTCATTTTAAAGTGAACTAATGCTTTAAAGAGAATTTCTTTTCCACATATAGATGTGGATGTATGTTACGTATGTGTACGCATTTAGAGTGTTGCAATAGGGATATGTGGGTAGTTTGTTGTTGTTGTTGTTGTTGGGGTGTGTGTGTGTGTGTGTGTGTGTCAGTGTCAGTGTGTGTGTGTCAGTGTGTGTCAGAGGTTCCTGTTTCACAGGTCCAGAGAGGGAGGGCTGGGCGTCCCTCATATAGAGTGGGTGTACGTTGCCGCCAGAATAAGCAACCTGTTAAGGATGTTAAATAATGATGACGCAGCAGTGCGTGAGCTTGCCCGAGCCTCACTTCTACTACATCTGGGGAAACGCAAGGTCCCTTTTTCTACATCAGACGACGCCAGCTTCCTCGGGTTCAGAAGAAAATCCAATGGAAAATTAGACACCAACACACCAGGCTTTGGCGTGCGCTCGGACTGGCTGGACCTGAATGACCTCTGCAACCGCGCAAATATCCAACTGCGCTGGAGGAACACAGCAGGACAGTCGGCGGAAGTCAATAAGAACATTGTCGTGGATTCAACCATCACGGCAGAGGCAACCATCACAACTGGCAACAACATCCAACTCCTTGACACTCAAAACATCAGAAGGACAATAATCGATCACTTCCATTTGCGTATGATACAGCACTGGACAGGCCTACGCCTACAAGGACAACTGGCCTGCCTGCCCTGTGCCGACCATAACGTATCACATACAGTTCTGAGAAACACAGCCCTACAAGATGACATCCACAGATTTACAATTAAAGCTCGTCTTCAGGTACTATCAACAAAGTCCAACTTAGCAACATGGTTTCCATCTGCACATGAGCCGTTTTGCCTGCAACATCACAGCAGGCAAAGAGAGACGATCGTGCACATCCTTAATGGCTGCTCTGCCTACAAAGGACTGTACTGCCCTACAAAGGCAAAACGCCGTAACATCATGTTTGGTCAAAAATGAGTTAGTGTGATTTTTGTGGTATTTGAGACCTCCTTTATCATGTGAATAAATATCGTGAGTCAATTTGATTGTTTTAACGAGAAAATAAAGGGCCATGACAACCGTAACTTCCAAAACCATACGAGAAACCACAGCAGAACACCGTAACAGTTGTTACGGCTCTTTGCCTTTGTTCCAGCACGCTGAAGTTGAGTTACGGTGTTCTGACTTTGTTTAGCCTGGCATCAAGAGAGATGTTACAGTGCCGCTGTGATGTTACTGTAGGCTACTCTGGCTTTGTCATACTGTCAAAGTTTGCCACTCTTTAATCGTCACCAAACCACGTAACATGCACACAATATATCTTTGGCCAGACAAACTGCTCCAAGTATGCAATCAGAAACAAAGCAAGGTGAACAAGCCATACTTAGATGGTATGCAAGCTAATAGGTTGTCATAAATGTTGTTATTTTTGTTCAGGGCGATGGTTCAGATCTGTCAATATCAGTGACAGCCCGGAGCTAGCTAAATTTAATCTGTGTCACGTAAGTTAGCGCTAACGTTGACACTCGCCTCACATCAGACGCCGAAAACCAATTATTAAATACACAGGCATCCTACCTTTCCATGCAATCCGATATAATCCATGGAAGATGCATAATCCATAATCCATAGCAATGCATGTCATCTGCTGTATCCACAACAATCCATACGTGTTTGAGCCATATTTCCTTCTTGCAGGTGTTCATGTCAGATCTTACACAAATCCATATAGCACTAAGCTAGTTATCGCTAACGTCCGTACAAAGTAGGCTAACCTAAATGGTAAAAGTAATTCCAACTTTTTTTTCGGTTGACTCTGTCTATATTATCTCAGAATTAAAAAGCAGTAATCCAAGTCGAGTTCGTTGACTGTGCATCTTGAGCAGTTTGGTGGCCCTCAACCCTTTAACTGTCACCGTCATTTTAATTCAACCTCTAATAAACGCATAAAAAGAGCGCATATGTGCGTTATAGCTGGCAGCCGCATCACGAATCGAGAATCCATAATATTTTTGTTTATATATATTTTTTTTAAATCAGACTTTTTTTTTTTTTTAGATAATTTAATTGGTGTTATTTTTTTAACTCTTGGTATAAAAACAAACTGAGCTTTCTACCAATCATTCATTATTTTTCATGTTTATTGCTATTTCAAAATAAAGGCCTAAACACGCCTAATGAATATGAAATATTCTTGTTGCAAATTGATAAATTACTGCTCCTCTGTAATTTATAAAAAAAAATACTGTACTGTACTGCAAAGTAACTTATCTGTTTATGTTTTACTTATCTGTTTATCTGTATCTGTTATACTGTTTAACGTTGTTAGTGTTGCCGCACTATCCTGATCATTATAGCACTAAATAGGAACAACCAAAGGTCTTCTATATAATTTAAAACACATACCATGATGACTAGACCTTGGTTAGGTGTTCTTAATGGATGTAAGTATGGGGGACAGCAAGCAAATATTGATTATATGTCAGTTACTGCCTTTTGCCTTTGCACGACTCCTTATTTTTGGCATATGATACAAAGGCAGAGTACAGTAACAGCCAAACAAGGGTCAAAGGTCAAGTTTGAGCTCAAGATTTTTTGCATACAAACATTTCTTCATTATAGCAACTAGTTGTCAAATTTTGGGAGTCCTACCTATAATACTTTTGTCTGGACAAAACAGAAACTTTAAAATCATTTTTCTCAGTTTCACACTCTAGCGAGTTAAGGTCTTTTGCCTTTGCAGGGCAGTGTACATCGCGCGCCACGACTGTATTGTTGCACTCTTAGTGAAGGAGCTCAGAGACAATGTCAATCTTACCACAATCCATAGTAACGAAAAAATCAAAACAGACTGGTTCTTCCCCCCACACGAACAGTGCGCTACATTGGAAACTGCCATAAATCACTTTCCAAATACACCTGACATAGCTGTTACAATAATATAAATTGGTTGCTCTTTTGATGCTTACATGGATACCTGCTATGCTTCAAAACTGTTGAAATATCAACCATGGTACAATGTTTTCAATAACTTTGGCTATTCCTGTAAAGTTATTGCCCTCATTTTTGGTAGTTTAGGCCATGTGCACAAGTTGTGTGTAAGAGGTTTGCAGATTTGCGGACTACATAAGAACAAGGCCAAAAAACGGACAAGATATTGCTCTGTATCAGCAGTAATTGGTAGCCTCTACATATGGAGGCGTAGGTGCCACCTTTACCCTTAATGTGCATAATGGACTGAGATATTGGCTGCTGTTGTACACCTTTCTGTCAAATTTGGATTATGCCATGATATATGCTTATCTTTTAATTCAAATAAAGAATTTAAATGTGTGTGTGTGTGTGTGTGTGTGTTTCAGATGTTCATTGGATTAATCTACAGCTTGTCAGTTTTCCTGAAGGATGATGACGTCCCGGTTCACCCATCTAATCACATTACACCACCTTCCTCAAATACCCGTATCTCTTCCACGTCCCCAGCTTTTTGCTCACTTTGGCATTTGTCTTTGTTTGGCTCGCTGTTGCTGATTTCTGTGCGTCTAGCATGTGAATTAATCAATTGTCGTATAGTGGTTGTGAAATGTTTTTGTTTGTTATACTGTTCATCCTTTATCAGTCATCACGGTGCGTGTGAGGCTGGGAAGGAGGGAGCAGGTTAGTAAGTCAGACATTTTGAATTGTATTAGACACACTAGGTTTAGGAGAGTGCCACACCCTGTAATTTTTGTTATATTGTAGTTAGTGTAGTTTGGTTAGGGCGTCTTGATGCCGAAGACTTTGTAGAAAAGACTCTTTTCTAAATTTTTCATTTGGTAGTTAGTTTAGTTGCATTAATCTTATAGCTAGTATGTTCTGTTTTATTTATTTATTTTATTTGGCATCTCTCAAGCTCGCCTTCCCACCTTTGTTTGTTTTTGTTTAGTGTTATTTGTCTTCTTGTTCTCCTCATTGTTTGTAAATATTGTAAATATTATTTTCTCTTCATTCTTTCACTTTTGGGTTCTGTGAAAATAAATACTTTTAAGCAGAGTTTTTGAGTTTATCTTTTTCCTTTTATTGCCCGGTCCTTCATATTAAGTTATACGCACATCTTTATTTAAATGTTATACTCCCTTACTTTGATCTAAATCAAAAAGGGACGTAACAATGTATCAAAGGTAAATGAAGCTCTCTTTAATACCACAAAGTGAAATTTACTCACCTCAGTGTACAGTGTGAGTCACGTATCACGTCTTTGAGCTGCTTTGAACCTCTTATAGTATTGTTTTTCAGATCAAGTTCATGTAAAAACTGCAGTGCTTTTGTGTTTGTCAAAGACTGAGTTAAAGAAGAAACATCGGTAATGCCACAGTTTTTTAGACTAGAAAGAGACAAACAAGAAGACAGAATCACAAAACAAATCATAATGAATAATTGTAAAAAAAATAAAAAAATAAATAAGAATAATAATAATAATGTATATAGTTTGAAATTGGACCGATTTAAACTGTGATCAAGCAGTATGATGTTCCTCACCTCAATCTCTCCAGTTTACAGTGTGAATCCTTCAGTACATCACATAAGTGTTTCACTCCTGTGTTTCGAATTTGATTCCCACTGAGGTCCAGTTCTCTCAGGTGTGATGGGTTTGATTTCAGAGCTGAAGCCAGACTGATACACTGTTTCTCTGTAATACTGCATTCAAACAGACTGAAGGCAGAAAGTTAAATGCATCATGTTACATTATTTTTTGGACTTGTCACTTCTATCTCGTTTTACACCAAATGTGTCAGATTTCACCATATGAAACTATTTTATAGCCACCAAGTTGCAAATGCTTTTAATGTCCTTTATACTGATACACATGCTGAACAATCAGAAGCCAATAGCTAATTTGCTAACAGGATATTTCAATAGGGATGGCCCGATACCGATACTGGCATCGGGGATCGGGCCGATACTGTCCTCAAATACTCGTACTCGTACTCATAAAAATTCGCCGATACCACGCACCGATACCACGTCCATTTTGCGAAACGAAACTGGCCGCCGCGAGTGCTTTGTCGAGGTGAACTGAGGCATAGACGCGCGAGCTGGTCGAGCACATGCCTTAGTTTAAACAGACGAGACATCAGTGGAAAGTTTGTTCAGTCGGATGTCAATGGCAACGAAATTAAACGAGGCATGTAGCTTTAGCTTATTATTAACGTTAACTGACGAGAGAGAGAGACAGAGAGAGAGAGACGGAGAGAGAGCGAGAGAGCGAGCGCACTTCTGTTGAATGCTCTTGATTGCTGATCGTTCACTCAGCACATGTTATTTGGATGAAAACTAAATCGTATATGTAGCCTAAGTAAAGTAAAACATGAACTGTTACCTGACTGAAGTATAACGAGTGGTTCCCTACGTTATTACAGGACGTGTGCAGGTTAAGAAGTTTCATGAACGCAAACATCCGAAGCGCGCGCCCCACAAACCAGCGTCTCAGCGCGAATACTGAATTAAATTGTCTTTCACGTCTTGCGCTTGTACGGACGAATTCACACACAATATAATAACGCCCGTCTTGGTGAGTATCCTATAGTAAACAAAGTCGGTTATATCTCAAATGAACGTAGCATGTTCAAGTGCGGTCTGTGCGTTCGGTCTTAAAGGGGCAGCAGTTTGATAAACCTGCTTCTGTGTTTTAATGCTAATCAAACAAAGGAGAAATAAATACTCACTGCTCTTGACTAAATAGGCTACCCTTTTCAACTTTAGAAAATATCCATCTATATATAATTCATACAGTAATGAATATGCTTTTTTCACATTTGATTACTTTATTCAAATTTCTGTACTGTTAGATACCCGAAAAACTCTAAAAACACTGTTTATTTCATTTGTAGCCTTTCTTTGTTCTATATTGTATATATTTGTCCTATTTGTAATTCGATTGTTTGTTTTTATTTTGTTACTGACTGCTTACTTGTTTTAAATTCACATTAATTAGGCTGCTAGTTTTTGTTGTAGTATCAAAATTGGATTAAATAATTGATATATCACTGGTTTTGACAAACATTTGAACCGCTGACCCAGTCCTCAGCACTGAGCCCTGCTGAAGCAGCTCTAAATATGTGCTGTGCTATTAAATGAAAGATAAAATATGATAGAGCAATAGAATGAACAGTGACAGTAGGCTTACAGAAGCTCATACAATGCATTTTAGCAGGCTTAATTAAGCATGAAAATAACTGAAAGAAATATATATATTTGATGAACAAATTAAGCCAACTAATATGATTTATAATCTTTTGGTTTATCTACTAATACATTTAAAAATTACAAATGCAGTGAAAATTCAGGTATCGGTTACGGTATCGGTATCGGCGAGTACCAAAAATTACAGTATCGGTATCGGACTCGTTCTGCAAAAAGTGGTATCGGGACATCCCTATATTTCAATCCTTCTTTTACTGAGGAAATGCCAGAAGAAGCAGCGCTATAAATTATGTAACTTGAGTCTGTTGTCTTAAAATAAACTAAAGAGTAAACTTTAATCACACAGTATCTCCTTAACAGTATAATGATACTAACTGTAGTTTCTCCAGCTTGCACTGTGGGTTCATCAGTAGATCACAGAGGTTTTTCACTCCAGAGTCTCCTAGTTCATTCTCACTCAGGTTTAGCTCTCTCAGGTGTGATGGGTTTGATTTCAGAGCTGAAGTCACAGCAGAACAACCTTCATCTGTCATTGTACAGCCTCTTAACCTACATTTAGAGAAACAAGAAAAAGCATCCGTTTCATTCTGTTTCATTTAAATAACAAAACATTTATTTTTTATTTTATGTGAATGTCACTGGCCTCAATCCCTCCAATCTACAGTGTGAATCCTTCAGTGCATCACATAAGTGATTCAATCCTGTGTTTTTTAGTTCATTCCTATTGAGGTCTAGCTCTTTAAGGTAAGATGGGTTTGATTTCAGAGCTGAAGTCAGACTGAGACACTGAGTCTCTGTGATACTGCATTCATACAGACTGAAGACAAAAAGAGAAAAGACAATAGTTCAGATCCATGTTAAGTTCAAGTGTGAGTAAATACACACTGTATCTGCTCTACAGTATAATGTTACTAACTGTAGTTTTTCCAGTTTGCATTGTGGGTTCATCAGTAGATCACTGAGGTTTTTCACTCCAGAGTCTCCAAGTTTATTCCCGCTCAGGTCCAGTTCTCTCAGGTTTGATGGGTTTGATTTCAGAGCTGAAGTCACAGCAGAACAACCTTCGTCTGTCATATCACAGCAGCTCAATCTAAAAGGAAACAGAGCAAAAGAGCATTAGAAAGAGAGCATAAAATAAGACAGAAGAAAACTATTTATTTAAAATCATTTTTATTTATATATTGTTTAAAATCAAGTCAAATCACCTTTATTTCTATAGTGCTTTTTATAATAAAGATTGTGTCAAAACAGCTTACTGATAAACAAGAAAGTAATAGAATCAATTATGGAATCTCAACTATGGAGACAATTCAGATTCTGCTTTAAAGCAGATCTAAAACACAATAGAGACATTATTTAGATCACGATTCAATGCACTTATGGATGTGACTCGGAAGACAACATTATCGTCATCCAGCCTAATATCATATAGATAACATTACGGAAAGTGAAGTGAGGTTTAGTGATTGGTTTGTATTTATAGATGTAATTATAGTGGAACAGATGTCACTAATTTTCAAACTCTGGTTACAGCCCTTTTTTATGGGTGAAACAAGCCATTTGCTCTAATTTTGAGTAAAATCTTGAATTTGTCCTAATTCACCAATCTTGATAGAAATACAAAGCAGCTTTAATCTCAAACAATCTTGTGTAAAATGTGTTAAAACCTGCAAATAGAACTTTCAATAAGTGACTAAATTGATACCTTTCAATCTCATCCTTTCAATCACCCTAATACCTGTCCACTTGAACTTGACTCATCTCCTTCAAGCCATTTCTTCTTCAGTTGTACCCACACTCATTCACATCATCAACACCTCTCTTCACACTGGTAACTTTCCTACAGCATTTGAACAGACTCAGATATCACCACTGCTTAAGAAATCCAGCACTTCTAGAAAATTACAGACTGGTCTCCCTTCTTCCATTCATTGCTAAGACACTTTAACGAGTCTTAGCTCCAGTCTATTTAACGGATCTTCTATCGCCCTATAATCCATCGTGCTCTTTAAGATCACTAAATTCAAGGCTTTTGGTCATACCTAGGATATCCAGAACCACCAAAGGAGGGAGAGCATTTTCACATTTGGCTCCAAAACTCTGGAATAGTCTTCCTGATACTGTTCGTTGCTCAGACTTGCTCTCCCAGTTTAAAACTAGATTAAAGTCGCATCTCTTCAGCCAGGCATTCATATAATATTTTTAATCTTACAGTTCAAACTACAATCCGGCCTCTAGCTCATAAATGCCAGAGGAGAACTGGCCCCCGACTGAGCCTGGGTTCTCCCAAGGTTTTTTTTCTCTCCATTAGGTCACCTGATGGAGTTTTAGGACACCATTAGGTCACTTGATGGAGTTTTTCGGTTCCTTGCCACTGTTGCCTTTGGCTTGCTCAGTTGGGGATATTTTGGGGATATTTAATTTAATTTTATCAATCAATAAATTCCACTAGAAACAAACCTTGTTGTATTATTTTAATTTAATACTGTGAAGCTGCTTTGATACAATCTGTATTGTGAAAAGCGCTATACAAATATACTTGACTTGACTTGAACGAGTCGTGTTCAACCAAGTCTCTACCTTTTTTACACAGAACAACCTCATGGACAACAACCAGTCTTTTTTCAAAGGTGGACACTCAACTGAAACTGCCCTGCTCTCGGTTACTGAGGCTCTGAGACTGGCAAAAGCAGCTTCCAAATCAGTACTCGTCTTGCTGGATCTGTCTGCTGCTTTTGACACAGTTAACCACCAGATCCTCCTGTCAACCCTCATGACGAAGGGCATCTCAGGAACCACACTCCAATGGTTCAGGTCTTATGTCTCAGGTAGGTCTTTCAGGAGGGGTGAGGTGTCTAAGTCGCAACATGTAGCTAGTGTGGTGCCTCAGGGCTCAGTGCTGTCTTCTCCATCTACATGTCATTACTAGAATCATTCAGAAACAAGGTTTTTCCTATCACTGCTATGCTGATGAAACAAAACTCTGCCTCTCATTCCAACCAGATGATCTGACTGTAGCTGCTCTGTTTCTTGCTGGATGAAGGACCCCCAAGTCAAATAAATTATTATTATTTTAATTTTTTCCATTTTAAGGACAAATGCAAGAAAACAAATTACCTAAAAGTACACGGACAGAACAGAGAGATCATCATCTTTATTCCACCAGATCGCAAAATATTATTGCAAACTCTTCATGATATATTGAGTGTTTTTGATAAAGTGTTTTTGAAAATCATTCTTTCTTTTTCAAAAATCATTTTAATTATTGTATGTGAATGCTACTGACCTCAATCTCTCCAGTGTACAGTGTGAATCCTTCAGTGTGTCACATAAGTGTTTCAATCCTGTGTTTTTAATTTTATTCCCACTGAGGTCCAGCCCTCTCAGGTGTGATGGGTTTGATTTCAGAGCTGAAGTCAGGATGAGACACTGTTTCTCTGTTATACTACAATTCCACAGACTGAAGACACAAAGAGAAAGAAAATAGGTCAGACCACTTAAGGTTTTGGAAAATTTGTTTGTCATGTCTGACAGTAATTTGTAATGTATTACAAATACCACAAGTTATGACAAAAAATGTGAAGAAACATTATTACATGCGTTAATATTTTTGCAGACTAACATTGCACTACTTAAGGCGAGACACGGCAGGCAAAAACATCGTTTTTTTTTTACTGGTCAATTTTGAGATTTTTGGATATTTGTCTTCAATAACATGTCTTCTTTCAGACTTGTGGTGAAAAAAAGTCCGAAATACACATTAAGGTCTTTATTTTACTACACTTTGTCTGTTCGCGTCAGTAGATTTCTCATAAATTCAACAAAAGTTGGCGTTCTTAATCCTCCCGCTGCTCCGCGATCTCTGTCTGCTCTCTGTCATCACACGCACGGCTGGATAGCTCTCTCTCTCCTTTACAACGCTGTCGGATCCAAATATGGTCATTTCCTTTTTATCAGCAACCAATCGTGAAAGTAAAAGGGCTGAATGCGCAATCTCATTGGCTGATGATAAATCTTTAAAGCCCGTTTTCTCAAAATGACCTTTCTCTCATACTCCAAGTACGAAATCTCCACTTCAGTAGCACCTATATACACCAAACTTTCCAGTCTTGTACCTAGTTATATTATGAAGACATTTACAGAGGGATTTGTAAATATATTATTCCTAGCCTGATTTATATAACATTTTATTCCAAAAAACATGGCGAAAATCTTTTTTTTAAGGCTATTGACAGTATATTCTGATTTACAGGATAACAAAAGTAGATATCCATAAATCCCTCTGTAATTTTTTTTCCATCTAATATGTGAACACAATGAAAAAATAATTTTTAACTTGGCTTTATCCAATACTCAGATTTCGTTTTTTTAAATATATGCAAAATAGCACATATTTAATTAGATATTGCCTAATTTGCATATTTAAACATTAAATTATAGAAAACTTGTAATACATTTTTTTCTCATCTTAATGTAGGTAATCAACTGGGAAAGTTTCATGGTGATATCTGCTAGTTAACAATTTTACCCTATTCACCTGTAGTGTCTCGCCTTAAAACAAACGTTGCAATTATCTTTTATTTTTTTAACATTGTCTTTATTATCTAGGTTGTATATAATTGTAGCTTAAGTTGTTTTTAGCAGTTTAGTATAAGCCGTAAAATTCAGTTTTGACTGTGTGTATAAAGCATTTCAGTGGAGAAGAATAGTAAGTGAAAACCAAAAGTGAATGATATGAGACCATCAAACACAAAGAAGGATTGTGCCCAAACATCACAGAACTAGTGCAGCTAAGCGACAGCAAACGTCAATATTCACATTTCCACAAAAACTGATAGAGATCTTCACAAAGATGAAAGAGATGAACCATGAACTGCTAAAACTTTAATCACTATATGAATGCTAAAATGTGAAAAAGATGGAGTTATGATGATAGAAACCTGACCAGTTAAATAGCCAACCCATCTAACCAAGCTGTATTCATGCTACCATAACTCTTCCACAGTTTTCACTGTCAAAAAAATGAGAATTGCTTTTGACAGTAGACAATATGTGCTTTTTTGACAATGTTTTGCTCATTACAATAATTTCTTGCTTTCCATCACCAAATGACGGCTGCTTTCCAGGAGAAAGCGGGAAGGAAGGAGTTGAATGGAAAGATATGGAGTGCAGCACTTTAGGGAGTTTTGGATTGCATAAAATAATGCAAATTATTTTATTTTCAAAATATAATCAGAAAATCTATTTTTTTATTTATTTTTTACAAATTCACCACACACACGCTATGGAAAGCCAAAGGTGACTAAATAATAATAAATAAATACATAAATAAATATAAGAAGAAATGTAAAAAACTAAAATAAAAATAAATGTAAAATACTTTTATTACCCTAATTTATGTATAGTTGCATTTTTTCCCCACAATTTATTTATTTTTTATTTATTTCTACATTTCTTTCCACTTTTGTTTATTTCCACATTTATTTATGTATATATGTATTTATTTCTACATTTCTTTTTTACATTTCATTATTTCTAAATTGCTTCCTCTGTGTGCTAATGAAAGGGACGTGTAGCAATAAATAAATGTAGAAATAAATAAATATATACATACATAAAAGTGTAAATAAATAAAAATTAATATAAATAAATGTGGAAAAAATACTATTATATTTTATATTATATAATATATTACATACATAAGGAAATAAAAGTATAAATACTCATTTTTTTATTTACTTTTTAACATTTCTTCATATATTTATTGTTTGTATTATTTTTTTTTTTTTTGAGTCAGCTTTGTCTTTCCATAACATACTAATGGTCCAGACTGTAATTTATTGAAAGTCATTTGTTTTCTGAAAAGAATTACACCTTGCACAACAAAATAGCACATTATGTTAGAATGTTACAGTAAAAAAATATAAATTACCTATTTTAGCTTCAGGTACGAAATATTGCCTATTTCCCATGTGTACATTATATTGTCAAACCTCTGTATTTGCACTTAAACTAAATTTAACAGTAATGTATTTTACCAGCTGAAAAGTTTTTTTTTGTGACTCAGTGTTTACAGTTGTAAGCCCGTCTATTGGTCCAATAAGGGTTTCCAATAATACGGGGAAGGTTTCTCTGCGTATTTCTTGTCTTTCCTTTTCCGCAACACAACTTAAATAAAATAAATTTTCTTACATGTATTGACTCGTTATTTCATCTGACTCCATAAATGAAAAAGATATAATGATGTCTGGGCATCATTAAAAGTGAACGAATATTTGATTATTCTTTTTTACCTCTTAAATTACATTTTACCCGCCTAGATCAGGAAGCTATATCACTTTGAGGTCCTTGAATCTCTCTCGCAAGGTCTCACGACACAATTTCGCCAGTTCCAGTCATCAAAACAGAGGTAATTGGCTAAATATATGACATTTGCCGTATTCACACGTACACAATCAAAGATACTTTAATAGCCCCCTTGGAATGCCTTCTCTTGAACTTAATTCAATCGTTTTACTTCAGTAGAGGTTTTGGCCACCATTAAAAGACGTTAGTCGATCAACTTCACTTCTCTTAAAATGGCTTTGGATTGGCCAAGCCTGTGGCATTCCACGTACACTTATCTAAAGTAACATTAAATTAAAACAGAGGTAATCAGACCCACCCAGATTTAGGTTGATCAAACAGCATTCGCTGATTCTAAACAGAAAGAACTCGTCTCTGCATCCAATTTACCAGGCGCACTGAAACACTTCAAATGATACCAAACATGTATAGTTACTTCTTGTACATACTTAACATTGCATAGGTTTTCAGTGTATTTTAGGTGAGGAGGAAAAGGGGGATGAAGGGGGAGATGGTGAGTGTGAAGTGTGAGCTGCACTGTGTGCTGCGTCTCAGATGTTTCTCATACATATGCAAGGGATAGTTCAAATGTTAATTCTCAGGAGAGCCTTTTGCTTCATTGAGGGGTCGATCAGACTTACTGGCACCCACCTTACACAGTTCAGCTGTTTTTACTCCATTACTTATTTGAGGAGTTATTTAAGCTCTGGAAGTAAACCATTATTCTCTCTCTAGTCACTGAAATAATTATTGAGTCAGGATCAAACTGACTTGATGACTTGATGAAAACCCCCCTGTTTTAGGCTGGTCATTTACATCTAGGAGTTGGAAAATATTTCAAAAAATGGGCATGTAAAGCTGTGGAAAAGTGGGAGTGTAGAAGGTGGGAAAAGGGGAGACAACAACCAATAAAACACAGACCTGAAACATACTCATTATACAGGGTCCGTGTACTTTTGCGTCCATTCCTTTTTCCTTTTTTAACTCGTAATTGAAAAATGAAAAACATGCTTTCTTCTTTATTTGTTTTTAGACTGGTAAAACAATATTCACATACAAACTTATTTTCCTTATATACAATGCTTATTTAATTGACATAAAACTTTTTTTTTTGTTTTACAAAAATGCAAAATTTTGATTTCTACATTTTATTTGCGTTGACCCGGAACATTTGGTCCGTGTACTTTTGCGTCCATTCATTTTTCCTTTTTTTAACCCGTAATTGAAAAACGAAAAATGAATGGTTTTTGTATTTTTAAAATGTTGCTCAGGGCCTAACTACTGTATCATTACTATTAGTCATGTAACCTGTTAAATTATGTAAGATACTCACTTGAATGTGTTGAGTTGACAGTGTTTATCCTGCAGCAGAGCAGTGATCTGATTCACTCTTGTGTCTCCTAGTTCATTTAAACTCAGATTCAGCTCTCTCAGGAGTAACGGGTTTTTACCCTCAATTCCTCTCACATACTGACAGGCTTCATTTGCAGCAGGACCCAAAAACCTGCAGAAGGGAATTTAAAGCAGGATCCAATTCAGTGTGCATTGCATTACATAACATGTTAAGATTTCCAAACATTGTTTGTAATAACAATTTCTAGTTACTTTTAACAGTTTTACATTAAATATAAAAATAAGTATTTTTTTTAAAACAAAGTCACAATTAAATCAAAGAAAATCAGCGTTACTACAAACTACAAAAAAGGAACCAGAGACATCCCACAGAGCAAAAGGGCTAGATGTTCACTAGATCATGATTCTCAAAAATGGACAGTGAAATTAGTGTCTCAAGATCTTTCTAGCTTTTAAGCAGGAGATGAGAAATTTAGCATAGGGACTAGCTTGTGACAGCTAAGCATTCATAGTGACTTCACTTATTGATCTTTTGAAGCTGGCTCTTCCTATCGTTATGGAGCAAAATTCACCAAGCGCTGGATTGTTCATTCACTAATAGGGAACATGATCTGTGTTTAGTTTTACTTTACTGATGTCTGTGTTGATACAACAGTAATCCTATTCATTATGAGAGGAAGTTCTCGTTTACCATAGTAACCCTCATTCCCTGAAGGAGGGGACGAAGACTTGGGAGACTTGGTCTCACTTGGGAGCCCCGGTCTCACTTGGGAGCCCCATTCACCTCTGAGTAGTAAAGAAAAGGCCAATGAGAATTGTCCAGTGGAATTTGCATGGCCTACCACTCCTTCAGACATACAGGCATATAAGGTTTATGCTGAGGAGCCGAGACAGTGTCCTGGCATTCAGCGAGCAGTTCAAGGTTGTGAAGCACAAGGCTTAATCCCCAGAGATGTTCTTGGTGGTAATGAAGATCAGCTGTTTGCACAAAGATCTGTTTTGGGTTTCATCAAACACAACCACTACAAAAATGTAATCGCTGTGATTAATGGGCTTTATGCACAGCTGCACTACTTCCTGAACTTCAGGCAGGTCCTCTGTTTCCTGTCTGACATTATTGGACAAACTGATTAATCCAGGTGGTCAGGCACACCTGGATTAATCAGTTTGTCCAATAATGTCAGACAGGAAACAGAGGACCTGCCTGAAGTTCAGGAAGTAGTGCAGCTGTGCATAAAGCCCATAGGATTACAATGAAACAAGTTCTACCAGCTGGTGAACCATCTCACAAACTCAAGTCTGAAGTCTACTTTGTATGCAGGAACATGGTTGAGGAGATAATCACTCCAGCAGAGATAGTAAAAGTTTTTCAGCCAGACTTTGTTTAAAGGAATAAGGAGGAATTCCCGACCTTACAACACCTTAGGTTTTGGTTTTTCAGCCAGACTTTGTTTAAAGGAATAAGGAGGAATTCCCGACCTTACAACACCTTAGGTTTTGGTAAAGTTAAACGGAGGCATTAAAGGGATAGTTCACTTTGAAATAAAATTTTGGTATGTTTTAGCTTACCTCAAGGGCATCCTGGTGTGTGACGTGTACGCAGACTGGTGCATAGATATATACACTAGATGTCGCCTTAAAGACATTCGTTCCAATGAACTGCTGTAGACAAGGCGACATCTAGTGTATATATCTATGCACCAGTCTGTGTACACGTCACACACCAGGATGCGCGCACGCCCTCAGATCACTTGGACGTGGCTGTGTATAAGAGGTAAAAACGATATAAATACTGTTAGTTTTCTCACACAAACCGCTCGTTTCGTGTCTTAGGCCATCAATGTGTACTTACGATGGGGAATTGTTTAATTTGGACTTCTCTGTGCATACTCTTTGAGGTGGTGACCATAGACCTGCATTATATGACTGACAGACAAGAACGGTTTGACTTAAAAATATCAAACTTGAAACTACTGCGGAAAAAAAGACTCCTACATCTTGGATGCCCTTGAGGTAAGCTAAAACATACCAAAATTTAATTTCAAAGTGAACTATCCCTTTAAGCAATTACAAGATGAGCACTATCAGATGCCATTGCTCTTTAAGGGTGAAAGACCAGACTTGCCAAAAAACAAACCTTGTGCAGAACACTGACTCAAATCCCTAGCATCGTCTTTGCCCTGCAAGATTTCAGAATACTTCTCTGAATGAGCATCTACTGATTGGGCCTGACCTCACAAATACCCTTGTTAGAGCCTTGTGTCATTTCAGAAAAGGACAGGTATCCATTAGGTGTGATGTGGAGAGTATGTTCCACCAGTTTTATATTGCCCTAAAGGATCGAGAATACCTCAGGTTCCTATGGTAGGAAGAAGGTAACATGGAAGCCCCACTATCAGTTTATGAAAAAAAAAAAAAAAAAAATGCCTCCTCGACTGGATTTGAGAACTTCGGGCTCAAGTACCTTGGATCCACAAGGTGATGGTAAGTCTAATCAAGGCACAGTGAAGATCATACAACCTAATTTTGATGTTGACGATGGCTTGGCAAGTGTGGACAGAGACAACCCAGCTTGTAAAGGAAGCCAGGGATCTCAGCAGTACTGGGAAGATCCGTTTGCACAAATTCATCACCAACAGCAAGAAGGTGATCACCACAATTGACCCTTCGCAAAGACCCGCCCCCCTTAGTTACTGTCGCTATGTCCGACAAGCTACGCTGCTCTCACGCCACACCATGTTCTCACGCAGTGAAAAATACATCGCGGAGCAGAGAGGAGACTGACAACACGCTGACAGACAGGACAGACCAGGGGTGCTTCTCAATTCTTATTTGTGTATCCTCGTTTCCTTTCCTCGCTTCCTTTCCTCGCGTCTCAGCTCCACCCCCTGTAGGATGCGAGGGAAGGCTGCAAGGAAAAGACGCGAGGACGGAGGGATCGAATGAAAGCTTTTTTTATACATTGGAATACTTGATCACTCGAGCGTCACTTCATCGCGTCATCAGCAGCGCTCAGAGGATCTGCCCTTATGTTGTTGAAATTTGTTTATTTAAGAAATTCATAATAAATAATAATAAAGCAAGATACCCTGTTGAAATATGTGAGATGTGTGGTTTATATAAACTGCAAAAGTAAAGTATAAATCAAAATGATTGTGACCGATGTGAAGGGGGAGGAGAATTTTTACGTGCGTCACGTTTTAGTCGATAAAACACTTCCGCATAGGATACACCTGTGTATCCTCGCTCAAGACTCCTCAGGAAGCTTCCTCACTCCTCGATCCTCGACTCCTCGCGGTGCAATTAGAGAATTGAGATGTCCTTCAAGATGGCTGTGCTCGATCGCTTTCCGGGTCATAGGATGGAGGACGGAGGAGAGAGGAAACGAGGAGGGATATTGAGAAGCACCCCAGGTTACTTTTCGGTTACTTTTGATATTAAACAAAGTCTCACCTTTCAAATTTGGTCATTTTTTAAAAGAAATGTAAACGATACATACCGTTTTGTGGCTCTTAAATGTGTCTGACAGATCGCTGTAGAGCATCAGTTAAAGCTGCTCGTGAACCGATCATCTCTTCCTTCTAGTTCATTTATAGCATCAAATAAACATGAATGAACATAAGAAGGAATGTTGTTTTAAACCGCGGAAAGGCGTCAGTACAATCCGTTTTTCAAGTTCAAATCCTCCCATGTTAATCTGCTATCTCTCCTGACTGCTTTGTCGGACAAAATGGCGGATGGCGGATTATGATTGGTTAGATCGCCTGTCAATCAAGCTCCCTGCGAAGGGTCAATTCCAAAGGAGGAATGTACTGAAGGTGCGACTGACTTTGATCTGTTATTTAGGTGAACCTAAAGAGCAGAGGGCACATGGAATCCAATGGTGCTTCAGACAAGTTCTAATTCAAAGTGCTAGTAAAGGAAAATCCTTTCACTAAAAGTGAAAAGATCTGTCTGCAGTTGATTCCACTTTTGATCCTCTTGGATTTGTCACAGTCAGATGGGATAAACCTCTTCCTGATGACCTCAAGCCGCATGGGAAGCTTCCATAACCTGTCTTCAGTTAATGATATTGCATTTTTATGTGGCATCAGCATTCAAGTATGTTCAACAATATGAGCTACACCATTACTCTGATGCCACTGTGTCAGGTTATGGAGTATGTCCATACCTCAGGACAGTGACCAGGTCTGGAGAAGTCTACTGCACTCTTGTTATGGGTAAAGCTAGGGTTGCCCCAACAGAGGTAACTGCAATCCCCAACCTGGAGCTATCCGCTGCAGTGGTCAGTATTAGATTTCCTCAGAATTAGATGGCATTCATGAATACCACTGGACAAACTCCAAGGTTTAGTTATATTAACAATGATGCAAGATGGTAACATGCATTTGTAGCCAATCGAATGCAGCAAATCAGAACAAGCACTGAACTAGTCAATGGACATACTGTATGTTGCATTATATCAAAACCATGCTGACCATGCCTCTTGTAGGCTCACTGTAAAGGAACTCATGGGATCAAACTGATTTACTGGTACAAGGTTCTTATGGCAAAGAGAACCCCCCTAAGGAGGACATTAAGAAAGGCGAGATTAATGATGGAGACCTGGAGCTCAAAAGGGCACAGGTCCTTACAACCAAGGCAAAGGAAGAGAGATCTCTGTCAGTTCGCCTGCCAAGGTTTTCGGAATGGAATAGGGCAGTGAAAGCCATAGCAAGACTCAAATGTTGTGCAAGAAGTGCTGGTTTGGTAGAAATATCCAACTAATCCACAATGCCTTTAAAAAAGAATCCATACACTCCAAGAAGAAGTGTTCAGTGATGAAATCAAGTCTCTAAGACAAGGGAAGTTAATTATAATCATTTCAACAAGCTGTACAAGTTAAGACAATTTATAAAGGACCATGGTATGGGAGGAAAATTGAGACAGGCAGAGCTTCACCCTCATGTCAAGCATCCGGCCATTCTTCCAAAAGGGCATCATGTATCTCGTCTATTCCGTGAAAAGGTGCAAAATAAAGGTTGTGGCATAACCATCAATGAAATCCGCTCCAATGGTATTAGGATTTTGGGATGTAGTAGTGAAGTGTCATCTCTTATCTACAAATGCATTAAGTGTAGGAAGCTAAGGATATCCAATCAGGAGCAGAGGACAGCTGATCTGCCATCAGAAAGGATGGAAGCTACCCCTCCACTTTCTTATACTGGTGTGGACTGCTTTGGACTGTTAAAATGTTTATGTATGAAGTAAAGGCGATCGTGAATAGTCGACCATTGACCTCAGAACACATCAATGATCTTGTGGGTCCAGAACCATTGATTCCAAATCATAAACAAGTCCACTATCAATGCACCCCCTACTGGCGAGTTTGTAA
This sequence comes from Leuciscus idus, assembly GCA_021554675.1. Lineage (NCBI taxonomy): Eukaryota > Metazoa > Chordata > Actinopteri > Cypriniformes > Leuciscidae > Leuciscus > Leuciscus idus. Next base: position 21,248,161 of record CM038625.1, on the reverse strand, counting down.
GGGAGGATCTCTATCTTAAGAAAAGATGGAAGAGAGTTCAGTTTCTGGCAAATGAGTTTTGGATCAGGTGGAGTAAGGCAGCTGAGAACTAAGTGTAATAACCGCAGGAGAAATTATGATATGATGATGATATGATATTATTATGTTAAAAGATGACTTGGCACACTAAATCAGTGGAAGCTAGCCAAAGCGGGTGACGTCAACCTAGGAACTGATGATAGGGGGTGAGACAACTTAAACTTCTTGTTAGTGATGCAAGGCTAGATAGCAAGGGTGCTCACACAAGTCAGTCTACCTAGAAAGACCCATACACAAAACAGTGTTACTACTTGAAGCTGATTGAAAAGTTTTATAAGAGTGCTTTAACTGCACATGCTTAACATGTACAAAATACTTACCCCCTGAATGTTAATAAGATTATGCTGAGTTACTTGAGTATTCCCTCAAAGCTTTCTGTCTATAATGTTTATTTCCACTAGATCAGTGGTTCTCAACCTTTTTTGGGCCAGCGCCCCCTATCCATTATCCAGGACCCTTTGATTTGACTGAACAGTGTGAATATTATTATCATAGTTTCCCAGAAAGCAAATAAAGTCATCTAAAGTAGAAATTAGCCTATATATCAGTGTATATCAGTGTTAACAAAATGCAACGGTTACAATGCAACGGCAACGGTAATTTTGTAGCTTATCGCAAATAGCAGCCAATCAGCCAGGAGCAGCAAAAAACTGCAACGTTTACACGTTTGACATTCAAAATTGAATTAACAGCAGCTAAAAATGCAAAAGTTTTACATTTTAAATATAATTTAGTTTAATTAATTTTAAAATTTGTCACCAGAGTGAATGGGAACATGATTTATTGAAAATATTTGAAAATATAAGTGGTTCTTAAGTCAATACTTTTTCCATTCTTCTGCTGCGTGTATAAAAAAATAAAAATTTGAGACAAACTTTAAGTTGTTTTGAGAAAGCCGGAACAGATAGTTTGAAGGAGTGATTCTAGCCACCACCGGATTGTTGTCAGCGCGAAGCACATTTTTGAGCACGTGAATGCTGATTCTTGTCAGCACTGGATTCTAGTCAGTGCTTGAGCGCTGGTCTATAACTGTAAAAATAATAGTCGTTGCAAAAGAAAAGATACATATAGCTTACATGTCACATTAAACTGGCAGATTTTAGAATGTTGTAGGCAATTATTGTTAATATAATAAAATATAAAAATACCATTACTAATAATATTTTTTATAATTATTTTATAATTATTACTAATAATAATATAAAAATATAATAAATAATAATATAATAAAGGTATAAATGTATAATTGTGTGAAATGTATTATGAAAATTGGCTAACAATTTCGACAAGCAAATACCAAGAAATAGGTTGCAGCAGTTTGTCTTTCGACTACACTTGCAAAATCCGCGATGGGATTGAGCTCGAATAGCTTCAGCATCAGCGACTTTTTATTGTATGAAATCGCTGTCAATCAAAAGGAGATGCAGCCTTTCGACAGACCCTCCAATCATCACGCAAAAGCCCGGAGTCCAGGCCAGCCCACTCCTCATTCACCATCAGAGACGCAGAGCGTCCGTGGGCGGGACATAATCGCAGCGTTTATTCAATGACCATCTAGTTTCGAAGCACTGAAAAAAACAGTTCAAAGCAGCCCCATTGAAGTCAATGGACGCTGGGCTTCATGTGATTGTAAGAGATGGAAATCGAGTCAGCCAACATGAACTTTGAGATGAGAGTTTTCTAACGCATTTTTAGTCAATAAAATGTTTACACAATAGTACATATTTGACCTAGTCTGGAAATCCAGACCTAAATCTAAAAGATTAATGGTCTGGCGTCGACTAATGTAAATCGGCCAGCTTGAGGGGCGGCACCAAGCATGCATTTGAAAATCTCACTGCACGCAACTGGATAACACTACGACCAATCACAACAATAAACCCAATATGTTTAGCTACCAGCGGAGCTAACTGGTAGATTATACTCTTACTGTATCCAGTCGGCAAAACAGCAAAAACGTCCTTCTTGCAAAGGAACGATTCGAGTGGCGTCTTCTGTTCCTGTTTTAGATAAAAAGCCAAGTCTAACTCGTTCATTGTAGCGACCAAAGTTTCAAACAACTGGTATTCATCTATAGCCATCTTGCAATGTTTACTAATGACTTCGACGTCACAGCGCTGTCGTCATCTGTTTAGCTCACCTCTGGCCCGCCTATATCAGATAACCCGATGTGATTGGTGCAGCTCAGATCGAGGGGCATATTTAATGAGCATCATTATTCGACACCAGAGTAACTCGCTGAGCAAATTCAACTTGTGCTCTCGCTAAAGCTCTGGATTACCAGGGTATATTTGACCATACATTTTTTGAAATTATAGGGGAAGCCAAACTTCCCTTGCAGTCTTAAAGAAATCCCCACTGGTCGAAAACAACCTCAGCCTTCACGTTGTGACAAAGGGCGACATAAAATAATTCACATGCATATTATTTATTTGTATTATTTCATCATGTCCCACCTCAGTGTCTTCAGATGACAGTTTCGATCCTGTAGTAAATCATCGAGCTCCTTCACTCCTGATTGTCCAGGATCATTTCCTGTGAGATCCAGCTCTATCAGGTGTGAAGGGTTTGATCTCAGAGCTGAAGCCAGAGCCTTATAACCTTCTTCTGTGATACTGCAGTATGAAAGTCTACAGCAAAGATTTTTGGTAAAAACAAAAACAAATCTATTATAAAATTAATATCAGTGAACGTGTTTTACATCGTAAAACCTTTAATTACACTTTATTTATTTTCTCTTCTGGTCTGGTCTGGTCAGTCATTTTAACTTTGAATAAAAGTGAACAATATTATTAAAACCAAACAATGGTTCATTAAACTCACCTGAGTCTCTCCAGTGTGCAGTTTGTATTTTCTAATGCGTTCTGGAGTTCCCCCACTCCTGAATCCTGCAGATTATTGTTGCTCATGTCAAGCTCTTTCAGACTGGAGTTTGATCTCAGGACTGTAGCGAGAGCTGAACAGCTTTCCTCTGTTAGACCACAATTACACAGCCTAAAATGATGAACATGAGAGGGAGAAATTATACATACAATGGACTTGAAATTGATTCTTGAACTAACTTTTAATGAATGTGCACTAAATAAAGCTAAGAAAATGCACCAGTGGATGTACTTAGGAAACTATATCATTTTAGATTAGACAGACACATTCTTGTAATGTTTTATAAAAGTCTCCTGCAGAGTGTTCTGTCCTTTGGCCTTATCTGTGTGTGTGGCAACATGCATGTTAAGGACCAAAAGAGACAGCAGTGCATGATCAAGATGGCCAGTAAGATCATCAGACTTGACCAGGTGTCGGCAGCTCAGATGTACAATGATATTAGGCTTGTTCGACTTGAACCGGCGCTGCACAGACCGATCGGTTTATGACAACAAAGTACCGCGAGAGCAATTCAAAAGGATAAGGAGCCGTCTACTTTCTATTCGCTCTTGCGGTACTTTGATGTCATTCACTGATCAGTCTGTCCAGCGCCGGTTCAAGTCGAACAAGCCTCTTATCTTAAAAAAGACTGACCAAATCCTCAATGACCCCACTCACCCTCTCCATCATAAATTTATGAGAAGTAATAGTTCAACTGGTAGAATTTTACAACAGAGAATTAGAACAGAAAGGTACAATAAATCAGTTGTACCTACAGCGATCAGATTGTATAATGATCAAGCACACCAGTAAACATATATAAAAATAAATAACAATGACAGTGTGGCGAGCACGACAAGGGTTGGAGAGAGCGGCATGAGGCTGGTGGCGTGATTACTGATGAGCGACACTTGTGAGACGCACCGGTCTCGTACCTCTACTGTCGTCGCTCCCCCTTTATGCCTCCGCTCCTCCGTGAGAGATACGAGACCGGTGCGTCACGCAGGTGTTGCTCGTCATCAGTAATCACGCCACCGGCCTCGTGCCGCTCTCTCCAACCCTCATCATGCTCGCCACACTATCATTGTTATTTATTTTTATATTTGTTTACTGGTTTGACTGTGGTGTCTATGTATAATAATAATGATAATGAACAAAATACTCACTGGAGTTTGTTGAGTTTACAGTGTTTATCCAACAGTAGAGCAGCGATCTGATTCACTCGTGTGTCTCCTAGTTCATGTTCACTCAGATTCAGCTCTCTCAGAAGTAACGGGTTTTTACCCACAATTCCTCTAACATACTGACAGGCTTCATCTGCACCAGGACCCAAAAACCTGTTGAAAGAGGAAATACATTGACATTACCTGCCATACATTTTATTTCCACAAACTTGTGAAAGGGCTGTTAATAAGCGCAAAACTTTTATAAACATATTTGACAGTTTCAGCTAAAATTTGTTTAAGACAATCAAGCAATATTGAAAAAAAAAAAACACTCACTTCAGTGTCTTCAGTTGACAGTTTGGATCCTGTAGTAAATCATCGAGCTCCTTTACTCCTGATTGTCCAGGATCATTTCCTGTGAGATCCAGCTCTATCAGGTGTGAAGGGTTTGATCTCAGAGCTGAAGCCAGAGCTTTATAACCTTCTTCTGTGATACAGCAGTCTGAAAGTCTAGAAAAAGGACATTTAAAAAAATATTTAAAAAATGATCAAATTAATATAAATTAAAATTGGTTTTAAATTGTAAAGATGTCAAATGCATTTAATATTTATAATGTTAAGAAAAGAGGATTTTATGGTATTAAAATCAAACAATTGTTTCTCTTCTGGTCAGAGGGGTGGTGGTGACGGGGTGTTGACAGAAATATGTATTTTCATTTTTTGTTTTGTTTACTACAGTCTATTATTACTATTCTAACTTTGAACAAAAGAGAAAAAATATTATTAAAATCAAACAATGGTTCATTGAACTCACCTGAGTTTCTCCAGTGTGCAGTTTGTATTTTCTAATCCGTCCTGGAGTTTCTTCACTCCTGAATCCTGCAGATTATTGTTGCTCATGTCAAGCTCTTTCAGACTGGAGTTTGATCTCAGGACTGTAGCGAGAGCTGAACAGCTTTCCTCTGTTAGATCACAATTACGCAGCCTAAAATGATGAACAGGAGGGAGAGAATTTAATTTACAAACAAAAAGTACTTGATGCTAACATATACAATAATAAAAGAACACAATACTCACATCAGTGTGTTTAGTTTGCAGTGTTTATCTTGCAGCAAAGGAACAAGATTCTTCACGTTTGTGTCTCCTAGTTCACGATCACTCAGATTCAGCTCTCTCAGGAGTAACAGGTTTTTACCCACAATTCCTCTCACATACTGACAGGCTTCATCTGCAGCAGGACCCAAAAACCTGGAGAAAGAGGAAATATATTGACATTACCTGCCATACATTTTATTTTCACAAACTTGTGAAAGGGCTGTTAATAAGCGCAAAGCTTTTATAAACATATTAGATAGTTTCAGCTAAAATTGATTTAAGTCAATTGAACAATATTTTAAAAAAACACTCACCTCAGTGTCTTCAGTTGACAGTTTGGATCCTGTAGTAAATCATTGAGCTCCTTCACTCCTGATTGTCCAGGATCATTTCCTGTGAGATCCAGCTCTATCAGGTGTGAAGGGTTTGATCTCAGAGCTGAAGCCAGAGCTTTATAACCTTCTTCTGTGATTCTGCAGTCTGAAAGTCTACAGAAAAGAGGTTTGAAATAACAAAATCTCTTATAATATTTATATTAGTGACCATGTTTTATTTCGTAAAAACTCAAATACACTTTATTTTCTCTTCTGGTCAGAGAAGGTCTGATCTGGTGACAAAATCATGTCTTTTCGTTTTCTTTAGTTTACTACAGTAATTTTAACTTTGAACACAAGAGAACAATATTATTAAGACCACTCACCTGAGTTTCTCCAGTGTGCAGTTTGTATTTTCTAATGCGATCTGGAGTTTCTTCACTCCTGTATCTTGAACATTATTGTTGCTCATGTCAAGCTCTTTCAGATTGGAGTTTGATCTCAGGACTGTAGTGAGAGCTGAACAGCTTTCCTCTGTTAGACCACAATCACGCAGCCTAATATATACAACAGGAGGAGAATTTACAAACACGAAATACTTGATGCCACTATTAGGTGATTCCTGATAACTGACCTGGGTCATCTGGTTTTTTTTAAGATTTAAGATAAAATGTTTAATAAAAACAAAACAAAAAATACTCACATCAGTATGTTGAGTTTACAGTGTTTATCCTGCAGAAAAGCAGCAATCTGATTCACTCGTGTGTCTCCTAGTTCACGTTCACTCAGATTCAGCTCTCTCAGGAGTAACGGGTTTTCACCCACAATTCCTCTAACATACTGACAGGCTTCATCAGCAGCAGGACCCAAAAACCTGGAGACAGTGGAAATACATTGATATATTTTATTTTCACAAGCTTGTGAAACAGCTTGTAATCATTTTTAAACTTTTATAAGAGTATTTTTTGACAGTTTATTTATATTTCATCTAAACAGTAAGACTACTGAACATTATTTACTTTAATAACACTCACCTCAGTGTCTTCAGTTGACAGTTTGGATCCTGTAGTAAATCATTGAGCTCCTTCACTCCTGATTGTCCAGGATCATTTTCTGTGAGATCCAGCTCTATCAGGTGTGAAGGGTTTGATCTCAGAGCTGAAGCCAGAGCTTTATAACCTTCTTCTGTGATACTGCAGTTTGAAAGTCTATAGAAAAGAGGTCTTGAAGTAAATCTATCATAAAAGTAATATTAGTGAACACTGTATAAAACCTCAAATTCACTTAATTCACTCTCTCTTCTGGTGTTTATTCTCTCTTCTGGTCAGAGAAGGTCTGGTCTGGTGACAGGCGGGTTTCGTTACATCACCCAGTTTCATTACGTCACTTTGTGTTGTTGCTGCCGCACGGTTTAAGGTTTGGAGCGCTGACAATTTGATTCTTAATCCTTGATTTCTTCTTTATACCAGTTTTATAAAGTAATATTTTTCTGCTTTTACAGCGGGTGAACATAGAGAGAACTGTGACTTTGTATTGGTCATTTCTGAAATACTTAGACAGTAAGCTCCGATATCAGAACACTCTAAATTGTAATATGGACTCATGCACTTTCTGTAAAGCTGCTTTGAAATTATGTGTATTGTGAAAAACGCTATACAAATAAATGTGAATTGAACAGAATAATTTATTTTTATTTTCCGTACAGTACTACAATCATTTTAAATTTGAACAAAAGAGAACAATATTACTAAAATTAAACAATGGTTAATTAAACTCACATGAGTTTCTCCAGTGTGCAGTTTGTATTTTCTAATCCTTTCTGTAGTTCCCCCACTCCTGAATCCTGCAGATTATTGTTGCTCATGTCAAGCTCTTTCAGACTGGAGTTTGATCTCAGGACTGTAGCGAGAGCTGAACAGCTTTCCTCTGTTAGACCACAATTACACAGCCTAAAATGATGAACATGAGAGGGAGAAATTATACATTCAATGTACTAGAAATTGATTCTTGAACTAACTTTTAATGAATGTGCACTAAATAAAGCTAAGAAAATGCACCAGCGGATGTACTATGGAAACTATATCATTTTAGATTAGACAGACACATTCTTGTAATGTTTTATAAAAGTCTCCTCCAGAGTGTTCTGTCCTTTGGCCTTATCTGTGTGTGTGGTAACATGCGTGTTAAGGACCAAAAGAGACTGCAGTGCATGATCAAGATGGCCAGTAAGATCATCGGACTTGACCAGGTGTCGGCAGCTCAGATGTACAATGATATTAGGCTTGTTCGACTTGAACCGGCGCTGCACAGACCGATCGGTTTATGACAACAAAGTACCGCGAGAGCAATTCAAAAGCATAAGGAGCCGTCTACTTTCTATTTGCTCTCGCGGTACTTTGATGTCATTCACTGATCAGTCTGTGCAGCGCCGGTTCAAGTCGAACAAGCCCCTTATCTTAAAAAAGACTGACCAAATCCTCAATGACCCCACTCACCCTCTCCATAATACATTTATGAGAAGTAATAGTTCAACTGGTAGAATTTTACAACAGAGAATTAGAACAGAAAGGTACAATAAATCAGTTGTACCTACAGCGATCAGATTGTATAATGATCAAGCACACCAGTAAACATATATCAAAATAAATAACAATGACAGTGTGGCGAGCACGACGAGGGTTGGAGAGAGCGGCATGAGGCTGGTGGCGTGATTACTGATGAGCGACACTTGTGAGACGCACCGGTCTCGTACCTCTACTGTCGTCGCTCCCCCTTTATGCCTCCGCTCCTCCGTGAGAGATACGAGACCGGAGCGTCACGCAGGTGTTGCTCGTCATCAGTAATCACGCCACCGGCCTCGTGCCGCTCTCTCCAACCCTCATCATGCTCGCCACACTGTCATGGTTATTTCATTCTTTTTATATTTGTTTACTGGTTTGACTGTGGTGTCTATGTATAATAATAATGATAATGAACAAAATACTCACTGGAGTTTGTTGAGTTTACAGTGTTTATCCAACAGTAGAGCAGCGATCTGATTCACTCGTGTGTCTCCTAGTTCATGTTCACTCAGATTCAGCTCTCTCAGAAGTAACGGGTTTTTACCCACAATTCCTCTAACATACTGACAGGCTTCATCTGCAGCAGGACCCAAAAACCTGGAGAAAGAGGAAATACATTGACATTACCTGCCATACATTTTATTTTCACAAACTTGTGAAAGGGCTGTTAATAAGCACAAAGCTTTTATAAACATATTTGACAGTTTCAGCTAAAACTTGTTTAAGACAATCGAGCAATATTTAAAAAAAAACACTCACCTCAGTGTCTTCAGTTGACAGTTTGGATCCTGTAGTAAATCATTGAGCTCCTTCACTCCTGATTGTCCAGGATCATTTCCTGTGAGATCCAGCTCTATCAGGTGTGAAGGGTTTGATCTCAGAGCTGAAGCCAGAGCTTTATATCCTTCTTCAGTAATGCTGCAGTCTGAAAGTCTACAGAAAAGAGGTTTGAAATAACAAAATCTCGTATAATATATATATATATATATATATATATATATATATATATATATATATTAGTGACCCTGTTTTATTTCGTAAAACCTCAAATACACTTTATTTTCTCTTCTGGTCAGAGAAGGTCTGATCTGGTGACAAAAGCGTGTCTTTTCATTTTCTTTAGTTTACTACACTAATTTTAACTTTGAACACAAGAGAACAATATTATTAAGACCACTCACCTGAGTTTCTCCAGTGTGCAGTTTGTATTTTCTAATGCGATCTGGAGTTTCTTCACTCCTGAATCCCGCAGATTATTGTTGCTCATGTCAAGCTCTTTCAGACTGGAGTTTGATCTCAGGACTGTAGCGAGAGCTGAACAGCTTTCCTCTGTTAGATCACAATCACGCAGCCTAAAATGAACAACAGGAGGAGAATTTACAAACACGAAATACTTGATGCCACTATTAGGTGATTCCTGAGAACTGATCTGTGTCATCTGATTTATTTAAGATATTTAAATGTTTAATAAAAACAAAACTAAAAATACTCACATCAGTATACTGAGTTGACAGTGTTTATCCTGCAGAAAAGCAGCGATCTGATTCACTCCTGTGTCTCCTAGTTCACGTTCACTCAGATTCAGCTCTCTCAGGAGTAACGGGTTTTTACTAACAATTTCTCTAACATACTGACAGGCTTCATCAGCAGCAGGACCCAAAAACCTGGAGACAGTGGAAATACATTGATATATTTTATTTTCACAAGCTTGTGAAACAGCTTGTAATCATTTTTAAACTTTTATAAGAGTACTTTTTGACAGTTTATTTATATTTCATCTAAACAGGCTTAAGACTACTGAACATTATTTACTTTAATAACACTCACCTCAGTGTCTTCAGTTGACAGTTTGGATCCTGTAGTAAATCATTGAGCTCCTTCACTCCTGATTGTCCAGGATCATTTCCTGTGAGATCCAGCTCTATCAGGTGTGAAGGGTGTGATCTCAGAGCTGAAGCCAGAGCTTTATACCCTTCTTCTGTGATACTGCAGTTTGAAAGTCTATAGAAAAGATGTCTTGAAGTAAATCTATCATAAAAGTAATATTAGTGAACACTGTATAAAACCTCAAATTAACTTAATTCACTCTCTCTTCTGGTCAGAGAAGTTCTGGTCTGGTGACAGGCGGGTTTCGTTACGTCACATCACTTTGTGTTGTTGCTGCTGCATGGTTTGAGTTTGGAGCGCTGACTATTTGATTCTTAATCCTTGATTTCTTCTTTATACCAGTTTTATAAAGTAATATTTTTCTACTTTTACAGCGGGTGAACATAGAGAGAACTGTGACTTTGTATTGGTAATTTCTGAAATACTTTGACAGTAAGCTCCGATATCAGAACACTCTAAATTGTAATATGGACTCATGCACTTTCTGTAAAGCTGCTTTGAAATTATGTGTATTGTGAAAAACGCTATACAAATAAATGTGAATTGAACAGAATAATTAATTTTTTATTTTCCGTACAGTACTACAATCATTTTAAATTTGAACAAAAGAGAACAATATTACTAAAATTAAACAATGGTTCATTAAACTCACATGAGTTTCTCCAGTGTGCAGTTTGTATTTTCTAATCCTTTCTGTAGTTCTTCCACTCCTGAATCCTGCAGATTATTGTTACTCATGTCAAGCTCTTTCAGACTGGAGTTTGATCTCAGGACTGTAGCGAGAGCTGAACAGCTTTCCTCTGTTAGACCACAATTGCGCAGCCTAAAATGATGAACAGGAGAGAGAGAATTTACAAACACAAAGTACTTGATTCCAATATTCAGTGATGACTAAAGAATATTGTGTTTTGGTCACTTGAGTTATTTAAGATACTTTAAATGTATAATAATAATGAACAAAATACTCACTGGAGTGTGTTGAGTTTACAGTGTTTATCCAACAGTAGAGCAGCGATCTGATTCACTCGTGTGTCTCCTAGTTCATGTTCACTCAGATTCAGCTCTCTCATGAGTAACGGGTTTTCACCCACAATTCCTCTCACATACTGACAGGCTTCATCTGCATCAGGACCCAAAAACCTAGAGAGAGAATAAGTACATTAACATTACCTGCTATAAGGCTTTTTTCCACAAGCTTTTTTAAAGACTTTTTGGCAATTTTCAACTCAATTTCAACTACAATTTTTTTTAAACCATTGCACTTTAATTAAGAAAACTCACCTCAGTGTCTTCAGTTGACAGTTCTGATCCTGTAGTAAATCATTGAGCTCCTTCAGCCCTGATTGTCCAGGATCATTTCCTGTGAGATCCAGCTCTATCAAGTGTGAAGGGTTTGATCTCAGAGCTGAAGCCAGAGCTTTATAACCTTCTTCTGTGATACTGCAGTCTGAAAGTCTAGAAAAAGGACATTTAAAAAATATATATATCAAATTAATATAAATTAAAATTGGTTTTAAATTGTAAAGATGTCAAATGCATTTTAATATTTATAATGTTAAGAAAAGAGGATTTTATGGTATTAAAATCAAACAATTGTTTCTCTTCTGGTCAGAGGGGTGGTGATGACGGGGTGTTGACAGAAATATGTATTTTAATTTTTTGTTTTGTTTACTACAGTCTATTATTACTATTCTAACTTTGAACAAAAGAGAAAAAATATTATTAAAATCAAACAATGGTTCATTGAACTCACCTGAGTTTCTCCAGTGTGCAGTTTGTATTTTCTAATCCGTCCTGGAGTTTCTTCACTCCTGAATCCCGCAGATTATTGTTGCTCATGTCAAGCTCTTTCAGACTGGAGTTTGATCTCAGGACTGTAGCGAGAGCTGAACAGCTTTCCTCTGTTAGACCACAATCACGCAGCCTAAAATGAACAACAGGAGGAGAATTTACAAACACGAAATACTTGATGCCACTATTAGGTGATTCCTGAGAACTGATCTGGGTCATCTAATTTATTTAAGATATTTAAATGTTTAATGAAAACAAAACTAAAAATACTCATTTACAAACAAAAAGTACTTGATGCTAACATATACAATAATAAAAGAACACAATACTCACATCAGTGTGTTTAGTTTGCAGTGCTTATCTTGCAGCAAAGGAACAAGATTCTTCACGTTTGTGTCTCCTAGTTCACGATCACTCAGATTCAGATCTCTCAGGAGTAACAGGTTTTTACCCACAATTTCTCTAACATACTGACAGGCTTCATCTGCAGCAGGACCCAAAAACCTGGAGAAAGAGGAAATACATTGACATTACCTGCCATACATTTTATTTTCACAAACTTGTGAAAGGGCTGTTAATAAGCGCAAAGCTTTTATAAACATATTAGATAGTTTCAGCTAAAATTGATTTAAGACAATTGAACAATATTAAAAAAAAACACTCACCTCAGTGTCTTCAGTTGACAGTTTGGATCCTGTAGTAAATCATTGAGCTCCTTCACTCCTGATTGTCCAGGATCATTTCCTGTGAGATCCAGCTCTATCAGGTGTGAAGGGTTTGATCTCAGAGCTGAAGCCAGAACTTTATATCCTTCTTCAGTAATGCTGCAGTTTGAAAGTCTACAGAAAAGAGGTTTAAAATAACAAAATCTCTTATAATATTTATATTAGTGACACTGTTTTATTTCGTAAAACCTCAAATACACTTTATTTTCTCTTCTGGTCAGAGAAGGTCTGATCTGGTGACAAAATCATGTATTTTCGTTTTCTTTAGTTTACTACAGTAATTTTAACTTTGAACTCAAGAGAACAATATTATTAAGACCACTCACCTGAGTTTCTCCAGTGTGCAGTTTGTATTTTCTAATGCGATCTGGAGTTTCTTTACTCCTGAATCCCGCAGATTATTGTTGCTCATGTCAAGCTCTTTCAGACTGGAGTTTGATCTCAGGACTGTAGCGAGAGCTGAACAGCTTTCCTCTGTTAGACCACAATCACGCAGCCTAAAATGAACAACAGGAGGAGAATTTACAAACACGAAATACTTGATGCCACTATTAGGTGATTCCTGAGAACTGATCTGGGTCATCTAATTTATTTAAGATATTTAAATGTTTAATGAAAACAAAACTAAAAATACTCACATAAGTATGCTGAGTTGACAGTGTTTATCCTGCAGAAAAGCAGCGATCTGATTCACTCGTGTGTCTCCTAGTTCACGTTCACTCAGATTCAGCTCTCTCAGGAGTAACAGGTTTTTACTAACAATTTCTCTAACATACTGACAGGCTTCATCAGCAGCAGGACCCAAAACCCTGGAGACAGTAGAAATACATTGATATATTTTATTTTCACAAGCTTGTGAAACGGCTTTTAATTATTTTTTATCTTAATTACAGGCCGATCTCGAATCTACCCTTTCTGTCAAAGATACTAGAAAAGGCAGTATCTTGACAACTGTTCCTTTTTAGAAAGAAATGATATCTGCGAGGATTTTCAGTCAAGATTTAGACCGTACCATAGTACCGAGACAGCTCTCATTAGAGTCACAAATTATTTGCTCTTATCATCCGATCGTGGTTGTATCTCTCTATTGGTGTTACTTGATCTTAGTGCTGCATTTGACACTATTGACCACAACATTCTTTTAAATAGATTTGAAAATGATGTTGGCATTAGTGGAATTGCATTAGCATGGTTTAAATCATACTTATCTGACCGTTATCAGTTTGTAGCAGTAAATAAAGAGATGTCTTATCGATCACAAGTTCAGTATGGCGTACCACAAGGCTCAGTACTAGGACCACTGCTGTTCACTCTGTACATGCTACCATTAGGAGATATCATTAGGAAGCATGGAATTAGCTTTCACTGTTATGCCGATGATACTAAGCTCTATATTTCTTCACAACCTAACGAAAAATACCAATTCACAAAATTAACAGAATGCATAGCTGATATAAAAAATTGGATGACTAGTAATTTCCTACTACTAAAAACTTCCTCACGTAATAACCTAGAATACTGTCTAACACTTGATGGCTGCTCTGATAAGTCTTCGTCGTCGGTTAGGAACCTGGGTGTGCTCTTTGATACCAATCTTTCATTTGAAAGTCACGTGTCTAGTATCTGTAAAACCGCATTTGTATGCTCTCATAGACAAATGCGGAACAATTAGTTCATGCATTCATGACCTCAAGGCTAGATTATTGTAATGCTCTACTGGGTGGTTGCCCTGCACGCTTAATAAACAAACTACAGCTGGTCCAAAACGCAGCAGCTCGAGTTTTTACCAGAACCAGGAAGTATGACCATATTAGCCCTGTTCTGTCAACACTGCATTGGCTCCCTATTAAACATCGTATACATTTTTAAATATTGCTGATTACTTACAAAGCACTAAATGGTTTAGCTCCGCAGTACTTGAGCGAGCTCTTGACGCATTATAGTCATTCACGTCTACTGCGATCTCAAAATTCCGGCCAATTGATAATACCAAGAATATCCAAATCGGCTGCTGGCGGTAGATCCTTTTCCTATTTAGCACCAAAACTTTGGAACAGTCTTCCTACCATTGTCCGGGAAGCACTCACACTCTGTCAGTTCAAAGCTAGACTAAAAACACATATTTTTGACCTAGCATATACATAACACATTATAGACTTCTATAATTCAATGTTAGGCTGCATAGATCAGGTCAGCTGGAACCGGGAACACTTCCCATAAATCCTGATGCACTCGTTACATCATAAGAAGAATGGCATCTACGCTAATTTTAGTGTTTTTGTTTATCCAAAGGTTTTCCCGCAGCCTGCCGGATCCAGGCTGTATCCAGATCTGATGAAGGACCTGCGCCTGGACCCGATGTCATAGCGGGGTGCTAAAGTGCCAACTAGTTTCTCCTTATGGAGGATCCCTTTACCACTATACAGATAAAGCATTGTCGGGAAAATTCGGTTCGCGTATCTAACCCGAAGTGATACAATTCTATATCAAAAATGTTAAGGCCAGACAAGTAGTTTTTTAAGGCTTGGTTTGTAGGGAATTACAAACCTGCGCACATATATTCAAACGCGTATACCAATAGACTGAACTCGTAATACGCATCAGCGTTCTCACAGGTTTCGCGTTTAAAGTCTGTGTAGAGTTTCCTGTTAAAACCGTGTCGTGTTAGCTGCCCCTAAATTAATATCTAACGATCGTTGTGACGGAAGTGAATCAATCAAATTAACTTTAGCTGGAAAAGAACTTTATTCAAGAACTGCTATAAAGCCAAAACAATCTCTGTTACTTTAAACTATCCTTGTATCTCTGTAAAGCCGCTTTGGAACAATCTACATTGTTAAAAGCGCAATATAAATGAAGATGACTTGACTTAACTTTTATAACAGTATTTTTTTGACAGTTTATTTTTATTTCATCTAAAACGGGCTTAAGACTACTGAACATTGTTTACTTTAAAAACACTCACCTCAGTGTCTTCAGTTGATAGTTCTGATCCTGTAGTAAATCATTGAGCTCCTTCACTCCTGATTGTCCAGGATCATTTCCTGTGAGATCCAGCTCTATCAGGTGTGAAGGGTTTGATCTCAGAGCCGCAGCCAGAGCTTTATAACCTTCTTCTGTGATACTGCAGTATGAAAGTCTACAGAAAAGAGGTTTTGAAGTAAATCTATCATAAAAGTAATATTAGTGCACATTGTATAAAACCTCAAATTCACTTAATTTATTCTCTGTTCTGGTCAGAGAAGTTCTGGTCTGGTGACAGGCGGGTTTCGTTACGTCACCCAGTTTCATTACGTCACTTTGTGTTGTTGCTGCCGCACGGTTTGAGTATGGAGCGCTGACAATTTGATTCTTAATCCTTGATTTCTTCTTTATACCAGTTTTATGAAGTAATATTTTTCTACTTTTACAGCGGGTGAACATAGAGAGAACTGTGACTTTGTATTGGTCATCTCTGAAATACTTAGACAGTAAGCTCCGATATCGGAACACTCTAAATTGTAATATGGACTCATGCACTTTCTGTAAAGCTGCTTTGAAATTATGTGTATTGTGAAAAACGCTATACAAATAAGTGTGAATTGAACAGAATAATTTATTTTTATTTTCCGTACAGTACTACAATAATTTTAAATTTGAACAAAAGAGAACAATATTACTAAAATTAAACAATGGATCATTAAACTCACATGAGTTTCTCTAGTGAGCAGTTTGTATTTTCTAATCCTTTCTGTAGTTCTTCCACTCCTGAATCCTGCAGATTATTGTTGCTCATGTCAAGCTCTTTCAGACTGGAGTTTGATCTCAGGACTGTAGCGAGAGCTGAACAGCTTTCCTCTGTTAGACCACAATTACGCAGCCTAAAATGATGAACATGAGAAGGAGAACTTACAAACAAAAAGTACTTGATTCCAATATTCAGTGATGACTAAAGAATATTGTGTTTTGGTCACTTGAGTTATTTAAGATACTTTAAATGTATAATAATAATAATGAACAAAATACTCACTGGAGTGTGTTGAGTTTACAGTGTTTATCCAACAGTAGAGCAGATATCTGATTCACTCGTGTGTCTCCTAGTTCATGTTCACTCAGATTCAGCTCTCTCATGAGTAACGGATTTTTACCCACAATTCCTCTCAAATACTGACAGGCTTCATCTGCATCAGGACCCAAAAACCTGGAGAGAGAATAAGTACATTAACATTACCTGCTATACAACGTTTTTTCACAAGTTTGTCAAAGACTTTTTGGCAATTTTCAACTTCAATTTCAACTAAAAATGTTTTAAAACAATTGCACTTTAATTTTAAGAAAACTCACCTCAGTGTCTTCAGTTGACAGTTCTGATCCTGTAGTAAATCATTGAGCTCCTTCAGCCCTGATTGTCCAGGATCATTTCCTGTGAGATCCAGCTCTATCAGGTGTGAAGGGTTTGATCTCAGAGCTGAAGCCAGAGCTTTATAACCTTCTTCAGTGATTCTGCAGTCTGAAAGTCTAGAAAAGGGATATTTAAAAAATATATATAAAAAAATATCAAATTAATATACAATTTATTTATTTTTTTTATTGAAAAGATGTCAAATGCATTTTTATATTTATAATGTTAAGAAAAGAGGATTTTGATGGTATTAAAATCAAATGATGGTTTCTCTTCTGGTCAGAGGGGTGGTGGTGATAGGGTGTTGACAGAAACATGTATTTTAATTTTTTTGTTTTGTTTACTACAGTCATTCTAACTTTGAACAAAAGAGAAAAATATTATTAAAATCAAACAATGGTTTGTTAAACTCACATGAGTTTTTCCAGTGTGCAGTTTGTATTTTCTAATCCATCCTGGAGTTTCTTCACTCCTGAATCCTGCAGATTATTGTTGCTGATGTCAAGCTCTTTCAGATTGGAGTTTGATCTCAGGACTGTAGCGAGAGCTGAACAGCTTTCCTCTGTTAGACCACAATTACGCAGCCTAAAATGATGAACATGAGGGAGAAATTGTAAACACAATGTGCTTGTTGCCAATATTAAGTGATTACAGAGGATTAATGTATGTTGGTCACTTATTCTAGCTACTTTAAATGTAAAATAAGAAATTAACAAAATAGTCACATCAGTTTGTTGAGTTTACAGTGTTTATCCTGCAGTAGAGCAGAGAACTGATTCACTTGTGAGTCTCCTAGTTTATGGTCACTCAGATTCAGCTCTCTCAGGAATAATGGGTTTTTACCCTCAATTCCAATCACATACTGACAGGCTTCATCTGCAGCAGGACCCAAAAACCTGGAGAAAGAGGAAATACATTGACATTATATGCCATAAAAAATGTGTTCACAAGCTTGAGAAAGGGGTTGTAATAAATGCAAATCTTTTCTAACCATCTTTGACGGTTTCAGCTAAAATTGGTTTATGACAACTGAACATTGTTTTAAAAACACTCACCTCAGTGTCTTCAGTTGACAGTTTGGATCCTGTAGTAAATCATTGAGCTCCTTCAATCCTGATTGTCCAGGATCATTTCCTGTGAGATCCAGCTCCATCAGGTGTGAAGGGTTTGATCTCAGAGCTGAAGCCAGAGCTTTATATCCTTCTTCAGTAATACTGCAGTTTGAAAGTCTACAAAGAATAAAACCAAGAATTTAATTAACATTGTGGTTCAAATTCATTCTGCACAATTACAAAATATTATACTATCAATCTATTGAATACTGTAATAAAGTTCAAGACTCAGAGAAGGAGCCGTCTCATAAGCGACTGCTGCATAAACATAGACAAAACCAGAAACATAAAGTCCCAGGTCTGGTCCTATTTCTTCTTCCACTGTTGTCACTCCTCCTTTTAGGTCCCTGCGGGACTCAAGGCTGGTGTATGTTGCAGGTGTTGCTCAGTAACATTCGGTCCGCCTCATTCGGCTTCCATGTCTCTTGTGATTGCTTATATTTTAGTACAGTCAACAAAAATTATTTGTGTCATTTTAGTTAGAAAACTGGTAATTTTACTTTTTTTATGCTTTTGATGGTGGACACATTCAACAATATATAACATTCCCATCATCAGATAATGTGGAATATTCATCTCACTGCTCACATTCATTGTTCAATTTAGCTGATGGTGAGGTGTACTCACTTAAGTATCTTCAGCTCACACACAGGATTCTTCAGTCCCTTACAGATTTCTTTGACTCCTGAGTCCAGCAGACGGCTGTTGTTCAGGTTCATCTCTTTCAGGGTGGTTTTGGAGGAGAGAACAGTAGCTAGAACTGAACAGCTTTTCTCTGTCAGCACACAATTATTCAGCCTAAATACAAAAACAGTAATAAATAATAATATTTATTATTCAGCACATATTCAACACACATCAGACCAACAAGTATTCATATCTGCTCACAAATGTGTCTGACGGTCATTTATAATTGAATAAGTGGAACATGTAACTCATGTTCACTCACTTCATTTTCTCCAGTTTGCTATGAGTGTCCATCAAAAGAGCAGATAGTTTCTTCCCATCTAGGTCTCCTAGTTTATCTCCACTCAGATCCAGTTCTGTCAGAAGTAATGGACTTTTACCCATAACTTTTGTGAGATAGTCACACGCTTCCTGAGCAGCAGGGCTTTTCAGAAACCTACAGGAAGTGTATAAGATAATTTGTGTTTTACAATATTTTTTCTCAAAAATTCAGTTGTGTTCCAGTTCATGTCATTCATATTCCACACTGGTCCATTTGACCCCTCTATCTATTTTCATACAGCTGATTTTCACATCACTAATTCAGTTTTAAATATTTCAAGGTTTTATCACCTGATGGTCTTTAATTTATAGCGCTCATCTTGTAGTAAATCATTGAGATCCTTTACTCCTGATTGTCCAGGATCATTTCCTGTGAGATCCAGCTCTATCATGTGTGAAGGGTTTGATCTCAGAGCTGAAGCCAGAGCTTTATAACCTTCTTCTGTGATACTGCAGTCTGAAAGTCTAAAAAAACAACAACAACAACAACAACAAAAATAAAAAAATAAATAACATGTTCTGGGCTGAAAAAAGCTGCACTACGGGACTTTGACCTTTTCACATTACCGGATTCTCAAAAGCGGTCATAATTGGGTAAAGTTCAATAGTGATGAATGGAACAAAAACAAATGTATTTTTTGTGTTTTCATTTACCCCCAAAATAGCAACAGGGGGTTACCAATTTAAATCAATCAGCAGCTATATGACTAATTCAATTTCTAAGTAGCTATTGTTAAAACAAGATGCAAACACTCCAGCAACCTCAGTATGCACACACAATATATACAGTCTGAGATGTAACCACGCACAAACGAATAACTTCAAATTGAAATTCAAATGTATGAATCATTATTATAGGATTACTTAGGTAAGGTTAGGTAAATGTTAGATCTGACATAATTGTTGACATACTTACATCCTCACTCAATAACTGATTTTTGTTTTGTTTTTTACACAAAAAAATACAGTGCACCTTTAATGTCATTACTTAAAAATGATGTTTACAAATGCATATTAATGTATAAATGTACATGACTGAAAATACACACTTCAGTTTTTCCAGTCTGAAATGTGGATTTCCCAACAGAAAACCAATCTTCACTATTCCTGAGCTTTCTAGTTTATTCCCACTCAATAATGCTAGTATCAATTAAAGTCAAATACTCACATCAGTGTGTTAAGTGTACAGTGTTTATCCTGCAGTAGAGGAACAAGCTGTTTCATGTTCCCTATATTACGTCCAGTCAGATTCAGCTCTCTCAGGAATAGCGGGTTTTTACCCACAACTCTATTCACATACTGACAGGCTTCATCTGCAGCAGGACCCAACAACCTGCAGAAGAGAAGATGAAGCAGAACTCAATTTAGTTCTTAGCCAAACTTGGTGAAAAACAGCATTTGATTCTGAAACTGTTAAGGTGTTTGTCTTTATTATTTACTTTAATGCAACAGTGAAATAACATTTCTATAAATAATTCACCTGCATATTATTTAATCATATCTCACCTCAGTGTCTTCAGTTGACAGTTTGGATCCTGTAGTAAATCATCGAGCACCTTCACTCCTGATTGTCCAGGATCATTTCCTGTGAGATCCAGCTCTATCAGGTGTGAAGGGTTTGATCTCAGAGCTGAAGCCAGAGCTTTATACCCTTCTTCACTGATACTACAGTTTGAAAGTCTACAACAGAAATGAAACATTCAACGGATTAATCAGCTATTCTAGGAATTACCTCAATATTATTTATTATTAATGTGGAATATATTTTGTTCTTTGTACAATAAATTGCAAAATAAATTCAAAAAGTGAACACAAAAGGCACAGAGACAACTTACCAGAGAATCTCCAGTTTACAGTCACTTATAGGGTTTCAAGTATGTAAAACTCTACAGGTGTGAAAGTCTTATCGGACTTTCAACCTTAAAATTGTTGAATAACAAGAAAGTGAAAGTACTGAAATGCCCTAATTAAATCCACACTTAAAACCCAATGAAATGCTGTTGGACCTGGAATGTACTGTTAATGCAGGAATTAAAGCCTACAATTTTCATTGAGCTGAAGCAGGTTCTGTGGCAGATTAACCAACTCCAAGTTGACAGATGGATCTGCATTTTGACTCAACACTAGGGATTGTCACATAACTTACTTCAGTATCTCCAATTTGCAATTGACACTCTTCAGTCCAGTGCAGAGCAGCTTCACTCCTGAATCCTGCAGATTATTATGGCTTATGTTCAGCTCTTTCAGATTTGTATCTGATCCAAGAACTATAGACAGAGCTGGACAGCTTTTGTCTGTTAAGTGACAATCATTTAGCCTACAAGGGAAAATAAATCATATCACAGAACTAGATACATGTAATATATTTGCTAAATACAAAGATTACATTTATACCAATTATTTTAATATGAACAGTAAATGTGATGCGATCTGGGAAAACTCTGGGATGTCGAGCTGGTACATTTTCAGTAAGGTCTAAAAATAGATAGAATGTCAGTTTTTTTGTCAAAATTATTCTATAACATCTTGTCTATCATCTCTGAATATATCTTAGCAAAATTCACTAGTTTAGTGCAGAAAAAAGCGATTTATAGTGGCAAGCTGAAAAGACTGTGTCTTCTCTTTAAGAACACACGGCGGAGGTTTTAAAAAAAATAACAAAAAAAATGTAAAAAAATTTTAAAAAAAATCGCCCATAGCTCTCCTTCTCTTAACACTACAAAGACAGTTCACCTATTAAAATAAACCACATAACATAATAAAGATATATCAATGTGCATTTTGTGTAAACTACACCGGCACGCAAGTTTTTATTTATTTTATCCAACATTATCGTGAGATGCGGAGCACAAGAGAACAACAGAGTCTGAAGAAGATGCTCGCTTGAAAGATCTTGCTCGCCTCCCAATCGTCCAATTTCAAAACGGTTTACACAGGATGAATTTTGAGTTTGTAAGCTTTCGAATGATAACTAATCTATGATGATTACTAAAATTTGTGATATATTGTGAAGAGCGCCAATCGTCCAGCTAGCAGGACGTGACAGTTAGTGATCAGCCGACTTCATATAACCATAACTTTTGTTACAGACAAACGATGAAAGAAATAAAAACTGATTTCAAAAGGGCTTGGAGCCAGCTTTAATATGGTAACTTGTCAAATATCAAAACCTGTAAAATGTAAAATTTCACCATGTGGTGGGTTTTCCCAGATCGCATCACAAATATTCAGTAGTGTGATCTGCAATGACTTTACTCTTCAACATTTTTTTTTACATTTTAGTGTCACGACCACCAGCTGGAGTGCCCTGGATATCAACCAGAGCGCACCCTAGTCCATTGCTATTCTATAATGAACTGCCTAATTGCTTTCAGCTATTGCTCATTAACTTAAGCCCAGTCTATATAAACCACAGAATCCTTCCAGGGCACTGACACATTTGCTCCTTAAAGTCCTACAATGTACTGTGAAAACCAAAGAGTGTTGATGCTCACTATGTTCCCCTAACATATGTTCTGGTTCTTATGGTGGCTAGTCCAGTGCTCATAGCACTTTCCAGTCCAGTGGTCCCAAGATCAGAGCCTCCAGTCGTCATGGCTGACATCCCAGAGGCTCCAGCTGTCATGCCCACTACGCCAAAGCCTTCAGCTGTCATGGCCTCCACGAAAAAACCTTCAGCCATCATGACTGGCGTGCCAGAGTCTTCAGCCATCATGGACACCATGCCAGAGTCTCCAGTCATCATGGATGCCACACCAGAGTTTCCAGCCATCATGAACATTGCACCTGAAGCTACCAAGTCAGTCCCTAGGTGTTTGAGACCAGCTCCCTCTTTGGTGGACACACTGCTGATGTCTGTGCGAGCAACTGACATATCTGTGGTGGCATCTAGTCTAGAGTTCCCAGAGGTTCTTCCACCATCAATTGTACTCCCTGTTACAGTGATGGCCATCCTGTATATCTGTGCTGCATACATTTCTCCAGAGGCTGCAGCACCTGATCTAGTGTTGCCTGAGGCGGCAGTGTCTGCTCATGAACTCTCTGTTTTCCCTGATACAACCACAGCGGTCGCTTCAGTCTTGTCTGCCCTGTTGTGTTGGTCTTCTGCTTCTCCTTGGGGTCTTCAGTCATGTCTGCCTGACTGTGGTGTTCATCTGCTCTGCCATGGTGGTCTTCAGCTCCACTGAGATTATATTCTCTCTCATCAGCTACACCCTGGCCACCTGCCCAGCCTGCTCCGCCCTGGCCACTTGCCCAGCTGGCTCTGCCCTGGTCATCTACTCTGCCTGCTCCGCCCTGGCTCCCCGATCTGCCTCAGTCTCCAGTACTGCTTCCACTCCACAGTCCTGGCCCTCTGTTCAACCTCCTGGTCCGCCTCCGCTCCACCTCCCTTCAGGATTTTTGCTTATTTAAAACCTGTGTATCTACTCACTTTTTGTGAAGACTTGTATGTATTTACTCAGCATTTCTGAACACTCTTCTGGTTTCCTGTTCCATGGTTTTGAATCTTTGCCTGTTTTCTGGATTAGCCTGTTTGCCTGAGTTTCCTGTTATTAAATGCTGCATTTGGACTCCTAACCTTGTGTCTCAGAGCAATTTGTAACAATTAGAATTCTACTGATTCAGTGACACATTTCCTAGATAAAAAGACACTAGCATGCTTGGGGCAAAGCCGACTTTATTTTTTAAGGAGGCTGAGGACATTTAACATCTGCCAACCCTTGCTCTGCAGGGTCTATCACACAGTGGTGGCTAGTGCTGTGTTTTTCGCTGTGGCATGCTGGGGAGAGGGAGTTTACACAGCAGACAGAAACAGAGTTGACAAGCTCATCAGGAAGGCCAGCTCAGTGGTTGGGGCTGAACTTGAGACGGTCCAGCAGGTGGCAGGGACCAGAGCATTTAACAAACTAGGCTCAATACTGGACAACCCCGCACACCCTCTCCACTCCCTGAAGGTGATAAACAGAAGCACCTTCAGTCAAAGACTGATTGCACCAGTATGCAAGACGGAGCGGTACAGGAAATCCTTTATACCAGCTGCTATAAGACTCTACAACGCACAAAAATAACCGTTGTCTCTTTTATGCATAGTTTGCTATAGTAGTCTGTTATATATATATATATTTAACTTAATAGGTCAGGATAAAACTGAACTAATATGTGGTGTTATGTCTGTCATGAAGCTGCTGTGACACTGTAATTTCCTGTTAAAGGATCAATAAAGAACCTACTACTACTAAAATTTAAGGTTGAAAAGTGCTGCTCTATTATCATGATGAGTGTCTTAATGTGGAGAATTAATGTTTTGAGCATTTGAGTTTAAGTAAGAGTATATGTCCTTCATAGCAGAAGGAACAATACGTTTTATGATAACATTATGTGCTTCTTCCGCAGCTAACTGTGAAGCTTGTTTTGCTGAAAACAGAAATATCTACATAAAACATACATGTAAATATAATACAATATTAGGATTACACTACTTCTAATGGACTGCATTATTTAAACAAAAAGATAAATAAAATATCTAATAATTTAACCATAAAGGAGTTATACACTTATTTATTGGTATATGGTTATATCACTATAGATTAGAGGTTTCAAGACACACTTAAGATCAAAGACAAAAAAAAGAAAGAAAAAAGAATAATGTAAATAATGCATTTTTAAAATTAAAGTAAAACATGAAAAAAATGAAATTACTTACAGAGCTCTTTTGGAGGTTTTGATCAGTGCTGATAATCTAATGAGACACTCGTCTGATTTCTTGAATTTCTGAAGATCAAACTCCTCCATCTCCTCCTCTGATGTCAACAACACAAAGGCCAAAGCAGACCACTGGGCAGGTGAAAGGTCAGCAGATGAGAGACTTCCTTCTCTAAGGTGAGTCTGAATCTCTTTCACCAGACTTTGATCATTCAGTTCATTCAGACAGTAGAACAGATTGATGGATCTCTCTGGAGACAGATTATCCTCTAATTTCTGCTTAATGTACTGAACTACTGCTTTTTTGCTCTGGTCAATGCCATTTTCCTTTTTTAACAGACCTCGTAAGAGTAGTCGATTGGACTGGAGTGACAAACCGAGAAGGAAGCGAAGGAAAAGGTCCAGGTGTCCATTATCACTCTCGAGTGCCTTGTCCACTGCAGTCTTGAGCAAATCAAACATGGTTTCATTTTTGTTTTCCTGTTCTGTAGACTCATGAACAAACACACTTTTATTGTTGGTGTCTAGAAACAGATGTGCATAAAGAGCTGCAATAAACTCTTGAATGCTCAAGTGAACAAAGCAGTACATGGTACCAAAAATGATCCCTTTTTCCTCTTTAAAGATCTGGGTACACATGCCTGAATACACTGATGCCCTATACATGTCAATACCACAAGCTTCTAGGTCTGAATCATAGAAGATCAGGTTGTTTCTTTCCAGCTCATGAAATGCCAGTTTTCCAAGTGAAAGGATGGCATCTTTATCCCAGGAAACATCTGGTGTGTATTCTCCATCATACTTTCGTCTGCTCTGCTGGATCTGAAAGCGGAGAAAGTGTGTGTACATCTGTGTCAGTGTCTTGGGAGTGTCTTCAGTATTTGATTGCTGCAGTGTTTTGGAGGCGTCATCAACCTGATTGTTTTTCATTTCATTTATTTTCTCCTCAAAAATATTCTGGAGAACAGTGGCTGATATCCAGCAGAAGACTGGGATGTGGCACATGATAAAGAGACTCTTTGATTTTTTTATGTGATCAATGATTTCTTTGGCCTGATTCTTATCTGTGAATCTTTTATTGAAGTACTCTTCCTTTTGTGCATCATTGAATCCTCTGACTTCTGTCACCCGGTCGATACAGTCAGGAGGAATCTTACTGGCAGCTGCTGGTCTGGTGGTGATCCAGATGAGAGCAGAAGGAAGTAGATTTCCCTTGATGAGGTTTGTCAGAAGAACATCCAGAGAGGTTGGTGACGATACATCACGCCACATCTCATTACCCTCAAAGTTAAGAGGAAGGCGACATTCATCCAATCCATCAAGGATGAACAGGACTTTGAATTTATTACTTCTTGTAAGGTTAAGTCTTTTTGTCTCTGGGAAAAACTGACTTATAAGATCTGTCAAGCTTCGTGTTTCTTTCTCTTTTAAGTTTAACTCTCTGAATGGAAGAGGAAATATGCAGTTGATATCTAGATTTTCTTTTCCTTCAGCCCAGTCCAGAATAAACTTTTGCACAGAGATGGATTTTCCGATACCAGCAACACCCTTTGTCATTACAGTTCTGATCTCCTTGTCTTGTTCAGGTGCTTCAAACAATTTTTTGCATTCAACCTGTATCTCTTGTGATTCTTGATGCCTGGAAGCAACTTCAATCTGTCTTACCTCATGTTCAGTATTGATCTGTTCACTACAACCCTGAGTGATATAAAGATCTGTGTAGATGCTGTTTAGAAGAGTGGAGTCACCATGCTTTGCAATTCCTTCAAACACACATTGATACTTCTTCTTTAGGCTATATTTTAGTGGATGAATGAATACCAGCTCATCTAAACACCAGAAAAAAATACTCATTTTTATCTGAATTTTTTCCAGTACATTTTATAAATGAAAATATGAAAGATGGTTATAAGTCTCTTACCTTCTAGAGCACCAGCAGCTTCATCTTGCTTCATCTCTTTCAGGAAGTAGAGTGCCAGATCAAGAGCTGCTTCCTTGATACCCCATCTATCCTCATTATAGTCCTTTATTAAGTATTGTGTCTTCTCCTTTTGTAATATTTTCTCAAACTTTTTCAGTTCGTTTTGCAGAAATGTTATTATTTTGCCCTCAAGTTCCTACAAAACAAGAAAAAGGAGAAGCAATTAGTCAGTGGAGACATCGGTAGCTCTCTTTGTTTCCTGCTTTCTATTTTCTACTTTCATTATAATTATATAATAATTATACAATATAATAATAATTATAATAATAGCTATTGACTATAAAGAAGCTTTTTTATTTGTTTTGCTCCTTACTGCACTTAAGTGGCAAATTGTCTCGCAGTAGTTTCGATTTCAGTCATTTGTGTATAATAGGCTTTTGGTGTGGTAATCGTTAAGGCGTTCACATCTGTAAAAGTTGATAAGCTGTATATTTATTTGGTATCCGTTCCACTCCAGTGGAAACCCTCATGTTCAGCCTCCTTGTGTGAAGACCAACTCAGCTAAAGACCTGAGAGTTTACCTGCGCAAGTCCACCTAGTAAGGACACAGACAAGGCACTAAAAGAGTCTCTCTTTTCCATTTGTACTTCCATATATTTCCACCCTCTTTTCCCACATTTAACATGCGCTTACAGTACATTAATGTTGTCTCTCAACAACACAAGCAGAAGGCAATTCAATCATGATAACCTGCAAACTATCAGCACCTCTTAAAGTGCACCTGTCTCTATTCCTTTGGATCTCTGGAATTGTCAGTTAGCTGTCAATAAAGCTCAAGTTCATTCCGGCCTTTGCTACTCAGTCAACTCTTAGTATCTTAGACTTGACTGAAACCTGGATTCATCCAGAGGATAAAGCAACCTCTGCTACTCTCTCTAACAACTTTTCCTTCTCTTACAACCCCGGTCAGTTTGGGAAGGGTTGGGAGTACCAGTAATTTATTTTCTAATAACGTCTAGGTTACGTATGTAACCCCTATAACCTGTTACGTCCAAAGTGATCTGACGAATTGAGATCTTGCCGGAGAGACCAATGAACTTCAAGTGTAACTAAATGAGCCAATGTACAAGATTTGAATTGCATACTCCACTGTGCAGCGCAAGTATAAATATGGAAGCGCGTGCAGCGCACACTCAGACATTCGATGTTACGTCAGAAGGGATCTAAGGAATGGCAGCCTGTATGGCACCCCACTATTGCTGCCCCTTCCAGCGCTCCGTGTAAGCCACCTGATCCCCCCACACCTACTAGGGTGGAAGATGGGACAGGGATTATGCAGAGAAGGTACATTAACTGCTGTTCTGTTTGACACATACATTAAGACTATGGATAAAACTGGAAGCCTGCAGCTCCACATACACTATATTGCCATTCCTCTTCTGGGAAGGCTTTCCACAAGGTTTAGGAGGGTCTTTTTTGGAATTTTTGACCATTCTTCAAGAAGCACATTTGTGAGGTCAGGCACTGATGTTGGATGGGAAGGCCTGGCTTGCAGTCTCTAATTCATACCAAAGGTGTTCTATTGGGTTGAGATCAGGACTCCCACCAATCTCGCTCATCCATGTCTTTGTGCATTGGTGCAGTCATGTTCCCACAAAGTTGAGCATGGAATTGTTCAAAATGTATTGGTATGCTGAAGCATTAAGAGTTACTTTCACTGGAACTAATGGATCAAGCCCAACCCTTGAAAAACAACCCCACACCATAATCCCCCCTCCACCAAACATTACACTTGACACAATGCAGTCAGGCAAGTACCATTCTCCTAGCAACCGCCAAACCTAGATTCGTCCATCGGATTACCAGACAGAGAAGCGTGGTTTGTCACTCCAGAGAACATGTCTCCAATGCTCTAGAGTCAAGTGATGGCATGCTTTACACCACTGCTTTGCATTGCACTTGGTGATGTAAGGATTGGATGCAGCTGCACCACCTGGATTAGATCACCTAGGTCCTCCGCACACCATCTAGAGACCAGAGGTGGAGATTCCAGAAGTTTGGAGAAAGCAGGTGCTTCCTCAGAGAAATGCACCAGGGAGGGGCTGTCATGATGAGCATCAGTTCTGGGAACCAGGTCTAGTTGGGCCAATAGGGCCGAACCGCTGAATCGGAGTAAAATATTCGTAAAGGTTTTGAAGCTTCATGAAGCAGTGCTTCAACAAAGTATTGAGCAAAGGTAGTGAATACTGATGTACATGTGATTTTTTTTTTTATAAATTTGCAAAGATTTCAAACAAACTTTTTTCACATTGTCATTATGGGTTATTGTTTGTAGAATTTTGAGGAAAATAATTAATTTAATCCATTTTGGAATAAGGCTGTAACAGGGGCGTAGCCACGGGTGTGCCAGGGTGTGCCGGTGCCACCCACAGTGGCAGCTGGCACACCTAAAAATGGATGCAGAATTATTTTTTATAGTCTCAATACATTTTTTTTTACTAAACTTGGGCTATTGTTGTTTATTTAGAATATATATATTTAAATCAACCCTTTCACGCGCAAGTTAAAAATATTTTTAACTGACCCCTTGTTTCCATGGCGACGCGTCATGATTGTCACGTGACACACCGCAGCCACAATAACTAACAGACGTATCGCTATTCGTTTTTCCTTTTTTATTAAAAATATTCACAAACTTGCTTACCATGTCAACTATCTGATATTCCGATTCTTCGTTTAAAAACCTTTATAAATGATCTTGATCTATAACGAGATGAGCGCTGCAGTTCAGAGAGTCCTGTCAGCCGGATTTACAGCACCTGAACTCCACAGTTTCTCCCGAAATACATGAAAGTAAGTGACTGTTGAACTGGGAGAAGAATAGAGTAAACTTTATAGTTCCGCTATGTGTGTCTGACATATGAATAAAACATGTCGGCAAATTACATTTGAATAGATTGTTTCAGCTGCTTCCATAGACATCACGGTGTATTTTACAAACTACAAATGTATTGTTTTACTAGTACTTATGTGTATTTAAATGTCTGAAACATAAAATAAACATTATGTGGTTGAAAACACTGCATATTAGCTGTGATATGACAAGCGCTGAGCGCGTCCGTCTCTGGCTCAGCGCCAGCCAACGCGCGAAAGCAGTTTGAATCTGGCAGTTCTGTGACGTCACTGAACATTCTAACTCATACTCTCAGGGGCACAGAAATAAGAATCCAATATATGGTGCCATAACGCTCAAAATGTTAAAATGTAATTTACAGTTAAAATTATTTTCGTTAAAAAAATATCTGCCGACATTCGGACTGCCAACCAATCAGCAAACAGCAGCTGACTGTGACCCAAGCAGCTCCCCAGAGATGTTTGCCGCGCATATAAACAGAGAATTTTTTCAGGCACTATGTTATGACTAAATAATTGCCAATCCTGAGTGTAATGTATAGTTATATTTGATATAGTTTTATGGTTATGTGGGGCATGGTTATATGGTTATGGTTAATAATTTTGCACAGTAATCTGACAATAAAAGTGGCACACCCAGATTTTCAGATGCACACCCAGAGTCTCTTTTCTGGCTACGCTACTGGGCTGTAACATAACAAAATGTGGAAAATTGAAGTGCAGTGAATACTTTCCGGATGCACTGTATATAGCCGCTCTGGAGAAAACAGTGATGTCAACGTCCAGCTCAGTTCAGGTCTCATATAATGCCGTCAATGCAGGCAGATCAATAATATTGTTGAATATTAAATTAAATGTAATATTAAGTATTAAATAACTAAGCAAGCCAAAAGCCAAAGGCGAAAAAGGTGGTAAAGTCGACAGTGGCAAGGAACCAAAACTCCATCAGGTGACAGGATGGAGAAAAAAACCTTGGGAGAAACCAGGCTCAGTCGGGGGACAGTTCTCCTCTGTGTACACTGCGACAGTGTATGATTATGATTCAGACAGCATTAAAGGTCAGAAGTCAGATTGTATCAGAACATTCAGAATATTTATCTAGTTCCAACTGGTTGAAGATTGGAGTCATCACAACGGTATGGAGACGGGTTTGTTGAGGATCAGTGCCCATGGCTCTCGTGTCGATGAGGCTTTCACAGGGGAGAGTCTAGTTGACACAATCTCTGTTGACACTTCAGGGATGTGTTGTGGTCATGTCTAGGCAAAGGTCTTTCGTCTGATCTGGATATGGCAGTGCTACTGCAACACGCATCACCGCAGATGAGTATGAGTAGTATATCTTTAGCAAGTCAATGTGCAAACTGCCTCAAATGATACTGAGGTTAAGTTGCAGACGCTCAAAACACAATCATCTTCATTAAAAGTAATGAGACTAAATTATCTCACTAGTGCTAATGCCGGTCTCTTTCCTATTGCGGTCTTTGATCTTGAAATGATCGGATGATAAATAAAATACAGGTCTTATCTGTTGCTTTTGTTGACATGAAATGTGAAGTTTGCATATAGTGCGGGAAGATCGGATTTATATTCATTTTGCGGACGCACATTTATGCGGCCAAGTGTAAATGTAAACGTTTTACCAAAGAAATCAGGTACATATCTGATCAGAGAAAACGCATGAACTAACCAGATGTAAAGCTGTGCTGAAGGCACGCCAGTTGCTACTGGTGGTGGTGGAGTTAAAGAATGAATATTAAAGAATATAAAATATAAAAGGAGAAGACTAAAATTGGCCCAATGCCGGCCCATGTGTGATCTATGGCTTGAAAATTGGCCCAAAGCCTGGCCCTAGGAGCATAAATATAAGTCAGGGCCCATCAGGCTCAGACTGAAATGCAGGGCTCTAATCCTGAGGACACATAGCTCTATTTTTATTTTTATTTTTATTTTTATTTTTATTTTTATTTTTATTTTTATTTTTATTTTTATTTTTATTTTTATTTTTATTTTCCACATGATGATCCAATGGTAGCTGCCCAAATCTTAGACTGTCTGGTGGACATCTCGGCATGGATGAAAGAACATCACCTGCAGCTCAACCTGGCAAAGACTGAGCTTCTTGTCTTCCCAGGCAAATTTCACCATTCAGCTAGGTTCATCAACAGTCATAAAATCTAGTTTTACCAGAAATCTTGGGAGTAATCTTTGATGACCAGCTGACCTTCAAAGAGCAAAATGCAAAGACAGCTTGATCATGCAGCTTTGTACTGCACACCAGGAAGATCAGATACATGTATTCTCTATTCTTTCACTTTTCCTTAATCCCTCCCTGCTCTAGTTTGAACATTTCTGAACAATGCCTGAAACTGTGCTTTATGGGCACTTCTCTTTTTGATGAATCACTTGTATTCCTCATTTGGAAAAAAGTGTCTGCTAAATGAATAAATGTAAATGTAAAAAAAAAGAGAGAGACAACAACATAAAATAACCAAATCTTAAATCCATTTGGTCAAAACTATTTAATCAGTTTATTAGCTTTCATTCCTTCATTCAAATTCTAATGGGCTCTTAAAAGGAAAAGTAATTGAAAGTAATTGAATTGAAAAACTTTGTTCAATAATCTATTTGTTTGTTATAATATACATTTTAATTAGAAAATGTGTTTTTCCTACCTGGAAGATCTGCAGAAGATTGTCTTTGAAATAATTTTTGTTCCTTTCAGTCTGACGGTCTGAATCGTATGTTCCATACTGTATCCTGTTAACAAATAAAATACTGAATTTCCAGGCAAAATATTAGAGAAATATCCTGCATTCGCTATACATTGTTTAAGTATATAATCTGGGTACTTCTTTTTTTCTTTAGCTCATGGTAATGCATTGTGGTACTGACTAGGGCTGCATAAAATAAATAAAATCGCAAACACTTTATGGCTTGGTACAATTATCGTCGGGATTGACCAATATCATTTTTTCGATACCGACAAAATTTGTTGGTACTTGCCGACACCGCTACCTGTATTTTCACTGCATTTGTAATTTTTAAATGTACTGGGTAGAGAAACCAAAAGAATATGAATCATGTTAGTTGGCTTAATTTGTTCAGCAAATTTACATTTCCTTCAGTTATTTTGATGGTTAAAAAGCCTGCTAAAATGTATTGTATGAGCTTTTTTTTTACTTTCACTATTCATTCTATTGCTCTATCATATTTTATCTTTCAAAATATAAGACAGCACATTTTTAGAGCTACTCCAGCAGGACTCAATTGTTTAGACACCAGTGAAATATCACAATTCTCTTTTACAATTTAGATAAAACAAAAACTATTAGCCTAATTAAACACAAGTAAGCAGTCAGTAATAAAATATGAACATATAATCAAATTACAAATAAATAAATATAATAGAACAAATTAATCAAATGTGAAATATCACTGCATATTCTTCACTGTATAAATTAAATATGGATCTTTATTAAGTAACAAAAGGTATTTAGTCAAGAGCAGAGAGTGATTTCTTTACAGATTTATTAGACTGCTGTCCCTTTAAGACCGAATGCACGGGTCCAATATGAATATACTGTCTACGTTCACTTGAAATAAAACTGACTATATTTACTAGGATACTCGCCAAAACTGTTTTTTTTTATATATATATAAATTTGCTTGAATTCGTCCGTACAAGTGCAAGACATGAAAGAGAATTAAATTCAGCATTCTCGCGCTGTCTCAGAGACAGTTTTTTGGGCCACGCTTTGGATGTTTGCATTCATGAAACTTCTTGGCCTGCAAACGTCCTGTAATAATATAGGCAACCACTTGTTATACATAAATCATCAGCTCGTGCACCACAGCTATATAGGCGTTACTATGTTCCGTTTAATATTCCACTAATAAGATACATTTACTTTCCGGTGCATCCCTAAATTATCGACCTGCAAAAGGCTGTGATTTAATTAAATTACTACAAAGTCTGATGCACTGCATGTTTCAGAGTTAAACAGAGCACTGTTTTAATTTACATGTGTGCAGCTTATCAGTGGCGACGCTAGGACTAATTATTCGGGGCTCGAGCCTGAAAAGGTAATCAAAACTGACTTTTTTTTTGTGACCAAAATGTGAAAAATCTCTCTAAATGATCATCCATGACATTCTTTTAACTATAAGCGAACCCAATTTGTCTAGATCTGTAGTATTATTTCCTTTGTATAACAAGCTTGTCTTAATGTTTTAAATTATATAGATTATATTGTATTTTTGTTGCGAGTGTGAACTGCTCAAAGTCTCGCAGGCGTGTGATTTAGTCAGCTTGATTAACATTATTTAACATTATTTGTATTATTTAATACTGTATGTTTTTTGTTAATCACAGAAACCATAAGCTAAATTTATAAGTGTACATATATATTAATAAAATGTATAAGTAGGCCTATATATATATATATATATATACAGGGTGGGCCATTTATATGGATACACCGTAGTGGCATGGGAGTGGTTGGTGATATTGAGGTTCTGTTTGTGGCACATTAGTATATGTCATGGTCACCACCCATCTTGAGGAGTTTGCCCCCTCACATGTACTGGTGTGCCACAAACGGGACTTTGGTGTCACCAGCCATTCCCATGTTGTTGCGGTGTATCCATATAAATGGCCCACCCTATATATATATATATATATATATATATATATATATATATATATATATATATATATATATATATTTGTATGGTCCTCGAATGTGTTTGTATATTTCACCAGTATCAGCCCTGGGACTTTTCACTGTTTGTATCACTCCGCTTGTCTGTGTTTGTGTGACTTGCATCATTAAGCCAGTTGGTGGTGACAAGTGACTGTCTGAGTGAACAATTGAACATTAATTGAACTTATTAGTCTAAAAACATTGACTAATTTAGGAAAGAAACAAGTAGCTGAAACCAATCTTTAATGCTAATATAAATTGCTTTTGCCTTTGGACACAAAAAGATTGCACTGGCGTTTGATTGAAATGTAACATCTATAGAAAAAATCCTTGAAAGATTTCTCATTTAAGGGCATTCCTGTTTGGAATATGTGATTGCAGATTATTTATGCTTATTGTTGCAATACATTTCCACTTTTTAGTGTGGATCATTAATCGCAACATTTATCCTCATTCTCATTTTTAAGAATCTGTTATCTGCTTGACAAATAATGAATGCTACAGCCCACTGACATGCTTTTTAAACTATTGTTATCCAAACACCTTGAAATGGACACATGTAGGTCCGAGAAATCCAAATTTTCTCGGGAGAGCATACCCCTCAATCCCCCCAACTAACTGACATTTGAATGTGTGTCTCTGTGTGGTAATGTGGGCTGGTGTGACAGAAAAAATGCTCCCTAGTGGCTGCATGTGTAACTACAATATGTTATTGGAAAGAAACTCCAGACTGAGTTCTATAAAGAGTAAAGAAGCTTACAAACACATGTTCTGTAATTTAGTAAATTTCTATCAAATACACCATATATTTATCCATTAATAATGGAGAATTTTGCTAACACAGCAATGCAAAGTAAAACACACGAAATACCTTTCAGTAGCTGGTGTTGGTTTCTCACTTAATCTAAGTGGACTATCCATTGAGTGGTCGCTCTTCACAGACACACAGCTGAATACACCAGAGTCTGATATTTCACTAATGACACAAAGAACAGAGAAAAGAAAACCATCAGTGTCATTTTTCAAGAGATTGAAAGCAATTAAATACAGCTATTAGGGGTGTAACAGTAGGCCTACACGTATTCGTACCGAACTGTTTTGGTACAGGACTTCCGGTACTGTGCACATGTGTACAAAGAGTTAACAGTAGGCTTGTTTTATCTGCGGATGATACTTTGAAATTCAAGTTCTCACACCAACATATTAAGTATTATGTACATTTCATCACGAAATTCAAACAATGAATGTGGTTTTGACGCCGTTTAATGTGGCATGAGCTGCGTGACAGATCACTGTATAGGCGCCGCAGTTCAAGCTGCAGCGTGATCATCTCTTAAAGTTCCTCTTAAATAGTTACTTACAGAATAAACAAATGAACATCTGAACATCTGAATGTATGTTGAAGGATACATTACAACTTACTGAATCATAGTGTAATCGCTCAATCAGTGTTTCAATGGCAAACAGACATCGGTAAAATAGCTTAACAATATGTCATGTAGTATATTACATTTACCTCAGGAAAGTTACTCAGTGTACACAGCTTGTTAGTTCACTAGAGAAATTAACTCTTTTGCTAAATATATGCATTATATTAGCCCATACAATCATTATTTTACTTACCAGTTAGTGAAGTCTTGATTATTTAATAGCCTAAATGTTTAAATAAATCTGTCATGAAAATTACATCCAATGGGTCTCATTCATGAAACACGAGCAGAACGAATTTTTGTGTAAATCGTGTGTAAAGTGGTTCTGGCGTAAATTTTCGGATTCATTAAAATGTTCGTATTTTCCAAATGTTAGTTGGTACGAAAGAAATCTACACCTGCTCCCAGCCACGCGTAAATAGTGCGTTTAACATCCGAATGTTTTGCTCATTAATAAGGCTGCATTTTAATTCACCTTAATCGGGTACATATTTACACAGCATTTTGAAAAAATATTATATAGGCCTATAGTAATTACATACGTTTTTTCTTTTTACTTTTATTACGAGAGCCAGTAATAGCATCTGCAAACGGAACACAAGTCCGCAAGTTTTTTTTTTTATAGTTTTTTTTTATATATATATTCAAGCTGTTTATTCATTTTTCTTTTTTTCTTCTTCTTTTTTTTTACAAGTCCGCAAGTCACAAGTGTTGCAGTCAAGCTTCATGTCGAACCATTTTCTTTTCACTTCTGGGACTGTTCGATTAACAGATGAAACTCCATTAACTGCATCTGTAATATGCTGCCAAGCATTTTTACCTAAAAAGTCCCCTTTTTTTTAGGACCTGATACGCCACTATGTAGCCTACGCTTGAAAATAAAATGTGGCGTTTTGAATGAACTTCTGATAATAAAACTTCAATTTCTGCATCTGAGAAATTTCTCTTCTTCATTTGCTTTTGAGAAGACATGTTGAAATCCTTCGTTTGGTGACATAATATGATGCCCATATATAGTTGTCAGTTGGTTTTAATGGGCGGGATTTTTGGTAATTGAGAGAATGAGCGTGCACGCGCGTCCCATTTACGACTGATTGGAATTCATTAACACACACACACATTTCACTATCAAATCTGACGTTTACGAAGTATTTGTGAATCAGGAGAAGAATTTTCAGGAATGTCTCTTTACGCGCAAATCACTCACATATTTACTCGTATATTTACGAATGTTTCATGAATGAGACCCAATGTGTATAAAAAATTTTTATTTCAACAACGAATTGGAGAAAACATAATTTTATGAGTTAGAAGTTTTAAATTCAAAAACTGCCTTATGTGCAGTTTACATGTTTGCATACAATGTGTTATTCGAGTGGTGATTATTATATCTAAAAATAAATATTTTTTTGTGCATACTTGTTTCCCCAATTTTTTTATTAAATTAGTATTTAGTATTTATTATATAATTATAATTATATTTTTATAAATAGCAACTGAATTTTTTGGCTAATAGTTTGGGCTCTTGTTAACCTTTAATATTATAGTAATGTGCAAGTAGGGCTCCCATATAGTTTACAGCATTAGAGCTATTTTTATATCCTTAAGAAACTTTTAGTTATAACTGAATTCATTCCACAATTTGAAATCAGACACAATTTGTTCAGTAAACCACTGTTTAATGAAAAAAAGAAGCAATTTTATGTTTAGTTTTCTCCCCCCTGCTGTACCGAACCCATACCGAACCGTGACTTCAAAAAGGTATGTACCGAACCGTCGGTTTTGTGTACCGTTACACCCCTAAAAGGTATGCATTCGTCTGTACTAAATTCTGTATATTTCCAGGTTTGAATCTGATTTTGAATCCCAGATTTTTATTTTGTATATAATATTAAAATACATTTTTTGTTCCTTTGTCTACACAACGTTGTCGATAATGTTGGAGAAACACATCTTCTAGTACTGTAGATGCAGTTATTAACTATATTGAAGCTACTGTGTAAATATGTTATCAGAAAGAAGCTCCAGGCTGAGTTCAATACAGAGTAAAGCTTACAATACAGCCAATGGGCAAAAGTTTCGAGAATGACACAAATATAAATTTTCACAAAGTCAGCTGCCTCAGTTTTTATGATGGCAATTTGCATATACTCCAGAATGTTATAAAGAGTGATCAGATGAATTGCAATTAATTTCAAAGTCCCTCTTTGCTATGAAAATTAACTTAATACCCTCCGAAGTTCCATTGCATTTCAGCCCTGGCACAAAAGGAATGCTATTCGAATGACCGTGCTTCCCTCCCTCATGTCCCCCTGAGACGAGAGATTTCTGTATTTTTTGTCTGGAAAAAAATCCTCAGATGACGCAAAAATCTTAATTTTGTGTAATCGGAGGCTTTTCTGGCCAGAGGCTAGAGACTAGAGGTCGACCGATAGTGGATTTTACCGATACCGATATTTAGGTTTGACCGTACATGCCGGTAACCGATTATTCAACTGATATTTTTTAAAATGGATACTGGATTAAAAACAAACATAACACTCCTAGGAAAACAGTGCTGAACTGAAATGTGCTAAATGAAATAAATATATAAATATGAATATATTAAAATGAGAAGTTCTACAGAACGAAAAATTATTTAAAAATTAAAATATTACAGGTCAAATGTCTGTTTCTTTAGGTATAACCTAGAAACATGTAAATTTATAGGTAATACTTTGCAAGTCCCTTATTTGTTAACAAGGATGTATTATAGCTTTCATGAACTATATGCATTTTCAATATACAATATAAATTTTTACTGCATGTATTCATATTTGAGCAATACATTTGTACCTTGAACACTCATGTTAGTTCATAGTACTTTAAGGTAATAACAGATCAAATTCAAATTAAAACTCAATTTAAAATGTATTACTAAATGTTGAAATTAACAGACTAACAGTGAATAATACTTCTACAGCACTTATTAACCTTAGATAATACTAAAAATTGAATCTTATTGTAAAGTGTTACCATTTCATATAAATCCAAAGAGTCATGCTTAAAGATGGCCATATTTAAATTACTTTTTTTCACTTGCCTTTAATAAATAATCATTTGTGCCATGCATTTTAGGAATAAATTTTTTAGAATGTTGTCTTCTTTAATTATTTTTCTCCCTTTTCTCCCTGTTTGATGTATGCTTGTTTTGTTTTGTAAAGCACGTTGGTCAGCCTCGGCTGTATAAATGGTGCTATATAAATAAAAATAAACTTTGACATTTGATATTCTCAAAACTTTTGGCCACGGCTGTACATGTTCTGTCATTTAATCACATACAATGGAGAAACTAGCTAACAGCAATATAATGTAAAACACATGAGATACCTTTTGGTAGCTGATGTTGTTTTCTCACTGAAGTTTAGTGATTTTTCAATTGATTGGTCACTCTTCACTGACACAGAGCTGAAAACATCAGAGTCTGATATTTCACTAATGACACAAAGAACAGAGAAAATAATTAAATACAGTATAGCTATGCAATTTTATTTCTCTCTACAATAGATGGTTGTATTTATGTTTGGCTGCCTGTTCTGTCTTTCACTGGTGAATTTATGCATCCTAGTGGCTTCCTGTGTAATAGTATTACTAAAAAAAAAATGAAAAAAAGTCCAGACTAATCTCACAAAAGAGTAAATCAATTTACCAGACATCTCATTCTGTGATTTATTGTTTTATTCAGTAAAGTTATCACATAAAACTTAGTGGGGACATTAACTAACAGAGCAAAGTAATGTGCATTAAATACCTGGAAGATGATGATGTTTTTTTCTCACTGAAGTTCGGTACCTCATCCTTTGAACAGTCACTCTTCATAGACACAGAGCTGGACACAAGTGAGCCTGATCTTTCTCTAATGACACAAATAACAGAGAAAAACTTTACTGATGAACTGAGACTTTATCCTAAAAACTGATCAGGTCAGCTACATTGGAATCTAAACTGGTAAAGTCAAGTGATGCGCTGGTTCGTCACCCTTAACAATATTCACTTCACTAAAAACACATATGGATCTACACTGTACGTGTTTTATTATGTGTAGTGTTTATTTAGTATGTGTAGTTTTTATTGCGCCATTGTGTGCAATTAGCAAGCCCTGTTTGCCATGTATATTTTTATGTTTACATGTTATTAAAGTTTCCACATTATTTACATTTACTATGCACTACATCCAGCTGGTTGTTATCGCAGAATAAACCCCAACTTGAAGCGGATAACACAAAACATTGACATAAGCCAATGACAATTATTATTTACATAATATTTAATTGAAATTGAAAATATTGAAATGATTTGAAGCTCGAATCTCAAATCAAAGCAAGTTTCTAGCAAAGAGTTTTGAGCCAAGACAAAAGAACAAGTTCCAACAACAAAACAAACATTTTAAGAGATAGTGTACAGTCATACTTCTTATTACATGCCTTTTCACCAAATTAATAATAACGTGGACATGAAATACTGATTTTAGTCAAAACTTTCTAAATCTGACCTGTTTATTATGTTATAATCATTTACAATGTACAAAACAATCATCAACATGAACACCACAACAATATTACTTTACGTTTCGTTTGTATGAAACAAGAGAGTGCGAGTCCTCGCTGTAGCACTGTTAAATATATTACTGTATATATGGTCAGCATGATGTGACAGACCATGAATGGTTGAATTGAGGGAATCCTGTGTATGTGACATCTTTGTGATGGTCAAGCAAGTGAGGTAAATGGAAAGCTCTATCTGTCCAAATTTTGTACACACTTGTCAGACAGCTGCGACACATTAAAACAGCTGACCGGTTTGGGAGTGTACTGATGTACAGGAAGAATCATTCAATAAATTGAAACAAATTATTGCCACAGCACCTGTTTTGAAGTGCTACAATCCAGAAGAAGACCTAGTTCTTCAGTGCGACTCCTCTGAAACAGGATTGGATGGAGCACTTCTACTGGCAGGACATCCAGTTGCTTTTTGTAGCAGAGCACTTATGCCTGCGGAAAAGGGGTATGCTAAAATAGCAAAAGAATGCCTGGAAATCCTGTTTGGGATGGAGAAACTACACCAGGACACTGTGGTTCATTCTGACCACAAAACCCTAGAAACAATAAGAAAGCACTTCTTGATGCACGTAAGAGAATGTTTTTGAGACATCAGCGATATGACAACAATGTTGTCTAAGTTCCGGGTTGACTAATGCACCTAGCAGACACCCTCAGCAGAGCGTATTTACAAGAGTATTATGAAGGTAAAAGGATGTCATAAACAATTGCATGTGCAGGGTTTTGTGATTTGTGAAAGTGTACATAAGATTGCAAGTGTAAATTCAATTTGCATGCGC
The DNA here is from genome assembly GCA_021554675.1 of Leuciscus idus. Classification (NCBI taxonomy): domain Eukaryota; kingdom Metazoa; phylum Chordata; class Actinopteri; order Cypriniformes; family Leuciscidae; genus Leuciscus; species Leuciscus idus. The sequence continues at coordinate 21,207,134 of CM038625.1, read as the reverse complement.
AAGAGAAGATTTGTAAAGGTGTAAATCGCCTTTCAAGTGTAAGAAAAAAAAATATTTGCAGCATTTTACTGTTATTCGTAAGTGTAATTCATGTATTGTGAAACTGGATCTTACACTTTTGGCAGGTTTTTTTTCAAGGCAAGACTGGCAGTCCAAATTCGATATTTCGATATCCGATTGAAATCCGATTTAGCAAGTGTGAACAAAGTGTGAATGTAATTTTTACAAACCATATGTGGCGCATTTCTGGAAATCCGTTTCAGTCTGACCGCTCTGATCGGATTTTGTGTGGTTTAAGTGACTTTCTCACGGCACGTATAACATAAACGTCAGACGTTGTATAGGAAACATCCTGAAAGTCACCATAGAAACCAATGCAGACTATGGTCAAAAGTGGGAACTGATTTGTTTTCATTAAACAACAGATCATGTCTCACCACAGTAGACTATTTTTCCAACTTATGGGAAGTAGACTGTCTCACAAACACCAGATCAAGCACAGTGATATAAAAGTTAAAGGGGCCTTTAACTACCATGGGATACCATGGGAATCCAGATAACAGGCCACGGTAGAGCTTACAAGAATTCAAACAGTTCAGCACAGCTTGGGAATTAAGGCATGTAACATGATAACATCATCTCCAGCATATCTGAAAAACAAAGGCAAAGCTGAGCATGCAGTATTCAAGTGCCAGATTCAATGCCAGTCCTGTACAAAACTCATGAGCATGTAAGGCTCGTGCTCGATCAGCCCAAAACCGGCATCCGACCAGCGTGGAAGGTTACTGTCCTTTTCTCGAGGCAAAGTATATTTTGATTAAATGCAATACATATTCTCTCGTTATTTCATCTGACTCCATAAATGAAAAGGTTTTAATGATATCTGTGGATCATTAAATGTGAGCGAATGTTTGACTATTCTTTTTAACTCTTTAATGAAAATAATATCAAAGTCAGTTAGAATAATCAAGGGAAAAAAATGTAGATTAAGATGACTCTCAGGTGAAACTTTCGTCTTAATAGTGCATGAGGGGGAGTTCAAATGTTAATTTCCAGAGAGGTCCTTTGTCCTCTCAGGGTCTGGTCGCTCTTCAACCAGACTGTCCGGCATCTCCTAATTTCTCAATTCTTACAGTTAGCAGAAGAACTCAAGCATCACTGCAGACACAAGTAGACTGTAGACTGTCTCACAGACACCCGGTCAAGCACAGTGATATAAAAGTTAATGGCCCATGGGATTCCAGACACAGTGATCTCTGATAACAGGCCACGGTAGAGCTTACAAGAATTCAAACAGTTCAGCACAGCTTGGGAATTAAGGCATGTAACATGATAAAATCATCTCCAGCATATCTGAAAACCAATGGCAAAGCTGAGCATGCAGTATTCAAGTGCCAGATTCAATGCCAGTCCTGTACAAAGACTCAAGCATCACTGCAGACACAAGACAGTCTCCTGCAGCCAGGTGTGGTAAACAAGGAACTTGCAGTAAAAGACAACCAATGCAAACAGGCCTACCACTACAATAGAGGAGCAAAAGGTCTTTAGGAAGGAGAACAAGTAAGAGTTCAGTTGGACACGACCAGACAGACACCAGCCACCAGCAAACGTGATGTTGTTCACAAAGTTTTTTTTTTTGCATACAGTGACCATAGTTGTGTTTTTACAAAAGGAAGATGTTGGTCAGTAGGTCAGCAGGATGTTATATACAGATATGGTTGAATTGAGAGTCCTGTAAATGTGACGTCATTGAGATGCACAACCATGTGAAGTAAAGTGCTGAGAAGCAAGCATCCTTTATTGTTTGAAACCAGAGACAGAGTGAACCTAGGATATAACAAGCACCAGCATGAAATACTAGCTGGATGAGCGGTCTGTTATACTCCATTTCTATTGATGAAGGAAATAGCATTTTAAGAAAATGTCAGACTTAGGAAAGGATCAAGTATTCCAGAGGGCCACATAATAAATATATTTATCTGTGATAAATGTTCCTGTATATTAAATATTAGACCAGTGTCAAGCTGTTTTTAACCTGCAATAATCTAAAACCATTTATAGGAAGTTCTAAATTGAAGTTTTGCACAGCATTTGTCATGAAAATCATTCTTTGTTGAAAAGGCTGTTCGTTACACACACACAAAAAAAACTTTTTTTTTAAAACTTAAGCAATGTTTAAAATGATTCTCCAAAAACAGACGCAGTCTTACCTCTGTTCCTCTGGAAGACTCATCTCAGAGGAACAGTCTTTTCCCGGGTCCGCTGACATAATGCAGCTAAACTGCCAGTGCAAACAGATCAATCCGCCATTCAGTATGACCTGGAGATGACAATATGTAACTGAGATGAATAACATGATAGTTCAGAGTGATAAATGATGAAAAACTGAGACAAAGCTATTTAAAACAAAATAGGTGACAACTCTAATACAACAAATACATTGCAAATTTGCAATGTATTTCAATCATTATATTTCAACTGTAGCAAATTAGCTCTAAAGAAATATTAATAAGCAATCATAACTTGTTATAATTGATTATGAATATTTGGATCAGTTAATAGAATTGTTCTGTTGTCCTCTGTTGTTGATTTATGGATCTTTGTTTTAAGCATGCTCATTTGCATGTGCAGCTGGATTGGTTGCTGATGAAAAAACTATGAAATGTTTATTACTATTGTAATACTAATATGCTGCACAGCTATCAAAATATCTTATACACGATCATTTCGATCTTCAAATTACCAATTTATAGAGACCAAACATGGTATAGGTGAGGTTACATTGACCGTTGGTTCTATCATACACAGTATCAAAAAATAATAGAATTAAAAGACACTACACAAGACAGTAAATCATTTATGCAGGAAATGTCTGTTTTAAGATCTGATTCTGTCTCCCCTATGGCCTCTGTCTTAATCACATGACCACATTTCCAAAGCAATAAAATCATATTATCTGATGGTCGCCCTGGTGACTGAGGCCTTTTCTGCTCTCTTATCTCTTTGGGGGGAATATTTCATTCCGAAGAGTGGGCTTTAAAGCTTATACTTAAAATAAGCTCTCTTTAAAACTGCAATATTGAAATAAAAAAATAAAATAAAAAATAGTCTTGAACACAGTGTTTATATCCAGTTGCATATACACAGTGTTTATAACAAGACTATTTTTTTTAACTTTTTTAAAAATTATTATTTACTTTCAATATTGCAGTTTTCATACAATTTACACAAATATTTACTCAACTTCTCATTGCCTTGTTGAATTTGAACTCTTTTTCACTTGTCATTACTCATGGTTACGTTCATATCCACTATATATATATATATATATATATATATATATATATATATATATATATATATATATATATATATATATATAAATTCAGTTAATTAACTTGCTTTCATCTCTGCACAACACATGGCTCTAGACATTTAGCAATGCAGGGAATAAACATCACAAAGACTAAACCCATATGTAGCCTATTACTTTATTGAATTTTACATGATTTACACTCATATTTGCTCATCCTGTAATTACCAGGATAAATTAGAGTCCTTTGTCATGTGTCATTTGTTCATTACTTTAAGTACACAATCTATTTTATTATTTTCGAATGCTCCAAAAATAATTGATTAACTGTGAATTGTCATGGTCATATTTGGTAACACTTTTCAATCAGGTAAATTTGTCAACATTATTTAATGTATACATAACTAACATTAAACTAACATTAATCAACACATTTGTGACCCTGGACCACATAACCAGTCTTATGTTTTTTTTTTTTTTGTTGTTGTTGGTTTTTTTTTAGATTTATACATCATCTGGAAGCTGAATACATAATCTTTCCATTGATGTATGGTTAAGATAGGACAGTATTTGGCCGAGATACAGCTATTTGAAAATCTGGAATCTGAGGGTACAGAAAATATTGAAATATTGAGAAAATCACCTTTAAAGTTGTCAATTTCTATTGGCGATAGTGCTGCATCCATTCACAAAAATAAATGTTTTATATATTTAAGGAGGGAAATTTACAAAATATCTTCATGGAACATGATCTTTACTTAATATCCTAATGATTTTTGGCATAAAAGAAAAATCTGTAATTTTGACCCATACAATGTTTTGTTGGCTATTGCCACAAATATCTGTGCAACATAAGACTGGTTTTGTGATCCAGGGTCACATTTGTTACTGTATTTGTAAATCTTTGTTAACGTTAGATAGCCTATACAGCAGATCATTGTTTATTCTTGTTAGTTCACAGTGCATTAACAAATACAACTCTTGATTTTAATAATGTATTAGTAAATGTTAAAATTAACTAATATGCCGTAGAAGTGTTCATTATTAGTTCATATTATCAAATAACTAATGTTAATGAACATTATTGTAAAGTGTTACCGAATATATAATTAATCAGGCTACTATGTGAACCAACATATTCTATTTAGTCAACAAACATACACACCCACAACTTTGGTTTGTCTAACGGTCTGGTTTAAATAGCCATGCTCGATTTCGCAGTCAAAAATGAAAGCGCAAATTGGGGGTTGGGGGACATTCAGAAATGCATTATTCGTTTTCAGTAACACTTTTCAGTAAACTTATGTTTAAATAGGCTATATCCGTGTCTTTCAAAAGTTATCTAGCCCTCCGGAATAAAAACAGCCCTACTCTAATTCGAATTCGAATTTAAATCACGCTTACACCAAATAACTGTAGGCTAATCGAGAAGTATTAAAACTTACGAGCAGTCTTGAGCAATAAGAAGAGATTTGAAACACTTTCGGTGCTTTTTCTGTCTTTTACGCTTGTAGCTTGTCACATCATGGCACTTTTCCAAAACAGACTCCAGTCTCTGGAAAAAGATTCCGCGTAATCAACGCGTGTGTTTGTAGACTTCAGGAACGATTAACAGCAATGGCAGCCAATCTTACGTCTTCATTTTCCATAGAAGGTCAGTAGGGTGATCGGTTCTGAGCGCGCGTTGCCAAAACACATGCTTATCCACTGCAGCGACTGAAATCCGCTCAGTACTGCTGCTCAAAACGCCATATCCTGGGATGTGACAGAGTGTATGGGTGTGTTTAGGTTAGACATGGCCATTAACATCACACACGATTACAGTTGGAAGGATGCCAGCTTTGTTTTCGACATAAGTAAAGTATACGCTGTCAATTTAACACTTTACCCAGTAGTGACCGTGAAAGCGTCTAAACCGAATGAAATACAAGCCTATTATGTAAACAAAATGATTGCCATTTGGTGTTTATCACCTGTCTTTTACATAGAGTTGAGCATTTCTCAAATTTTGGATGATATATCTTTCTCCGTAAGATGAGAAGTGAATTTTAATGCCCGGTGAAAAACGCTGAGCGGATCCCTTTGTTTATTATTCCTTCACCAAACAATGTTAATTAGCTATTTTTATTATTAATGTTATTAATTATCAATATTGTTATTGTAATTAAAAGTCATATTAATCTGCTTGGGATTGTCAGAACAAGCCCCTGAGACACTAGACACAAAGGAATTAATTAACTCCACTGATCATCTTGATTAGCGTTTAAACTCATTGTTCCCCATAAAAACTTGAAAAAGAACTCAAATGTTTTGCAAGTGAACACAAAATTTATCAGGGGAACGCAAACATTTTTGCGAACAAATGCAAAGTTTCTTGAGAGAACGCAAAAGCATCAGTCATGGCCTAATGGTTAGAGAGTCAGAACCAGGAGGCTGAAGGTTTGCTTCTCAATACCGGTAGGAAATGAGTGAGGTGCCCTTGAGCTAGGAACCTATCCCCCACTCGCTCCCTGGGCACCACACCAAAAATGGCTGCCCACTGCATTTTGGAATGCAAATTCCAGTTTCACAAAAATGTCAGTTTCACATTTGTTTTTCCCTCCCATTATCATCTCCCTTTAGCTTGTACTTGTTCCAGCTGCTCTCTTTCCACTGATTGTGTGAAGCTTGTGAATTGTCGGATGGGCGGTAATCATTTAGTTTTAGTTAGGAAACAGTAATTGTTCTGGCATAAAGATCCCACACTGGTGCACATCAACTGACTAGAACAAATGCTTTGAAGTGTATATTGGGTCTGTGATACTGGAAATCAAAGTTAAAACATTTAATAATGTAAACAGATAATAATCTACAATTTAGATCTCATTCTTGTTTGTGGTACAATAAGATTTAAAACATGGAAAGCCCAAAAAACAATCAAGATCAAGATAAAATCATTGCTCAGGTATAATAACAATTATGAAATTATCTTTCATATTAAAGCAGATTGAGTAGGCAAAAAATGGACAATAAAAGTTGCTGATAAAAGTGTGTTGTGAACACAAAAATTAAGGGAAAATGTTTTGAGACATCTCTTTCTTGATTTACAAGATAGACAATGATGAACAAGTTAAAAAGAAATACATGTCCCACATAAGTGTTAAGGCCCTGATAAACTTCAAGTGAAACTGATGAACAAACAAGTGATGTCATTTCAAACTAAACCATTATATTAACTGCAACAACTACATGATATGTCCATATGAAAATTGAAATATAACTCGATTTTCTAATAACTATCTACACCAATAAAGGAATTAGATCATTAACGTGTTATTCTTTTATATGTGCAGAAACCGGCAAGACATCCCATAAAACCCCTCAGTCATGTGTGGAGAACAGGGTGAACAAAAATAGGCATAAGTAGCCTATTATTTATTAAGCACGTAACAGCTTTAGAAATGTACAACATGGTGTTTTTATGGTTTTCAGATATTACAAAAATTATGAGACTGTTTTGTTTCAAGTAGCAGGCAATAAAAAATAGTTTGTTAATAAAATAATAAATGTAAAATTAATTAGTGAAACAACTACAACAATCAGATGAAGGACTAGAGTGAGAATGCAGATACAATTTAAGACATTAAAAGGTACAATGTGTAAGATTTTTGTAATAAAATATTCAAAAAACACTTTCAAAGTGTGAAATTTCATCCAGTTGTGTACTTACACTATCCCAAAAGCTCCCAAGGATTTAATCCAGATAAATTCCAGTTTTAAATGGCTCGTCCCTTGTCATTGTCGCATATCCGCGATATCGTCGGTTTCTGCTTTTAGAAACCATAGAAATAGTATAGATGCCTTATAAGTGGCCGTTTCAATGGGCCGCTAACCTAAGCCATGAATGACTATGTATTATGTCTATACACTATCTTGCACGCCTCTGTTGTGTTGTTCAGTCATCATTGTAACTCACTGGTTATTAAACAGTCCACGCTTCCGAACTAGGCTACTGATGTCCATTTTTATTCATTGATCTGAGACACCATGTAAACTTGACACAAAAGAAAACAAACCATAATTTTACATACAACACCACTAAGGACACAAAACCAAAACATAATACAAAATATTTTTACTGTGTTTGCCTGGTAACCAGCAGTAGAATGGTCAGGAGCACTATGTATCTGAATTCACGTCTCACCATTCAGTTGACGTTAACACGTCCAGGTGAAATAGATCAGCAAGAGTCACATGACACTCAACTTAAACTGAGTAATAATAAAATGCAATGCCAATCAAATTATGATATTGGCACACACAGAGAAATACACATTTAAATTATTAAGTCAAAAAATAAACGTAACCCCTGAAATCACCAATATGTCATAACCCACAGCTGACCTACCAGCGTCAGCTACAATCATGGTTCACGATTATTGATGGCGAGTACAGAATTGTTCTCTAAGAAGGTACTAGCAACATCTGTTCTTCATTATGTGGACCTGTAGGTAAGGATGGGGAATGGTCTCCTATTCTCCCCATTATAACACAGTATAGGGTCCTCTTGGCTGCAAATGTATGTGTGGTAGGATAGCCAGAAACTGACCATACATGGACTTGTTATTCAATGTATTGTATGATGTCCTATATTATGGAAGGTATATCTAGGGATAGGGCTAGCATCCTCTTCACCGTTTTTGCCATTCACCTGTAGCCTACACATTACACAAGGACTCTCACTCCCCCTTTTTGCTTTTGAGAATTTTTCCAACCCCGTCTCTGAATACATAGATCCAGCAGTGTTCATCACTTCATCGGTCACATTAGTCAGACATCGGGACTAGAGTCCAAAAATAAATACATGGAACCTTTAGATAAATTTAGACATGCTAAATACTAGTCAAGTCAAGTTTATTTGTATAGCGCTTTTTCACAATACAGATTGTATCAAAGCAGCTTCACAGTATTAAATTAAAATAATACAACAAAGTTTGTTTCAAGAGGAATTTAACACATAGGCTACTACATTTCTCGCATCAGTGTTAACCTGCATTTTTGGTTTCATTTCTTGTTCTTTGACAAAAAAAAAAGAAGCCTTTACCTTAAGTACACTTTTGCTGCCAACTTTTTTACAAAAAAAACAAATACAAAACACAGAAGAAAATTTTACTAAACAGATTTATTTGGTGTAAAATAAAAGTCCTCAAGTATGGTATGCAAAAAAATAAAAATCTCAGAGGACTCTTTTCGATGGTTAAACCATGGCCACAGGTGGTTGGGCAACACTTCTGTCTGGCAGGACATTGGCCATCATGGATCCGGTTGTCAGTGCAAAACATTTACCAGGCGTCACTGCATGGATACAAATATTTAACTTTAGTCAGTGCATTTAGCGTCATTCAATTTCAGAAATACAGCACACAAATCAAAGCATGAACAGGTTTTACTTGGAGCAAGTTGTAAGTATTATGAATCTTTTTTTTGTAAAGCACATCTTGAAATGGTGATATGGGCTAAATTCAGGTATATCTTCAGAGCCCCTAGGCCAAGGTGGTGGAAAAATATGGGAAGGCAAACATAAAAATAAAAACTTTTGCATTCTCTCAGAATTGTTGCCAGTTCGGACAAACGGGTTCAGACAGCTCCATACATTAACTACTAATACCGCATTGGGGTTATGGTCTTAGCTAAGCCGAAAACACATGACCTGGCAGCGCCAGGGCTGAAACATCCTCACCATGTCCTCCAGTAAAATATAAAACATAAAAATGTCATTAGCCAATTCTGGCACCATAGCCGTTTATTCAATTATATAAAATGAATTATCAGGATGGCAGATGTCTTCTCGCACCGTTGCTTGGCACCAGGAGCGGTAATCGGGAAAACCTGGTTACGCAATTAGGAAATCCTACGAAGGCTATACATGATGCGTCCATTGAAGGACTTCGACGAAGGATGCAGCCTTCACATTGGGACACAGCTATGGCATAAACATTTTATGATAATTCTTTTTTTTTTCGTAAAAAACGGTGTCTCGTCTAATTATTTTTTTTTATTTTTTTTACAATTTTTAATTAAAATTAAAAAAATAAAAATAAACCTTGAATACAGTGGACACATCTGTATTTTGAACTTAGGTAGGTGCAAGCTTGTCCACTACGGGGCTCCGTTAAGCGCAACAAGAGACAGGGAATTTTTCAAATCTTGAATATTCAAATGGTAGAACAAAGCATATCAACACTTATTCAGTTTGACTGGATATTGTACAGCCGTGATTACATGTATGGCAACGAGGTTTTAAATGTGTTATTCAACGCACATTTATACCTAGAGAAAATGGCGGAGCAAGCGTGTTTTTTTTTGTTTTGTTTTTTGTAGTTATTTTCTTTATTGAAAAAAAATACACGAATATGCAATACATGCGTACAAAAAAAAAAAAAAAAAAAAGGGGGGAGGTGCGGAGCAAGTGGCTGATGAGGTGAAAGTGAAAGTAGGCTAAACCGGACACTAACGTCAAACAACGCGCAATAAGACGTTTCGTAATAAAAGTCCTTCTCACATACAGCATATGGGGAATTTAGAACAACTTCCAAGTATCACCGCTGCCTTTCTGAGTGCAAAAACTGCCACTGCCTCCAAGTGAGCATATCTTTAGTGCTTCCTTTGCTGTGCAGCATTACCATCAAGTTGCTTTTTGCAGGAATATCATACATAGGCTATAGCCTAATTTTAAACATGAAAACATATTTTTTGACAACATTCGAAAACTACATACAATATCAGTGAAAACAATTGCAATTATTCTGTAACCAAATCATTTAAAACACTAATAAATTCATTTAGAGAGACTAACTCTTTAAAACACAATGTACCTTCACTGTAAAACAATTCTAACCTCTCCAAGTCAAAATTTTCTAGTGACTGGTCACATCTAAATTTTTTAATTGGCCCAAGTGCAATTCTTGTTGCAATAGTCTGTTAACATTGGCTCAATGAGAAATAATACGTCAGACTAATTGAAAAATTTAGATGTTATCAGTCACTAGAAATTTTTGACTTGGGGATGTAATTTTTTTTTACAGTGTTGTAAATTATTCCAATCAGACAGAGCAGCGTATCTAAATACCCTTTTATCCATACTTGTACGTACGGACTTCTACGGATTGTCAGCGTGGGCCATCCGACCCGATAGTACAGTAAATAATGATGGGTATAGGCTTTTGAATTGGCACAAGCACGCACACGTTTTACAGTAAATCACTTTTTACAGTAAAACCATCTAGTTTGAAAGTGCTTTAAGGGGTTTTAGAAAAAAATGTGATGTGATGTGATATGATAATAAATGCCTCCATCTCTTTTTGAGAAATATCATATGTTTGGCTGGATGGGTTTAAGGAGGTTGAAAGCTAAAGCTGGGTATCTGCAGTGATTTCCCAATTTGATTAGACTTGATTCATATTTATTCACAAGGTCAGATTTGGATATACTATCAGTTTGGGATCCTTTCAGATATATATTTCACACCAACAAATATCACTGACATTAAATACAAACTCTGACAAGTATTAGTAGACTGTCTGCTTGCTTAATATCTGCAAACACTATTTTGATGCTCCCCAACAGATATTCTACTGACTATAAGCAACTTTGCAACAACATGACTTATTCTAACCCGAACCCTATCTAACAGTCTACTAATACACTAATCAGAGTTTGTTGACTCTGTAGTTGCAAAGTTAATTACTGATAGTTAGTAGATTGTCTATAGACCATCAAATTAAAGTGTAACCAAATGTGGATACATTCTCATGTTTATCAGTGTGCCACATTTACTATATGATGTTAGTACAATAGTCATTCATGGAACAAAAACAAAAAAGGTACAGTAGAAAGCTTATTTAATTTAGTCTTACCATATTTTGACACTGTAACAAACAACACACATTGTGACTTAATAAATAACATTAGCATAGACAATTTTTCCAGAAGGTCGGTCTAACAGAAATATATAATATCTGGTAAAAATATTACAGACATTAATCATATGTATAAAATGTTTTACAAAATAAACTGCACACTCTTCACAGTATGAATGAAAATTAGATTGATCCTATTAATGACACAGACAGACAGCATGGACTGTGGTTTATGTCACATTTCCTTAGAAAGAATGATCTTTACACTAAAAAAAAAAAAAGCAAAAATTTGACTCTTCCATCTCACTATACAGTTATCCTTTCAGCCGGAACAACGAACATGATACTGCAATACCGAAGGCTGCAGTTTCAGGACTGCATTTCCAGGACCACAGCTTTTTATTGTGTTGTTGCTACAGTATGTACTAACACTTAGCATTTTATAGCACTAACATTTCAATTCGGTATTTGTGTTTATTAATTGTTTGGAATGATTTACTGTTTTAATGATTAAAATCTCATATATTCTCCTAACCAACCCTTAACCCTAAAGTTAACCATTGGCAACCCTCTTGTAATTTTTTAACCTAATTTGTTTCAATTTATGAGCCTCTGTATTCTGGTTATTCTGGTATTCTTAAATTCAGTTTTCTTATAATTAAAGTTATCTTTCAAAGCTGAAGTAAGGGAGACTTCAGTTTCATTAGCTGTTTCATAAGTAGAACAATAACAAAGTGCAATAAATCGTAAAATTAAGTATTACATTTGACAATTACAGTTAGCAACATTTGAATTGCTTCATAATGGATGAGTTTAATCCCAACATTAGGGCTGTGTATTGGCAAGAATCTGGCGATACGATACGTATCACGATACATGTGCCACGATTCAATATATTGCAATATATTTCGATACTGTGCATAAGGCGATATATTGGGATTTTTTTTTTAAGTAGGACTATATTTTTAGAAAAAGTAATATTTAAAAAAAGACATAATGTGCATAAAAGTCAAAGAAGTTTACTTTAGGTAAACAATTCAGTACACAGAAAATCAAACTGCCAGTTTGGGATTGTGGTTCACATGTTCTTAGGCCGGCGACACACTGGCTGCGTGGCGTTTCTGTTGCGTGTCAGCTGCGTGGCGTTTTCCATGTCTTTGCACACCAGAAACGTGTCTGACGCGGCGCTGCTGCTGCTAGGTGACATGATATTGGTGATATATTTGACATATGGGGAGAGAGTTGTGGAAGGCCTATACAGTACTTCATGTTAAACATAAATATACAGCAGCAAAGACAATGTCGGCACGGCAGTGTTGACGGCAAAATAGGCTATAGAATATTTCGTTCTGTACTGACAGGTGCAGTAGCCTATTTGAAAATCGATAATATTTTTTTAAATTACATTTATATTTGCATTTGTCAAAACCTAGAGACTTTCAAACATCAAAATGGCATTTATTAATATGTATTCGTGTCAAAGTGGCATATAAACATATTTTCCTATTCTATTTTGCCTAGAAACGCTTCCAACACGCTTGCGTGTCGCGTGAAAAATAGGCGTCGGTTCTATTTCTAGCATACACGCGTTTTCCGCTCGGCTCGAGCTGCACCTGAGGCGCGTGTCACGCAGGCAGTGAGCAAGCTCTAACCTGTTAACATGGGAGCCGAAATAAAAACGGACACGCCACGCAGCCAGTGTGTCGCCGGCCTTAGTGAGCAAATTTTTATATGCTCAAGTATGCCATAATAAAAGAAAATACATATAGCCCCTGAATATATGTATATGAATATATATAGAATTATATAGAATATATAGAAGTATATTCATATAGAATATACATAACACATTATGTGCAATCAAATTCGTGGTATTACCAGAGTACTTGATTTTTCCCAGACACAATTTACAAACTGCATGGTTCCTGTCGATATCGGTAATGCCCTCTTTACTCTGGAAACCAAAATGATTCCACACTTCAGCACGGAATGCAGCAGGAGCCGGTCTTACACGGGGTTCAGACAGCTAACGTTACATTGTTATCGTCTAGCAAAAAGTTAGACACTGTTAGGCGAGGACACTAGGCGATGGTGCGTCTCAGCATAGCCATCTAGTGGTAGGGATTTAAACACAACATAAACTTGAACCACTGTCTTACCATGAATATTTTTGCACGTAAAAAAAAAAAAATCGATATTGCGTTTTTGAAAATCGATACAGTATTGCAAAATAAAATATCGCGATACTCAAGTGTATCGATTTTTTCTTACACCCCTACCCAACATCATCATAATGTAGGCCTTATACTGAAGACTCATATATATTCCTACTAATCCACCTCATTTGAGTTCTGATCAGGCTCTACTACCTCCTCCGATTCTCCTGTAAAAACATAAAACAAAATATAATTTGTATGAATACTAAAACAATAACCAGTCAACATAACTTTACATGCACTGTATATGTATGTTTCTATTAATGCTGCATTATTTAATTTGAAAGTCAGAATCTATTCCTCCTGTAAAATAGTAATACATAAGAGCTAGTATGATCAACTGTAAATTTGTTAAAGCAATGCTATCTGAAGTGGTTTAGTTAACTATCAAATTTATGTATAGCAACTTGAGTTCATAACAGCTGTAGGTTTTGCAGTGTTAGTAATATTGTCTGTAGCAGTATATCAAACAAATATTAATTTATTACAGCATTGTAGTGAGAACCTTCTGAGGATCTTTCACCTGATAGTGACTTTGCTTGTTCTGTTGATTTTACAGGTTCTTCATGATCTCTTGAGAAATCCATCCAATGTAACTCATTCCACTAAGGAGGTTTGCATCAGTGTTCCAGCTAAGCCAGCTGTCTTTCTTTAGGCTGTAAGGAGGAATTAGAAGAGAAAATAATCAGTGTTCAATGGAACAAGTTGCAAAGTAGTTACTATATTTCAATTACTTAAAGTACAAAGTGTAATAGACTAACATTACTAACTAACATTGGATTCCTGTAATTAGAGTAGTTACTGATTTTACATTATTTGACGTACATTTCTAATAGGTGTGGGTGATACGGCAAATATATGTCACTTTTTTCTCAGGCAGGATCTCGATCCACAATCTTATAACAATTCTTTTTCACGTTTGTCTTAAACAATATTCTGCAAGCCACTGAGTGGTACAGCCAAACTAATTCCCCTATTTAAAAATAGTAAAAAGGTAAAAAAAAAAAAAAAAATGACAGACCATTTCGGCCAAAGTAGGGGTGGGCAATATGACCAAAATCTTATTTCACTTTATTTTATTTCATTATTTTATCTTTGTTATTAAAATGATCAAACATTACAAATAGTACAAGATACAAATGTGTTTAATAATGTGTGCTGCATCCTCTCTACTTCAGATATCACACGACACAACCCTAATTTATGAACAATATTTTTCTTTTGAATATAATACATTTAAACTTAAATTCCTGTTTGTGTGTATTAGTGTGACTACAACAAAGGATATTTACTCACCTCAGTTTACATTCTGAGTTTTGTAGCACGTCAATGAGCTGCTGCTCGGAGGATCCGATGGTATTTTTACTCAGATCAAGCTCTTTTAAAAACTGTAAGGCTTTTTTCTCAGCCAAAGACTGAGCCAAACAAGTAACATCTGTAATGCCACAGTCATTTAGGCTAGAAAGAGACAAACAGACACACAGAAAGAAAGTAAAAGTGTGTACTCTTTTTGTGAAGTAAAAGTACATACTCGAGTGTGTAGCAGAAGAGTATGCAAGCTTTGGGACATACACTACTTTGTCATAACTGTGTCTTTAACGGACAGCTCTGTCGCTTAGTTACATGCATCCTGTCACCGTTTAAACTGGCCTGTCAATCATCTTGTCACATTCAATTTTATTTAATTTCCTACCATTTTGGAGACAAATGTAGCACATTGATCTGCCAGTCGTGGGTCTTTCTTGCAGAGACTCTCATGTGTGTGCAATTTGAATATAATGATCCATTTAAAAGTTTATAGCTTAGTGTATTATTACAAAAGTTCACAATGCTATTACAGATGAAATGAATGTGGATAACATTGAGTAAATATCTTTTCGTCAAGTTAGATACTGATAATTATTCACTTAAACCCCTTTTTTCTAAACCTCTCTATTTAACCGTCGGACTCACACATCCGTCACGTTTGTAGTTTTTAACACTTTTTGTCCGTGTTTGTAGTTCTAATCGAATCCTCGTCCAACGCGCAATGGGTTATGGGCAATATCAGCTGTTATAGTGTGCATGGATCAGCACTTCGGATTCTGGAATACTCATTTCAACATACTACGATTTAGGACGTACTAATTATATTTTCGAAATACTATTTAGGACGGATAGTATGCGAATTAAGAAGCACCGCATGTGATGAGAGACGTCCAGTGGTAGAGAAATTTCCCAACATGAATTTTGCATCAACCTCAAATCTGTTGCTTGATTTGCTTGTCAAAGCTATACTAAAATGTAACAATGAATGAGGCTATCATTCAGATTCAGTTGGTCTCTACTCAGCCACTTCTTCACATTGTTCAAGAAAATAAAGAGCTGCGGAATAAAGAGGCTGTTTGGTAAAATGTCTTTCATACATACTTCACATATTCACTCCTCTGCAACTTATTGATATTAATTTTCTGTAAATGTTATAATCCTATTACTCATCCCTCCTACCTTTGTTTAAGCTCTTTTTGGTTTGATGCATATGCTTGCAGTTTTCCCGCTGCTGTCTGCTCTGTGGTCGAAAGCATCTTATCATACAGATGTTTCACGACTGTGAAGTTACTGACTGACATATGTTCCTTGTGCCACAGAGCACATACAAAGCTAACTGATTATGAAATTATCACCTGACACCCGGTCTGTCACACTATGACCAAAATTGACCTGCGGTTGGTACTCGGGTGTTAATTTAAGACCCTGCTATCATCAGATAACTAGAGGAATTATTTTACACAAATATAATGTGAACTCAGGCTTTGTTTAATGTCAAAGTGATTTTAAGCAGGTAAATGTTCCTCACCTCAGTCTCTCCAGTTTACAGTGTGAATTCTTCAATATTTCACACACAGACTCTACTCCTTTGTTTTCTAGTTTATTCCCACTGAGGTCCAGCTCTCTCAGGTGTGAAAGAGAGAAACACAGAGCTTGAGTCAGGACGATGCACTGTTTCACTGTAATACTGCATCCACACAGACTGAAGACAGAAAGAGAAACAACAATAGCTCACAAGTGAGTTAAATGCATCACGAATGCAGCAGTAAATGTCATTCAATATAATAATACAACAACAACAACAACTTGGAAACGTAATTATGGAACCATAAACCAAAACAGGAGCATAATAGGATTTGAGGAAACTGAAATAAGTTAAAGAATTAGTCATTTTAGTGTAGTTTACCATCACTAAATACAAATTGTAAGAATGGATTTAATCTCAACCTGTAATAAAACAATAAATCTGGAGAGAAGAAATAAAAAAAGACTTCTCTCCTTGTTTAACTACAGTATGCATCATTCTCACTCTCGCTCTCCTTTCCCCATGACTCAAGTCACTGAAAGTTCACCAAGAATGTCTATATACAACATATGATGTATCTTGTGATTTTTTTTTTTTTTTTTTTTGTAAATGAATAATTTTCAGGGTCTCAGTGCAATTGGTAAACTGGCTCAATTTCACAGCCATTTGTTTTTTGAGAAAGATTGATAACTTATGAGAACCCTGTTCTCCTGATGTGGGAGGCGTCTCTTTACAATATCTGATGATCATGGTTCCTCTCTCCCGAAACCAGATGGAGGCCTTTGCGCACAGGAATAGGGGCCCAACACAATTCCAACAATATTTGTGTAGAAAATATTTACAGCTCTTTTGTTCTGGTCTGAGTATTTAAGGGAAAGTGGCAGAACAGTCTTTGGGAAATTCTGTAGCCAGAAAACCCCCACGCAGTGCTGTGTCAGTTCTGCATTCAGAGAGCTCACTGTCTCTCACTCTCAGGTACATTTATTACTCTTAGATTCTGTCTTGATTCTGTTATGTATTTATTATTTCTGAATTGGCTTCTAATTGTTAGTGTTTAGTGTTTGTCTAATTGTTAGTCGTTGGCATGATATATTTTTACCCGACAAATAAAATGTTATATTTGATTTATTCTGTATTCTCTGAAATCATAATGACCAGTAGATTAAGTAGAGTATCGTGTTTCCGCAAATCTGCGTCAGGATAGATAAAACTGAAGGCCCAAAGTAAGGAGTATGTGGCACATCATCTGTTTTGATTTCTGACTATCACGACTTAGCAAGTTGCAGCATCGTGACTAAGAGAACTACATTTTTGTATGAACAAGCATGGAGCGGTTTGACTGAAATCTATTAGTAAACCCTCTAAATAAGATTAGAATTGACGAGTTTCTCAGCAAACACAGAACATTAGCACAAAGTACTTAACCTTCTAACAGTGATTTAACACCATGGCCAAAAGGTTGCTATAACTACATTGTGTGGTGAAGGTTGTTACAGCGTAGTCACAATGTTGACATTGAACCACCACTCAGGGCCGCTGCTTAAGGTTGTGCCGAGGGTGTATGGACAACCACTGGATGACATATGTACTCGTTACTGCCCTCAAGCGCGAATCAGCCTTTTAAATTTCAACCAACCGTTGGGACGTCTCGTTCTTCATCGAGTTAATTTCTATATTATTTATTATTGTATTATATATATATATATATTCCGCGTGGCAGTGTACATGCCATTTTTTTTTACTTTCCGCGTGGCTATGCATCCGAAGATGCCCGACTTTGATCCGAGTCTGACCGAGCAAGTACATCTCACCATACAGTTTGCACGTGTTTGCATTGTTACACAGCGAGCCTACAATAGCAGACAAGCGCTTTTAATGAAAATAAAGGTCCATGTTTTATAAAAATGTTCAAGAAACTAAATTAAAATGTTTAGTGAAGTTAGTAAATATGTAAGATATCGTTAATTTAGCTGTTTAGGCTACGTTCTCATATCCATTTATTTTTTTCTAATGTCACAAGTAATAATCTCAAGGTTTACTGCTTTACATTCACATTACATTTTACATTTATGCATTTGGCAGACGCTATCCATTGCATTTCAATGTTCACAGTTTACATTCTTATCAGTTCTTGCTTTCCCTGGGAATTAAACCCATGACCTTGGCGTTGCAAGCACCAATGCTCTACTTTGGTTAAGTGTACTAAAATAAACATTGTCACGTGTGTACCGTACTTCTCACCGCTGCTTTCTGATGGTTTAGAGGACAATTACTCAGAATCGACCCCTGTTGTTTCAAAGAATGGTATAACAGCGAGCATGTCAAGTATAAATGCCTCGTCCGTTTGGGGAGGTGCGCGTGCAGTAAGCGGAGTCTCGCGCTGCTGAACCAAGCGAAAGTATAAACAAGGCTTGACGCTAACCAATCAGACCTCAGGTACCACCCAAAATGGCGCAAGAACCAATCATAAAAATAAACAAACATTTTTTTTTTTGTCAGGGTAATTTCATGATTGATTGTCGCTGTCATGTCCGAGTACCCGTGCCCATTTAGTAATAGATATCAGTCCATTAAGTGCTACCAATGAATTTACTACATAAAGGAAATTTGAAATATTTTCTTGATTTAAATATTAATATATTGTGTGAAGAAAACATAGTTAAGCTGAATTTATCCTGGTGTAGTTTATTATTGCTATTATACTGCACTTTGGTCTTATTTTTGTAGCTTTGTCAGGATTTATAATAATAAATAATAATAATTTGTTACATTTATATAGCGCTTTTCTGGGTACTCAAAGCACTTTACATATTTACATAGAATCTCCTCAACCACCACTAATGTGCAGCATCCACCTGGATGATGTGACGGCAGCCATATTGGGCCAGAACGCCCACCACACACCAGCTTATTGATGGAGAGGAGACAGAGTGATGAAGCCAATGAGTATAAATGGGGGATGATTAGGAGGCCATGATAGACAGCGGCCATTGGGCTATTTTGGCCAGGATGCCGGGATTAAACCCCTACTCTTTTTCCGAAGGTCATCCTGGGATTTTTAATGACCACAGAGAGTCAGGACCTCGGTTTAACATCTCATCTGAAGGATGGTGCTCTTTGACAGTATAGTGTCCCCATCACTACACTGGGGCGTTAGGATCCACACAGACCACAGGGTGAGCGCCCCCTACTAACACATCTTCCAGCAGCAATCTAGTTTTACTAGAAGGTCTCCCATCCAGGTACTAGCCCTGCTTAGCTTCAGTGGGCAACCAGTCTTGGACTACAGGGTGATATGGCTGCTGGCTATATTAGCATAATAGCATTTGAAACTTTCTACAGAAAAAACATCCTGAACCATCAGTCCATTAAATTGTATTCATTTCTTTCTTCAGATGAGGAAATGCCAGAAGATGCAGTGCTTTAAACAATGTGACTTTGGCCTTGTTGTCTTAAAATAATAATAAAAAAGTAAACTTTAATCACACTGTAACTGCTGTACAGTATAATGTTACAAACCTTAGTTTTTCCAGCTTGCATTCATTGCTCAACAGAAGATAAAGATTTTTAACTCCTTTGTCTCCTAGTGTATTTCCACTGAGGTCCAGCTCTCTCAAGTGTGATGAGTTTGATTTCAGAGCTGAAGTCAGATCAGAACAATCTTCAGCTTCTATACCACAGCCTCTTAACCTGCAATCAGAGAAAAGAGAAAAGCAAACTATTCCTTTGTTTTCATTCAAATACCAAAACACTATTTCCTTTCTTGTATGTGAGTGTTACTGACCTCAACCTCTCCAGTTTACAGCTTGAATTCTTCAGTATATCATAAAACAGTTTTACTCTTGCGTGTTTAAGTTGATTCCCACTGAGGTCCAGCTCTCTCAGGTGTGATGGGTTTGATCTCAGAGCTGAAGTCAGGAAGGCACACTGCTTATCTTTAATACTGCATTTACACAATCTGGGGGGGGGGAGGGGGGGGACAGAAACGACAATGATTCAGATATATGATGATCATCTTATTTAAGGGCTACAGTAGTCTTATATTTGGTCTAATAGTCTACAGTTTCCATAATCTGCTTGTAACAGTGTCACACTAGTTCTGGGTTCTGGAAACTGTTCTAGCAGCAGATGTGACTCATAATGTTTCTGCAGTACAACATATACACAATCAGTACATTCAAATTTGAAATGAATTAAATTCTTTAAATTAATTTATTAGTTCGACACCAAACATTAAGTGTGACCAATACGGAAACTAAGTAAAACAGTAAACAATGAAACTTTGTTCTCTTAAATTAAATAACTAAACAGTAAACTTTTATCACACAGTAACTGCTGTACAGTATAATGATACTAACTGTAGTTTCTCCAGCTTGCATTCTGGGTTCATCAGTAGATCATGGAGGTTTTTAAATCCAGAGTCTCCTAGTTTATTCTCACTCAGGTTCAGTTCTTTCAGGTGTGATGGGTTTGATTTCAGAGCTGAAGTCACAGCAGAACAACCTTCATCTGTCATTTTACAGGACCTTAACCTACAGTGAGAAAGAGAGAGAGCAGAAAATAAATGAACTCTTTATTTTGTCACATCACCTTCATGAACACGCACAACAAAAAGATAGCCAGAGGAAGATAAATCATCTTTATTCCAACAGATCACAACATACTAAGGTGATTCTTAAGGCCCATGTTGTAAAAAAAAAAAAAAAAAAAAAAAAAAAAAAAAAAACTTCATAAGTGTATTTTGATTGTCAAAACATTTGGCACATTTAGTGACAACATGTTACAATGTTTACATAGTATGACTGGTAGGCTACAGTTTTTATTAGTGCTTGACACAAATATCACGATTTCAGTGAATAAGCTTGTGGTTTGATTCTGATCTTGATTCAGGATAGATTAATTTGGATAAATATCAGGTACAGTAGCTACATGCTATTTTTTCTCAAGGAAAATATCTCTCTACTAATGCTGTAAACATCCAGGGAGCCCTTCAGCTGGTATTATCATTAAAGGTTCAAATTAACAACTCAAATTAATATAATGCTGTTTTTATAATAATAAAGTGATAATATTTTTTGTGATACGAGTAAAAATATAAGAAATATTTATTAGAGTGCATTTATTTATCAAAATATTCCACTCTATAGTTATTTTCCTAGCTAACTACTATAATATGGTCATTAAATGTCTTTCCTGAGGTAAATGTAACGTTACGTGACATTGTTCTTGTCACAGTGTCTGGTTTGTGTTCCCTGGGTGTCCACTAGAGGTCCTCTTCCACACGGTGTCATCCACATTATAAACTGCATTCCCCACAATCCTTGTCTGTACCAATCACTGTATCATTGCACTCAGCTGTTCCCCATCATCATTGCACTCAGCTGTTCCCCATTATCATTGTTAGCAGTGTTGCCAAGTCCGCTTATTATAAGCGACTTTGGGCTTGTTTTTCTGTAAAGTCGCTTACAAATATTGGTAGTCGCGGGTTGCGTTTTTTTGGGCTTGTTTCTAAAGTGTAGTTGCTTATTTGGGCTTGTTCCCAGCTTCATAATAAGTTGTCAAGCAGATATTGTCTATATGTTAAACGTAGGAGTTTGTCTTGCCTGTTCCCTCTGTCCCTCCCCTTTCCCATACACACAGGAGAAAGCAGAGTTTTTTCCCACCCACATCCTGCTTCTAATTGGCTCTGACCCAGATGGCTACGAGTACTAGCCAATCAGAGGCAGAGCAGGGCAATCTGTTTTTTTTTATGATAAGGAAAACGTCAGTGAGTGACGTTTAAATGAAAATACGCGCGAGTCGTGACTGATAGTGAATGGACTGTAGGAAAGTTTTTGGAGGAACAAATCCCGGGACAAAGTGAGCGAAAGCTTATAGCTTTCCTGTATACTAATTCAGCTCTCTTTCCGTTGGTAAACTGTATGTATGTGTGTGTTAGGGTAGTTTGCGTGTTTAACGTTAGTCTAGTTAATAAAGTCTCGTTCATGTCACACGTAAAGTTGTCCGTGTTTCAAGCTCTTATCTGGAGTCCCTAATTATAGATCTTGACAACTTGCTCTAGTAGTACTGTAAAGAAATAAAGACATTTCCCATGCCCCGGAAATGTACATTTCTTAGAATGAATTTAACACTGAGTGTTCACGGAGTGTATAATATAACAAAGACTGGGATAAAGAGAAAGGAGTAAAAGAATGGATTCAACCTGTCGTGGGGGATGACTCAAAAGCACTGTGCAGCAGAGTATGTAGCGGACCTCGTACAACATGCTAGCACAGAAAATTAATTAATTAATTAAATTAATTTATAATTTGCTCAACTTGTGACAAAGACATCAAAATGCACCACATTAATTAACATGTCATTGCTCCGTGTATGTTCACAGAACATAATAAATAAACAGAAAAACAAATAAACTGTACCATGTGTACAGTTTTGCAAAACTGCGCAGTTAACCAATCTGTCCACATGGATGTAAATTGACAATCTGTAGCCACAGTTTAAAATCAGTCCCCACGGCACACAGTTCATTTATTTTTCTCTTCCTGGAACCTAGGGGGGCTCCATAGAAAAAGTCGCTTGTTTTGGGCTTGTTTTCACTGGCCTGGTTGCTTATTTGTCTCGCGAGATCTGGCAACACTGATTGTTAGTTCTGTGTTATACATATACCCTGCCTGTTTAGTGTTTGTTACGGAGTCATTGTTTTTCATCACCCCACTTCTGAGTACTGCCTTCTTGCCCGTTTGTATTGTTCTTGTTTATTTTGGATTGATACTTTGGTTTTGACCCCTGCCTGGACTGGTTACGATTTGGATTACCTTTTAAAGCTGCCGTCGGCAAGTCTGGCAGATTGGGTCGATTAGCCAAAATTTTGAATGTTTACAACTCTCATGCCCCTCCCCACTACCAGCGAGCACCCTCCCATCGAGGTCGTGCTCGTCAGTGCGTCACTGTGCGTGTGTACCTGATTTTCTGTGAACGCGTCCGTCTCTTCAGCATCTATCAACACCATGGACTCGGAGGTAGGCTGCCCTGGCTAATCTATCCATAGATAGCAATAACCAAGGAATTGGAAGCTTGTTAGTAGATTTTCTCTCCGCCATCACGCTTCATGCAATCTCCAGGCGAACTTCAGGCGTGGCGTGTGCATGTGATATTAACGTGCGCGAGTGAGGGGGGATCTGTGGCGTGTGCACGACCTGTGATTGACAGTCAGATCTCACACCCCCCCTGCGCTGATTGGACCTGATGAAGCGGGAGCGCTGGATTTTTGCAAAACAAATAACACGCTCCAGGTGGAGTTAGAAGCTCGGGTTTTTTTCTAAAACCACCTTATTTATGTTGTTCTGTCGGATTATAGTGTCCGTTATAGATCACTGAATATGATCAAAAAAATTTTGCCGACGGCAGCTTTAATAAATTCTTACTGCATTATTGGATCTTCCCTTATTTTCCTTGAGTGTGGATCGCGACAGTTCTCCAGCTTTTTTACTGACCTCTTTCCATGGTTAAAGCACTGATTGATCGATTAAATAAGACATAATACATTTCAGTAAGCTGTACTGTATCTTTCAATATACCTTCTAATGTTCATTTGAGTTTATTTACTAACTAGAGGAAGAGATGATCAGTTCACATGCTGCAACTGAGGCGCTACAGCGATAATGTTTAAGAGCGCCAAAATGGTATTTCTTGGTTGAATTTTGTAATAAAATTGACAATTTGAAAGCTAAGACTTTGTTTTATAAGTAACCTCCTTGTCTCTTTTCTGTCGGTGTAAGTGTCCTCTTTTGCTTTGAGATTTTTCACTGAGTGAGAAAATGGATATGTGGCGTGAGAACAGTGTCTGAATTATCTTATATTATTAATAGTGTTATAAATTATCTGCTTAATTTTAATATTTAACTTTCTAGTAGTTGCTAAGAGAAAAAATATTTCAAAATACTACTGAAATGGTATTATCCACTACTGTAAAAATAATATTAAAAGGAATGCAACATTTTAAACCATTAAAATAAAACACTCACATCAGTGTGTTGAGTTTACAGTGTTTATCCTTCAGTAGATCAGAGATCTGATTCACTCGTGTGTCTCCAAGTTTATGTTCACTCAGATTCAGCTCTCTCTGGAGCAACGGGTTTTTACCCACAATTCCTGACACATATTGACAGGCTTCATCTGCATCAGGACCCAAAAACCTGCAGAAGAGAAGATGAAAGTTAAAGGGTCTTTCTGGCTTTTAAGCAGGAGTGTGAGAAACATCAGCACAGAAAACTGGCTTGTGAAACAGCATGATACCGTGAACCTGGACTTAATGGAAATTATACTACAGTACTTTCAGAAACATTTAATACCATACTACTGTATACCATCAGTACCATTGTACAAAAACAAGTGAAATGTATCTTTAATACCACAGTAACCCCAGCTGCAAAAACTTGTGTAGCTTATTGTATTACTGAAAAAATATTTTGTATGAATATTTAGCCTGAAAATAATGAATTAAGTATTTTTTTCATCATATCTCACCTCAGTGTCTTCAGTTGACAGTTCTGATCCTGTAGTAAATCATTGAGCTCCTTCACTCCTGATTGTCCAGGATCATTTCCTGTGAGATCCAGCTCTATCAGGTGTGAAGGGTTTGATCTCAGAGCTGAAGCCAGAGCTTTATAACCTTCTTCTGTGATACTGCAGTCTGAAAGTCTACAGAAAAGACAATTTATAGTATTTATAAAAATATAATTAAACCATATTTCTTACTATTAAAACACAAATTGTATTTGTGATTGATATATATATATATATATATATATATATATATATATATATATATATATATATATATATAAAACATTCAAGTTAAGTGCTGTCAAACAATGGTTCGTTGAACTCACCTGAGTTTCTCCAGTGTGCAGTTTGTATTTTCTAATGCGATCTGGAGTTTCTTCACTCCTGAATCCTGCAGATTATTGTTGCTCATGTCAAGCTCTTTCAGACTGGAGTTTGATCTCAGGACTGTAGCGAGAGCTGAACAGCTTTCCTCTGTTAGACCACAATTACACAGCCTAAAATGATCAACAGGAGAGAGAGAATTTACAACCCCATTTACAGAAAAATAGGGACATTTTGTAAAATACATTGTTAATTCTCTTGAACCTTTGTTTAACTGAAAAAAAGTACAAAGAAATTATTTCCAGTGTTTTTGCTGACCAACTTAATTATATTTTTTTAATATAAACAAATTTTGATGGCTACAAAACACTCAAAAAAAGTTGGGACAGAGACATGTTTACCACTGTGTCACATCACATGTCCTTTTAATTACACTTTTCAATTTATTTATTTTTTTTAATTGTTGCAGTTTTGCAAATGGAATTTTTGCACAATCTCATCTAATACAAGACTTCAGCTGCTCAACAGTCTGGGTCATCACTGTCTGATTCTCCTTTTTTCATAATGGCCTATACATTTTCAATAAGAGACAGATCTGTACTGCAGGTGTAGAGTGTCTACAAAACCACACTGTTATAGCACGTGCAGAATGAGGCCTGGAACTGTCTTTTTTTCCCCCAGGAAATATGTCATATTGATGGAAGTATATGTCTCTGTAATCCTAATAGACGCCTCCATGTCAGTGGTACCTTCACAGAAATGCAAGTCACCCATGCCGTTTGCACTTATGCACCTCCATACCATGACAGATATTTGCTTTTACACCTGTCACTGATGAAAGTCTGAATGGTCCCTTTCAACTGGGACTGAGAACTCAATATCCATCTTTTCCAAAAACAAGCTGAAACATGAATGGTAAATTCACAAATTGATGGCCTAAGACACGAAACGAGCGGTTTGTGTGAGAAAACGAACAGTATTTATATCGTTTATACACAGCCATGTCCAAGTGATCTGATCTGACGTGTGCGCAGACTGGTGCATAGATATATACACTAGATGTCGCCTTAAAGACATTCGTTCCAATGAACTGCCGTAGACAAGGCGACATCTAATGTGTATATCTCTATGCACCAGTCTGCGTACACGTCAGATCAGATCACTTGGACATGGCTGTGTATAAGAGGTAAAAACGATATAAATACTGTTCGTTTTCTCACACAAACCGCTCGTTTCGTGTCTTAGGCCATCAATGTGTACTTACGATGGGGAATTGATTAATTTGGACGACGGGGAATTGTTTTAATTTGGACTCTGTGCATGCTCTTTGAGACAGTGACCATCGACCTGCATTATATGACTGACAGACAAGAACGGTTTGACCTAAAAATATCAAAATTGAAACTACTGCGGAAAAAAAGACACCTACATCTTGGATGCCCTTGAGGTAAGCTAAAACATACCAAAAAATTAATTTCAAAGTGAACTATCCCTTTAAATGTGTAATTAGAAATTTACACAATACTCACGTCAGTGTGTTGAGTTTACAGTGTTTATCCAACAGTAGAACAGCGATCTGATTCACTTGTGGGTCTCCTAGTTCATGTTTACTCAGATTCAGCTCACTCAGGAGTAATGGGTTTTTACCCACAATTCCAATCACATACTGACAGGCTTCATCTGCAGCAGGACTTTGTAATAATCTAGAAACAAAGGAAGTACATTGATAGTTCACAACTGTACACCGCAGAGCTGTCTTCTACAATAACAAAGATCATCACAAAGATTTTCACATCAAATGCAACAATGTAAAATGTGACTGTAAAGATATGGTAAAATAATTTAATTCTCTTTCAGATAAAATCTTAAAACTATTGCACTTTAATATTTGTAGAAAACATTTACCTCAGTGTCTTCAGTTGACAGTTTGGATCCTGTAGTAAATCATTGAGCTCCTTCACTCCTGATTGTCCAGGATCATTTCCTGTGAGATCCAGCTCTATCAGGTGTGAAGGGTTTGATCTCAGAGCTGAAGCCAGAGCTTTATAACCTTCTTCTGTGATAATGCAGTATGAAAGTCTATAGAAAAGAGATTTCAATCAAAAGTTGATCACTGAATATAGAGACAAATGAAATGCTCAGTGTTAGACATAGTTGAGTTAGAGTCTAACATTAATATGTTAGACATTAACTCACCTGAGTTTCTCCAGTTTACAGTTCTCTTTCAGTCCATCAGAGAGCAGCTTTGCTCCTGAATCCTTAAGATTATTATTGCTTAGGTCAAGATACTTCAGACTGCTGGAGTCTGAACTGAGGACTGAAGCCAGATCTGAACAGCTTTCCTCTGTTACTGCACACTGGCTGAGTCTGAAAAAAAAAAAAAAAAATCGTTTTTTCAATGTATTTGATTGAAACCAGCTTCACTGGCATGAGGGGCAAGCTAGCAAAGGCAGTTGCTAGTGCCTCTTAAAGCCAAGGGAGTAAGGTTTTTTTCTGAAACAAAGTAGATATTATAGTGGTTAACTAAATAATATATTTCAATACCAACAGTTAATTCATATAAATTGTAATGACTAATAATAATACACAAACTTTGTAAAGGATATCTAAATCACACAATTGTCTGCTGTCACACAACTTACCTCAGTATCTCCAATTTACACTTTACACTCTTCAGTCCAGAGCAGAGCTGAATTACTCCTGAACTCTGTAGATTATTATTGTTCATATTCAGCTCTTCCAGATTGTTATCTGATCCGAGAGCTTTAGCCAGACTTGAACAACTTTTGTCTGTTAAGTCACAATCATTTAACCTACAAGAAATTATTTCGAAATTATTCAATTACAAAGTAAAATTTAATACAAACAATGGATTTGCTATATACAAATATTTTTTAAAATCCATTTAGTAATTTTAGACAAACAATAAATATACTCTAGGGTAGGGCTACACTGACAATACAGCTAATCTCATTCTGCTATATAAAAACAAACAAACATGATTGACTAACTTAAATTTCATCTTTAATGAAAAGGAGTTTAGTTTGATTTTTCTTTCTAAACGAGTCTGTAAAGGTTGAAAATCTGGGAGTTAATGATGATTTGATGTGGGCGACATAATTCAGAGTTTGTCACATGACTCGCACAGAGATCTGGAGGGCAAAACATCCATAGAACTGCAGCACAGGTCTGTCAATTTTACACCTACTCCTAGCTACAAATATTTAGATTACCTCTCAAAAGAAGAAAAACAAAGATAAAATGAACAAACGACAAGATTTGTGAAGCCGCCGCAGCATTTTAATCACTAAAATGGCTGGACATTGTAAAACACTCAACATAAAAAACAATGTTATATGTTTAACTGCAGTGATATTAAGAGATCAAATTCAGTATACTCCCTAATAATAATGCATACTATATAGATGCAAGCGGAATACAACCTCGACTCGCTGTATGTTAATATTATTTGCAGAATTTAATTTTAATGACGTTGTGTTTCTTCCTCTACAAAAACAATTGTTGAAAAACAGAATGTTCTAGGTGCTTAAAACTAGTTTATACATTTTTTTACTATCTTAATAATCAATAATGGTTATAGTTAACCATAAAAATTGTAAATAAATATGGTTAAATAACATTAGTAGTGTAGAACACAGACTCTTTATAATTGTTGTGAAATTGCGGTTTTATTTTGCACCGGCATTCATAGGGTTAATTCATAGGTTTTCAAAGCCTGGACGAGGAACTAGAGAGTGAGTTAGGCTGGTGCGCCTGTGATACATTTGTTCTGCGTTACAACTGTCTGTCGTTCTTCAGACATTACAGTATATACTTATATCTGGTATATGATTAATAATTTATTATGGAGGTTTATGATAAATGTATTTTTCTTTTGAATTACTTTTTAGTCATAAAATCATATGTCTTCAACCTGGCTCCTGGAGGCCCAGAGTTCCTCAGGATTACTTGAAAATCACAAGATTAAGCAGGTTAGATATAAATTTTGTAGGGCAGTGGGCCTTTAGGAGCCGGGTTGAAGACCTCTGCTTTAAATTACTTACAGAGCTCTTTTGGAGATTTTCACAACTTCCAATAGTCTAAAGAGACACTCGTCTGATTTCTTGAATTTCTGAAGCTCAAACTCCTCCATCTCCTCCTCTGATGTCAACAACACAAAGGCCAAAGCAGACCACTGGGCAGGTGAAAGGTCACCAAATGAGAGACTTCCTTCTCTAAGGTGGGTCTGAATCTCTTTCACCAGAGTTTGGTCGTTCAGCTCATTCAGACAGTAGAACAGATTGATGGATCTTTCCGGAGACAGATTGTCTTCAAATTTCTGCTTGATGTACTGAACTATCTCCTTTTTGCTCTGGTCATTGTCTTCTTGCTGTGTCAACAGTCCTCGTAAGAGTCGCCGATTGGACTGGAGTGACAGACCGAGGAGGAAGCGAAGGAAAAGGTCCAGGTGTCCAGTGTCACTCTCGAGCGCCTTGTCCACTGCAGTCTTAAGCAAATCAATCATGGTTTCATTTTTGTTTTCCTCTTCTGTAGACTCTTGAATAAACCCACTTTTCTTGTTGATGTATAGAATCAGATATGAATAAAGGGTGTTGAGCAAATCAACCATGGTTTTATTGTTGTTTTCCTGTTCTGCAGACTCATGAACAAACACACTTTTCTTGTTTATGTCTTGAAACAGATGTGCATAAAGGCCTGCAATAAACTCTTGAATGCTCAAGTGAACAAAGCAGAAAGTGGTACCAACAGTGATCCCTGTTTCCTCCTTAAAGATCTGGGTACACATGCCTGAATACACTGATGCTTTATAGACGTCAATACCACAGGCTTCAAGGTCTGTGTCATAGAAGATCAGGTTGTTTCTTTCCAGCTGTTGAAATGCCAGTTTCCCCAATGAAAGGATGGCATCTTTATCCCAGGAAACATCTGGTGTGTATTCTCCATCATACTTTCGTCTGCTCTGCTGGATCTGAAAGCGTAGAAAGTGTGTGTACATTTGTGTCAGAGTCTTGGGAGTGTCTTCAGTATTTGATTCCTGCAGTGTTTTAGAGGCTTCATCAGACTGATTGTTTCTTTTCTCCTCCAAAATGTTCTGGAGAACAGTGGCTGAAATCCAGCAGAAGACCGGGATGTGGCACATGATAAAGAGACTCTTTGATTGTTTAACATGATCAAATATTTCACTGGCCAGATTCTTATCCTTGAATCTTCTTTTGAAATACTCTTCCTTTTGTGCATCATTGAATCCTCGTACTTCTGTCACACGATCGATACAGTCAGGAGGAATCTTACTGGCAGCTGCTGGTCTGGTGGTGATCCAGATGAGAGCAGAAGGAAGCAGATTTCCCTTGATGAGGTTTGTCAGAAGAACATCCAGAGAGACTGGTGATGATACATCACGCCACGTCTCATTGTCCTTAAAGTTTAGAGGAAGACGACATTCATCCAATCCATCAAGGATGAACAGGACTTTGAATTGATTCCTTCTTGTAAGGTTCAGTCCTTTTGTCTCTGGGAAAAATTTAGTTATAAGATCCATCAAACTTTGCTTTTCTTTCTCCTTTAAGTTCATCTCTCTGAATGGAAGAGGAAATATGAAGCTGATATCTTGATTTTCTTTTCCTTCGGCCCAATCCAGAACAAACTTTTGCACGGAGACAGATTTCCCGATGCCAGCGACTCCTTTTGTCAGTACAGTTCTGATCTCCTTGTCTTGTTCAGGTGCTTCAAACAAATTTGTGCATTGAACTGGTATCTCTTGTGATTCATGATGCCTGGAAGCAACTTCAATTTGTCTGACCTCATGTTCAGTATTGACCTGTTCACTACAACCCTGAGTGATATAGAGATCTGTGTAGATGTTATTCAGAAGTTTGGAGTCACCGTGCTTTGCAATTCCTTCAAACACACATTGATACTTCTTCTTTAGGCCACATTTTAGCTGATGAATGAAGTTCAGCTCATCTAAACACAGGAACAAATACAGATAGTTATAGTTTTAATTTTCTCTCCTACATTTATAAGTGTTAATCTGACAGATGGTCATGAGTCTCTTACCTTCTAGAGTATCAGCAGCTTCATCTTGCTTCATCTCTCTCAGGTAGTGTAGTGTGAGATCAAGAGCTGCTTCTTTAATACTGCATCTGTTCTCATTAAAGTCCTTCACTAAGCATCCTATGTCATCTTTTTGTAATATTTTCTTAAACTTGTCCAACTCATTTTTCAAATAAGTGATTATTTTGCTCTCAAGATCCTACAAACAAAGCAAAAAAAAAAAAAAAAAAATTTGTTAAAATACAAACATTTTGTTATTAATAATAAATAAAAATAAAAATAAATCACATTTTCATTCTTATTTTATGATTTCTTCAAATGAAGAGTAAATGGTCAAAAACTATTAGAAATGTCATGATAAATAATCTTTGTTTGTTATAATTATTAGATATTTATGAAAATGTATGAAAGTTGTCTTACCTGGAAGATCCACAGAAGATTGTCTGTGAAATTCTTGTGTTTCCTTTGAGTCTGTAAATCTGAATCTAATGTTTCATATTGAAGCCTGTTAGCGAATAAAATAAATCAAAATACTGCATTTCCAGGAAAAATATTACCAAAATCTCCAGTAAATATTTTAGCAAAGACAAAAAAAAATACTCTGGTAAATATTTTAACTATACACCTGATAATTATTAATGATAATTACTGTAACACAGAACTTTTAACTTCTAACACAGTCTGTGACCAAAAATAAGAAACAAATGAAATACCTTTTGGTTGGTGATGGTGTTTCCTCACTGAAGTTTGGTTGGTCACCATCTTTTGAACGGTCAGTCCTCATAGACTCAGAGCTGGACACATGTGAGCCTGAGCTTTCACTAATAACACAAAGAACAGAGAGAAAAAACAGTTCACTAGGAGATACTTCAGTCTCATTTGAAGAGGACGTTTAATGCTGCAAATGGTAATTAAATACAGTATAGTTGTGCATTTGTCCCTCTCTTGACTGGATGGATTTATTCATGTTTGGTTGCATGATCTTTTTTGGTAAATGTATGCCCCCTAGTGGCTGCCTGAGTGTAAGGCCTGTCCAATCGGTCCAATGACAGTTTCCGATAAGCGGGTGAAGGTTTAATATGTGTTACTGTCTTTTCATCATGGCAAAGTTTTAATTCCAATTTTAATTCCAATTAAACTTATCTGACTCGAATGTAGGTTAAAAATCCAATTGGTTATTGGTCATTTATATAATAGTTTAGCAATACATTTGATTATTCTATTTAATGCTTTACTTTATATTTTACCAGTTCATTTTAGGAATCTATGTCGCTTTGAGGTCCTCATGCCGATCGTTTAAAGCGGGTCTTACGATCACAAACTCGTCAGTTTTGGTCACTAAACAGAGGTGATTGGCTAATATCTTAAAGGGATACTTCACCGTTGGAAAGATGAATGTGTATTATTTAAATTTGGTCATTTATGTAGTAGAAATGTGAGATTATTTTAGAAGTTGGTGCCTTCTAGACTGAGAAAATTGTATTTTTGGCTCATGTGGATGAAAGACAACAACTCCCAGAATGCACTTGCTTCGCTGCCCTAACGAGGCCACTCCCAAGCCACGCCTACCGGTTGCAGAGGGCAGTATCAGAAGAAATGATACAACTAGGCTACTAGTTGACTCGAAACTGAAAATTTTAGTTTTATCGTGAGCCTATCGTGACCCCAGTTCGAGTCTGCCCGGGCTCTTCGGACATGTCCGGCCGCTATTTCGAGATCGCCCAAAATGTCCGGGATTCGGCTTTTGCGTTCTACAGTCACCATTCATAATGTTTACATTATTTGACACTGACATATACATGCCAGCTTTGCAGGTCATGCATTCTGCTTCACATGGATCCCGACCGAGACGAAAACACAGGAATTTTCTTAGCAATGCTAAAACGCACATCAACCGATCACTTGTTTAGCTTTCATTTAAACACTACATTCAGATTCACCAATCGGAAAGAATTGTCTTTCTGTCCAGAACAGGAACATGCTGGACAAGGTGACTAAAATGGGCAGTAAAATTACTGGATCTGATGTTAAAAGCATCTCCACTCTCACAGATCAGTATACCCTCAATTTGGCTCTGAGGATACTGGATGATCCATCTCACCCACTTTGCTCAGAGTTTTCCCCCCTCCCCTCTGAACGTAGATTTCGAATGCCCCTAACAAAAACCAAATGTGCCATTACATAATTTGTGCCGAGGAGCATTCAGTTACTGAACAGATCAGACACAGGCACATAGACTTTTTTTTAAATGTGTACTATTTATTATTTATTTAATTATTTATTGATTCATTTTAGTTATTGGACTGATGATTGCATGTCACCACCATTGCTGTGTTGTTGCTGTTTGTTTTGTTTTACTGTATCCTCTATGTTATCTGTGTTAATGTTCAATGTGGCTCCCTTGAGTGCAAAACAATTTCCCCTCGGGGCAATTTCATTCATTCATTCATTCATTCATCAACTTACCTTTAAGACACCGCTTGACTACAGCTGCCTGAACAAGACACCAGACGCGAGCGGCGCAATGCGACAGTTGAACCCATTATAATCTGTGATGTTGTCTACACTGGATGCGGCGCGACGCGAGCGACAAATCTCCGACAGTAAACTGATGCCTCATTCTATTGATGACGTACTGACACGAACAACAAAAGTTTTGTAACGGGCGCTTTGCCGTGTCCAGGGTAAACAGTTGTTGTGACGCGAGCAACAATGGCCGTGTGCGGTGTAGACACAGTGTTAAAGCCCATATTACCATAACGCTATAACAACATCAAGCAATATTCCAATCATTTATATAATTATAACACTTTATAAAGGGCCATTTTGCATAATGAGTAGTTTCACATTTAGGACATTTTGCTGACTACTTACTTAAAATATAATTTGAGTGAAAGTACTGTACATGTAATTAAACATGTTTTAATTTTGGTATAATTACTTTTACTTTAGTAAAAAGATCTGAGTGCTTTCTCCACTGGTAGAGACTAGAGGAATTAAGACTAATAATAGAAGATAACAAGGTTTTGCCAGTGACACTTTTGATATATTTATTGATACAAGTTATTTTTTATATAACATGACTAAATAAAAAGACATTAGTCAAAGTAATTAGTTAACATTATGCAACAGTATTTGGAAAATAATATAGAATAGAACATGCAATGTAAACTAGTTTGGTTACAGCTCAAATGTATCATTCTCATTCTATCATTCACCCTACCTTCATTACATATATTTGTCACACAAGTGTATGATCACCACATTTGAGTGTATATATATATTCTGTTGTATATATGTATACTGTATTATATACAGTACCAGTCAAAAGTTTGTGCACATGAATGGGAAAGGTTGTCCAAAATTTTGACTGGTACTGTACTATAATTTACACATAAATAAAATTGCTACTGTATTATAACATACACATAAATAATATCGGCCGATTTATCGATATCTGGCTTTTTTTTACTCCCTAATATCGGTATCGGCATCGGCCGCCAAAAATCCATATCAGTCGGGCTCTTATATATATATTTGTAGCCACTTGTTGGGAAATAAGTTGACTAATCACTGTAAAAGCAATAGCCTATAACAAATACATCTACTAATGCAAACTTTTAAATGCTTTTAAAGGCGACATAGCCTACATGGAGACGACGTTTGTATCAGGTGTCTTTTAAGGCGGCGTACATGGAGACGACGTATGTATCAGGCATCTTTTAAGGTGGCGTGCCTATTTAGACGTACATATTTTTCATAAATTTATGACTTTACTACAGATGTTCATCTGTGTTTGATAACGGCACAAACTCTCTCCAGTCCTTCACAGACGGAATACCGATGAGGCATTTGCACAATCATTACTGTACACTTAGTATTTAAAATGAATTTTAAAAATCAATGTACCTATAACAATACTTTAGTACTGCAATATAACATTACTGCTGAAGGAGAGACTGTACATTGATTTTCCCTTTCAGATTTTAGATGTTTATCATCTACTGGCCACAAAATATGTTTTTTATTAGGAAGTTCTGCAAAGCATTTGCAAATATAAAACAATGCTTTGTTCTTCACAGGAAGAATCTAAAACTTCAGTAGTTTAAAATGATTGAGTGAAAACAGACGCAGTCTTACCTCTGTTCCTCTGAGAGACTCATCTTAGAGAGAGAGTCCTTTCCTCGCTCCTCTGTCTTACTGCAGCTAAACTGCCATTGAAATCAGATCAGCACTGGTTTGTGGAAACAATCAGTCGTTCAGTTTGACCTGGAGATGACAATATATGTTCCTGAGATTAATAACATGGCAGTCATTTAAGAAAATAATGAAGAATGTTAAGTTTGCAACAACAAACACTATAACATAAAGTGAGCCATGGCTCTGAATGTATTAGTGAATAGACATTTAGACTGTGTTAAAAACATTGAGAGGGAAAAATGAACCCAGTTTGTTACATTCTCTATTGCAGTTTAGTCTAATTTTACAATCATATTTAATGTTTTATTAATTGTTGATTCTTTTGTCATTTGATCATTATTTCAAGTTCACAATATATTTAATCATTTTCAAATGCTCCTCAATTCGTGTATCATTCGTTCAGTGGTTTTTGATTTAATATTGAAAGTAGAACAATTTTAAATGTCTAATTTTTCATTTTTTTCAAAAAAAAAGAAAAGAAAAGAAAAAAAGAAAAAAAGAAGAAAAACAAGAATTCAACTTGATTTTTCATTCAGGCATGGAAAAATGCAATACCAAACAGGACCACATAGAGATGCCAACAGACCACTGCCTTAACCTTACAGCATACAGATCCAGATCCATTAAGAATGATTAAACACAGCAAAATACAAATTAAATATAAAACATTTTGCATATGGCGACCTGAACGTGGCTCGATATCATCAGTGAACAGTTCCTCTGTCAGAGTCAGTGTTTGTGTCTGTGCTTGGAGTGACATCTGATGTCCACATAAACACCACTGACCCTCGCAAACTCCTAAAAACACTCACCAGACATCCCACCATACTGAAATGTGCTCTTGGAAAAGCTATCAGAGCACTGAGAGTGCACATATGTAACCGGTCCTACTCAACCTTGTGCGAGTGGAATTCGTACCGGAGTCTCCGGGATGGGAACTGGGCGCACTAACAAGGCTCATTAAAGACCACTATGAGGTTTACACGCACAGCCTACAGATGGTGGACAACCAGAATGAGACTTTTACCGCCGCCGTTCCCGCGGCGGTAAAATTGGGATGTGTATTTTCTGCCTTTTACCGCTGAGTGGCGCTGTAATCACAGACTTTGAAAAGTGTCAGTTTATTCTCTTTAAGACGTAATCTGCCGCGGCAGTAATCTGAGTTGAGGTCACAGATAAATTCAAGATAAATATTGTGGTTAAACGAATTCAAATTCATTAAATGTAGACAAAGTAGACACACGTTAACATTGTGTGCCCAGTTTTTCTATAATTTAGAAAGGCTATGTCAATAGGTTACTTGTCATTTACTTCGTGTTATTTTAATGTGTTTGTAGATTTATTAACTGAAACATAACAGTGAAATAAATTAAAATAATTTACCGTAAAATTAAAACATTTTCAGGACTTGCAGTTACTAACCGATGTTAGTCGGTTTAAGCATTCTTTGTTATATTCAGAATTAAATAGGCTTACATGTTGTTATGATTATCAATTGAATTCTTTAATAAATAATCAACCACAATGCCAATTACTGCCGCAGAAAAAATTAACCAGTCGAATTTCAAAGTCGTTCGCGAAATGACTATACCGGGTGGCGCAAGTGACAGGGCAAAACAGCAGCAACTGCGGCATTTTAAATTGTAAGTTTCCTATCTGTTTATTAAAAAAAAAACAAAAAAAAACATGGCGTATGTTAGACAAACACGGCTTGTTTCACATTAATAATAATGGACTGGCACTTGCCTGTATGCCATTGCAATCATTTTTACCTTGATTACAATTGTCATCCATCAAAACTTGGTGAGATACTTGTTTGCTTTAATCAACCCATACAGACTATAGTCCTGACTTCAGCAGTGGCTCGTTTGGAGCGATAGAGAACATTGCTCATTTCAGACAAGATTTTAAACAATTCCCCATCGTAAGTACACATTGATGGCCTAAGACACGAAACGAGCGGTTTGTGTGAGAAAACGAACAGTATTTATATCGTTTTTACCTCTTATACGCAGACATGTCCGAGTGATCTGATCTGACGTGTACGCAGACTGGTGCATAGATATACACACTAGATGTCGCCTTGTCTACGGCAGTTCATTGGAACGAATGTATTTAAGGCGACATCTAGTGTGTATATTTCTATGCGCCAGTCTGCGTACACGTCAGATCAGATCACTTGGACATGGCTGTGTTTAAGTGGTAAAAACGATATAAATACTGTTCGTTTTCTCACACAAACCGCTCGTTTCGTGTCTTAGGCCATCAATGTGTACTTACGATGGGGAATTGTTTAATTTGGACGACGGGGAATTGTTTTAATTTGGACTCTGTGCTTGTGTTTTGAGACCGTGACCATAGACCTGCATTATATGACTGACAGACAAGAACGGTTTGACCTAAAAATATCAAAATTGAAACTACTGCGGAAAAAAAGACACCTACATCTTGGATGCCCTTGAGGTAAGCTAAAACATACCAAAAATTTATTTCAAAGTGAACTATCCCTTTAAGTTCGCGCTGAAACTATATTTACCTTTTTTTAAATAATCCATTAAACCTGCTGAGAAACGAGGAGCGTGAACTAGAATGAGCAGTTCCACGCGCATGCCCTAAAATAATGTTAAGTGTTTTTTGTTTCTCATTTACAGTAACCTAGTTGTATCAAATGTAATTTATCCACTTTTGTCCATACAATTTTGTTTAATCCAAATTGTACGTATGTATTAAAGCAACACATTCATGCTTGAGTTTGGTCTTAAATGATTTGGCTTATTTAAACGAACAAGAATTTAAGAACAATCACACCAGGATATATTATATATATTTTTAAAAGTGTTAGCCCACAGATACATTTGTGAAGGTTTATTTAATTTATTGCAATCAACAAATGATAATAATTAGTAAAAGCCACAGTTTTAAAGCTTCGCAAGGTGCAATTTATACGGCGAGTTGAAGTTTGCTGTAGCTACTGTATATAGGCCTACACGAAGTGAATGCCAGCAATCATTCAGTTAGTGACGAATTAATAAAAACATTATGAGTTTAACAAAACGATACACAATTGTAGTTTAAGTTCGCGCTGAAACTATATTTACCTTTTTTGAAATAATCCATTAAACCTGCTGAGAAACGAGGAGCGTGAACTAGAATGAGCAGTTCCACGCGCATGCCCGGGAAACTCATGAATATTCATGTAGGCTCCGCCCACTGCCTCTACAGATGCACAACTCACTTTTGCCCCACATTTCACGGTGCACTTGGTGCAAAAGGGAGAGCGCGCGAAACTTGTCACTTGAAAGCGAAAAACAGTGTTTGAGATTCGTCGCAGCAGATTCAAGCAGCTGTAGTTATGTACTTGTGTTTGTGCTAGAAAAATATACAAGACATTTGTGAGAAAATATTCTACAAGTGTGCAACTCCCATTGGATGAATTCACATAGGCCTGATTTACAGATGAGCAAAATTTCTCCGTGACTTCACATTTCTTGATGCGGGTGTGTAAATGCGTTTTGCACCATATTCACTGCAGCAACTGTAGCAAAAATGTGAGCGTATGAGTTTCTTAATTTGTGATTTGTAGAATAGGATTTGTGCACCTGCAATGAAGAATTTGAGAAGGTGTAACTGTTGTGTTGTGTTTGTGGAAGATAAATAAAAGTCTACAAGTTTGCAACTCTTAAAACATTTCTCTCTGTGACTTCAAATTTACTGATACACATGTGTGGCTATTCTCTACAACTTCAAATTCCACTGTCACAGGCGTTCAGTAGTTTTGCACCAAAAATACCTCCATACAATTGGCTAAACTTCTACATAAACCCGCCTTCTGTGGGCGATTTCTCTGTCGCCCCAGAGCTGAACTTAATATCATCAATTTATATCATTTATAATAATATTGATTATTATTATTGTTTTGTGTGTCTGGCCCTAGCTCTATTGACCAGCTGCCACTGAGAGTTGGTCAGCTAAACCAAACAGGCCAAAGAGGTGGACTAATGGGCAATGTCTGGGTGAAGATTCAAGATTCATTCATATTTCTGAAATAAACACCTGTATTAGCCTAGCCTATTTCTCTGACACTGTAGCCATAAGTGAATTTATATCTACACAGAAGAAAGCCCTGTCTAGCTTTGCCCCAGTACGGTTCATTAAGCTGGTTGTTTGTTGAGAAAAAGATGGACTGTATAGGCCTAGTCGCAATAACCACATTAAGAATCCGTACAGCTATTCTGCTGCGCGGAACTGAGGAACAACTGATGATGGCACGGTTTGATCTTCACTGACTAATCAGAGGAAAGGGCCGTTTAGTTCCCGCTCACAATATTAAAATGCCTTAAGTACTCAAGTAAGTACTTAAAGGCTGAGTACTCAGTACTTAAGTGTTGCAGTCAATAAAATGACACTTTGTTGACACTATGAATGTCTCCAGATTTTTTGTTGTTTTTTGTTGGAAGAACCCTTACAGTGGGTATGTGGACGACACAAAACTCGTTATTAATTTTTGTACCCCTATACAAAAAATAAAATAAAAGCTAAATTCATTTGTTTCATTTTTTGAATGAAAGTAGAAAAAAAAAACGAAAAAGGAGGCATTTTCTCCTTTTTTTACTTACGATATAAAAAAAACAAAAACTGAATGAATGATATATGGATTCAATCCTAAAATAACTGATTGAGTAAAAGTAATCTTATTTATAATTGTCATACAGAATAGCTAATATATACTTATCATAACTGCAATGTGAGCTTAAATATTTAATTTTAATAACACATTTTTGTTAAGTAAAAAAAAAAAAAAGAATGTTACACTATCTACTGTCTAACTGTATATGTCTGGTTTAAAAATATTTTCGATTTCACATAACAAAAACAGCATATTAAAAAAACATATTGAAGCATGTTAGCAAATAAAATGAATCAAAATAGCCTACTGCATTTCCAGGGAAAATATTACTAATATCTCCATTCTCCAGTAAATATTTGTTGGCAAAGACAAAAGAAAAACGCTGGTAAATATTTGAACTATATAGTTTTATGATAATAATTCATTGATAGCCTACACTTTCAAACACAGTCTGTGACCCAAAAAACACACAAAAAAAAAAAAAAAAAAAAAAAAACACATGACATACCTTTGGTAAGTTTGGTTGGCCATCATCTTTTGACGAGTCACTCTTCACCGACTAATGTATGCCCCCTTTTAAAGATAAAGAGTGTGTTCAATAAAGACATGGTCTTAAATATTTAATTTTAATAACAAATTCTTATTACGTTCTTTGACAAAAAAAAAAAAAAAAAAAAAAAACGCCCACAAAAACAAATAGCCTACACGAAAGAACTTTCACATTATCTGCCTGTCTAACTGTAAATACCTGGTTTAAAAATATTTTTGATTTCGCATAACAAAAACAACAGCATAAACTGGAAGTGAAAATGTAGAAAAACCAACAGAAACTTTATTTTTTATTTTTTTATAACTTGTCAGTTAATTTCACTTTCATGTTCATGAACTTATAGGCCTATGAATCTGTAACTTCACATAAAGTATGACATCCATATTTTATTTCCCCAATTAACTGTAATCGAGAAAGTATCAAAACTTACTTGCAGTCTTATCCACTAAAAAGTGAATTTATAAGTATATAAAACACTAATTTGTGGCCTGTCACCGCGCGTCACCAACACATTCTCCAAATCTCTCTCACAGGTGGAGTGATGTCCGGTTAGTGAACGAATCGTTCTTTTGAACCGGTTCTTTTCAGTGAACCGGTCGAACCAGTACACCAAATCGGACTGAATCGTTGAACATTTCGCGTCTTCCCCCAAGTTACTAAAGTTAGGCTACTCACTTTCGAACATGCCTGACTGTCCGACTCGAAATAAACCAATGAGTATATTTTACATCGAAACGAATACACATGAATCGAATCAAATCCAATGAGCTATTTTGTATTGTCTTTTCCCTTTCGTTTCCGTCTTCTTCTGGGGTTTTACTGGTGGGTTGAACATGTGTTTACCGCCACCTGCTGGAGCCTTAATATTCTAGTTCTAAATCCTGTTTAAGACAAACAAATAATCACTATCCCCCGGTTTCACAGATAAGGCTTAAGGTAGTCCGAGACTAAAATGCATGTTTGAGCTGTTTTAACTGAAAGCAACTTGCACTGACATATCTTAAAATATGTGCCATTGTTTTGTCTCAAGATGCACATCATGTTTTTTCTAAGGCACATTTATAAAAGTTACTTGAATGTCCTAATTGAACTAAGGCCTAATCCTGGC
This sequence comes from Leuciscus idus, assembly GCA_021554675.1. NCBI lineage: Eukaryota > Metazoa > Chordata > Actinopteri > Cypriniformes > Leuciscidae > Leuciscus > Leuciscus idus. Next base: position 21,165,425 of record CM038625.1, on the reverse strand, counting down.
TTAATCTAAGCCCTGTCTGTGAAACCGGGCCTATAAGTAATAAAATATACCATACTACAAACTATTTAGTAAACAAATTATAATAAAATCTAAATCTTCCAGTCCAACTGTTTTTTGGTTCCATCATTACTTTGCCCGGCTGATGGTCAGAAATACACTTCACATGTGATGAATTCAAACTGCAGATCAATTTTACAGTGTTTTAGAAGACAGCATTACATCCTAAATCAATAAACACTATAATTATACAAGATTTGATTTCCTGTTTTTATGATAAAATCAAATGTGCACACCGGACATGTCTAAAGCTGCCCTGAATCAAATCCCAGTCATCCCTACTTTCTGTCTGCACATTTTCCTATAAAAATAAAGATAAAAGCACAAAAATAAAGTTATATATAAAAGTGAAGTATATTTGTATTCCATTTGGTTGCATATTTAAAATACAATATGTTTTCTAAAGAGGGAAAAGATTTTACTTTAAAAAAAAAAGTCTGATAGTCATTATGGTCCACAGGGATGCACTCATTTTTTCTTTATTTTTTCTCTCCATTATTTGACAATAGGTTGAAAAATATATAAAAGAAATAGTTCATGTAAGAAACAATGATTTAACTTACAATTTAGACACAGTACAGTTTGTATAATTTGTTATATTTGTGTTCTAAAGTTTGATTAGCTAAATCAGATTTAAGATCAGCAACATATACTTCATTATGTTTGTTTAATCTCAATATCATCAGTATTGTTTGCAGGCTTTTTATTGAAGAGCCAGATTTCTGCTGACAGGACCCATCTATGATCTGACCAGCCTCTTCTTCTTCCTTTATTCCACCTGTAAAAAAATCATCATTTGCATGTTTCTGTTAATGCTGAATGGTCACTGAACAAAATAAACCTTTAAAAAACTATTTTTGCCCTGTCTTTTCTCAATATACCCCTGTATTACCGGTAGTTCTCAGTTACTGTCTATCATGATCATATTAATGCTTTTGATTTTCCCTTGGTTATTGAAAAAGTTTGTGAACCAGTCCAACATTTGTAAATTTTATTTTACTGAGTTTAAAATTCAAGTATTTAAATAGGCCAAGATTAACATATTGAAATGTAATAATTTTTGACTGTATTAAGAAGGTTGTTTTTAAGACTTACCTACACTCATGCTGTTTTAAACAATGATGTTTACATTTTTTAGTAACATTTTAAAATGAAATGAAATGAAATAAAATGAAATAAAATCCACGATCCCCCTCCTCATGGCATGCAGCAGTAAGAAGAAAAAAAGAGATGTTTTCATGTTTAGTCACTAGGGAGCGCCAAGAGCATTATCTGTGAGGTGAAGTTAAAAAACAATGAGTTTGAATGTAATGAGGTAAATATGATTTAAAATAACCTAATATAATAATAAGACAAAACAAAAATGCACAAAAGTATTGTTCCAAACAAAGTCACAAGCCATGTTCAGTTTCCTTGAAATATAATGTATCATTAGACAAAAAAGAGTGCAGAATATCATGCCAAAGTGATGAATTAAATACTATAAGGAGTAAATACTCCTTAGATTCTCTCTAAATACACATTTACATTAAACTGTGCACAGAACATGAAGGGTCAGTAAGTGTCTGCTGAGATACTGTCAAACATCTACAGGATGTGGTCTACCGGAACTCAAAGAGACAAAAAAACAAAGTTCAGTCGTTATGAAATGATAAATTAAAATAACAACACAAAGCTCTTTTTGTGAGTTCTGATATGTATCCATACTAATATAGCCTACCACTGATAAAGTGATTTGGTTGGATAGGTTTGGAAATAAGGGAAAGGTTTTGTTAATGCTGTTGTTCTCTAGACAGGGTCTGTAACCGCAGAGAACAGAAGATGCTGAAAATAAACCACAAGAACTGAGACCATCTGCAAACATTAGCTTTAGATCAGAGAACAGATATCCGTTTAAGATAACTTACATTCAATGAGTACAGAATCATTATCATAAAACATGAACTCCAAACATGATTGCTGGACTGTTTTGTTTGGACTATTGGAATTAAAAGTGATACAAAGTGAATGAGAAGCAAAATAAAGAACAGAAAAAACACACAAAAAAAAATCTGATGTCTGAGCTTGTAAGTTTAGTGCTTATAAAGGCCTTATTCTGCTAACACGGTATGACTTCCCCTCAAAACCGTTTTTATGTTGGAATAAAAACAGTTAAATAAAGGTGTTTTTTCTCTCTTGCAAGATAAATCATGTTTCCACTGAATACTTAGACACTCTCAGCTCAGTTTCTGAGTTAATGTGAAACTGCTGTGGTCTGAGTGTATTTCAGGTTAGTTTAGTGGAAGAGTGACCCGAATGAATGTGGTTTCTGTTGAGTGGACAAACGTCTTGCTCCTGTTTACTATTGCATGTGTGCGGTTGACTGATGGGTAAAATACATTATTTTCCTTTAAGTCAGATTTCCACTCTACACAAAAGATTCACTGTAAAATAAAGCGAATTCCTCAACATGGTATTTGTCAAACCCATCATGCATCATCCAAGAACCTCTCTATTGTCTCTAAAACAGATTAACAGATGATGAGATTAAACCAAACATCGACTGCAACACTCTGATCAGAAGAGCTTTTGAGACAATCACTTAAACCTATGGTCACCTTGACCTGGTCAATACTGACTGACTAATTCAAATCATAATAATTTTGCAACTGTTTAATTGATTTTGTTCCATACGAGCATCAATAGAATATAATAGAATAAATCTAAATTGAATAATGCACATTAAGAAAAATACATCAGGTAGGCCAATAAATGGGGTTCAGCACATTCGAAAGCTCAGCCTCACTCTTGATATCTTTAGAATTTTTTGCAAATTACAGAATTTTTATACACATCCTTGAGTTCATTCTCAAAAACAATACACACAGGCTTTTGGTTAATACATGATTCTGTTTATGATTTCTTTATATGTGAAAATGTCAGACGGCTCTTTTTCCAATACACTATAAAATAATAAAATATTAGCAAATTAAACATTGTTTGAAAAACAAATTGCTTCAGAATATAGGCCTACAGATGTCTTTGAATGGCCGTTGATTTAAAAACATGCAGCATTTTACATGGTGTGTTTGTTAGTCATGCATTAAATAACAGACAAACTACAATAAACATGCTAAATGCTTACGATACATTTAATGTAAACTAAACAACGAGAACCTAAATTGTAGTATTTTCACTTAAAAGCATAAAACTTCCTGCAGAGTTCAGCTCCAACCCTGATCAAACACACCTGAAGCAGTTCATGAAGATCTTCAGGAGCACTTGATCATTACAGACATGAGTGTGTGTGTGTGTGTGTGTGTGTGTGTGTGTGTGTGTGTGTGTGTGTGTGTGTGTGTGTGTGTGTGTGTGTGTGTGTGTGTGTGTGTGTGTGTCTGTGTGTGTCTGTGTGTGTGTGTGTCCATCCAGAGTAGGTCTCCAGGAACCAGATTGGGCAGCCCTGATCTAAATAGTCAGTCAACATGTCGGTGGATGGAAGTTGACTATTCTGGCTAGATGAGACACAGGTCAATAGATCTGTGACCACTTTCTGTACATATTTGTAATAATACACAATTACAGTTGAATGCAAACTTTATTTACCATGTCAATTTTATTATCCGACTTGTTAAACAGGAGCTCAATAACAGGGTTGCCAGGACTGTGTAACAAAACCAGCCCAAACATCAATCAATAGCCAATAAAAAGTCAATACAAGTCCACTGGCCCTATCCAAATATCAAAACTCAACATATAAAATACCACTCCCATAACTAAAATACATATGTTACAGTCCCTATTAAGCTTTATACACAATTTCAACTTAATCACTTAACATTCTGTTTTTATAAATAAGTTTATAAATAAAACTGCCCATTGAACTGGATTTCCGAAAGCACAACCGGACTAACCTCTTTAAAACTCTCATTGGTTGAACAGATGCATACGTCACCGTGTTGCTGCCAGGACAAGTTCACGACCACAGGCGCGCGCACAATAATGTGTGTGTGTGTGTGTGTGTGTGTGTGTGTGTGTGTGTGTGTGTGTGTGTGTGTGTGTGTGTGTGTGTGTGTGTGTGTGTGTGTGCAGACTGTCCCAGTTCTGAGGGCTTTTGTGATATGCTCTAAACTTTAGCGCTTTACGAAAAATAAACTTTTTAATTAGCCTTCCTTTTAATGTCACATTAGTTTAAGTTCTCAGAGGCTTTACGAAAATGATTCGCACATTCGTTTTGTTCTTTTTGTTGTGTCTGGTTGGTAAGTTATAAATCTATATTTATGGCAATAGTTTTATCATAAAATAAGAAAATAAACTTTGTTTAAATATTTACGTCATATGATTTTATTCTGCAGGTGTGTTTGATGTCGAGTCACATGAAGTTTCCGTGATGGTGGGAGATTCTGTCACTCTGGACTCTAATATTTCTGAAATACAGCTAAAGAATGAGATCGAGTGAGTGGAGGTTTGATGGCATTCGCTTAGCTAAAGTAATGAAGGGCAATCCTACATATTATGATAATGCAAGATTCAGAGACAGCTAGACTGAAGCTGGAGAGAAATGGATCTCTGACCATCACAGACACCAGAATCACAGACACTGGAGTCTATGAATTAAGTATTGTTATCAATAATGAGTCAATCAAGACGTTCAGTGTTACTGTTTATGGTGAGTAGAGTATAATGTCATATATTCATATTGTAAATAGTACTATATCACCCTAATTATAATTATCCATATTTCAAGATGGTTTTAATATTTGAATCTACAGATACATTCTAGACTGTGGTCCCATGCACTTTAGTTAAAACAGCCTTTTGACTTTTTCATGGAGGCATCACCTGTTGCACAATGTGCATTTTAGTCAGATTTTTTTGTTTTGTTGTTATTTCAAATAAATAAAAGCACACTTTGTGATATACTTCTTGTCAGATTTTAATACTAAAATGAAATGAACAAATGTAACTCGTTCCTGCCTCTGTCTCATTTGAAACACCCAGTTCAGAAACACCAAGTTCAGGTCACATGATAGAACTATGTGGTCACAGTAAACGCTCACGCAAGACTTAAAACACTAACAAATAAAACATTCCTCTTGTTACTCTTAATGTACCCAGGTTTCATCTTATTTCATGTTTTGCAGCTCCACTATCCATTCATGTCATTACCAGTGACATTTCAAAATGTTCATCAAGCACAAAATGTGCGCTGCTGTGTTCAGTGTTGAATGTGAGTCATGTGACTCTCTCCTGGTACAAAGGAATCAGTGTATTGTCCAGCATCAGTGTGTCTGATCTCAGCATCAGTCTCTCTCTACCTCTGGAGGTGGAATATCAGGATAACAACACTTACAGATGTGTGGTGAACAATCCCATCAGCAACCTGACCAAACACGTCTGCATTACCGATCTCTGTCGTTTGTGTAGGCCTACAGGTAGGCCTACGTATGTGATGTTATCATTTATTTATAAATCAGTCTCTGTCAGGTACATTAGTGATATTAGTGTATTTACTGTATCAGAACATTTTGTTTCTGTGCTTAAGTTCTCTCTTCAGATGAAGTCCTTTATTGTGGAGGGACTGAAGCTGTGATCCGATTGGCCGTCACTGTTCTGGTGGGCGTGGCCGCTGTGGCTGCTTTCATTGTTCTGGTTTATGACATCAGATTAAGAAGAGTTGAACTGGAGAGACATCAGACCCTCAATGATGGATCTAATATTCTAAAATAAGAATAAACAGTTTGCGTTTTTGATTCTTTCTCTTCGTTTTTCTTTTTGGTAAATGTAATGAAATTATTGAAAATTATTGAAATAAAAAATATTTTTATTTTCACAATGACAATGGTAGATGATCATTTTTAATTCTAAATCCGGGTTCCAATATGGTTATAAAGAAATGTAAATCAAAATGCAAATTTTATAATTTTATAATGGTGTAAAAAGGCATTACACCATTAGGACCATTAGTCTCACACTCATAGGAAAAAGACTGTCACTGGTTCAAAAATAACACCTGAAACTACATGTTGAGTAATTCTGCATAGCTCAGCAACTTTATTATTATTATTATTAAGATCCAAGTAGCTTTATTTGCTTGGTAAAAAAAAAGCATTACATTAACCCCTTTTCCACCAAAGCATTTTGAGAACCGGTTCGGAGCCGGTGCCTACTCGCGAACCAGTTCTTTGTGTTTCGACAGCCAAATAACCGGTTCTCGGCCAGGAAAATTGGTTCCAAAGCGGCACCAACTCTTTGCTGGACTAGAACCGTTGTTTTACCACGTGATGCTTACGTCGGGGGCTGGGGGTGGGGTTATTGTGACCAACAACACGACGGGAAGCGTGACCGCCATTGCTAAAAACACAGCGCTAGCAGAAAGATAGTACAACAATTGAAGAAAAGAATCGCCAGGAGAAACATTTGCAGAAAGACGATGTAGTCCGCCATTGTAATTGTTATGCTTGTAGTTGGCGCAAGCGTTTCTGGGAAAGCTAAGACGTATGGCAACGTACACAGTGACGTAACAACGCCGTTCGCTGGGCTCTCTAGTCAGTGGAAAAACAAACAGGTTCTGAGAAGGTTCGCAAGTTGAACCTACTTTGAACCAGCACAGTTCCGAACCAGTTCTTTTTTGGTGGAAACGAGGTAATTGTCAAAGCTTTGGTAACATAAAAATGAAACAATGAAAAATGATTTTTGGTCATTTCCCAAAAATGTTTCTGACTGAGCATTTTATGCATGTTGCTGTTATGAAGAGTGTCTTTCAGGGGCCTGTACCATGAAGGTAGCTGAACAAACTCGGGGTTACAGGATTAGTTTTGAGTTGACAAAACCAAACCGATGCAATCAGGCTTTATTGGTACCATGATGCAGCTCATCAACTTTCTCTGTCAACTCAGGCTTTGATCCTTAAGCTATGATTACTCCACGCGTGCGTGCACATAAAAGAGTGACGTCGACACTGAACAACCAATCGCGGGTAGAGCGTGAGCGATATATTTTCCCGCGGAGGAGCAAGAGATAATAGGCTTGTTTGAGATGCGCCTTGCCTCGCCTGAAATGTATGCGAGAGTAGGCGGCTGCAGTGAGGGGAGGAGTGAAAAAAGCGCAGGCAAGCCGGACAGATCTCTCTTCTCGTAGTGGATCTGACCATTGCGAGATCAAAGATGGATATCGCGGGATTCACGCTCGTGCAGTGTTGCTAATAAACTGGATGTAATTCAAGTTCTGTTGCTTTTATATGAAAATAAATAAAATGAACAAGACACCCAAAGTACTTGTTATTTAATTCCATTCCAAATACATGTTTATCAATATTTTTTTTCTTTAATACAGACATATGTGTTTTTATTTATTTTCTTTTTTTATAAAAATTAAATTGCATAACCCAAAGAGATCGCACTGTCAGATAGTTTGGGAATATTCACACATAACATATACACATAAAACCTGATATTAGAGTTTTAAAATCAAACATTTTAAAAGAGAACAATACATCACAGTTGTTTAAACCAATGAGCATTAAGCTGTGTCGTCAGCAAGTCGTTTCCCATCGTGCTTTTAGGCTTGTTCGACTTCATGCAGTTCTGCGCAGACCGATCGGCGGCTGACTTGAAGCAGTGCATGCCGGTTAGAAATTTTGTCCGACTTGATACAGCGCCGACGCCACGTGACTGTGACGTATGCCATCAAAGTACCACGAGAGCGATTCGAGAGTAGCCGGAGAACTCAGCCAGCGCAGCTTCTCAAGAGCGGCTGCAATGGGCTGCAGGAGGGCTGATGACGACACAGCTGTTCCACGATTGGCCGGATTCACCGCATGACAACGATCACGTGTGTTTTGTGTTTATTCGAACACCTTTAGTTCATCTAAAGCTCACAAATCAGTTTTTTATAACAGTAAACACTCTTTTCATGTCGTTGCGATGTTATATTGTGTCATGTTTATCAAATTAAAACTGATTAAAAAACGTATAGACTCCACTTTATTGATAGTAGCTTATGTTGAACTTTATTCTTGTTCAAACAGACGCTGTATGAAGCAGTAACAGTTACATAAAGTAGGACTATTGAATGAAAATGTCTCTGAAACATCGGTGTATTATTTGGCAAATATTACATTTATTTCACTTCAGCTGTGGTAAAGTACGCGAACACCACGTGAGCGGTCACTACGGGAACCAGAAACTGTCCGACTTCACGTCTCCGTTTGCAGCTCGTCCCCGCCTGCACGCGGCTACTCTCGCCGATCAGTTACATCCAGCCGCAGCCGATGTCGAACACACCTTTTGATCAGCGCAGTCGGTGGAGAGCAACTGCGCTCGACTGCAAAATCCGACACGTGCGCCTTGCGCTCGCGAGAGATTTTTGACATGCGTCAGCATGACATCAGAGCCAGGCGGACCGCACTCGGACACATTTCTGACCGGCATGCATCTCGCGCTGATCACCGGTGATCGGTTCTGCGCAGATTTTGCTCATCTCAAACAAGCCTAGTCATTCAGAATTACGATGAATTTAAATATGTATTTCAAGCTCGAAACAATACGGTCTCTGCTGTCAAAGCAAGAGAAGACTGTTGGAGAAAGATTGCTGATTGTTAATGTGTAAGTTAAACAAATACGTTCTATATTTATGTAAAATTATGTATGTGTAGCCTATATGTGTAATATAGCCTATAGCCTATTTTTATAATATATAAAAAATGATACATGCACATTTTTTATATATTATAAAAATAGGCTATAGGCTATATTACACATAGGCTACACATACATATATACATAATTTTACATAAATATAGAACGTATTTGTACTACTAAGAAAGCCATGGAATCCTATCATAAGATTAACAGAATAATAATAAAGATTTAAAATAATTCTTAACATGTATTATATTGTATAGTACATTTGTGCAATTTGCTTTTTGAAAAAAATAAAATAAAATGTGTTCATGTGATGTCACCCTATCAATATATCTTACCGGCAATTTTATAAAAGCCCTCTTTTATGGACATGGCCGATAAATGTCCGGGGAACACTATTAATGAAACTATTCATGTACTCCTGCAGAGCGAGGACCACCTTACGAATGGTTCGACAAACCGTGTTTTCCCCGAGCTTCTGTGCGTCACCCACCGTGCAGGAATGTACCACTTGCAACAACAAAAAAACGCAACGCAACGCAATATTTGCGGTACAGTAAGTGCATGAATTCGACGTGTTAAATTCTTTATGTGTGGCTCAAGAAGTTCGCAAAGATAAGACATTCCTTGCGCGGAAAATCTGTATCTTTCATACAAGTAACTATCAGGAAAGGCAAGGGGATTTTGTCTGGCTAAAAACTCGTTCTCTACGAAGTGCTCATCAAACAATTTGCGCTGAGATGTCACAGGATTTGGAAGAAAAGGTGAAGTCATTGCAACAGACACTGGGAATAAGTTACGTCACCTATATGTTTCTTTGCTCTCAGCTGATTGGTCAAACTTAAGTCTGAGATCTTGAATCCAGAACATAACCTGCCCCGGAGCAGGTTAGCCGTGCAGCGTAAGATACCATGGCAACGAACACCGATTAAAGCCAAGCTACTTTCATAGTACCTAAAACCCAGGGTTGGCGGAAACTAAACTGAAACATAGCTGGCTAGCCACCTAAACCGGCTTCATGGTACAGGCCCCTGGACTCTTATTTTGATTGTATTATTGGTCCTGCTGTTTGTCTTCCTGTGATTAGTTCCTGTTTCCATTGCTACCTTGTTTGTTCCCATAGTTACCCTCGTTAGTCACCATAGCAACTTATTACTACCCTCACCTGTTTCTTGTTATCTTGTGTATTTATAACCCAGTGTTTCTCCTGTTCTTGGGCTGGTGTTGTCTTCTATGGATGTTATATGTGTGTTTTAATTTTGTTTCTTCTGTGTATGGAATAACCTGTGTTCTGCCTGGATTTACTTTTGTTCTTTGTGTCTAATAGTGAAGGGTTATTCATGAACGATCAGTTCATTGTGTGTCACATGACAATTGAACCAAAGACTTGGAAGGTAAATTAAATATTTATGTTCCCTGTAAATTATTTTTGGCTGCATTATAATGATTTCTTAATTCTAAATATGATCAAGATTGCGTAGGTGGATGTTTTCTGGGAATTTGTCTGTTAGTATAACATTTAAAGCCACTTAGTATGAACGAAATGCCTTGAATAAAGATTCGTTCATTTTGATGAACGAGATCAAACGATGGTGACTAATGAGGGTAACTATGGAAACTAACAAGGCAGCAATGGAAACAGGAACTAATCACAGGAAGACACACATTAGGAAAAACAATACACTTCAGAATAAGAGTCCTGGAACACAAGACAGGGGAATGTCATGATACTGTTTCTTTCTTCCTTTACTGTGAGCATCTGAGACACAATATTATTTTTTATGATTCAAAGTGAATTGTTCTAAATTTGCAAATTTTGCGTTTGAATTGAATCATGAACCATTACAAGATAATGCTGCCCCTCCAAGTTTTCAAAATGCCACTGTCACACTATTCTATAAATGGGCCTGTTTAAATTTGTTAATATTTAAATGTTAATACTTTTATATTTATGCCGTATTTAACAATTTATATACATGCATGTCTGCTCAAAAAATTTGCTGATTATGTGAATGATTATTCTATATTTATTTAAATGCAAACAAAAGTAGAGCATATGAACAGTATGTGTTTCAATGGGCTTTATGCACAGCTGCACTACTTCCTGAACTTCGGGCAGGTCCTTTGTTTCCTGTCTGACATTATTGGACAAACTGATTAATCCAGGTGTGCCTGACCACCTGGATTAATCAGTTTGTCCAATAATGTCAGACAGGAAACAGAGGACCTGCCTGAAGTTCAGGAAGTAGTGCAGCTGTGCATAAAGCCCATTCAACCGATTACTTAACCAATTTGACACTAAATCACACAGGACAGAAAAACATGAGGTAAGGTATACACTGTATATTTGTCACATATACAGCAAAAAGTATGTGGACACCATCTTCTAATTAACCGGTTTGGTTATTCCAGTAATTCCAATGAAGACGGACCTTAATTCTACAGCATACAATTACATTCTAGAGAACTATTCAGTGAGAAAAAAATCCAAACAAATTAAACCGAATCACAAATTAATTCAGATAATTTTGAAAACCCATTTGACCAATTAAACAGAATGAATGATTAAATATCATCACTAAGGGGTCATTTACATGGCACTGTTTTCAACTAAAAACATAAAACCTTTTTTGGGGCGTTTTCTTGCATGACAACCGCGTTTTGGGGGTCTGAAAACAGAAAACACGTTTCAAAGTGCAAGTTTTTGAAAACGATACTGATATCGTCTCCATGTAAACGACAAAAATGCGTATTTTTTCAAATTAACTGACGTCATGCGCATGCGTATTACACTTTCAGTCTATAGACGTAGTGTTTCTTTCAACTACTGGCCTGGCAGTATAATACAGCATTTTTTGTCTTTTTTGGGGGGATCTGTGTGAACGGGGATTATTTTTGACAATGTTGTCATCTGTACACGAAAAGCGCGAATGAAAAAACACTGTTTTTAGTACATCACTGTCGTGTAAACGTACCCTAATTCTGAACAGCTGACAAAGACTGGAAACTTGGAGTGCTCATGGTACACACAGCACGTGCAGCCTTAGTCACAGGCAGCACTGTATTACAATGTCAACAGGCTGAGGATAAGCATATAGGCTAGATTATGCATTTATTTATTTATAAAGAGAACAGAAAAAAAAAAGAATTCCGCAGTGACAGTGTAGGTCACTGAAACACAACCTTTTGTGTCTAAACAAGTAAATATGAGCAATATGATCTTTGCCTCGGACAGATGATGGGCCGAGAACTGATAAATGCTGCCTTCAGAGGAGGCATTCCAAGGTCGGAAGGCATCAAGGCATGTCCGAATGCAATGTTAGTTTCACTTCCTGTCTCCTGAGAGACCTTCATCTGATAGATTTTTTAAGGCAGCATCCTTCACTGCTTTTGATATCCCACAATCCTGTGCTTTCCATTCTGTGTCAGTTGAGCTAGAAAAATAAAGATGGCGTCTAACAGTTGCGGTTGGTCGTCAGTTTGTGTGTAAATGTACAGTACATTTTTTATCAACATTTTCCATTGTCATTTCTAGCGAGAATTACTATTGTAGTCATTAATTATTCACTTCGTTTTTACCAAAGCTCATTAAGTAGATCATTAAATCGTTACGCTCCCTCAGAAGTCTGTCCAAAATCAGTTTTGTCACGTACCTTCATGTGCAAACGCTGCCTGCAAAGTCATTGCCTGATAGGGCAGCGAGGCAACATGTCACTGCCTAAGTTTTCAGACTCAGCTGACTTTTCATATTAATTTTGTTCTGGAAGCTGAACCCGCGCTCTGCTGCTACACTGGTGCGCACTCGCCACCAACTGAACAGGGCTGGGAATTACAGTTATAAGTTACAAAAGATCACGTTAAGTGTAATCTATCAAAATGGCCCTGTCCCAAATGGCACACTTAGGGGGCTGTTTACACCTGGCCACTTCATGTGTTTTCTCAGATCGGATAGCTATCTGATTTATCAAAACGATTCCATTTACACCTGGTCACATAAATGTGTTTTTGCGAAACGGATTTAAATCCGATCTTCAATTCCCGCGCTATATGCAGATTTAATGGAGTGTACGTCACCGAAAGCAAAAGATATGAGCTGCATTTTATTGATCATCAGCTAAAATTTCAAAGACCGCAATAAAAGAGAGCGGCAACAGCCCTGGCAAGATCATTTCGTTTCTTAAGAATTTACTTTTAATGATGATGATTGTGTGTTTAAGCGTCTACGTCTTACTTTCACTTTGATTTGCGATAGTTTGCACGTTGGCTTAATGAATAGATGCTCAGCTTCTCATCTGAGGTGATGCTGTTCCAGTAGCGTCGTCATATCTGGCTATAACATTACATATAGCCTATAACACGCTCTCACACGTTTATTTTTTTAGCATTTTTGGGAGGAGTACAATTTACATATGTGGTTTCAACAACCAGATGCATTTACACTTGTCCAGTTTCGTCAGGAATGTGGCCCAGACCACCTCCTGAAGTGGTTTGAGCGATCGGATTCAAATCCGTCTCGAATGCGTTTCGGAGGGCATTTACACCTGGTCTTTTCACGATCGGATAGCTATCCGATCTGAGAAAACGCATGAAGTGGCCAGGTGTAAACAGCCCCTTAATGAGCACTTGGAGTCTTGTGGACTTATTGCCACCGTGTGCGTGTCTGTTAGTTCCTAACAAGACCGTAGGGTGTCCCGTTTGTCATTTTATTTTTCAGAAGGGTGCTCATGTGCACCCCCTTTGTGGCCCATATGCGCCCTCGATGCACACTTTCGCCGAGCTCTGTAGATCTCTACCCGATAGAAAGTGGCATTACATAATGAAAGTTAGGACTCAGAGGAAGATTGCAAGGGCTTAGAGTTCCATTTGGAACAGAGCCAATGACTTTGACTAGATTTTTCAGACACTGCAAAAAAAAAAAAAAAAAAGAACCCCTAAAAGAACATGGTGGTTAAAAAAAAAAAAAATGGAATGGGAGAAAAAAAAAATCCAATGCTTTCGAGAGAAAAGTTCTCTCACAAAAGTTTTCGCATTGCTCCAAAAACTTAGCGTTCCCACAAGAAACTTTGCATTCCCCCGTCTGTTCTTTGCGAGAAAATGCAAAGTTTCTCGGGGGAATGCAACAGGCTTGTCAGAACACAAATGTATTGACGTAATTTTTTCTCCCATCTCATTTTTTTTTTTTTTTCACCATGTTCCTTTAGGGGCTCCTTACTTTTGGGCCCCACTGTACACATAAAAAAAAAAACAATATACAAAATAATCAATTCTATACAAAGATTACAAAAAACAACGAACGGTAAATTAACTTACAGAGATTATAGCCCTCCACATTACACTGGCCATTCAAATATGTTTTTGAGTCAGAATACACTGATCAGTGTAAATGACAAAACTATCACATCAACTTTGTAATAAATGAAAGCATGTTTCTCTGTTTATGCTAAATCAAATGGTAAAATGAGTCTTAAACTCATTTTACAGAGCAAAATGTTTGATTTTCAAACACTGTTAATGTGTGCGGATTATGATCTACTGCTGCTGGGCATCTTCGTTCAATTACTGCATTGCATCATGCTCTTTATCTTTACCACCATCTATAATAAAACACAGAAGAATAACAGACGTTAAAAAGAGACAGAGAAATAGTGATCTACATGTGATGCTAATCACAAATTTGGGTGTTATTTATGTATGCTAGATTATTACAGTTATTTTTATTTTTTACAGTCTGGGTTAACTGAAATGGGAAAATTAGTACATAAGAGATTTTAATAGAAATATCTGCAATGTTTTTAATGTTAAAATACTTTATTTTCCGAGTTTAATATGCAGAAACGTGTTAAATTATATTCTGTTTGATATCAAGCTGATGGTGATCAGTTGAAACAAGAAGAGAAAACACAATGATGTGTCAAAATCTAGGGCTTCTCGTTTTAATAAATAACGATAAAATGTTGAAATATACCATATACTTGCCACAGCAGCTCAGTGGGTAGCATTGTCGCCTGCATTGGGTCCCTGATCCAGGCGTTCTTTCTCTGTGGGGTTTGCATCTTCTCCCTGTGTTGGCGTGGGTGCTCTGGTTTCCCCTTCTATCCAAACACATGCAGGACAGGTCAATTGGAGACAGTAAATTGCCCTTAGGTGTGAGTGTGAATGCCTGTGTGAGTGCTGTGATGGACTGGCCATCCATCCAGGGTGATTCCCTGCCTACGGCCCAATACACTGGGATAAGCTAAAGCATCCCTGTTACCTAACATACAGTAGGACAAGTGGTTTGGAAAATGGATGGATGGATGCCATGTACTCCAATTCTTGTCAACACAGAGGAAAACTGGGTTCATAAAGTCAATTCACAGGGACTTTATTATTTGTAATGGTGTTTCTTTGTAATGGTGTTTGATGTCTGAATGAAGTCACATCACACACAAACAGACACACAATTATTCAGAAACCAAACACGGATTAATCTGTCCTATCTGTTCTTGGAGTTCAGATATCAGATGCAGATGTGATCAAGTAAAATAGCAGGATCTTCCCCAGCCAAAGGTATTTCAGTGGTATTACTTTTCCATCAGTCTGGAGTATTTTTACAATGACAATCATTTATAATAAAACAGGCTCGTTTTACAAGAAACTTTCATGCTTGAATTGCACTTTTAAATTCATGTTACTTACTCTTCCCGCAGGGCCAGGATACTTTAATCCAACCCTTATAGATCCCAATACAGATTACGATCAGGATCACGACTGCAAACACTGCCAACACAGGACCAGTTTTTCCCCAATGTGAACTCTGGGGGAGCTCTGTAATAGTTCAGCAGAAACATTAATGATACACTCCTGCTATTCTGACCTTATATGTTGACAGCCAGGCTGATTAACATTTTAATTAATTCCCAGTGCCTAATAGATATATGCATGAACATTTACATGAGGCTTTTAATAAGACTGCAGTACCTAGTCTCATATCCGCCGGTGTTCAACACCAGCAATCAGTTCTTCTCAAAACTTGCTAATTTCAAAGGACACTAATGTCATCATTGTCAAACTCAAAGTTTTCCATCCTCCAGAGAGTGACTGATGCGCAAAATAACCCTTCATTGTGTCGCATTGAAATATCATGACATTTTTTTTTGTAATGCTTAGTTTGTAATAGTTCACAAAAAAAAAAAAAAAAAATGCAATCATTTACTTAACCTCATGCAATTCCAAACCTGTATGACTTTATTATGTGGAAGAAAGAATATATTTTGAAGCATGTTGGAAACCAAACAGTTTTTTTTAATCCATTATTAGGCTATGCACAAAAAAAATCTTCTTTTATGTTCCACAGAAGAAAGAAATACAGTATTTTGAATGACATGAAGGTGCATAAATGACAGTTCTCTTACGAGAGGTCTCTCGTACTTGCGTAAGAAAATCTTACGCTAGGGGAAAACCTCTTTTCCTCGAGATATTGAAGCCAAAAATTATCCTTAATTTTGCAATAATGTAAAACGCATTGCAGCAGCATGCAGACATGGGCGAGACAGCTCGCGCGCCCATTGGCTGCTCTGCGGCAACTGCACCAGCCTATCGATAGAGGCTCCTCATGACGTCAGAACCAATGAGGGCGCTTCGCGCCCATTACGTCATGTCCCGCCGAAGTCGGGTGGGGCCAGGGCTATAAATACGGCCCAGAGAGGCTGGTTTGGTCAGTTTTTCATCTCTTCAGCGGACTTCGCATCGCTGGATCCTGAGAGGAAGCCACGCCGTCTGAGCCAAGCACCCAGCGGGATTAGTGCATCTGAAGCAGTTGGTCGACATCTCGCCGCCTTCAGTCGCCGTTTCTGCTGACGCTTTCCGGCATACTATATCCTTTTATTGCTGTGTGTGTGTGTTCGCCGCTGCGACACGCACATTCTCTCCTTCTAAAAGAGCACGAGCGTCTTTTTCAAGATGCCTCGTTCTTCCTGCGGCTCTTGCCGAGCTCCACTCAGCGACGGGGACCACCACGTCATCTGTGTTTCCTGCCTGGATGAGGATCACGCAGCTATCGCGCTCGCCGAGGGCGGCTGCCCTCATTGCGAATTAATGCCTATGGTGACTCTGCGGACTCGCCGAGCATTCTTCCGCGAAGCTGCGCCCGCGCCTTCGCCCGCCGAGCTGCCGCGCCGTAAAAAGCGCCGCGCTCAGCGGGTCCCTGAACCTCCTCCATCCCGCGAAAGCTCGCCGGTGCGCCCGCCAGCTTCACCGCCTGCTTCACCCGAGTCTCTCACCGCCGGTCAGCGGCCGCTGTCTGCCGCCGCGTCCGCCATTGAGGACTATGAGGAAGCTTTACGAGTGGAGGACGACAGTTGCTCTATCCTGGCGTCGGGCAGTGAGGACTGGTCGAGCTCCGCGGACCTCGCACCACCCTCTCACCGGCCCTCTGGGAAAAGAGCTAGCATCGAGGCGGAGCTGATGCGTCTGCTCGAGCAGGCCGTCGAGAGCCTCGGCCTTGAGTGGTCGACGCCCCAACAGCCTGCACTCAACCGCCTGGACGGCTGTTTTCTACAAAGGGAACGTGCTTCAAATCCTTCAAGACCAGCTCCCTTCCTTCCTGAGCTTCACGAAGAGGTAGCTAAGTCTTGGAGCGCCCCCTTTTCAGCCAGAGTGCGTGCTCCCGTGTCCGTAGTCGACGGTGCTAAGGACAAAGGGTACCACTCTCTTCCTCCCGTCGAGGAAGCGGTAGCCGCCCATCTTTGCCCGCCCTCTGCTGGACGGCGCGCTAAGACGGCGCTGCCATCTAAAGCCTGCCGTACTACCTCAGCCCTGCACGGTCGCGCTTACACCGCCGCCGGGCAGGCTGTCTCGGCGCTTCATTCAATGGCCGTGCTCCAGATCTTCCAAGCCAACCTTCTCCGCATATTGGACGAGGAAGGACCGGAAGCTGTGAATCTCACGGATTTGAGGAGCGCGACGGATCTCGCCCTTCGCGCCACTAAATCCGCCGCGCAGGCCATGGGGCGGAACATGGCGTCTCTCACCGTTGCTGAGAGACACCTCTGGTTAACGCTCTCGGAGATGTCGGATTCGGAGCGCTCTGCTTTTCTCGACGCCCCCGTCTCCCCCGCTGGCCTCTTCGGATCTTCTGTCAAGGATTTCGCAGACAGATTCGCCGAGGTTCAAAAGACATCGCAGGCCATGAAACATTTCCTGCCCAAGCGCTCAAGCTCCGCAGCAGGTCGCTCAAAACAGCCGTCTGCTCGCAGCTCTCAGCCGCAACCCTCAGCTGCCGCCGCCCCACAGCGCCGACAGACCAAGGATCAGAGACCGCGCTCTCGCTCCGCCGGCCGCCGCCCCCCGCCGCGTGGGCCACGGCCGAGGATTGAGGTAAAGCCCGAGGCCTCTAAGTCTTCCTAGCCAGCCTACGGAAGCGACGGTGTTCAAGTCCCGCTGCGGCCGAACTTCCACCGAAAATTTTCGCTCGCTCAGTTCCAGTAATTGCGACTGTTCCAGCGTATTTCGCAGTAAACAAGTCGGCAGTACAGCCCGCTTGCCTGCACACAAACGCCGTTTTTACGGCGACCCAGATAAATCCCAAAAAGAGTGTATTTTCTGGTATTCCGGCCACGGCTGATGGTGTTATGAGTGTAGTAAACATGCCCACTGCCCAGTGCCCATTCCTACACACAGACACGGCCCGCCACACACGGCCCGCACAAATAAAACCGACTCATGTCGGTTGTGCACCAAATGTAGTGATTGTGCCCACGCCCCAGTGCCCGCAAACACTACACGCTACATGTCTCACGGTTTCTGTAAAAACGAAACCAACGCACATACAGTCTGCACAAACAGACGGTGTTCTCAGCGTTATGCATGGGCCCGTTGTCCCGCGCCCTCATTCGCTCACAGACATATTAAACCCCACGGGGCTCACCACGCTCGCTCTCCCTCAGCACACGGCTGCAGGAGAACTGAGCGCGGGCAGACTGCTCGCTGTGATCAGCGCGCCCCCAGTCTCGCACGCTGCAAACGCGGCGCTCATGTTACAGCACACTGTTGCTCTCCGCTCGCCACTAGATCGCGGCCAGAGCCCAGATATCATTCCACCCCTAGCCACTCACGCGAAAGCGTGGGCAGAGCTCCCCGGGGTCTCAGAGTGGGTGCTGAACATTATAGAAAGAGGCTATTCGCTACAGTTCGATCGACGCCCGCAACGCAAAGCGGCGCGAATCGAAACTACGGTGAAAAAGGAAGTAGCACACCTACTTCGAGCCGAAATAGCGAAGCTACTGAGCAAAGGGGCTATAGAACCCTTATCACAAGCTCAGAGCGAAGGGGGCATGTACAGCAGATATTTTCTGGTACCCAAGAAAGACGGGGGTCTCAGACCCATTCTAGATCTAAGACGGCTAAACACAGCACTTCTGAAACGACGGTTCAGAATGCTCACGACCAAGAAAATCCTCTCGCAAATTTGCCAAGGGGACTGGTTCATGTCGATAGATCTGAAAGACGCTTATTTCCAAATACAAGTAGCGTCACGTCACAGGCGATTTTTGAGATTCGCCTTCGAGGGTCAGGCATATCAGTACACAGTCCTGCCATTTGGCCTATCCCTGGCACCTCGCGTATTCACGATGTGCATGGATGCAGCGCTCGCACCCCTCAGGCTGCGAGGCATACGAGTGCTGAATTATCTGGACGATTGGCTGGTTCTAGCTCGATCACAGTCGGAGCTCATAGAACACAGGACCGTATTACTCAATCACCTCGAGAATTTGGGTCTCACAGTCAATTGGGCGAAGAGTTCGCTGTCTCCCAGTCAGAAAATATCCTTTCTGGGCACAGATTTGGACTCGCTGTCTATGACAGCACAGCTGTCGCCGCAGCGCAGACTAAGTATTCAGCGCATGACAGAGATTTTTCGCCACAACGCTTTGGTCCCGCTCAAAAAGTTTCAGAGGATGCTGGGTCTCATGGCTTCAGCATCCTCAGTGCTTCAGCTGGGTCTGCTTCGCATGCGCCCGCTGCAGTACTGGTTGAAAGCGCGCGCGCCGCGCAGAGCTTGGACCTCCGGTCTCGCGCTCCTCAAGATCGATCAGAAATGCGTTGCAGCTCTGAAACCTTGGACAGTGACCGACTGGTACCGGTTAGGTGTAAGCCTGGGGACTTCCTCGAGTGTGAAGGTGGTGTCTACGGACGCCTCAACCTCGGGATGGGGAGCGCTGCTCGAGGGCAGACCGTTATTCGGCCAGTGGTCGGAACGGGAAAAGCTTCTGCATATAAACTGCCTGGAAATGATGGCAGTCGACAACGCGCTGAGGCGCTTTTGTCCCCAGATAAAAAGACACCACGTCTTGGTCCGTTCGGACAACATGTCAGTGGTGGCTTATATAAATCACCAAGGAGGTATCAGATCCAGAATCCTTCACAGGCTGACGGAACGCCTCCTGATCTGGGCTCAGCACAATCTGCGCTCGCTCAGGGCAGCGCATGTGCCCGGCCTTCTGAATGTGGGGCCAGACAGACTGTCCAGAAACAATCTTCCGGCAGGAGAATGGTCTTTGCACCCGCAGACAGTCGAACTGCTGTGGAAGACGTTTGGCAGAGCGAAAATAGACCTATTTGCGTCTCAAGAGAACGCTCATTGTCAAGAATTTTTCTCCAAGAGCAGGGACGCGCTGGCTCACGTCTTGCCCCGCTGCCCGCTCTATGCGTTTCCCCCTGTCACGCTCCTACCCCAGGTGTTAGAGCGAATCAGGGAGAGCGGATGCCCAGTGCTGCTCGTCGCCCCATTCTGGACAAACCAAGCCTGGTTTCCAGTCCTGATGCAGCTGACGAGTACCACCCCGTGGCCGATACCGGTGAGGAGGGATCTCCTCACGCAGGCGAACGGCTCGATCTTGCATCCTTACCCGGAGCGTTGGTCCCTACACGTGTGGGCCATCAACGGGTACCCGTTAACCTCCCAGCGGGAGTGTTAAACACGATCACACAGGCTAGAGCTCCATCCACGAGGCGGCTCTATGCCTCAAAATGGTCTGTGTTCACTAGCTGGTGTGCAGCGAGTGGTACTCCGCCCTCATGCTGTGGGGTGACGGAGATCCTCTCTTTTTTACAAGAGCTGCTGGATAAGGGCAGAACCCCATCCACGCTCAAAGTTTATGTGGCGGCCATAGCAGCGTTCGCTGAACCACCGCTCGGCCAGTCACTAGGAAGGAACGATCTGGTCATTCGCTTCCTTAGAGGAGCTAAGAGGCTGAACCCTCCCAGACCTCCCTCAGTTCCCGTTTGGGACCTCTCCACGGTTCTGGAAGCCATGAAAGGTGCCCCATTCGAGCCAATACAGTCAATAGACCTGAAACTCTTGTCTTTCAAAACAGTGTTTCTTCTGGCTCTCGCTTCAGTGAAGCGCATAGGGGATCTGCAAGCGCTCTCAGTGAGCGCGACGTGTATGGAGTTTGGACCTAATGACTCGAGAGTCATACTCAAACCAAAGCACGGATACGTTCCTAAATCCCTCAATACACCGTTTAGGGCACAGGTTATCTCCCTGTCGGCCCTGCCGGTATCTGAAGAGGAAGGTGACGCAGGCTTCCTTTGCCCGGTCAGGGCGTTAAGGGCATATGTGTCTCGCTCATCTGTTTTCAGACAGACGGAGCAGCTCTTCGTTTTGTTCAGCGGACGTTCTAAGGGACTAGCTGCGTCAAAACAGAGTCTATCCAGATGGATAGTGGATGCTATTGCGCTAGCTTACACATCCAGGGGCCTGCAATGCCCGATAGGTGTCAAAGCGCACTCCACAAGAGGCATGGCCTCGTCGTGGGCTTGGTCCAGTGGGATTGCCTTGCAAGATATCTGTATGGCGGCAGGCTGGGCCTCCCCGTCTACATTTATAAGGTTTTATAACCTCGAGGTTCCCGCTTTACAAGCTAAGTTGCTCTCGGTTTAATTTTTCAGTACTGCCCGCCCGATGCTATCGACTCGGGATGCTGAAACTGCTAGAGCGTCGATCACTGATCGCCTATATACTTCTGTGGGCAGTGCGTAAGTCCCCCTTATTTATCAGTCCAGGCCGAGTTCGCCCTGGCTGTGTGGAACACTTGATATAATATGCTCTTATCAGAGCTTTATATTACAGGAATGATGCTATTCTAGCCCCTCTTCCCGGATTCCCTGTGAGTCCCTTGTGATTAGGCACTGTATGAGCCCCGGGCACCTGCCCCTGGGACTTTAGTGCTATGTCTCAAGCACGCACGGCGTTTTACATTGTGTTCCCCTAGCGTAAGATTTTCTTACGCAAGTACGAGAGACCTCTCGTAAGAGAACGTACTCGGTTACTAACGTAACCTCGGTTCTCTCTAGAAGAGGGACGAGTACTTGCGTATCTTGCCGTGCATGCGTCATGTTCTGATTCGCTTCAGCGATGAAAAACTGACCAAACCAGCCTCTCTGGGCCGTATTTATAGCCCTGGCCCCACCCGACTTCGGCGGGACATGACGTAATGGGTGCGAAGCGCCCTCATTGGTTCTGACGTCATGAGGAGCCTCTATCGATAGGCTGGTGCAGTTGCCGCAGAGCAGCCAATGGGCGCGCGAGCTGTCTCGCCCATGTCTGCATGCTGCTGCAATGCGTTTTACATTATTGCAAAATTAAGGATAATTTTTGGCTTCAATATCTCGAGGAAAAGAGGTTTTCCCCTAGCGTAAGATTTTCTTACGCAAGTACTCGTTCCCTCTTCTAGAGAGAACCGAGGTTACGTTAGTAACCGAGTACGTTTTCATTTTACGTTTAACTTAATTATAATAGCTAGTTAATGGAAATATAATGCCATACATTTTTGTCTATATTAATGCAAAATGAGGTGTGAATTTGAGCATAAAATATGATAATTTGATAATTAGGCCTATAGAAACCAACAAAATCATAAAAAAACATTATAGAAAAGTTTGAGCCACTCACCACTAACCGCAATATGGAATTCTGTGTGTAAGATCATGCTGCTGTTGTTGATCTCCAGTTCATAGTCTCCAGAATGTTCAATTTGGATGTTTCTGATGATGAGGTCTTCGGTATGATCATTCAGTTTCACCACGTTTTTCCATCTCGCATCAGTAATGCCATTTAATCCATTAACTTGCTCGAGACCATCGACGGTTCCGAGGTTTGTAAGTTTACATTTACTGAATAATTTTACTACCAAAGTATTAATTAATATAGACTTACAATATGTCAATTGAAAGCTCAAAGGCTCAAGATTAGAAATCTACAGTCGTGATATTATAGCGATAACCTCTTTTTAATACGTATCAGCAGTTTGTATTAAATACACACAGCATCGAAACGGGGAGTTCTGGGCTGTTTTTGTCCAGTGACGATGACAGATAAATTCAGTCACGCAAACATCGGTGTAGTGTTCATGATAATTATCTGGAACACAAAATCAGTTAGACTTTTTAGTTAAAAAATTGGAAATTTAAGACGAATACTGAAACATTTGTTTTATTTACGTAACATTCTCCAGAGAGAATCATGTTTATTTTATATTGTCCAGGAAATCATGCACTCTCCGAGGTTATTTCAGTAGTAAAACGCTATATTACCATGTTTGTTAGTCTTATGAACAAAATAACCCGCCCCCTGAGTTCTTTTTGCAGTGCTGATTGGTCAGTGACTCAAAACATTCTAACAACGTAACCTACATTTTTTTTAATATTCACTGCACACAGTCAGAGTAATGCTAGAAGTAGAAGTTTCGATGGATGTAAAATGCATTTAACAAATAATTACAGCGATTAAGAGAATATATGGATTATTTGGATTCCTTATCCAGCCATATGTAAATGTTCAAGCATATAATTTTGTACTTCGGAATCTTAATTTTTGCATTCTTACTGAAGTTACCTTGTGTAATTTATGGGCCACTGGAATCACACAACAGAATTACAAAAATAGTAAATGTATTTGAACAGGTTTTTCAAACACTCCCCTCATCTTCTATTGATTGCTCAAACAGGTAGTCCTGCCCCATTCTCACTCCATTGGTTGAGTCAATGATCTGTTTTAACCAGCTTGACAAAGCAACAAAGTTTTGAAAACAGCACATAGTCACAGTTTTTCCCTTTTCAGTGAAATCTATGAATGACTCACTTATAGTTGATGCTGCATATTAAACTGGGAGAGGGAAAAACATTTTATTGCCACCCAGTTTTTAATGCAGTTTGATGCATTACTAAGTGAAATAGTATATTCAATGAGGAAAAAAAAATAGGGCAGGATTTGATTTTATACATCAGAGTTGTTTGGATGGTAAAAAGTGGGCGTTCCATATGAAAATGTAGCCAGACCTGAATGTGACTTCCACAATATCCTATAAAAAAAACTGCTGTTTAAAAAGAAACTGAGAAATCTACAGACGGAAGTAAGAAGTGCAAAAGTGTGAATGTATGTAGGTGGATGGCAAAAAAACTGTTTGGAATCTCAGATTTGAACATATGAATCAAACTTCAGAATGAACTGACATGAGAAGAGCCATGTTTCTAACTTGATGTGCCACTGTGCTTTCAGACAAAACATGAATGTTTCAGACAAAACAAGTCTGTTTTGGTGTTCATTACACCCACAACAATTGTGCTTAGTGTAAATCATGTTCTGTGTTTCACCTCATATTAATGACTGCTATTTCTAAATTATGTGTATTAAGAGCCATTTTTAAAAGTTGCATTCTTCAAGAAGAAAAGCTTAGAGGAACCTAATTTTTTAGTGGCTTCATCTTCAAATTTGATTTAGAACTTGGTCAGAATTGAGACTTTAACTTTATTGCTTTTCAAGTTGCTCATGGCACATTTTTCAAATATCTACTCCTAAATATCTTTTATCTAAAAAAAAATTACTTTTTTTTCTTCAAAATATCCAAGCCTCTCTTACTCTTTGTGTACACTGAAATAATTCATCTGCATACTTGAGCAACAAATTCACAACTCTCATCTTTCTAAAGAGACCAGAATTAAACATGTAGTCCAGATGGTTCATGAACTGTGACTGTTTCAGTTTGCGTATGTCAGGTTTGGGTTTAAGCTCAACTAGTGGGGGCGACTGTTAACAGGTTAATATCTGCAAACACTATTGTGATGCTCCCCAACAGATATTCTACTGACTATAAGTAACTTTGCAATAACATGTCTTATTCTAACCCTAACCTAACAGTCTACTAATACTCTAATCAGAGTTAGTTGACATGTAGTTGCAAAGTTAATTACTGTAAGTTAGTAGATTGTCTATAGGCCATCAACATAAAGTGTAACCAAATATGGATACATTCTCATGTTTATCAGTGTACCACATTTACTATGATGTTAGTACATTAGTCATTCATGGCACAAAAAACAAAAAAGGTAGAAAGCTTGTTTAATTTTCTCTTACCATAATTATTTTGACACTGTAACACACAACACACATTGCGACTAAAAAACTGTAATAAATAACATTAGGCATAGACAATTTTTCCAGAAGGTCTATCTAACAGTAATATATAATATATCTGGTAAAAATATTACAGACATTAATCATATGTATAAACTGTTTTACAAAATAAACTGCATACTCTTCACAGTATGAATGAAAATTAGATTGATCCTTGTTAAAAGTGCTAAAGTAATTCATTCTGTCAAGAACAGTGAGTGATTTCCTCTTTCTTTTGTTGTTTGGTTAATATTAATGACACAGACAGCAGCAGGGACTGTGGTTTATCTCACATTCCCTTAGAAAGAATGATCTTTACACACACACACACAAAAAAAAAAGCAATCTGAGGAGCTTTGAGACTCTTCCATCTCACTATACAGTTATCCTTTCAGCCAGAGCAACGAACACAATCCTGCAATACCGAAGGGTGCAGTTTCAGGACTGCATTTCCAGGACCATAGTTTTTTTATTTTGTTGTTGCTACAGTATGTACTAACACTTAGCATTTTATAGCACTAACATTTCAATTCGGTATTTGTGTTTATTAATTGTTTGGAATGATTTACTGTTTTAATGATTAAAATCTCATATATTCTCCTAACCCTTAACCCTAAAGATAACCATTGGCAACCCTCTTGTAATTGTTTTTTAACCTAATTTGTTTCAATATATGAGCCTCTGTATTCTGGTTATTCTGGTATTCTTAAATTCAGTTTTCTTATAATTAAAGTTATTTTTCAAAGCTGAAGTAAGCTATTTGCTGTGCGAGACTTCAGTTTCATTAGCTGTTTCATAAGTAGAACAATAACAAAAGTGTAATAAATGGTAAAACTAAGTATTACATTTGACAATTACAGTTAGCAACATTTTAATTGCTTCATAATGGATGAGTTTAATCCCAACATCATCATAATGTAGGCCTTATACTGAAGACTCATATATATTCCTGCTAATCCACCTCATTTGAGTTCTGATCAGGCTCTACTACCTCCTCCTTTTCTCCTGTAAAAACAAAAAAACAAATGATTATTTGTATGAATACTAAAACAATAACCAGTCAACATAACTTTACATGCACTGTATATGTATGTTTCTATTAATGCTGCATTATTTAATTTGAAAGTCAGAATCTCTTACTCCTGTAAGCATTGATTAGTAATCTTTTTAAAAAGTAATACATAAGAGCTAGTATGATCAACTGTACATTTGTTAAAGCAATGCTATCTGAAGTGGTTTAAATTTACTATCAAATTTATGTATAGCAACTTGAGTTCATAACAGCTGTAGGTTTTGCAGTGTTAGTAATATTGTCTGTAGCAGTATATCAAACAAATAATAATTTATTACAGCACTGTAGTGAGAACCTTCTGAGGATCTTTCACCTGATAGTGACTTTGCTTGTTCTGTTGATTTTACAGGTTCTTCATGATGTCTTGATAAATCCATCCACCAATGTTACCAATGTTACTCATTCCACTAAGGAGGTTTGCATCAGTGTTCCAGCTAAGCCAGCTGTCTTTCTTTAGGCTATAAGGAGGAATTAGAAGAGAAAATAATCAGTGTTCAGGGGAACAAGTTGCAAAGTAGTTACTATATTTCAATTTCTTAAAGTACAAAGTGCAATAGACTACTGTAACATTACTAACTAACATTGGATTCCTGTAATTAGACTAGTTACTGATTTTACTTTATTTGACGTACATTTCTAATGTTGGGTGGGTGTGGGTGATATGGCAAATATATGTCACTTTTTTCACAGGCAGGATCACGATCCACAATCTTATCACAATTATTTTTCACGTTTGTCTTTAACAATATTCTGCAAGTCACTGAGCAGTACAGCCAAACTAATTCCCCTTTTTAAAAATAGTAAAAAGGTAACAAAATAAAATAAAATGACAGACCATTTAGGCCAAAGTAGGGGTGGGCAATATGACCAAAATCTTATTTCAATTTATTTTATTTCATTATTTTATCTTTATAAAAAAAAAAATCAAACATTACAAATAATAGTACAATATACAAATTTGTTTAATAAAGTGTGCTGCAACTAGAACCTGCATCCTCTCTGCTTCAACCTGCTTGTGACAGATATCAAACACCCCTAATTTATGAACAATATTTTTGTTTTGAATATAATACATTTAAACTTAAATTCCTGTTTGTGTGTGTTAGAGTGACTTCAACAAAGGATATTTACTCACCTCAGTTTACATTCCGAGTTTTGTAGCACGTCAATGAGCTGCTGCTCGGAGGAGCCGATGGTATTTTTACTCAGATCAAGCTCTTTTAAAAACTGCAATGCTTTTTTCTCAGCCAAAGACTGAGCCAAACAAGTAACATCTGTAATGCCACAGTCATTTAGGCTAGAAAGAGACAAACAGACACGCAGAAAGAAAGTAAAAGTGTGTACTCTTTTTGTGAAGAAAAAGTACATACTTGAGTGTGTAGCAGAAGAGTATGCAAGCTTTGGGACATACACTACTTTGTCATAACTGTCTTTAACGGACAGCTCTGTCGCTTAGTTACATGCTTCCTGTCACTGTTTAAACTGGCCTGTCAATCATCTTGTCACAGTTAAAATCCTCCACATTTAATTTCCTACCATTTCGGAGACAAATGTAGCACATCGATCTGCCAGTAGTGGGTCTTTCATGCGGAGAAAGACTTTGCAGAGACTTTGAATATAATGATCCATTTAAAAGTTAATGGCTAAAAGTATCATTACAAAAGTTCACAATGCTATTGCAGATGAAATTAAATGTGCAATGTGTGATATTTCTGAGGATCTATTGACAGAAATGCAATATAAGATCCATAACTATGTTTACAGTGGTGTATAAAGACCTCACTTAATTAACCGTTATGTTTTTATTACCTTAGAAGAGTCATTTATATCTACATAACCGCGGCCACCCCCTTCTATGAAGGTCGACATACTGTGACGTCATGTTTCTACCGTAGCCGACAGCGAACAGAGCGCGTTTCGTCACTAACTTGAATGAGAAGCAGCAGAAAAAGACGCAGCAGAATACTCAGGTTGTCCCTGACGCGGCAAACGTGGAGAAAAACATGCTGTCTGAACGACGCCTCGGACATCGTAACGTTAGCTATTTCCCCTTACCTAAGTTAGCTGCTTTGATGCTCTTATCTTATACTAACTAGCATGGAAACAAGCTATGGTAAAGTCAGTGAATATAAGACTAACACAATGATAAACAAGAAAAAATAACAATCGCAATAACATGTGGTTTTACTGAATAATTAAGTAAATATAATTTAATATAAAATATAATATAGAGAAACCTCATTGCTTGACTTTCTACTCTCTGCTGACTCAGACGACGACATCTTCCGATCCTACGTCGGCCACCGTAGTTTCTCATTCGAGTTTGCAATTTGAAGGAAAGGCCGCGAGTTAGAGGATTGCTCCTGTCTGCCTCGCTGCCTGCTGTGAGTGTGTTTGCTTCAGTGCTGTAAGCTCCGTCTTAGCCTCGTATTTCCTTGTTTTGAACCATCATTTACTACAATTTCTAGTTGTTTATACTACTACTAAATACAGCTTACCCAACATCTCAGATTAACCTGACATCGCTAGCTTCCGTTACTACTAGCACAACACGCTAGTAATTCGCTAGCCTGTTAACGCGCCACCCGTGCGCTCAGCTATTTTTATTTATTTATTTTTCTCTCGCGCGCTCGCGCCTTTGAGTTCATAAAAGCTCAGGTGAGTAAGAAACACTCAACAAACACGGTGAGTAATGTCTTGTCCTGTTATTATCATGCGTCGCGTCTGAACGCGTTGTTGTTTTTGGAGCTCTATCGATTTGATTTATAATTCTTGATTTTTCTCTTTAAACTCGCTTACAACGAACATTTTCTACTTTTCCTCACTGAGAAGCACTACTGCTCAAACCTCATAGTTACAACGCGGACTGTTGAGCAGACGCGTCTCAAGCCTATTAGTGATCCAACGCTGCATACCCTTAAAGGTTACGTCCGTGGATCACGGCTGAACGCGTCTTCTCCACACTCACTTACAAACAAACAAACATTTTTTTTTCGCCTATCGTGCGTCTACTCTACACCCCTACCACTAAAAAAAAAAAAACGGATTATATCCAAGACTTCAGTCATAAATTAGTATTAATATTGATAGCATCACTGGTAGCTTCGTTGCTAACTCACTGTCCATCTGTTAAAATGGCGAATATATCAGATGTAAGTAGTCTACCTTTTGGTGCAGGTGAGGACACATTTGAGCTGCACGCACTGCAGTCTGAGCTGGAATCTGTTGAGAAACAGATCCACGACCTTTTATTGAGACAGGCCGAGCGGTGTTTGGCTCTTGAAACATCACGCACCGATGCACACAAATCAGTGTTTAACGTTACTAACCCGCTGACTCCGACCGCGTCTACTCCGTGCGTTCCTCAGCATCGGTCGCGATCAGCCATGGTCTCGTTCACTCCGGCTCCAACACGCCACCACGAAGCCTGGGTGGTTCCACAGCGGAAGACGCGAGTCAGGTTTAGACCAAGACTTTCTCCGACCCTCCCGGTTTTCGAGTTATCCACACAAAACCGCTTCTCCCCTCTACGCGAAACAGAACGCGATGCTGTGATCATCGGCGATTCCATCGTTCGGCACGTACACGCTACGTTAGGTAAAAGTAAGGTGCACAGTCACTGCTTTCCTGGTGCTCGTGTTTCTGAAATCGCTGCTCGCGTTCCCGAGATCCTGAACGGTGACGAGCGCGTCGGAACTGTGGTCCTGCACGCGGGAGTGAACGACATCAGGCTGCGCCAGACGGAGATTCTGAAGAAAGACTTCAGGAATCTGATCGATACGGTACGCAGCACATCGCCTGAAACAACGATCATTGTGTCAGGACCGCTTCCCACGTACCGATTAGGGCATGAAAAGTTCAGCAGATTATTTGCGCTAAATGAATGGTTAATGTCATGGTGCAATGAGCAGAAACTGCTCTTTGTAAATAATTGGAATCTGTTTTGGGAGCGTCCTAGGCTTTTCCGTGCTGATGGCTTACACCCATGCAGATTCGGAGCGGATCTTCTGTCGGATAACATCTCCAAAATGTTAAATACCCTTTGACTAGTAACCAAAAGTCCAAATCATAGTCTCTGCTGCACCAATTTAACTGATATAAATACTAGTGTAGAACATTGCATAGAAACCGTG
The DNA here is from genome assembly GCA_021554675.1 of Leuciscus idus. Lineage (NCBI taxonomy): Eukaryota > Metazoa > Chordata > Actinopteri > Cypriniformes > Leuciscidae > Leuciscus > Leuciscus idus. Next base: position 21,135,107 of record CM038625.1, on the reverse strand, counting down.
TCTATTCCTCGTTTAGTGAGATCAAATAATAAATCTACTGCAGGATCTAGGAAAAATCTAATTGTTATTAAAAGAGAAAATGTTGCTATTAGTAAACAAAAACTATTTCTAAAGCTAGGTCTTCTAAACATTAGATCACTCACACCTAAGGCAGTTATTGTAAATGAAATAGTCACAGATAATAGCTTCGATGTACTTTGCCTTACTGAAACCTGGCTTAAACCAAATGATTATTTCGGTATTAATGAGTCTACTCCTCCTGGATACTGTTATAAGCATGAGCCCTGTCTGATTGGTCGTGGCGGCGGTGTTGGAACCATTTATAGAGATATTCTCAATGTTACTCAGAAAACGGGTTATAAGTTTATTTCATTTGAAGTACTTGTACTAAATGTTATGCTCTTAGATGTTAGAAAAACATCCCTATTATCTCTAGCCTTGGCTACCGTATATAGACCGCCAGGGCCTTACGCTGATTTCCTAAAAGAGTTTGCAGATTTTCTCTCAGACCTATTAGTCAATGTCGATAAAGCATTAATTGTTGGAGATTTTAACATACATGTAGATAATCCAAATGATGCGTTAGGAGCTGTGTTTACAGATTTATTAAATTCATTTGGGGTCAAGCAAAACGTCACCGGACCGACACATCGTCTTAATCATACACTCGATTTAATTATATCACATGGAACCGATCCAACCGATATAGATATCATTCCACAAAGTGATGAAGTCACTGATCACTACATGGTAACTTGCATATTACGTACTGCTGTAATATGTCATGCGGCGTCGCGTTATCAACCAGGCAGAACAATCCTCCCATCCACCATAGATAATTTCTCTAATTGCTTATCTAATCTGTCTCAGCTGCTGCCTGAACCCAAACAAACAGATGAACTAGAAGAACTAACTAGCACTATGAGCACCATTCTCTCTAGAACATTGGATGTGGTTGCACCTATTAAATTAAAAAAGGTCAGAGAGAAAAATAAAGCACCATGGTACAATAATACTACGCATGTTTTAAAGAGAGAAACCCGTATTTTAGAGCGTAAATGGAAACAAACTAATTTAGAGGTCTTTAGAATCGCATGGAAAGACAGTATGTCACGTTATAAAAAGGCCCTAAAAGCGGCCAGGGCTGAGCACCTCCACAAACTAATAGAAAACAACCAAAACAATCCAAGGTTTTTATTTAACACCGTGGCTAGACTAACAAATAAACAGACGTCACCCGAACAAAATATCCCGTTACAGTTCAGTAGTAATGATTTCATGAACTTCTTCACTGAGAAAATAGAAAGCATCAGAACCACAATTGTAAACGTTCAATCTTCAATTGCGCCTTATAATTCAGCTTCAATTATCACCCCGCAAGAACAATTACAGTGCTTTACAACTATAGAACAAAAAGAGTTAAATAAACGTATCACTTCATCTAAAACAACAACATGTTTATTAGATCCTATACCAACTAAACTACTGAAAAAAGTGTTACCTGTAGTGGAAGAGCCTCTCCTCAATATTATTAACTCGTCTTTATCTTTAGGTCATGTTCCAAGAACATTTAAACTGGCAGTTATAAAACCTCTCATTAAGAAACCACAATTAGATCATAATAATCTAGCAAATTATAGACCCATTTCAAATCTTCCATTTATGTCTAAAATATTAGAAAAAGTGGTGTCCGCTCAACTGGGCTCTTTCTTGCAACAAAATGATATCTATGAAAAGTTTCAGTCTGGATTCAGACCGCATCATAGCACTGAAACTGCGCTCGTTAAAATCACAAATGATTTACTTTTAGCTTCTGACCAAGGCTGTATCTCAATACTAGTTTTACTTGATCTTAGTGCTGCGTTTGATACTATAGATCACACAATACTCTTAGATCGACTACAAAATTATACTGGTGTTCAAGGACAAGCACTAAGCTGGTTCAAATCATACCTATCTGACCGCTACCATTTTGTCTATTTAAATGGAGAAAAATCGACCATAACTGGGGGATCTGTGTTAGGCCCTCTGTTATTTTCAATATATATGATGCCACTTGGAAATATTATAAGGAAACATGGAATTAGTTTCCATTGTTATGCTGATGACACTCAAATATATATTTCATCACGGCCGGATGAAAACGCAAAATTTTCCAAATTGACAGAGTGTGTTAAAGATATAAAAGATTGGATGACGCGTAATTTTCTTTTATTAAATCCAGACAAGACAGAGGTAATACTTATCGGTTCAAAAAACCGCCCACAAAACCTCGCACAATACAACTTTAACATCATAGGATGTCCTGTTACTTTATCCTCTACAGTAAAAGACCTGGGTGTTATACTCGATTGCAACCTGTCTTTTGAAAATCATATTTCATATGTTACAAAAACAGCCTTTTTCCACCTTAGAAACATTGCTAAGCTACGTAATATGCTATCAGTTTCTGATGCAGAAAAGTTAGTTCATGCATTCATGACCTTGAGACTGGATTACTGTAATGCTTTATTAGCTGGTTGTCCTGCATCCTCAATAAACAAGCTACAGTTAGTCCAAAATGCCGCCGCTAGAGTTCTTACGAGATCAAGAAAATATGATCATATAACACCGATTTTATCATCACTGCATTGGTTACCTATAAAGTTCCGTATTAATTACAAGGTATTGCTACTGACTTATAAAGCACCTAAACGGCTTAGCTCCAGTCTATTTAACGGATCTTCTATCGCCCTATAATCCATCGCGCTCTTTAAGATCACTAAATTCAAGGCTTTTGGTCATACCTAGGATATCCAGAACCACCAAAGGAGGGAGAGCATTTTCACATTTGGCTCCAAAACTCTGGAATAGTCTTCCTGATACTGTTCGTTGCTCAGACTCGCTCTCCCAGTTTAAAACTAGATTAAAGTCGCATCTCTTCAGCCAGGCATTCATATAATCCTACAGTTCAAACTACAATCCGGCCTCTAGCTCATAAATGCCAGAGGAGAACTGGCCCCCGACTGAGCCTGGGTTCTCCCAAGGTTTTTTTTCTCCATTAGGTCACCTGATGGAGTTTTAGGACACCATTAGGTCACTTGATGGAGTTTTTCGGTTCCTTGCCACTGTTGCCTTTGGCTTGCTCAGTTGGGTATAATTTGGGGATATTTAATTGATTTTTATCAATCAATAAATTCCTCTTGAAACAAACTTTGTTGTATTATTTTAATTTAATACTGTGAAGCTGCTTTGATACAATCTGTATTGTGAAAAGCGCTATACAAATAAACTTGACTTGACTTATTGACAATTCGCAAATCTCACCACTAGATGCTGCTAAAAATCACACACTGCACCTTTAATGTGGATAACATTGAATAAATATATTTTCGTCAAGTTAGATAGGCTACTGATAATTATTCACTTAAACCCCTTTATCTAAACCTCTCTATTTAACCGTCGGAATCACACATCCATCATGTTTGTAGTTTTTAACACTTTTTGTCCGTGTTTGTAGTTCCAATCGAATCCTCGTCCAACGCTCAATGGTTTATGGGCATTATCAGCTGTTATAGTGTGCAGGGATCTGCACTTCGGATTCTAACTGGAAATAGTAGACAATCCGGGTCTCTTTGGAATACTCATTTCAACATACTACGATTTGGGACACAGTAATTCTATTTTCGGATACTATTTAGGACAGATATTATACGAATTGGGACGCACCGCATGTGATGAGAGATGTTTAGTGGCAGAGAAATTTCCCAACATGAATTTTGCATCAACATCAAATCTGACAGGAAAATGTCCTGTTGCTTGATTTGCTCGTCAAAGCTACACTAAAATTTAACAATGAACGAGGGAATCATTCAGATTCAGCTTGTCTCTACTCAGCCACTTCCTAACAACATTGTTCAAGAAAATAAAGAGCTGCAGAATAAAGAGGCTGTTTGGGAAAATGTTTTTTACACATACTTCATTCACTCCTCTGCAACTTATTAATATTAATTTTCTGTAAATGTTATAATCTTATTAATTACGCATCCCTCCTACCTCCTACCTTTATTTAAGCTCTTTTTGGTTTGATGCATATGCTTGCAGTTTTCCCGATGCTGTTTGCTCTGTGGTCGAAAGCATCTTATCATACACATTTTTCATGACTGTGAAGTTACTGACTGACAGATGTTACTTGTGCCACAAAGCACATACAAAGCTTATTGATTATGAAATTATCACCCGACATAGTGGTCTATGACACTGTGACCAAAATTGACCTGCGCTTGGTACTCGGGTGTCAATTTAAGACCCTGCTTTCATCAGATAACTATAGAGGAATTATTTTACACAAATATAATGTAACAATGTAAAACTTTTAATGTCAAAGTGATTTTAAGCAGGTAAATGTTCCTCACCTCAGTCTCTCCAGTTTACAGTGTGAATTCTTCAGTATTTCACACACAGACTCTACTCCTTTGTTTTCTAGTTTATTCCCACTGAGGTCCAGCTCTCTCAGGTGTGAAAGAGAGTAACACAGAGCTTGAGTCAGGATGAGAAACTGTTTCTCTGTAATACTGCATCCACACAGACTGAAGACAGAAAGAGAAACAACAATAGCTCACTAGTGAGTTATATACATCATGAATGCATCAGTAAATGTCATGCAATATAATAATACAACAACAAAAACTTGGAAACGTAATTATGGAACCATAAACCAAAACAGGAGCATAATAGGATTTGAGGAAACTCTGAAATCATTTATTACAGTTAAAGAATTAAAGTCATTTTAGTTTGGTTTACCACCACAAAATACAAATTGTAAGACTGGATTAAATCTCAACCTGTAATAAAACAATAAATCTGGAGAGAAGAGTCCCCCTGACTCAAGTCACTGAAAGTTCACCAAGAATGTCTATATACAATATATGATGTATCTTGTGAATCTATTGTTTAATCCCCTTAGTGTTTGGTATAATTTTCAGGGCCAATTGGTAAAATGGCTCAATTTTACAGCAGTCATTTGTTTTTTGAGAAAGATTGAAAACTTATGAGAATTCTGTCCTCCTGCTGTGGGTGGTGTCTCTTTATGATATCTGATGATCATTTGCGCACAGGAATAGGCCCAACACAATTCCAATAATATTTGTGTAGTAAATATTTACAGCTCTTTTGTTCAGGTCTGTGTATTTAAGGGAAAGTGGCAGAACAGTCTTCGGGAAATTCTGTAGCCAGAAAACCCTCACGCAGTGCTGTGTCAGTTCTGCACTCAGAGAGCTCACTGTCTCTCACTCTCAGGTGCATTTATTACTCTTAGATTCTGTCTTTGAGTAATTGATGTTATGTATTTATTATTTCTGAATTGGCTTCTAATTGTTAGTGTAATTGGCATGATACATTTTTACCTGACAAATAAAATGTTGTATTTCATTTAGTCTGTATTCTTCTGAAATCATTATGACCAGTAGATTAAGTAGAGTATCGTGTTTCCGCAAATCTTCATCAGGATAGATAAAACTGAAGGCCTAGAGAATGTGGCACATCATCTGTTTTGATTTCTGACTATCACGACTTAGCAAGTTGCAGCATCGTGACTTAGATAACTACATTTTTGTATGAACAAGCATGGAGTGGTTTGACTGAGATGTATAAGTAAACTCTCTAAATAAGATTAGAACTGACGAGTTTCTCAGCAAACACAGAACGTTGGCATAAAGTACCCAACCTTCTAACAATGTTTTAACAACATGGCCAAAAGGTTGCTATAACTAAGTTGTGTGGTGAAGGTTGTTACATTGTTTAAGGTTGTGCCGAGGGTGTCTGGACAACCACTGGACGACATGTACTCCTCACTGCCCTGAAGCGCTAATCAGCCTTTTAAATTTCAACCGACCGTTGGGCCGTCTATTTCTTCATCGAGCAAGGATACGCGAGTATTGTAAATTTATATATTATTATATTATATTCATATATAATCGTTATACAGGTGAAACTCGAAAAATTTGAATATCATGCAAAAGTTCATTTATTTCATTTAAGCGATGTCACGCGTCTTTTAGGCCAAAAACTTTTGTCACATACAGCAAACATCTCCTCGTTATCTGCTAGCAACCTGTCCCCTGAACACACTGTAAAAAAAGTGTCTCTGTAGACACCCCAGGCTCCACAAACAGCAAGAAAAACAAACTGGGCTAACCCGCACCACGAAACATAAACTGTTCCAGCCAATAACCGACAAGAAGGATTTGGGGGTGGGGTTTGGGCGGTTAGTGCGCGGATGAGGAGGAGGGAGGGTCTAGCTAGCCTCCGTTTTGTTTGACAATACTTTGAACGTCAACAAGAAGAGACGTCACCCAACATCACTTAGAGCACCTTTAAAAGGTGAAACTAATATATTATATAGACTCATTATATTAAAAGTGAGATATTTCACGCCTTTATTCATTATAATTTTGATGATTATGGCTTACAGCTATGAAAACATTTCCACAAAATTCTAATTTCATAAGCTGTAAACCATAATCATTAAAATTATAACAAATAAAGGCTTGAAATATCTCACTTTGCATGTAATGAGTCTATATATTATATTAGTTTCACCTTAAAGGGGCTATATGCATCTTTTTCCCCAAAATAAACGTAACAATAGCCTTTTTATTTTACCATTTATGACTCAAACATCTCCTGATGAGCATACTGACACCTTGTCCGCTCACAGTGGGTGCACCTATAAGCCTGTATCCTATTTGTCCTATTTTCTGTCGGGTCGGATTTTTCCCGCGCTGTCTGCGGATGTGACGTCAAGCGCGTTCATGTTAAACGTTTCAGATCACTAATTTCAGATAAATAATTCTTACCTCAGTAAACATAATGTTGACCTCCTTGCAGCAGATGACTTGTGAAGTGTGCACGTACGAGCGCGCGCTGCGAGAGCGAGCAGAAAGGAAGAGCAGTTCTGTTTTTTGGCCACAGGTGTCAGTCGCGAGTTTAAATTTCAGAAAAAAGCATATAGCCCCTTTAAGTTGAATTACTGAAATAAATGAACTTTTGTACGATATTCAAATTTTTTGAGTTTCACCTGTATATATCTTTTTTTTTTTTTTTTTTGGAAGTGCAATTTGATTACCACGCAGTTTTAATAAAGTTGAATTAGCTGACCATCTATTTAATTTTTACTCTTCAAAGTGTAAACTTGCAGGTGTTGATTATAATTAATTTACTGTTATGCCCATAAATAATAATAAGGATGGCCTAAACAATACTTAAAAATAATATAATTATTTAACATCTGACTAATTAAAAAATAACCACAAAAATAACATGCTAAATGTTAATATTAGGCTATCTATATCTAGCATAAAAAAATAAAAATTTCAGAATGTCATCTTGCAGTTGCTGAATTCCGCGCAACAACGTTGCTACAGCCCTGTCGCGTCTTACAATTCGATGTTGTTACAATTTTGCGAGCACATAGACAGCGATGTTGCCATAGTAGAAATGCAACGTGTGGAAAAAAGTAGAAAAGAATCAGTGTTCAAAACTATGCATTAACCCAATTATTTCAGTTTGACGTCATTTGTCTTTTGATGTTACATCTGTAAACAGAGAAGAAGCTTTATTACGTTATTACAGTATTTTTTGGTGCAGCAGGAAGCTTTAATAGTTCTGACACCTTTTTCTCCAGTCTGGAAGGTATACTCACTGCATCCGCACAACGCAGAGGTGTGTGCGGAAAAAATGATGTCATCGTGGTGTGGGCGGTCGTGCGCGTTGAGTGTGCGATTTTGCGCCATTTCACGTGGCAGTGTGCACGCCATTTTTTTTTACTTTCCGCATACGAAGATGCACGACTTCGATCAGAGTCTGGCCGCAAGTAGGCTACATCTCACCCAACCTGCACCCAGTTTGCACGTGTTTGCATTGTTACACAGTGAGCCTACAATAGCAGACAAGCCCTTTTAATGAAAATAACGGTCCATGTTTTATAAAAATGTTCACAAAGCTAAATTAAAATGTTTAGTGAAAATAGAAAATATGTAAGTTATCATTAATTAAGCTGTATAGGCTACGTTCTCATATCCATAAATTTTTTTCTAATGTCACAAGAAATAATTTCAAGGTTATACTACTTTAGCTTTACATTATATTTTACATTTATGCATTTGGCAGATGCTATTATCCAAAGCGACTTACATTGCATTTCAAGGTACACATTTTACATTCTTATCAGTTCTTGCTTTCCCTGGGAACCCATGACCTTGACGACCAACGCTCTACTGTTTGAGCTACAGGAAAGCTGTGGCTGTAGCATGATTCTTTTGTAGTGTGGTTTTGGTTAAGTGTACTAAAATAAACATTGTCACGTGTGTACTGACTTCTCACCGCTGCTTCCTGATGGTTTAGAGGACAATTACTCCGAATCGACCCATGTTGTTTCAAAGAATGGTACAACAGTGAGCGCATCAAAAATGCCTCGTCCATTAGGGGAGGTGAGCGCGCAATCAGTGGAGGCTCGCGCTGCTGAGCCAAGCAAAAGTATTGACGCTAACCAATCAGACCTCAGGTACCGCCCAAAATGGCGCAAGAACCAATCAGAAAAATAGACAAACATATTTTTTAAAAGTCAGGGTGATTTCATGATCGATTGTCGCTGTCATGTCCGAGTACCTGTGCCCATCCCTAGTTTGTAATAAACATAAGGCCATTAAGAGACCAAATGTATCATTGTTAGAGTGCTACCAATGAAATTACTACATAAAGGAAATAATTAATATTTTCTTGATTTAAATATTAATATATTGTGTGAAGAAAACATAATTAAGCTGAATTTATGCTGGTGCAGTTTATCATTACTATTATACTATTATACTGCACGTTGGTCTTATTTTTGTAGCTTTGTCAGGATTTATAATAATAAATAATAATAATTTGTTACATTTATAAAGCGCTTTTCTGGGTACTCAAAGCACTTTACATATGGAAGAGGGAATCTCCTCAACCACCACTAATGTGCAGCATCCACCTGGATGATGCAACGGCAGCCATATTGGGCCAGAAAGCCCACCACACACCAGCTTATTGATGGAGAGGAGACAGAAGCCCCTTTCACACAGAGATTCCGGAAAATACACGGATAAAGTGACCCGGGATTTGACCCGGGTTCGTTAGATTTTGGTTCATTCACACTGCCAGTGATTTTCCGGAATCAGAGAGTGCGTTCACACACAACCCGTAAAAATCCCGTAAAGACACGTGACATCGATGTGACTTGTAATGTCTCAGCAGCTTCTTAAGTTTGCTTATGAGCTGCGATCTCTCTCGCGAAACCACGCTTGTGCATTTTTTTCTCTGATTCGATCATAAACTTGCATTACGTACCATTTCACAGCTGGCGAACGATCCCGGCTTCAGCGTCATCATTACGACACGGCATTATTACGGCTTTTGTTCACACAGCGCACGTTCCGGGACTGAACACGGCAATGTTACTAGGTCCCCAACCCGGTATCGATCCCGGCATCAATCCCGGGTCGTGTTTGCATTCACACAGAAGGCACTCTGGCAATTTGCCGGGTTCAAAGCGCTGTGTGAAAGGGGCTAGAGTGATGAAGCCAATGAGTATAAATGGGGGATGATTAGGAGGCCATGATGGACAGCGGCCATTGGGCTATTTTGGCCAGGATGCCGGGATTGAACCCCTAATCTTTTTCCGAAGGTCATCCTGGGATTTTTAATGACCACAGAGAGTCAGGACCTCAGTTTAACATCTCATCTGAAGGATGATGCTCTTTGACAGTATAGTGTCCCCGTCACTATACTGGGGTGTTAGGATCCACACAGACCTCAGGGTGAGCACCCCCTGCTGGCCACACTAACACCTCTTCCAGCAGCTACCTAGTTTTACCAGAAGGTCTCCTATCCAGGTACTAGCCCTGCTTGGCTTCAGTGGGCTCCAGGGTGATATGGGTGCTGGCTATATTAGCATTTGAAACTTTCTACTGATAAACATCCTGAACCATCAGTCCATTAACTTTCCATATTACTTTTTTTCTTCAGATGAGGAAATGCCAGAAGATGCAGTGCTATACACAATGTGACATTGTTGTCTTAAAATAATAATAAAAAAGTAAACTTTAATCACACTGTAACTGCTGTACAGTATAATGTTACAAACCTTAGTTTTTCCAGCTTGCATTCATTGCTCAACAGAGGATAAAGGTTATTAACTCCAATGTCTCCTAGTCTATTTCCACTGAGGTCCAGCTCTCTCAAGTGTGATGGGTTTGATTTCAGAGCTAAAGTCAGATCAGAACAATCTTCAACTTCTATACCACAGTTTCTTAACCTGCAATCAGAGAAAAGAGAAAAGCAAACTATTCCTTTGTTTTCATTCAAATACCAAAACACTATTTCCTTTCTTGTATGTGTGAGTGTTACTGACCTCAACCTCTCCAGTTTACAGTGTGAATTCTTCAGTATATCATAAAACAGTTTTACTCTTGCGTGTTTAAGTTCATTCCCACTGAGGTCCAGCTCTCTCAGGTGTGATGGGTTTGATTTTAGAGCTGAAGTCAGGAAGGCACACTGCTTATCTTTAATACTGCATTTACACAATCTGGGGGGGGTGGGGGGGTTGGGGGGACAGAAACGACAATGATTCAGATATATGATAATCATCTTATTTAAGGGCTACAGTAGTCTTATATTTGGTCTAATAGTCTACAGTTCCCATAATCTGCTTGTAACAGTGTCACACTAGTTCTGGGTTCTGGAAACTGTTCAAGCAGCAGATGTGACTCATAATATTTCTGCAGTACAACATATACACAATCAGTACATTCAAATTTGAAATGAATTAAATTCTTTAAATTAATTTATTAGTTCGACACCAAACATTAAGTGTGACCAATATGGAAACTAAGTAAAACAGTAAACAATGAAACTTAAGCTCTGTTCTCTTAAATTAAATAACTAAACAGTAAACTTTAATCACACAGTAACTGCTGTACAGTATAATGATACTAACTGTAGTTTCTCCAGCTTGCATTCTGGGTTCATCAGTAGATCACTGAGGTTTTTAAATCCAGAGTCTCCTAGTTTATTCTCGCTCAGATTTAGTTCTCTCAGGTGTGATGGGTTTAATTTCAGAGCTGAAGTCACAGCAGAACAACCTTCACCTGTCATTTTACAGGACCTTAACCTACATTGAGAAAGAGAGAGAGCAGAAAATAAATGAACTCTTTATTTTGTAGAGTCACATCACCTTCATGAACACGCACAACAAAAAGATAGCCAGAGGAAGATAAATCTCAGACAAATAAAAAGATAAATCTCAGGCCTTAAGATCACCTTAGTATGTTGTGATCTGTTGGAATAAAGATCATTCCAACCGATCACAACATACTACGGTGATTCTTAAGGCCCATGCACACTGAGTCGCACGTTAAAAAATAAATATGACCTCACGTTTTGTCAATCATGCCTGCACACTGCCTTTGAAACTTTCATCCGTCATAAAAAAAATCTTATCGGGTTCGATTTTCTGCGTTTTTCTTATCTGTAGCAAGCATTTTGAGTGGTGTTCGAATGGTGTTTTGATGATTCAGAGCCACTGAATCACGAATACAAAAAAACGCATACGAAAATTTCGGACTCAGTGTGCAAGGACCTTTAGGCTCAAAGTGTTTTGATTAAAACTGTTGAAGTGATTTTAAGCATTTTGATTCTTGTTTGTGAATGTTGATGACCTCAATCTCTCCAGTTTACAGTGTACATCTGTCAGTATATCAGATAAGTGATTCACTCCTTTGTTTTTTAGTTCATTTCCACTGAGGTCCAGCTCTCTCAGGTGTGATGGGTTTGATTTCAGAGCTGAAGTCAGACCGAGACACTGTTTCTCTGTAATACTGCATCCACACAGACTGAAGACAGAAAGATAAAGGACAATGATCAAATTAAGCTTTTGGAAGATTTGGGTCATTTGTCTGACAGTAGTTTGGGGGGGACAGAAACGACAATGATTCAGATATATGATGATCATCTTATTTAAGGGCTACAGTAGTCTTATATGTGGTCTAATAGTCTACAGTTCCCATAATCTGCTTGTAACAGTGTCACACTAGTTCTGGGTTCTGGAAACTGTTCTAGCAGCAGATGTGACTCATAATGTTTCTGCAGTACAACATATACACAATCAGTACATTCAAATTTGAAATGAATTAAATTCTTTAAATTAATTTATTAGTTCGACACCAAACATTAAGTGTGACCAATATGGAAACTAAGTAAAACAGTAAACAATGAAACTTAAGCTCTGTTCTCTTAAATTAAATAACTAAACAGTAAACTTTAATCACACAGTAACTGCTGTACAGTATAATGACACTAACTGTAGTTTCTCCAGCTTGCATTCTGGGTTCATCAGTAGATCACTGAGGTTTTTAAATCCAGAGTCTCCTAGTTTATTCTCGCTCAGATTTAGTTCTCTCAGGTGTGATGGGTTTGATTTCAGAGCTGAAGTCACAGCAGAACAACCTTCGTCTGTCATTTTACAGGACCTTAACCTACATTGAGAAAGAGAGAGAGCAGAAAATAAATTAACTCTTTATTTTGTAAAGTCACAATTTGTCATCTGAAAGTCCTATTTGTAATTCTCTACAATAGGATTTTTCAGCAAAAAGGTCTAAGTTATGGGAAGAGGGTTGGGGGGATTGGGGGGGTTTGTAAAAAAAATTAAAAAAAATTAAATAAATAAAAACTTGCATCACAATAAGTGTATTGTGATTGTCAAAACATTTGGCACATTTAGTGACAACATGTTACAATGTTTACATAGTATGACTGGTAGGCTACAGTTTTTATTAGTGCTTGACACAAATATCACGATTTCAATTAATAAGCTAGTGATTTGATTCTGATCTTGATTCAGCATAGATTAATATCAGGTACAGTAGCTACATGATATTTTTTCTCAAGGAAAATATCTCTCTACTAATGCTGTAAACATCCAGGGAGCCCTTCAGCTGGTATTATCATTAAAGGTTCAAATTAACAACTCAAATTAATATAATGCTGTTTTTATAATAATAAAGTGATAATATTTTTAGTGATACGAGTAAAAATATAAGAAATATTTATTATAGTGCATTTATTTATCAAAATATTCCACTCTATAGTTATTTTTCTAGCTAACTACTATAATATGGTCATTAAATGTCTTTCCTGAGGTAAATGTAACGTTACGTGACATTTTTCTTGTCACAGTGTCTGGTTTGTGTTCCCTGGGTGTCCACTAGAGGTCCTCTTCCCCACGGTGTCATCCACATTATGAACTGCATTCTCCACAATCCTTGTCTGTACCCATCACTGTATCATTGCACTCAGCTGTTCCCCATCATCATTGCACTCAGCTGTTCCCCATTATCATTGTTAGTTCTGTGTTATACATATACCCTGCCTGTTTAGTGTTTGTTACGGAGTCATTGTTTTTCATCACCCCACTTCTGAGTACTGCCTTCTTGCCCGTTTGTATTGTTCTTGTTTATTTTGGATTGATACTTTGGTTTTGACCCCTGCCTGGACTGGTTACGATTTGGATTACCTTTTAATAAATTCTTACTGCATTATTGGATCTTCCCTTATTTTCCTTGAGTGTGGATCGCGACAGTTCTCCAGCTTTTTTACTGACCTCTTTCCATGGTTAAAGCACTGATTGATCGATTAAATAAGACATAATACATTTCAGTAAGCTGTACTGTATCTTTCAACATACCTTCTAATGTTCATTTGAGTTTATTTACTAACTAGTAGAGGAAGAGATGATCAGTTCACATGCCGCAAATGAGGCGCTACAGTGATAATGTTTAAGAGCTCCGAAATGGTATTTCTTGGTTGAATTTTGTAATAAAATTGACAATTTGAAAGCTAAGACTTTGTTTTATAAGTAACCTCCTTGTCTCTTTTCTGTCGGTGTAAGTGTCCTCTTTTGCTTTGAGATTTTTCACTGAGTGAGAAAATGGATATGTGGCGTGAGAACAGTGTCTGAATTATCTTATATTATTAATAGTGTTATAAATTATCTGCTTAATTTTAATATTTAACTTTCTAGTAGTTGCTAAGAGAAAAAATATTTCAAAATACTACTGAAATGGTATTATCCACTACTGTAAAAATTATATTAAAAGGAATGCAACATTTTAAACCATTAAAATAAAACACTCACATCAGTGTGTTGAGTTTACAGTGTTTATCCTGCAGTAGATCAGAGATCTGATTCACTCGTGTGTCTCCAAGTTTATGTTCACTCAGATTCAGCTCTCTCTGGAGCAACGGGTTTTTACCCACAATTCCTGACACATATTGACAGGCTTCATCTGCATCAGGACCCAAAAACCTGCAGAAGAGAAGATGAAAGTTAAAGGGTCTTTCTGGCTTTTAAGCAGGAGTGTGAGAAACATCAGCACAGAAAACTGGCTTGTGAAACAGCATGATACCGTGAACCTGGACTTAATGGAAATTATACTACAGTACTTTCAGAAACATTTAATACCATACTACTGTATACCATCAGTACCATTGTACAAAAACAAAACTCTGCTGAAATGTATCATTAATACCACAGTACTCCCAGCTGCAAAAACTTGTGTAGCTTATTGTATTACTGAAAAAAATATTTTGTATGAATATTTAGCCTGAAAATAATGAATTAAGTATTTTTTTCATCATATCTCACCTCAGTGTCTTCAGTTGACAGTTCTGATCCTGTAGTAAATCACTGAGCTCCTTCACTCCTGATTGTCCAGGATCATTTCCTGTGAGATCCAGCTCTATCAGGCGTGAAGGGTTTGATCTCAGAGCTGAAGCCAGAGCCTTATAACCTTCTTCACTGATACTGCAGTCTGAAAGTCTACAGAAAAGACAATTTATAGTATTTATAAAAATATAATTAAACCATATTTCTTACAATTAAAACACAAATTGTATTTGTGATATATATATATATATATATATATAAAACATTCAAGTTAAGTGCTGTCAAACAATGGTTCGTTGAACTCACCTGAGTTTCTCCAGTGAGCAGTTTGTATTTTCTAATGCGATCTGGAGTTTCTTCACTCCTGAATCCTGCAGATTATTGTTGCTCATGTCAAGCTCTTTCAGACTGGAGTTTGATCTCAGGACTGTAGCGAGAGCTGAACAGCTTTCCTCTGTTAGACCACAATTACACAGCCTAAAATGACAACAGGAGAGAGAGAATTTACAACCCCATTTACAGAAAAATAGGGACATTTTGTAAAATACATTGTTAATTCTCTTGAACCTTTGTTTAACTGAAAAAAAGTACAAAGAAATTATTTCCAGTGTTTTTGCTGACCAACTTAATTATATTTTTTAAATATAAACAAATTTTGATGGCTACAAAACACTCAAAAAAAGTTGGGACAGAGACATGTTTACCACTGTGTCACATCACATGTCCTTTTAATTACACGTTTCAATTATTTTATTTTTTTTATTGTTGCAGTTTTGCAAATGGAATTTTTGCACAATCTCGTCTAATACAAGACTTCAGCTGCTCAACAGTCTGTGGTCATCACTGTCTGATTCTCCTTTTTTCATAATGGCCTATATATTTTCAATAAGAGACAGATCTGTACTGCAGGTGTAGAGTGTCTACAAAACCACACTGGTATAGCACGTGCAGAATGAGGCCTGGAACTGTCTTTTTTTTCCCCAGGAAATATGTCATATTGATGGAAGTATATGTCTCTGTAATCCTAATAGACGCCTCCATGTCAGTGGTACCTTCACAGAAATGCAAGTCACCCATGCCGTTTGCACTTATGCACCTCCATACCATGACAGATATTTGCTTTTACACCTGTCACTGATGAAAGTCTGAATGGTCCCTTTCATCTGGGACTGAGAACTCAATATCCATCTTTTCCAAAAACAAGCTGAAACATGAATGGTAAATTCACACATTGATGGCCTAAGACACGAAACGAGCGGTTTGTGTGAGAAAACTAACAGTATTTGTATCGTTTATACACAGCCATGTCCAAGTGATCTGATCTGACGTGTGCGCAGACTGGTGCATAGATATATACACTAGATGTCGCCTTAAAGACATTCGTTCCAATGAACTGCCGTAGACAAGGCGACATCTAATGTGTATATATCTATGCACCAGTCTGCGCACACGTCAGATCAGATCACTTGGACATGGCTGTGTATAAGAGGTAAAAACGATATACCGTAAATCCTCTAATATAGGCCCGGGCCTTTATTTTACTCAAGCGCATCGCGGCCCAGGCCTTTATTGGAAGGAGGCCAGAATTAGAGACAGGCCTTTATTTCTATTTGAGCAAAACGGACTACCAGTAGAATGAATAAAAACGAGATTTTGTGTCTATTTGAACCTATAAAATACTAGGTTAATTTATTGAAAACGTACAGTTACCATATAACATTATGGTATGCATACAGAACATTAACAACAAATAAATATAATATAAATGATATTTTTTTGTGAAAAGCAGTGATTCATTTTGAAACAGTATTTGTTCCAGCTTAGCTCCACAACAGCGCGCATCTGTGTATTCATTCATTCATTCATTCATTCATTCACACACACACACACACACACACACACAGAAATGCGATTCATATTTAAAAAGTCTTTTTGCGTGAAACTTACAGACACTATTGCGATTAGAACAAAGCAAATATAGAACTGACCTATTTCTCAGCTGGATCCGTTCCTCGAAATAATACTTCCAAGCACATCTGAGGTACATTTTCCAGGATTATTATTACTTAGATAGATGTGTGTTATCCAGCTGATTGTGGGCGTTCACAGGTTTGCGTGGATCGCCTCAGATTATTTGCGTTTGAATAGCGCGCGCTCTCCGTAATTGAGATCAAAGTCAACAGAGTATTTTGAATCTCTTTTGCACTTAAGAAAAAAAGCGAGCCTATAGCGCCAGCGCGATTGTCGATCCCAGGGGGTTAAAAATAGATTTTCGCCAAAAATCCTCTTTGGCTCCGCAGCTGCCATGGTAAACAACATAGCCTACCTGTGACTGAAGTCTCACGTGCGAGTCAAGAGCGAAGTGATTGACATGACCAGGCTACCGTAGCTATGGCTTGGATTCATTAGCAAACATTGCCCCCCTGTGGTATTTGCATGTTACTATCACAAGCATAATGTTGTGGCCTGCCCAGAAAAACGTTGGTTCTAATAATAGCCCCGGCCACTATTAGAGACCGGCCTTTATTTACCTCCGCCGACAGCGAGACCGGCCAATGTTAGAGACCCGGCCGCTAATGGAATACAGGCCAATATTAGAGGATTTACGGTAAATACTGTTCGTTTTCTCACACAAACCGCTCGTTTCGTGTCTTAGGCCATCAATGTGTACTTACGATGGGGAATTGATTAATTTGGATGACGGGGAATTGTTTTAATTTGGACTCTGTGCTTGCTCTTTGAGACAGTGACCATAGACCTGCATTATATGTGACCCGATCTGGCGAAATGAGTCGGAAGTCGCAACGTTCCATTTTAAGATATGGGCCGTTTATGTGGAAAAACAATGAAATAATTTTTTTTTTTTTTTATTATTATTATTGCTAAATTTCAAAGAACAGACATTCAAAAATAATCTCCTAAAGTTTCGTAGTCCAGATAATTGAGAAAAGGTATTTAAATGACTATTAAAGTTTACAAGTTTTACTAAATTCGCTGGAAATGAATATTGCTTTTCTCAACTCCTCTCGTCACCTCTGAGCATTTCCCGGGAATCCCCTCAAACGTCTCTGCTTTCCAAATATGGTGTTACACGTTGTATAGAACCAATCATAAAGCTTAGAAATGTACACAAATGCTGATCATTTGTCAATGGGAAGCCCCGTTTCGACTGACCAGCACGCGATTGGTCCAGCCATCCTCCTGTCAGACTCGTAGCGCTATGTGTAAACAAGCTAGCAGATCTCCTCAGAAAGATTAAATATTATTAATTTGAGAAATGTCGCTGTCAAAAGAGAGCAAAGTCGCCAAAAAGTCGCCAAAAGCGTTGAACTCACTGGAGGCTTCTAACCTTTAAGCTCTGCTGCTGGTCATCAAGAGTGGCTAAGGCTAGTCAGTGATTTTTTGGATCTGGAGACGTGTCATCCTCTGATGACAGCGACAGCCCTGTGGTATTTATCATGTATGGATGTGAGTGAGTGCAATTATTCTGTGAGTGTATTTATCTGCAAGGAGAATCCATTACAATGTGTTTGATTTATTTTAACCCAATATTTAACTGTTGGTATCTCCGTTATGAATATGTTACACTGTTGTTGTCAACTAGCCTACACAAAGATATGATTGCATAGGCTAACATTATTTGTTCTCTGTTTCCTTGTCTCTCTGCCTCTCTCACTTTCTCCCTCTCTCACGCACACACACACACACACACACACACACACACACACACACACACACACACACACACACACACACACACACACACACACACACACACACACACACTCAAGCAAAACTGTAGCACCTCTGTTCAATCTTTCTGATTTTAGTAAATGTTTGTAAAAGTGCCTTTTAAATTATTTATTCAAATAAAAAATGTAAAATAATTCGAGCTTCAGCCTGGCATAATAGCATATATTAATGTCTTTGGTCAAATTAAGCTGTACAATAAATAGTTCATCCCTTTAAATGCAATGGATTTTGAAAGATATCAACAAAAAACGGGCAAAAAACTTTAAAAGCGATTTTCTCAGGTTTTCAATTGGAAAAAGAGGGCAGACGACCATAATTCAAATGTGTATATCTTTACAACCATTCAAGGTATGACTTTGACTAGGATATCAGTTGAAAGCTTATGGTCTCCTCTTTCCATTAATACCAAAATCTCAATTTTGAAGTTTGGGTCACTGTGACTCATTTTGCTGGATCAGGTCACATATGACTGACAGACAAGAACGGTTTGACCTAAAAATATCAAAATTGAAACTACTGCGGAAAAAAAGACACCTACATCTTGGATGCCCTTGAGGTAAGCTAAAACTTACCAAAAAATTCATTTCAAAGTGAACTATCCCTTTAAATGTGACCCGATCTGGCGAAATGAGTCGGAAGTCGCAACGTTCCATTTTAAGATATGGGCCGTTTATGTGGAAAAATAATGAAATAATAGATTTTTTATTTTATTATTATTATTGCTAAATTTCAAAGAACAGACATTCAAAAATAATCTCCTAAAGTTTCGTAGTCCAGATAATTGAGAAAAGGTATTTAAATGACTATTAAAGTTTACAAAGTTTTACTAAATTCGCTGGAAATGAATATTGCTTTTCTCAACTCATCTCGTCACCTCTGAGCATTTCCCGGGAATCCCCTCAAACGTCTCTGCTTTCCAAATATGGTGTTACACGTTGTATAGAACCAATCATAAAGCTTAGAAATGTACACAAACGCTGATCATTTGTCAATGGGAAGCCCCGTTTCGACTGACCGGCACGCGATTGGTCCAGTCATCCTCCTGTCAGACTCGTAGCGCTATGTGTAAACAAGCTAGCAGATCTCCTCAGAAAGATTAAATATTATTAATTTGAGAAATGTCGCTGTCAAAAGAGAGCAAAGTCGCCAAAAGCGTTGAACTCACTGGAGGCTTCTAACCTAAGCTCTGCTGCTGGTCATCAAGAGTGGCTACCTAAGGCTAGTCAGTGATTGTTTTGGAAAGTGACAGCCCTGTGGTATTTATCGTGTATGGATGTGAGTGAGTGCAATTATTCTGTGAGTGTATTTATCTGCAAGGAGAATCCATTACAATGTGTTTGATTTATTTTAACCCAATATTTAACTGTTGGTATCTCCGTTATGAATATGTTACACTGTTGTTGTCAACTAGCCTACACAAAGATATGATTGCATAGGCTAACATTATTTGTTCTCTGTTTCCTTGTCTCTCTGCCTCTCTCACTTTCTCTCTCTCTCTCTCTCTCACACACACACACACACACACACACACAGACACAGACACACACACACACACACACACACACACACACACACACACACACACACACACACACACACACACACACACACACACACCCTCTCTCAAGCAAAACTGTAGCACCTCTGTTCAATCTTTCTGATTTTAGTAAATGTTTGTAAAAGTGCCTTTTAAATTATTTATTCAAATAAAAATTTTAAAATAATTTGAGCTTCAGCCTGGCATAATAGCATATATTAATGTCTTTGGTCAAATTAAGCTGTACAATAAATAGTTCATCCCTTTAAATGCAATGGATTTTGAAAGATATCAAAAAAAAAACGGGCAAAAAACTTTAAAAGCGATTTTCTCAGGTTTTCAATTGGAAAAAGAGGGCAGACGACCATAATTCAAATGTGTATATCTTTACAACCATTCAAGGTATGACTTTGACTAGGATATCAGTTGAAAGCTTATGGTCTCCTCTTTCCATTAATACCAAAATCTCAATTTTGAAGTTTGGGTCACTGTGACTCATTTTGCTGGATCAGGTCACAAATGTGTAATTAGAAATTGACACAATACTCACGTCAGTGTGTTGAGTTTACAGTGTTTATCCAACAGTAGAGCAGCGATCTGATTCACTTGTGGGTCTCCTAGTTCATGTTTACTCAGATTCAGCTCTCTCAGGAGTAACGGGTTTTTACCCACAATTCCTCTCACATACTGACAGGCTTTATTTGCAGCAGGACTTTGTAATAATCTAGAAACAAAGGAAGTACATTGATAGTTCACAACTGTACACCGCAGAGCTGTCTTCTACAATAACAAAGATCATCACAAAGATTTTCACACCAAATGCAACAATGTAAAATGTGAATGTAAAGATATGGTAAAATAATTTAATTCTCTTTCAGATAAAATCTTAAAACTATTGCACTTTAATATTTGTAGAAAACATTTACCTCAGTGTCTTCAGTTGACAGTTTGGATCCTGTAGTAAATCATTGAGCACCTTCACTCCTGATTGTCCAGGATCATTTCCTGTGAGATCCAGCTCTATCAGGTGTGAAGGGTTTGATCTCAGAGCTGAAGCCAGAGCTTTATAACCTTCTTCTGTGATACTGCAGTCTGAAAGTCTAGAACACATCAAAACCTTAAGTAAAATGAACACTGCTGCATTTTAAAATTAATGTCAGCCAAATAGTCTGAATCACAAAATTATTTTGACTAAATCACACTACAGTTGAATACATCATCGGATATGCAGTTAAACTGCTTTTAGTTTTATTTTGTCATTAGCTTTGCAGTTATTAATTATAACTAATCAACTCACACATTATACTTTCAGACAGGTTTGGATGGCATTATAATTCCTTTTCATATACATCATAAACAGATTGCTTAATTTTTTTTCTAAAGTTCCTTACAGCCTACAACTATACACAACCAAGAAAACAATAGGACAAAAATGGTAAATTATTTTTTTTTCTTCATTAAATTACCTTTGATTATCTTTGGCATGCATTATTTATTTCTCCTACTCTTTCTTTTAGAGAGAAACACAAATACAGAGATAACCTACTAATGTTGTCAAAAATATTTTGACTGAAATATCTGAAATGATTCCAATATTTTTATCTATATCGATAAACCGATACCAGCTGCCCGTTCTCTTCTCTCCAATGGTGAATTGACAATCCTCTTACTCCCCCATCTCATTTGCTTGCTGGTATTGTGTATAATTTGACTCATTTCCGCAGGTATCGCGCTTGTAGGATTAAAAATAATCCAAGATATTTGAAAATGAACAAAGACATTTGTTTTTACTGAAATGAACAAAGATATTTGTTTTTACTGTTTTCCACCCCCTCTTTCTTACCCCAAGGACCATTTGGAATTCCTAAAGTCAAAGAGATGCTGATAGTGATCAAGGCCTGTAGGCCAAGATGTGTTTACATTAGTGTCTTCTAATTGTCACACCTTTAGTACGGTGGGGTAAGTTGTAATTATCTGATTGGTCAATTTAAACGTCTCACATTTGGGTTTTGGTCACATGGTCACGGAAGGGATAAAAGAAGATTGTAACTGTTGCTCTGTCTCTTGATTCTCTGGCTCCCATTCTTGGAGCTCTCACCCTCTTTGCCTCTTTTCTTTGTCTCTTACCATCTATACTTTCTTTCTATACTCTCAAAAGATTGATAAAAAAACGCACAGGAAACATTATATACGACCCCGCCAAATCACAGAGATGCCGAATCAAACGGGACTAATATTATCACAGGACCTCTGTGTTCGGCGAAATATGGTAGGTCATTTGCGTGGGAATTTTTACTTCACAAATAACAGACATGGCCGATTCGCACGGGATTAAGATCACAGACAACCTCCGCAATAATTACAAAAAACTAGAGGTCACCAGGTAATACTTATCCCGTGCGAATAGGGCTTAAGAAAGTAGATTCTGTGATTGTTGCATATGTGTGGTTTGAGTTTGTTTCTCAATATCATGCTTAATGTAGGAAATATGTAATTGTGAACCAGTGGTATTAAAGTTATAACCACTGTCTGTAAAACAACATTTAAAAAAACTATTCTTACATTTTATCCCCCCACTTCTTGAGGTGAGCGGACTCAAATATGTATAATTGAAATGTGAATGCTGTGGTGTTGAATTTAGCTGATGGTGAAATATACTCACTTCAGTATCTTCAGCTTAGATTTCTTCAGTCCCTCACAGATTTCTTTGACTCCTGATTCCAGCAGATGGCTGTTGTTCAGGTTAATCTCTTTCAGGATGGTTTTGGAGGAGAGAACAGTAGCTAGAACTGAACAGCTTTTCTCTGTCAGCTCACAATTATTCAGCCTAAATACAAACACATTATTTATCATTTAGCACATATTCAACACACATCAAATTGACAGGTCTTCATATCTGCTCACACATGTGACTGATAGGCTTTTATAATGAATAATCAGAGAATAATGTATAAATCATGTTTACTCACTTGATTTTCTCCACTTTGCTATGAGAGTCCATCAAAAGAGCAGAGAGCTTCTCTCCATCCAGATCTCTTAGTTTAACTCCACTCAGATCCAGTTCTGTCAGTAATAATGGACTTTTACCGAGAACTTTAGTGAGATACTCACATGCTTCCTCTGCAGCAGGACTTTTCAAAAACCTACAGGAAGCAGTATTAAAGATTAGAAAAAAGTAATGTATTACTTAAAATCATAATAGGAATTTTACAATTAATGGGAGCCCCTCGGAAATTAAACGGAACATCTCATGTTTTAACTAGTAATTCAAGAAGCAGATTCACTCTTTGTATAAAAACTTTTAGATGCAACACTGTTGTTTTTAACCAAGTTAGTGTCTCATATCACTCTGTGGAGATTATTTCAAAATCTATACACCTTGCATTGTATTTGGACATTTAATCAGGATCATCTGCTTTAAGCAATGATATACATATACAATTTTCATGTAATATAAGTAATACAGAAAATAGAAAGATATGTTTTTGTTGTGTTTTCACTTATTACTCAACACACAAACAGAATACATAAACAGCACACATTTACTTACAATAGACAATTAAAATGAGCAAAAAATAATAATACTCCCACAGAGATGTGATATGAAAATTTGGTCTAAACATGCGACACTGCCTGACAAATATGCCAATCATTCGCAGATTTTCTCTGGTAAACACAAATATACCACAACTACTTATTTGAGAAAATATTAGTGGAAATTCTCTTACAGTTAAATCTTCCCTAGTGATTGAACAATATAAATGCTACTGATATATTGTGCATCTCTAGTACAATGTAGAATTAATGTGTAGTTAATGTAATATCTTAATCTTAAATTTACATTTATGATAATTACTTCCAGTTTCATTGACAAAATATGCATTGTACAGATAAAATAAATAAGTATAAAAATTATGTAAACATTTGTTTTGTCATTGTCACACAAAACTTGTGTCAGACTCATCAAATTAAGTTGAATTTCTCAGGAGTTTAATTTCTTTGAATTGCAATACAGAAAACATCAGTGGCTTATTTTGAAATATTTGAAAGCATTTATCACCTGATGGTCTTCAATTTACAGCACCCATCCTGTAGCTCCTTCACTCCTGATTGTCCAGGATCATTTCCTGTGAGATCCAGCTCTATCAGGTGTGAAGGGTTTGATTTCAGAGCTGAAGCTAGAGCTTTATAACCTTCTTCTGTGATACTGCAGTTCGAAAGTCTATATATGAACAAGCAGAAATGCATGTTACATGCTAAAATAAACAAAATAGACATTTATAAAGTAAGATGTTACTGTCTGAATCATAGGAAAAATAAATGTAATCCTAATTGTAAAATAAAAATATTGCCATGGAAAGTGTGAAAAATTTGCCAATATTTGTATTTTAATATTGGCAAAAATCTCAACCCATAAATAAGCAACAAATGCATTAATCTGCTAATCAAAAAAAAAAAAAAAAAAAAAAAAAAAAAAGAATATTTAAGCATAGCAATGTGAATAGTCAAACAAAAACGGTAATTTCAGTCTCTATCGCCTTCATCAATGGTTATGACAGTTAATTTAATCAAATGGACATTTACAAATGTATATTATCATCATGCAGAAATGTAAATGAATGAAGATACGCACTTCAGTTTCTCCAATCTGCATTGTGTATTTTCCAACAGTCGACACATCTTCTGCATTCCAGAGTTTCCTAGTTTATTCCCACTCAGATCCAGCTCTATCAGGTTTGAAGGGTTTGAATTAACCGCTGAAGTCAGAGCAGAACAACCTTCTTCTGTAATACTGTTATTATTCAGCCTGAAGAGAAATAAAAAAAAAATACAGGAAATATTATTCAGTTTATCTTTAAACCTTCTTTAACCCTCTGGGGTCTGAAGTGTTTTCTTGGCCCTGGAGGTGTTCCGACATTCTCTGACATTTGTGCTTATTTCTGTTACTTGTAACACTTTCATGGCTAAAGTCTGATTATACTGTATTCAGCACACACAAAAAAATACATTTAAATTATATTTTAAAGGGGTCATATAATGGTACATGCACTTTTACAAGTTGATTGTACTGAAATGTGTGTTGGCAGTGCCTGTACACAACCATCATAAAATGATAAAAATCCATCCAGTGTTTTTTTTTTATCTTCTTATATGTTTCCCCCTCTCCTGAATCAAGCTGTTCGATTTTGTGACGTCACAAAATCAACGCCCCTCCCACAATGGTTGAGTGACAGCAGCGTTTCAACACAGACGCGCCCTCGCTCGTGAGCGAGCTGTCAATCATAGCCCGCGCCAACCGGCGCGTTCATTGCTGATAGCTGGAGCACTGAGTAGAATGGCATCTAAGCGATTGTGGTGTTCTGTTCTTGGCTGTAATAACGAACACAGCAGTCATTTTGATGTTCCTAAATCCGAACCGCTGAAGACGCAGTGGCTGAGTTTGTTTTCGAAAGGGAATATTCCCCACAACGTCAATGCTTTCATGTTTGCGCGAATCATTTCACCAGACTGCTTTACAAATGAGGGTCGATATAAAGCTGGTTTTACTAAGAAGCTGCTCCTGAAAAAAGGATCGGTACCAACTATTCGTGTTCCTGCTGCACCTCCAGAAGAAGTGAGTGAGTGTAACGTTTTATTAACCTTTATATTAATATTTATATTAATCTTTGCAAATCGCTTGCTGCGCGCTTCACGACATGCGGTTTACACTCAGGGTACATTACGGCAGTTCTCTTACGAGAGGTTCTCTCGTACTGCGTAAGTCTTACGCTAGGGGAAAATCTCTTTTCCGCGAGATACTGAAGCCAAAAATTATCCTTAATTTTGAAATAATGTAAAACGCGTTGCGGCAGCATGCAGACACAGGCGAGACGGCTTGTGCGCCTATTGGCTGCCCTGCGGCAACTGCAGCAGCCTATCGATAAGGCCTTTTCGTGACGTAAGCTCCAATGGGGGCGCTTCGCGCCCAATACGTCACGTCCCGCCAGAATGGGCGTGGTCTAGGGCTATAAATATAGCTTCGAGAGGCTAGCTCACTGATTTTTCATCTCTTCAGCGAAGCTCTCGCATCACTGGATCCGGAGAGAAGCCGCGCCGTCTGAAGAAGCCTTTCAGCGGGACGAGTCGACACTCTGAAGCCGCTGGCCGCGCCGCCTTCAGTCGCCTTCCTGCTGCGCTATCCGGCGTTATATCCTTTCTCTGCTACTGTGTTTTGTGTATGTGTGTGTGCTCGCCGCCGCGACACACACTCTCATTGCACTAAAAGAGCCGGGCGTCTTTTTCAAGACGCCCCTTTCCTGAGGATCACGCAGCTCTCGCGCTCGCTGACGGCAACTGCCCTCACTGCGAGCCAGTTACTGCCTATGGTGACTCTGAGGACTCACCTGGCATCCTTCTCCGAGACTGCTCCTCCGCCCCCCCCAACCCGCAAAGCTCGCCGGTTCTCCCGCTTGCCTTGCCTGCTTGGGGGATGATACCTGCTCTCCCTCTGTTCGAGCCGCGCAAACCGCGCCGTTCACAGGGGATGTCAGGAGCGGACGGTCACGGGGCTAGCTTTCTCTCTCCCTCTGTTCGAGCCGCGCAAACTGCGCCGTTCACAAGGGAGGCTGGAAGCGGACGGTCGGGGTTAGTTTTTTCTTTACGTTACAAGAAAGCTACCCTGCCCTTGCGCCCCATTCACGTGTCACTCACCGGCGAAAAGAGAACTCAGTTCCCTGATTAGGCGACTGGAAATATCAATATTGCAGCAAACGAGCCTGTTGTAACACGCACGCTTGCAAGCAAACGCCGAAGAAAACATGTTGACGCTCTCTTATATGCTCATGCATCTATACACCTTTGTGTTCCCCCCTGTGGCTCAGTGGCGGAATCTTAGGTTTTTCGCACGAGAGACCGGTGTTCGAATCCCGGTCTAACGGCAGATATATTATGCCGCCAATGCTTCGCTCTGTCAGTTCCCTGAAGGCGACTGCAGATGTGCATTTTGCAGCCAACGAGCGCGTTGTACAACCCGCTCGCCTGCACCCAAACACCGTTTCTATGGTTCCCGTGCGTCACTGGCGAAAGGAGAAAAAGGTGTTTTTAGCCCCGCTGCGGCCGGGCCGACCTCCACTCCTGACACATTTCTCATTCCCCTCTTAAGTTCAGGTGACTGGAAATGTCAATATTGCAGTGAGCGAGCCTGTTGTTTTGCACGCACGCCTGCAAACAAACGCCAGCATGTTGACGCTCTCTGATAATACTCGCGCTAACTGAATGTCTATGTGTCTTCCTCTGTGGTCCAGTGGTAGATCATCAGGTTTTCGCGCGAGAGACCCGTGATCGAATCCCGGGTCTACCGGCAAAAAATAAATAAAAATTTTGCCGTCAATTGTCGCTCTGGCAGTTCCCTGAAAAGGCGACTGCAGATGTGTATTTTGCAGCCAACGAGCGTGTGGTACAACCCGCTCGCCTGCACCCAAACTCTGTTTCTATGGGTTCCGCCTCTGAAGTTCAGACGACTGGAAATGTCAATATTGCAGTGAACAAGCCTGCTGTAATACACGCACGCCTGCAAACAAACGCCAGCATGTTGACGCTCTCTGTTTCTATGGCAACTTCTCGCTCGTTCAGTTCCAGTAAATGCGACTGTTCCAGTGTATTCTGCAGTAAACAAGTCGGCGAAGCAGCCCGC
Source organism: Leuciscus idus (assembly GCA_021554675.1). NCBI lineage: Eukaryota > Metazoa > Chordata > Actinopteri > Cypriniformes > Leuciscidae > Leuciscus > Leuciscus idus. The sequence continues at coordinate 21,107,414 of CM038625.1, read as the reverse complement.
TTGCCTGCACACAAACGCCGCTTTTACGGCTACCCAGATAAATCCCATAAGAGTGTATTTTCTGGTGTCCCGGCCACGGCCGATGGTGTTACGAATGTAGACAAAATGCCCACTGCCCAGTGATCATTCCTACACACAAACACAGCCCGTCACACAGGGCTCGCGCACATGAAATCGACCCAGATCGATTGCGCATTAAACGTGGTAAATGTGCCCACTGCCCAGTGCCCACAAACACTACGTTCCGCATATCTCAAGGTTTCTGTAAAAACAAAACCAACGTGCATTCGCTCTGCTCAGGCGGACAATGCTCTCAGTGTTGTAAATGTGCCCGCTATCCCGCGCCCACATTCACACATAGACATGACAGGTCCTACGGGACTCGCCCAGCCCTCCCCTCTCGGTTGACCACCGCAAAGCAGTCGAGCGCGGGCAATCTGCCCGCTGTTATCAGCGCGCCCCCTGCCTCGAAGCGCGCCGCTTATGTCGCAGCACACCGAAGCCCCTCTGTCGCTGAGCGACCAGAGCGCGCTCCGCATTCAGCCCCTAGCCATTCGTGCAGATGCATGGGCAAGGCTACCCGGGGGTTTTGAAGTGGGTGCTAGACATTATAGAAAGAGGCTATTCGCTACAGTTTCGCCGACGCCCTCGCCGCTATGTGACGCGCGTCGAAGCTACGGTAAAAACAGAAGTAGCACCACCTACTTCGAGCCGAAATTTTGAAACTGTTGAGCAAAGGGGCCATAGAGCCTTTATCTCAAGCTCAGAGTGAAGGAGGGCTATACAGCAGATACTTCCTGGTACTGAAAAAAGACGGGGGTCTCAGACCCATACTAGATCTAAGGCAACTGAACAGAGTGCTTGCGAAGCAACAGTTCAGAATGCTCACGACCAGAAAAATCCTCACGCAGATTCGCCGAGGAGATTGGTTTGTGTCAATAGATCTGAAAGACGCATATTTTCAAATACAAATAGCGTCACGTCACAGGCGACATTTGAGATTCGCCTTCGAGGGCCAGGCATATCAGTGCTCAGTCCTACCGTTCGGCTTGTCTCTAGCCGCTCGCACCCCTCAGACTACAGGGCATGCGAGTATTGAACTACTTGGACGATTGGCTGATTCTAGCTCAATCTCACTCGGTGCTCATAGAGCACAGGACCATTTTGCTCGATCACCTCGAGAATCTGGGTCAATTGGGCGAAGAGTTCTCTGTCTCCCAGACAGATAATATCTTTTCTGGGCACAGAACTGGACTCGCTGTCTATGATAGCGCGACTGTCACCAGAGCGCGTACTAGACATTCAGCGCGCAGCGAGCTCTTTCCGCTGCGGCGCATCTGTCCCGCTCAAGAAATTTCAGAGGATGCTAGGTCTCATGGCCTCAGCATCATCAGTACTTCAGCTGGGCTTGCTTCGCATGCGCCCGCTACAGTTCTGGCTGAAAGCGCGAGTACCGCGCCGAGCGTGGGCTTCCGGTCTGCTTCGTCTCAAGGTCAATCAGAAATGCATCGCAGCTCTGAAACCTTGGAAAGCAAACGACTTGTACCAATCAGGTGTTAGCCTGGGGACTTCCTCGAGTGTGAAGGTAGTGTCTACGGACGCCTCCACCTTGGGATGGGGAGCACTGCTCAAGGGCAGACCATTCTTCGGCCAATGGTCAGAACGGGAGAAGCTTCTACACATAAACTGCCTCGAAATGTTGGCAGTAGACAACGCACTGACGCGTTTTTGTCCCCAAATACGAGGACACCACGTCCTGGTCCGCTCGGACAACATGTCAGTGGTGTCCTACATAAATTGCCAGGGCGGCCTCAGGTCCTGAAACCTGCACAGGCTGACAGAACGCCTCCTGGTGTGGGCTCAGCGCAACCTGCTCTCGCCGAGAGCAGCGCATGTGCCAGGGCTCCTAAACATAGGACCGGACAGACTGTCCAGGAACAATGTTCCGACAGGCGAGTGGCCTCTACACCCACAGACAGTCCAGCTGCTGTGGAAGAAATTCGGCAGAGCGGAAGTAGACCTGTTCGCGTCTCAAGAAAACGCTCACTGTCTGGAATTTTTCTCCAAGAGCAGGGACGCGCTGGCTCATGTATGGCCCCGCCGCCCGCTCTATGCCTTTCCTCCCGTCTCTCTCCTGCCTCAGGTGATAGAACGGATCAGAGAAGGATGCTCAGTGCTACTCGTAGCGCCGTTCTGAAAAAACCAACCCTGGTTCCCAGTTCTGATGCAGCTAGCAAGCACTGCCCCATGGCCAGTGCCAGTGAGGAGGGACCTCCTCTCTCAGGCCAAGGGCTCGTTTTGGCATCCGCGCCCAGAGCTGTGGTCCCTTCATGTTTGGGCCATCAACGGGTACCCGCTGACCTCCCAAGCGGAGTGTTAAACACGATCACGCAGGCTAGAGCTCCGTCTATGCGACGTCTCTATTCCTCGAAATGGTCAGTGTTCTCCAGCTGGTGCACAGCTTGTGGCGTATCGCCCCTAGACTGTGGGGTGACGGAGGTTCTCTCCTTCCTACAAGAGCTGTTGGACAAGGGCAGGACCCCTTCCACGCTCAAAGTGTATGTGGCGGCCATAGCAGCGTTCTCAAAAACAACGCTGGGTCAGTCAGTAGGAAGGAACGATTTAGTCATCGTCTTCCTTAGAGGAGCTAAGAGACTGAATCCTCCCAGACCTCCCTCAGTCCCTGTATGGGACCTTTCTACAGTGCTGGAAGCCATGAAAGGTGACCCATTCGAGGCTTTACAGACGATTGATCTTAAACACCTGTCTTTCAAGACAGTGTTTCTTCTGGCTCTCGCTTCAGTGAAGCGCACAGGGGACTTACACGCGCTCTCAGTAAGCGCGACGTGCATGGAGTTTGGGCCTAATGACTCAAGAGTTATACTCAAACCTAAGCACGGTTATGTTCCAAAATCCCTCAACACACCGTTTAGGGCGCAGGTCATTTCCCTGTCAGCCCTACCGGTCTCTGACGAGGAAGGAGACGCAAGCTTCCTTTGCCCAGTCAGGGCATTAAGAGCTTATGTGTCTCGCACGTCTGTTTTCAGACAGACAGAGCAGCTCTTTGTTTTCACTCTACGGACGTTCTAAGGGACTTGCCGTGTCGAAACAGAGCCTATCCAGTTGGATAGTTGATGCTATAGCGCTGGCTTATACCTCTAAGGGCTTACAGTGCCCATTTGGAGTCAGAGCACACTCCACGAGAGGCGTGGCCTCGTCGTGGGCTTGGTCTAGTGGGATTGCCTTGCAAGATATCTGTATGGCGGCAGGCTGGGCCTCCCCGTCTACATTTATAAGGTTTTATAACCTAGAGGTTCCCGCCTTGCAGGCTAAGCTGCTTTCGGTCTAAAATCGGTACTGTCTGCCCTGATGTGTTCGGGCCAGAATACTGAAACTGCTTGAGCAAATGCTCGCTGTTTGATCGCGCAGCTCTATGGGCAGTGTGTAAGACCCACTATATTCGTCAGTCCAGGCCGGGGGTCGCCCTGACTGTACGACACATCATCAGTATAACTGCTCCTTATAGGATGTTATATTATTACAGGAATGATGCTATTCTAGCCACTCTTTCCTGGGCTCTCTGTGAGTCCCTTATGATCATGTACTATATGAGCCCGGGCACTTGCCCTTGGGACTTTGGTGCTGGATCTTAGCATGCACGGCGTTTTACACTGTGTTCCCCTAGCGTAAGACTTACGCAGTACGAGAGAACCTCTCGTAAGAGAACGTACTCGGTTACTAACGTAACCTCGGTTCTCTCTAGAGAGGGAACGAGTACTGCGTATCTTGCCGTGCCTGCACACGCTCTGGTTCGCTTCGGCGATGAAAAACCAGTGAGCTAGCCTCTCGAAGCTATATTTATAGCCCTAGACCACGCCCATTCTGGCGGGACGTGACGTATTGGGCGCGAAGCGCCCCCATTGGAGCTTACGTCACGAAAAGGCCTTATCGATAGGCTGCTGCAGTTGCCGCAGGGCAGCCAATAGGCGCACAAGCCGTCTCGCCTGTGTCTGCATGCTGCCGCAACGCGTTTTACATTATTTCAAAATTAAGGATAATTTTTGGCTTCAGTATCTCGCGGAAAAGAGATTTTCCCCTAGCGTAAGACTTACGCAGTACTCGTTCCCTCTCTAGAGAGAACCGAGGTTACGTTAGTAACCGAGTACGTTTTCTATGTATGACGTTCTCAATATAATTCATAATCCCATGTTTATAATAAACAACGCGTTATGGTTATTGTGTTACAAATGGTGTACACACAGAACAGAGGGGCGGGGTGAGCAAAGCTCATTATCATTTAAAGACACATGCACTTAAACGGCGTGCTGAAAACAGAGCTGTTTTTGACCAGGTAAAATTAGTGTTTTCTTACAATACTAATTACAATTTTTAATGAAAGTATATTACAAACTTTTAATTTAGACCCTAAAGAATCATATTAGCTTGTACAAAAATTACATTATATGACCCCTTTAAAGCAAAGTATAAATATGAAAACCATGCAAAATACTCACTGAAGTGTGTTGAGTTTACAGTGTTTATCCAACAGTAGAGCAGCGATCTGATTCACTCGTATGTCTCCTAGTTCATGTCCACTCAGATTCAGCTCTCTCATGAGTAACGGGTTTTTACCCACAATTCCTCTAACATAATGACAGGCTTCATCTGCATCAGGCCCCAAAAACCTGGAGATGGGAAGCTAGTTTATATTCAGTTTGGTTATCAAAGTTTGTGTGAAGAAGAATTGCATTTGATCCAAATAATAATAAAAAAAATTGTAAAATGGTTTATCTTGAATATACTTTGATCTAATGCATTTTTAAAAATTGATCCCATCTCACCTTAGTTTTAGTTGACATTTTGGATCCTGTAGTAAATCACTGAGCTCCTTCACTCCTGATTGTCCAGGATCATTTCCTCGGAGATCCAGCTCTATCAGGTGTGAAGGGTTTGATCTCAGAGCTGAAGCCAGAGCTTTATAACCTTTTTCAGAGATACTGCAGTCAGAAAGTCTACAGAAGAGAGATTTCAAAGTATTAATGACTGAATATGCAGAAAAGGGCATTGAGACATTTAATATGTTAGTATTATAAACTTATTTATCAATTCACCTAAGTTTCTCTACATTAAAGTTTTCTTTCAGTCCATCAGAGAGCAGCTTCACTCCTAAATCCTGCAGATTATTTTTGCTCAGGTCAAGATCCGTCAAACTGATGGAGCCTGAACCGAGAACTAAAGCAAGAGCTGAACAGCTTTCCTCTGTTAGATCACAATTACTGAGCCTGAAAAAAAGGAATAATAATAAAGCGTCAATGCAAATTTTTGCACATCACAATATTCCTGTGATTGCTGTGGTGTTGAGTGTGATGGTGAAATGTACTCACTTCAGTATCTTCAGCTCACACACAGGACTCTTCAGTCCCTCACAGATTTCTTTGACTCCTGTGTCTACCAGACGGCTGTTGTTCAGGTTCATCTCTTTCAGGATGGTTTTGGAGGAGAGAACAGTAGCTAGAACTGAACAGTTTTCCTCTGTCAGCTCACAATTATTCAGCCTAAACACAAACACATTATTATTTATCATTTAGCACATATTCAACACACATAAGAACAACAGGTATTCATACCTGCTCACACACGTGACTGACAGTCTTTTATAATTTATATAAACCAAACAGTTATAATGCATAAAATCATGTTTACTCACTTCATTTTCTCCACTTTGCTATGAGAGTCCATCAAAAGAGCAGAGAGCTTCTCTCCATCCAGATCTCCTAGTTTATCTTCACTCAGATCCAGTTCTGTCAGTAATAATGGACTTTTACCCAGAACTTTAGTGAGATACTCACACGCTTCCTCTGCAGCAGGACTTTTCAAAAATCTAAACAAAGTAGATTATAATTTTACATAACATAATCTTAAAATTGAATGCCTTTTGCAGCCTCCTTCCTCTTTAAAGCAACACTATGTAACTTTTCAACCTTCATAATATATTTCCAAGATCCTTGTGATGGTACATCGACTTACAATAGGTTGAATGACACGTCTGCCATAGCCTGACAGGGTCTGTATCGCTTTTACTGGCACTATGTAACTTCGGGGTTCGGGTAGTAACCAGAGCACAAAAAGAACTACAAAATTCGACTGCTTTACGGCATACGTCACTTCCCCCACCACTTCGTCAAATTTGGACGTGAGAGGCCAACCAGCGTTTGTTTTCGGCTTTCGTGCGTATGTTTTTGTCATGGGGGTTGTTTACACCTGGCCACTTAATGCGTTTTCTCAGATCGGACAGCTATCCAATCGTGAAAAGTCCAGGTTTAAATGCCCTCCGAAACGCATTTGAGACGGATTTGAATCCGACCGCTCAAACCACTTCAGGAGGAGATCTGAGACGCATTCCAGACGAAACTGGACAAGTGTAAATGCATATGGTTGTTGAAACCACATATGTAAATTGTTCTCCTCCCAAAAATGCTAAAAAAATAAATAAAATAAAAACGTGTGAGAGCGTGTTATAGGCTATATGTTATATCCAGATATGACGACGCGCTGGAACACGCATCACCGCAGATGAGCAACTGCATCAAGCCAACGTGCAAACTATCGCAAATCAAAGTGAAAGTAAGTCGCAGACACTTAACACACAATCTTCATCATTAAAAGTAAAGAAACGAAATGATCTTACCAGGGCTGTTACTGCTCTCTCTTATTGCGGTCTTTGATTTTGAAATTTTAGCTGATGATCTATAAAATGCAGCTCATGTATGAATTTAAATCCGTTTCGCAAAAATACATTTATGTGACCAGGTGTAAATGGAATCGTTTTGATAAATCAGATAGCTATGCCTCACAAATTAGTTTGCCAGCTGAACTCAGGTGTTGTGAGGTGTATTTATCACGTAGTCCTGAGGGATATCAGACAACGCCGTTTGATGTTGATTCCTGCGATTATCATGAGAACAGCTTTCAATATCTCACATAATTATCAGGACATAAATAAGCCTAACGTAGAGGTTGTAAATAGTGTAAACGAGCACAATTTGCAAACTATTATGATAAATTGCAATAATCATGTCTAATGACATCATAACGGTCAATGTTATGAAATAATGTGACGTACATTTAACTTAATTGATGTTATCTGGCATTTTGTAATGTTTACATTCCAATAAAAACAACACAAATTCAATTATATACAGTAGGCCTAGACTATAGACTATTTACTTGTGATTTAGCTGCAATCATGTAAAAACTTTATAATATAATATATTTACGACAGTGCAAGTATTCCACAGCGACTCTAGGGGTCGCTGTTTGACAAAAACACAATTTCTACTTAGTGTGGCTTTAATTGGCCCAGTTAATGTACATAGTCTGTGGTTAGTGTCTTAGTGCAAAGTTCTGATTTCGGTTATTTTGGAGAAATTTTTTAGATTCTAGCAACATTCTTTTTAGTTTTTTTTTTTTTTTATAACCAGAAGCTAACATTCACTGTGCTGTTCTCTATGAACATTCTGCTCTCATTCTATTAACAAGTTGTAGTAAAGTGACACCTTCTGTTCAAAGTTAAGTATTGCATATAATATGGTTTACGTCCTGATGACATTACAGCAGCAGCAGCAGCAGGGATAAGCTTGTGGTCATGGCTACTATTGATCCTTGATTTAAGTTGATTTCAAGGCACTTTCGGTATGTAGATATTGCTAAATTATAATTCCTATTTAGTTACAATTGTTATATCTTATATGCCATATGGTAATTTATTTTCTTTATTTCGGGAATTACACAATCTGCTCTGATACAGTAGATGCTAACTATAGCCTATGTGATGTAGAGCCTTTTTTGTGCTTATGTGAACATGTTATTGACTCTGTACACTTACAGTAGAATTCTGTATTTTGTATTTCCACAGTTTTACGTTCTTCCTTGGACAGCAGTAAAGGTTTGAAAACGATCCCTGCAACTACTGTCTTTAGGAGGCATTATCTGACTGCATACTCAATCAAGGCATTTGAGATAAAGGGCAGAACGTTCATAATAGACTAAAAATATTTTTTGTGTTAGTTTTTAAAAGTTAACAGACATTAATATTTTAATTATTGAATAATTGTTGTGCTTCGGGCGACCCTAGTTCGAGTCCCAGCTCGTGGACCTTTCCCAATCCCGATCCCTAATTTTCCTTAGTCGGTTTAATTAGTCATTTCATTCACCTGCATCTTGTTAAAGGGGTCATATAATGGTACATGCACTTTTACAAGTTGATTGTACTGAAATGTGTGTTGGCAGTGCCTGTACACAACCATCATAAAATGATAAAAATCCATCCAGTGTTTTTTTTTTAAATCTTCTTATATGTTTCCCCCTCTCCTGAATCAAGCTGTTCGATTTTGTGACGTCACAAAACCGACGCCCCTCCCACAATGGTTGATTGACAGCGTTTCAACACAGACCCGCCCTCGCGCCCTCGTGAGCGAGCTGTCAATCATAGCCCGCGCCAACCGGCGCGTTCATTGCTGATAGCTGGAGCACTGAGTAGAATGGCGTCTAAAGGCCTCATTATACTTCTGCGTCGGCGCTGATGCGCACCTAGGGAGCATGTGAAACCCCGAGGGAGGGGTTCTGGCAGACCAATCACAGTGCTTGCGTCCACATAGAATTGACGCGTTGTTACATTTTTGGAGAGGTGCACGTCAGGGTACGCGCGCTACACACAGCCTACGACGTAGCTACGGCGGCAGTTCGACGCAAAAGTATAAATAGGCCTTAAGCGATTGTGGTGTTCTTGGGTGTAAGGAACACAGCAGTCATTTTGATGTTCCTAAATCCGAACCGCTGAAGACGCAGTGGCTGAGTTTGTTTTCGAAGGGAATTCCCCACGATCAACCAATGCTTTCATGTTTGCGCGAATCATTTCACCAGACTGCTTTACAAACGAGGGTCAGTATAAAGCTGGTTTTACTAAGAAGCTTCTCCTGAAAAAAGGATCAGTACCAACTATTCGTGTTCCTGCTGCACCTCCAGAAGAAGTGAGTGAGTGTAACGTTTTATTAATCTTTATATTAATCTTTGCAAATCGATTGCTGCACACTTCACGATGAATGCGGCTATTTTTACACTCAGGGTACATTACGGCATGTTTTCTATGTATGACGTTCTCAATATAATTCATAATCCCATGTTTATAATAAACAATGCGTTATGGTTATTGTGTTATTGTGTTTCAAACGGTGTACGCACAGAACAGAGGGGCGGGGTGAGCAAAGCTCATTATCATTTAAAGACCCATGCACTTAAACGGCGTGCTGAAAACAGAGCTGTTTTTGACCAGGTAAAATGAGTGTTTTCTTACAATACTAATGAGAATTTTTAATTAAAGTATATTACAAACTTTTAATTTAGACCCTAAAGAATCATATTAGCTTGTACAAAAATTACATTATTTGAACCCTTTAACTTGTTAGTTCCCTTTGTTTGGTCATGCTTATAAGCCTTCTGTTCTTCTGTTCCTCAGTGTTTGTCGGTTAACGTTAGCATGCGTGTTACTCAAACGTTTATTCCCTGATTCCAGAATATTGTTATTAAAGTCTATCTCCTAGTATTATTCCTCATCTTCGTGTGCTTTATACTAGGGATGGGCGATCTTGCCAAATTTTATATCTCAATCTTATAAAAAAAACAAAAACAATAATAAATATAAATATAAATATAAATATATAAATATAAATATATAAATATATATATATAAATATATATATATATATATATATATATATATATATATATATATATATATATATATATATATATATATATATATATATATATATATATTAGTGGTGGGCCGTTATCGGCGTTAACGTGCTGCGTTAACGCGAGACTCTTATCGCGCGATAAAAAAAATATCGCCGTTAATCTATTCTCCAAGTTGGGTTGGGAGATGGCTCTATATACTACACAAGCTATGATGACGCAATCTACCCGCGGCCGCGAGGTAAACCCGGCTGCAACGCATATTCGTCGTCATCTTAAGTAAACACGGCTGAAAGTGAAAGCTGGTGAAAAAGATCGGTGCAACATCCATTATTTGGACTTGGTTCGGGTTTAAGCCGTCAGACGAGCAGCAGCAAACTATATACAGAGTGTGTGGGGTAACAGTTCGGTAAGTTAACACACGACTAATCCGTTCGACCACCTCAAATTCAAAACGAAACATGATATCACTGAATACCAGCGCGCGCGTATTATTCCCATTCCAATATATCTTAGTGGTGTAGCACATAATCTCGATTTTAAGAATCGTTGTTGTGTTTCCAGGGCTCCAGACTGCGACCAAATGGTCGCATTTTGCGACCAAAATTTGAGAGTGTGCGACTGAATTTTTCATCCAGTCGCACATGTGCGACCAGTAAATTTGTTTTGTTTTTACACGTTAAACGGAAGGGGCGCGTCAGTGAATCCGGAATGTGTGGCAGGCCAATGAGTGTGAGAAGAATTGGGAATGGCCACTGTAACTGGCTAATGTGTGGAGGGGGAGGGTCCTAGAGATAATCGAGCGCGCGTAAACGTCCGTGGGAAGGAGACGGAGACAAATATCAATGTCACAGACACAGCCGGATGATGATTCAGAATCAGAGGTTTGTGAGGTGATAAAGGCCCGAACCCACCATTTTCGGGAAGACTGGCTGCGAGAATTCAGCTGGTTGAGGTACTGTAAGGAGACGAACTTAATGAACTGCGAATGTTGCAGTCGCTACCCCAGAACTGCGGGGAAAATGAAGTTTGCAGACAGTGCAGGCACTTCGCAGTTTAAACACAATATGCTAGTTAGACACATTCTCAGCCTCAAGCATAGAGTATTCCGTAACATGTTAATAAATCAAAACAAAATGAAAGCGGAAAAAAACTACGCTACTCATTTCTGCGTCACGGACCGTTTAATAGTTCGAACCAATAATAGACAGCGCAGAGCTTCTCTCGCCAGTCGCGGGCGGATCTCGATCACGCAACACCGTTACATCGTGGACATCCAGTGAAGAAATCCATTGAGTTCGCGACAGAATTAATAACATCGTTGCGAGATCCAGTGAGAAACATTCAGATTCAACGCAGAATTCTCTGTTATAAACCATATCAGATAAAACAGCGCTAACGTGGAAACCAGGAGAAACATGTGCCATGAACGAACAAGTTATAGAAGGCTTTAGGTCCACAGATCAGCAACATTCACCATGGATTTAATGTAGTAACACTAACTGTAACGGTATACTGTGGTTATAACAGTAGCCTACACATATCTTTTTCCAGCACTTCAAAACTATAATATCATATTTAAATGTTATTTTTAATGTGTTGACCAAAACATTTTTTGTTCAACCTTTAAAGATTGTCTCTATTTATAAAACTAAAAGTTTCAAGAAGTAGGAAAACTCACACTTATTTAAAAAAATAAATAAAATAAAATTACCATTGTAAACATAGCTGCTGAGGGCGCTTATTGGCTATTTTCAATCCCTAATATCTATTTTGTCACTCATTTTGCTATTGAATTAATATTAAGACATTATGAATGATAATAGTTCAAGTTAATTTTATCTACACCTCAAATTAAGCTCAGTGCTTTGTCATCCCACAGTGCTACCAGATACTTTCTGTAGAACTTAGTGCCGCTGCCCTCAAATGTTAGTCTGGAGCCCTGTGAACTTAAAATAAAACTGCACATTGTAATTTCTGTACGTTAAGTCTATTTATTATCAAAGCATTTGTCAGTAATACAGTTATTTTGGGGGGAAATGTGAATAATTGCATTGCAAGGTGATTTAAGATGTGCCCCTAAATTTTCTGCTTGCGCTCCTAAAATTTTAAGTCAGGGGCTAGAGCGCTCCTAAAAAAAAAAGTTAGTCTGGAGCCCTGTGTTTCTTTTTAACTGAAAAGACATCAGTTAGACAATATTCTAATTTTAAATTTGGGGTTCCATAAACTCCAAGCCATAATAAACATTAGACCTACTTAAGTCTCTGCAGCTAGTGTACTTAAATTTTATTTATCTGCAAAATTATGTTGTATACTTACAGTTTTGCACAATATATGTTCTCAAAACTACATACACCCTTTTAAAAAAAAATACATTTAGCAGTTGTTTAGCATGGGTCTGTGTAATCTGTTCTGAAATGGTTTTATTATAATATACTGTATATCGTTATCGCAAGAGGCTGCAATGTATATCACAATATAGATTTTAGGCCATATCGCCCATCCCTAATTGATAGCCTATAGTAGTTGATAATAACATAGGCCTACCTAATGTTGCCTACGGACGGTAACAGTACAGTAGTAACCTTTTACAGTCTATGAGTAGAACAGCTTTCTCAAGCAGTTTGTGATGCATTTTGGAAACAGGAGATGAGCCCCTGGTCTAATGCGCCACCTGGCTTGAGAAACCCGTTCTCAAAGACTTACTTTTATAGTCATTATTTGGGTAGCACACATATTCTGAATGCCTTCGGCAGAATTCAAATGAGCCATTTTAATCTAGATTAATCTAGATTAATTTCAAAATTAATCTAGATTAATCTAGATTAAAAAAATGAATCTATGCCCACCTCTAATATATATATATATATATATATATATATATATATATATATATATATAAATTCACCATCCATGGTCTGAATCGCGATCTTCCATATTTTTTAAATGAAGCCTACTATGGAGAATATCCAGACTGGAACAAGCCTATGGACTTATCTACAACCCCAAATCAGAAAAAGTTGGGACACTGTACAAATTGTGAATAAAAACAGAATGCAATGATGTGGAAGTTTCAAATTTCAATATATTTTATTCAGAATACAACATGACATATCAAATGTTTAAACTGAGAAAATGTATAATTTTAAGGGAAAAATAAGTTGATTTTAAATTTCATGGCATCAACATCTCAAAAAATTTGGGACAAGGCCATGTTTACCACTGTGTGGCATCCCCTCTTCTTTTTTATAACAGTCTGCAAACGTCTGGGGACTGAGGAGACAATTTGCTCAAGTTTAGGAATAGGAATGTTGACCCATTCTTGTCTAATACAGGCTTCTAGTTGCTCAACTGCTAGGTCTTCTTTGTTGCATCTTCCTCGTCATGATGCACCAAATGTTTTCTATGGGTGAAAGATCTGGACTGCAGGCTGGCCATTTCAGAACCCGGATCCTTCTTCTACGCAGCCATGATATTGTAATTGATGCAGTATATGGTCTGGCATTGTCATGTTGGAAAATGCAAGGTCTTCCCTGAAAGAGACGACATCTGGATGTTGTTCTAGAACTTGGATATACCTTTCAGCATTGATGGTGCCTTTCCAGATGTGTAAGCTGCCCATGCCACACGCACTCATGCAACCCCATACCATCAGAGATGCAGGCTTCTGAACTGAGCGCTGATAACAACTTGGGTTGTCCTTGTCCTCTTTAGTCTGGATGACATGGCGTAACCAGCTTTCCAAAAAGAACTTCAAATTTTGATTCGTCTGACCACAGAACAGTTTTCCACTTTGCCACAGTCCATTTTAAATGAGCCTTGGCACAGAGAAAATGCCTGCGCTTCTGGATCCTGTTTAGATATGGCTTCTTTTTTGACCTATAGAGTTTTAGCCGGCAACGGCGAATGGCACAGTGGATTGTGTTCACCGACAATGTTTTCTGGAAGTATTCCTGAGCCCATGTTGTGATTTCCATTACAGTAGCATTCCTGTATGTGATGCAGTGCCGTCTAAGGGCCCGAAGATCATGGGCATCCAGTATGGTTTTCCGGCCTTGACCCTTATGCACAGAGATTGTTCCAGATTCTCTGAATCTTTGGATGATATTATGCACTGTAGATGATGATAACTTCAAACTCTTTGCAATTTTTCTCTGAGAAACTCCTTTATGATATTGCTCCACTATTTTTCGCCGCAGCATTGGGGGAATTGGTGATCCTCTGCCCATCTTGACTTCTGAGAGACACTGCCACTCTGAGAGGCTCTTTTTATACCCAATCATGTTGCCAATTGACCTAATAAGTTGCAAATTGGTCCTCCAGCTGTTCCTCATATGTACATTTAACTTTTCAGGCCTCTTATTGCTACCTGTCCCAACTTTTTTGGAATGTGTAGCTCTCATGAAATCCAAAATGAGCCAATATTTGGCATGACATTTCAAAATGTCTCACTTTCAACATTTGATATGTTATCTATATTCTATTGTGAATAAAATATACGTTTTTGGGATTTGTAAATTATTCCATTCCTTTTTTACTCACAATTTGTACAGTGTCCCAACTTTTTTCTGATTTGGGGTTGTATTTGCACAATGTGAATTACAGTATTGCATGAAACATCAGTTGTCAAAATAGTCATTAAACTAGTGGTCGACCGAAACCAAATTTTTTATGGCTGATGCCGATATCTTAAAGAGCAGACTGGCCAATTTAAATATCTATCTATCTATCTATCTATCTATCTATCTATCTATCTATCTATACTGCCCTACAAAGCAAAAAGGCAGTAACTGCATTTTTGGTAAAAAATGAGTTATTATCCTTTTCATGACATTCAAGGCATCCTTTGTTATGTGACAAAACATCTTATCTCAAATGTGTGTCGTTTTGGAGAAAAATGGTAATAGTTTTTGGAGAATCTGTAGTTACTGCCTTTTTCCTTGGTATGGTGCCACGTTTTTGGTAAGTATTACAAAGCAAATGTACAAAGCAAGAATACAGTAACTGCAAAATAGGGGTAAAATATCAAATTAAATATGAGGATTGATATGTACAAAGAGTAAGCTAATATAAAGTAACAAAACAGCCACATGTCCAATAATCTACCTACAACTACTTAGGCTGGATGACAGAATAACTTTAAAGTCATTTTTCTCAGTTCTGCACTCTGCGTAGTTACTGCCTTTTTGCTTTGTAGGGCAGTATAGTAAACAGACTTATTTTAGATTGTAACTTCTTGATTCTGTAATCATAAGTATTTTTCACAAATAAAGAAATTGTTTGAAACATTTTTTATAAAAATTGTAGACAACTAGGCAGCAAGTTTGTACGCATAGGGAATTATTATTTTTTTCAAATAAAGACATGGTAACATTACATTTTTGGTGCACACAGTGAAAATTACGAATATGGCATAGTCGGCACCTGAATATAGCGTCCCGAGTCACCAACTGTCGAGTCCGAGTCGAGTCTCGAGTCGAGTCCCCAGTGTTCGAGTTAAAGTCCAAGTCACCAAAGAAGAGTCCGAGTCGAGACATGTCAGCTCTTCTTTTTCTCCCATGTTTAAACATTTTATGAGACATGCATCAAGCGCATGCCAAGTCATGTCCCGCCGGATAGATCAGCACGTTACAATTCAAATCTGCGCATCTACCACAAACACACAACATCAGTTCTGACTGGATCTCTTCCCAAATCGTCCCTCTCTAATTTTTATAACCTATTTAGTCAGAAACTTCATCCAAAGTCAATAATTTGATGAATGCTAAAGTTCGACTTTGATTTTATCCTTGAGTCCGAGTTCAAGTACAAGTCATCAGTCCGCAAGTCCAAGTCACGAGTCCAGAGAATAGAGTCTCGAGTTGGACTCGAGTCCAGAGAATAGGGACGAGTCCGAGGCCAGGACTCGAGTACTCCATTACTGCTGTCACGCACAGTAACACGTTCATGCAGGCTACAAATGCACACTTCAGAATATCTGACAGTTGGATTTGGTTAAATCTGCAATGTATGTGAAATTAAATGTTTATTAGATATAAAAAAATATGTTTAAATTATATAAATGGTATAAATTTGCTGAATTTGACGGTACATGAGAAAGTATTAACAGCGTTTGGCTTTCTGTTACTAATAATATAAAAGCAAACGCTATAATACTTTTTTAGCATACCATTTTCTTTGTTTAACAGTTTGATGTAATAACGTATTAGATATGATTTGACTGTTAAACAGAGACCGTAAACTAATGAACACTCAGAATGTGAGCAATGTATGGTGCTCAGGTGATGACTTTCTCAATCAGGCGTTCTCAGCACCGTCAAAATAAAGTATGACGCTCCGTCAAAATAAAAGTCCCGCTATTACGAGGACATAAAAGATCGCAATCTCTGCGATTTGCTTGAAAAGTAGATCATGGACGTCTTCAAGATCGATCACGATATAAAATCGCCAGATCGCCCACCCCTATACCACATAACGTGACAATGGAATAAGACAAAATAGGTATCATTTTAAAGGTTAGAAACTCAGCTTTTTAATGCATCTAAAAAATCTTAACAAATGGCGAGTAGTCCCTATAAAAGGGAGAGTACTGCCGGTCTGCACAACCAAGCTGAAAATGTTTTAAATAATAACAGTATTGTTCAAAACTACTGCCTTGATCAATGCAAAATAGGTGTCATTTGAAAGCTGAACTTGAATTTATGCCATACAATGAATTTAGCCATTTTAATTTTAAAGTAATTTTTCTGATAAAAAAAAGTTTTTCATCATTTATGAAAAACTTTTTTGAACTATGTACTGTAATATGTCAAAAACATCATACAGATCAGATAGTCATTTGTTATTTGAAAGGTCTTACGGAGTAAAATATATAAAGTAATAAACTTTGACTAAACTTGAGTGAGTGTTTGTACGTGAAGCCCCATACGTAAATAATATACGGATGCAGCATTTGTCACATTTTTGCTCGTAACTTCATGAAACATGCTCTAATCGTGGAAAATGGCACATTCTCAATAGACCTTTATTACAGCGGAATTGATTACCGGAAGTGCTTGTCGAAGCAGTGTATCGATCAGGGACGGACTGACAATCTGTGCGTTCTGGAAAAGTCCAGAACGGCCGTCGGCACAAAAAAAAAGTCTAATAAAGCAATATGAACAGCCAACAGCAGGGGCACTAATACGATCACTTATATATGCTACATGTAAAAACTGAGGAAGAAGAGTCGGCCTATAGCCACTGACAGAAAGTTAGTTTTATAAGGCTGCACTTTTAAATTTGCTTACATTATATTTGAATAGTTAAGTTATAGCAGTGGTCTCCAACGTGGTGCCTATGAGTTGCCCGCTAAACACATTCTATAAATAGCTCCAACTTGCCGTCGGGGTTCCAGACTTCGAATAAATGGTATCATTTTGCAACCTTTTCAACTAAACGTTTCAATTTGAACTTTTGCCTCTTCAAAATTACCCAACTCTCTTTGATTATATACGCTGTCATTTGCGTTGCGTATGAGAAACATCAAATGGCAAACGCTCAAAAAGCGGAACAAAACATGTTTGATCTGAGCAGCGCAGAGCATTATCAGATCGTGGACAAAGCAGCTGTGCGGGCTGATCTCGATCACGCGAACATTATTACACAGAGCTGCGCGATCCACTGAGAAGCAGTTCAATTCAGTGCAGAATTCTCTATCTCTATTATAAACCCACAACTGACTATGTGATTTAAGCTTGTAAAAAGCTAGATGAAACAGCGCTGATATTCTCAACATATTGACGCAAAAAAACAGGGCGAAACATTGTTCCGAGAACAAACCAGTTAGAAGACATTTCACAACTTATGAATGAACTGTAGTAAAACAAACTTTTTTGGCAGAAATGTGCCTGTATTCATATTACAAATGCTGTTATATTAATATAGTCATGTATAAATGTATTAAATGTAATCCTGTAATGTTTTGTTTAGAAGTTATGGCAGTTTATTTATTTATTTATTTATTCATTCATTTATATTTATACTAAATGTTTGGGCTACTGTTTTTGATAACACATACAATAGGTTTATAGAAAATCAACAAAAAAAATCAATAAATATTTTCATAATTTTTCAGGAATTGTTTTTTTTTTTAAACGCTTGTAAGTCTGAACCAGAATATCAAGATATTTTATTATTTCCCATATGATGGTGAAAAGTAAAAAAGCTTCACCATGTTATATGTATAATAAATATTGGAGTATAACAAATAAAAATCCCTTCTAGATTATTTTATCCCTTGAGGTAGCCCTCGCACACAAAAAGGTTGGAGATCCCTGGTATATAGTAACTATAGGCTATGTTTTATAATTACAAGTTTGTGTAATTTGGGGTTTCTGTAGCCAGTGACATTTCATTATTTGTATTTTATGGCATTGTACATTTTTTGTTTTTATTTGAAGGCTGAGGCTTTATTAATAAACACAACCCCAATTATCATCATTGGTTTTGAGATGTGACTTGCTGTGAATACCTTGTCTGATAGGCTACAGTATTGTGGCATAGTATCAGGACATCCTGGCTAGTGTCTGTCGCACACGGCTAGAGGCGAATGGCCGGATGATGGGCCTATTTGGGAGAAAGTCCAGGGCTGTTTTTTAGCCCCAGTCCGTCCCTGGTATCGATTCTTCCGGTTATGTATTTTTCAATGTGCTGTTAACACCAAGTTGAATAAACGCCTCTTAAAATGAGCATCCGCAGAATGATTTCAAAATTTTCAGAGACAGGAGAAGAGATATTCTGATGATTACTGTGTACAGGATTTTCAAACTCAAAAGGAACTTCTAGTTTTTAATCTAACATAAGCCGTGGCTCGTAAACATATGTGATTATTTCACCACATGATGTCAGTGCTCGTATAAATAGTGACCGCGACGCACAGTGTGAGTGTGAACTGAAGTATAAGATCAGAATGAACATTTCTATTAATTTGTATTAAATATTAAAAATTATTCGATGTGATTTTTCATTGACAATCATTTCACTGTATGTAATTCACACATTTATGCCAAAATTCATTACACTGCCAACGCGTTAACCTACAGTTTAAGATAAATTAGGGTAACACTATTTTGATAGTCCACTTTAGACATTCTACTAACTATAAGTAACATGTCAACTAACTTTCATTAGAGGATTAGTAGACCGTCTGCTTAATATTTGCTAATACTTTATTTTGTTCGTCCACCAACAGACATTCTACTGACTAGAAGTAACTTGGCAACTTATTCTCCTAACCCGAACCCTAACACCTAACCATAACCTACCAGTTTACTACAGCCTACTAATACTCTAATGAGAGTTAGTTGACATGTAGTTAAAAAGTTACTTTTAGTTAGTAGAATGTCTAAAATGGACTATCGAAATAAAGTGTAACCTTAATTAATTATTATTATTAATTAATTCATCTATTTTCATACTGTTCTTATGAAAAGAGTTTTAGTTCAACCATGGTAACCACAAATCAACCATGGTATAGTTTAGCTATGGTAGGCTGGCTAAAAAGGTTCTACATTTATCTATAATAAAACAATGATTCATTTTTGTAAGGGTGTTTATCAGTTAAATTCAGCTAAAAATTCAAATTCAACCATTATGAAATATGATCAGTAAAAGAAAAACACTGTTAATGAAGCTGAGCACTGGACTGTGTCAGGTTAGTTTGGAAATAAATGTATACTATTCAGAATGCACATTTTAAAGGGAAATATATTTATAGGAGGAACATTTCAGCTGGTTGAAGATATAATGTAAACATCCTCAGTTAAGAAATGCATAAGTCTACTACACATGAACATACTCCTACATAGAAGGACCTTTATCCCACCGTATCAGTCACACCCGTGCTTTCCTAAATTATTTTTGTGTAGGGAAATCATGAAAATGAGGTAAGGGTGTATTCCTTGTTTAGAATTAGAGCAGCCGCATGGCTGCAGTAACATGATCGAGAGGATTCAGGCATTAGTTTTGATTGCGTTCAATTTGTTGTGATGGTACCAGAAGTAGCGATACACTGCTTCGCTTTCCAGAAACAGGAAGTGTGATAAAGGTCTTTTAAAACTGGCTGACTGGGTTATTTGAGACGGTCAGTTTATTTTTCAAAAACGATGCATCATATTCTAGCAGGTATTTTTTCTAGTCATATGTTCATCATTTCATAGACATGTTTTCATGTTATATCTTTATTTGTCAACGTAAATTTTCTAAACAGTTTTAAAATATTTTCATTATGATGCACTTTATAAATTTAAAAACTCACCTCGGTGTTACTTTACAGTCTGTTTTTTGTGATACATCAAGGAGCTGCTTTACTCCCGATTGTCCAGGATAATTTCCTGTGAGATCCAGCTCTATCAGGTGTGAAAGGTTTGATGTCAGAGCTGAAGCCAGAGCTTTATAACCTTCTTCAGTGATACTGCAGTCTGAAAGTCTGTAAAACAAAAATCAAGCGTAGCGTCAGTTCTGGCAGGTCACGTTAGTCAACTTGCATCAGCTGACTCTCAGCTGATCCACGTCTACCTATAGCAATACGACACCTATCACAGCATCCATATATAAGCTCCTTCAGTATTATGAACAGCTATGTTTCTCAGGAGCTAATTACCCTCTTCCATCCCCAGCTCCTCCTCTCCAGTCAAGATTTGGCATTCTGATTCCCATATGAATCAGATCAAATTCTCAAATTATGTTGTACATTAAAATCTTGAAATAATGATATCTGCTATACATTCATGTTGGCTTTGTTTACCCTGGGGGGGGGGGGGGGGGGGGGGGTTATTGCTGCTCTCCCTGCTCTTATGCTAGGCTGCATGGATGCGCAGAGAGTTCTTGCCCAGAACAGAACCATACATACTCAGTTTGCAGTGCGTATGCGGTACAGGAGCAGCACGCGCTGTAGTGCTTTCACATATGCTGTGTTTGCAGTGCACAACTGATCCACGGCTGTACCACAAACCAGTTACTCACTTTTTGTATTTCAAATCCAGAAGTTATCAGCAACTTTTATTTAAAAACAGTTTTGTCAGCATTGCTATTCTCTTTGTAGCCTACATAAACACTCTTTAACAGATATTCACGTTTAAACAATTTAAACAAATTACTTTTAAAGCATTACTTCTATAGATTATATATTAAGTTGCTCAAGCAAGTGGTAAAATATTTAACCATGTACTTATCCGAAAGGACAAGATCCCGGATACAAGCGGCCGAAATGAGCTTTCTCCGCAGGGTGGCTGGGCGATCCCTTAGAGATAGGGTGAGAAGCTCGGTCACTCGGGAGGAGCTCAGAGTAGAGCCGCTGCTCCTCCACATCGAGAGGGGTCAGTTGAGGTGGCTCGGGCATCTTTTCCGGATGCCTCCTGGACGCCTTCCCGGGAAGGTGTTCCGGGCATGTCCCACCGGGAGGAGACCCCGGGGAAGACCTAGGACACGCTGGAGAGACTATGTCTCCCGGCTGGCCTGGGAACGCCTCGGTGCCCCCCCGGAAGAGCTGGAGGAAGTGTCTAGGGAGAGGGAAGTCTGGGCATCCCTGCTTAGACTGCTGCCCCCGCGACCCGGCCCCGGATAAGCGGTAGAAGATGGATGGATGGATGGCATGTACTTAAATTAAAACTTAAAATTGACAAAAACAGCAGACTCATACCTTTTCTTTTGCATAATTTAAATCTTTATACAATAAATCTAGCATGTCAAAGACTTGTTTTTCCACCTCCACGAATATGAATGATTGTCGTTCATTGTCGCCTAAATTGTAGTTTTCCTTGCTTTACCCCGGTCATAAAGTAAAAAGATGACTGTGAAAAATAGTATTAGGCTATTCAATTAAATGCATTTATGGTGAGATTACTACATTTTATTTAATTAAATGCATTTATGATGAAATTACTACATTTTCATGTCAAGCTGTGTTCATTTTGACCACGAACCATGCGCTGTCATTTTAATTCAGCGTGTGCAGCACAGCAAAAATAGACTTGATGCGGAAACGATCGCTGCACTGCTGTATACGCACCGCTCCTGGAACGGATCGCCGGACCGCATCCGCGTGGAGTGTGAAAGCTCTAGCCTGTTAACATGGGTATGGAAAAAAATACGCGCCACATACGCACTGCAAACTGAGTATTTAAGCCAGTTTAATTTTCAGTTATTCTGATAAAAGGAGCATTTACAAATGCATATTAACATTCAGAAATTTTGATAAATAAAAATACACACTTGAGTTTCTCCAATCTGCATTGTGCATTTTTCAGCAGAGGACAGATCTTCATTATTCCAGAGTTTCCAAGTTTATTCCCACTCAGATCCAGCTTTATCAGGTTTGAAGGGTTTGAATTTAACGCTAAAGTCAGAGCAGAACAACCTTCTTCTGTAATACTGTTATTATTCAGCCTGAAGAGAAACAAAACAAAGACAGGAAACATTCTTCAGTGTGTTTTAGCCACAAAAACTACGATAACAGAGAGAGATAAATCTAAGATGGTTAACTTAATAGCCCCAAAACAGCAATAACCGTATTTGATTAGAATCTGAAATGGATTAGATACTTTGCAGAGAATATAACAATATAAAATACTCACATCAGTTTGTTGAGTTTACAGTGTTTATCCTGCAGTAGAGCAGCGATCTGATTCACTCGTGTGTCTCCTAGTTCATGTCCACTCAGATTCAGCTCTCTCAGGAGTAACGGGTTTTTACCCACAATTCCTCTCACATACTGACAGGCTTCATCTGCATCAGGACCCAAAAACCTGCAGAAGGGAAGATTAACTAACTTCGCATAATGAAAAACAGCATCTGATTTTGATAGAAACATGTGTAAGATGTTTTTTCTAGAATTTATGTTGATCCAACAGACAGTATCAGTTAAATAATATTTTTGTAAACAATTCACCTGTATTTAATTTTTTTATTATTTCATCACGTCTCACCTCAGTGTCTTCAGTTGACAGTTCTGATCCTGTAGTAAATCATCAAGCTCCTTCACTCCTGATTGTCCAGGATCATTTCCTGTGAGATCCAGCTCTATCAGGTGTGAAGGGTTTGATCTCAGAGCTGAAGCCAGAGCTTTATAACCTTCTTCTGTGATACTGCAGTCTGAAAGTCTAAATAATAAAACTGTAATCAATTACTCATTAATTATTTCAATATTTCATTATCAGCATTACACCATTAAGACATTTATAATGTGCAGCACCTCAAAAAGATTAATATGTTTTTCAATAGCTATATAACTGTTTTTATGCATGCTGTGCACCAATGCATTCACTGCTGACTACAGTACCTCCCAAATATTATGTTTACCAACATTTGAAACTTTTCTTACAGGCCAACTTTAGGCTTCAAATTTGATTCATGTTTACATGAACTGAATTCAGACCTGAGTATCTGCAGTGTACACTGTGAATTTCCCAGTAGAGTGGAGACTTGTGTTACTCCAGAGTCTCCTATTTTATTCTCACTCAGATCCAGCTCTCTGAGGTTTGAAGAGTTTGAGGTAAAAGCAGACAGCAGAGCAGCACAGCCTTCTTCAGTAATACAGATGTGATTTAACCTGTGGAAACAATGTAAAAAAAATATAGCTTCACGCAATAATTAACTGGGTTCAAGTGCTTTAAGGCCTTTAAGCAAATGCGTAAAAAAGGTATAATGTTTTATTTAGCAAACATGTAACCACCTAGATCATAGATGGAAACGACCATATACAGCCAAAACAGGCAATTTACTAAGGATATATATATATATATATATATATATATATATATATATATATGTGTAGCCAAGTCAGTGAGGGTTTCTGCAGAAGGTCCGTTTTGCCTTTAAATAGGCCACTTCCTATAAATGGAATGGGATGCAGTGCCTGAAATGTTTGGTGTGCAATTGGTTGTTGGTTGCTGGAAGAACAAGCTCTAGTAGGTATATTTTAATATATGTTATAGTTTTGAGCAGAGTATTTTTAGTGCTCATTTATAATGTTTTGGGAACATTTTGATGTGTTGGCCAAAAGCCGGCGACTGTAGTGACAATGACTCTGATGCAAACAGTGGAAGATAATGTCATCTGTGCATAATCATTTGGTTGCCTTTTTCTCTTTAGTTTATATTTAGATGTGTGCTTTATATGCCTTAATGCTGATTAAGTTTTGGTGGATGAGCAGTGGATGCTGAATCATCAGTACAGCATATTGCACGCGAGTGTTTACGATGTGTTAAAGTAGATTATGTTAATGTGTGAAATGATTAGTAGCAATCTTTTTGTATATATCATGACAAATTACTCTTTTGTAGAGAAGTGTGCTTTAAATACCCTCACACTGGTTATGTTGAGCTGGATGAGCGGTGGATACTGAATGATCATTATAGCTTACTGAATGTGAGTGTTTACGATTTGTTAAAGCGGATCGTTTTATTGTATGAAATGAAATTCACTCTTACCTGTACAAGTGTGGTGTGGAAATGTTTTTTTTTATTTTTTATTTTTTTTGCATTAGTGTGGTATATAGGGAGGCTTTCATTTTTTGGGGTTCATTTTATGTATTGTTTTTCTTTTGTTGGTTTTCTTTTTGAAGTGTTATGTTACCCTCCATAGTTACTGCCATCTTTTATGAACAAGTTTTGCCGGTTTTTGAGTGAAAACAAATGAGACCAGAATCCATGTATTTAATAAAAGTGATGCTTTATTTATAGTAAATTTGCCTTGAGAATATTCATTGAATTGAACTGCCGTACAGGAAACCCTCAGGTGATCTGGGATTTCCTACCCAAATGAAATTGGAGTAGCATAGCCAAGAGCAGTTAAAAAGCACCCCTTTTACCCCATTACATATGTTTTAGCTTTTTCACAGTTATCGAGGTAGAGCCAAAAACCTAGGACTAGTTCACGAAAGTAGGCTTTTTAAAATATTTAATGAAAGATTCGATTGACAGCGGTGGTCCTAGAGGCAAAGTTCCTCAGAATGAGGAGTTCTACCATATGGTATGAATGAGGTGGGCATGCAAGAAAAATAGTGTGATATGCGATCCTTTACTCAAATATATTAGACACTTGAGTCTGCGGCGAATGGTTTAGGAGTTATGAACCATTAAGTACTTTTGATTGCTGTAGCGCCACCATCAGGCAGATTGGGGTGAGCCTTGGTGACGATATAGATGGGGTTTCTACTACCATCCCTTAAAGTTTCAAGTCTCTTCAACTTACAGTTTGGTCTGGCCGATCAATTTTAGGTGAAAATGCTGATCCTTGTTAAATGTTAACAATTACAATTACATTACAAGTTTCAGCACTACGTACTTGAACCTCTAACAAAGAGAACAAATCGATACTATCCAAATCTAAGCTATGCATACAATGATACAACTAATAGCTTGGCTACTGCTTTTATACATCAATATGATATTTGAATATTTTTTTTTGATTTACTTACTTCAGCTTTACCAGTCTGCACTCTACATTTGCAAACAGAGACGAGATGATCTTCATTCCGGAGTCGCTGAGAATACTCCGACCTAGATCCAGCTCTTTCAGATTTGAAGGATTTAAATTTAAAGCTGCAGCTAAAGCATTACAATCTTCTTCTGTTACCGTGGTGTTATTCAGACTGTATAAAGAGAAAACTAAGTGTCAGTACCTTAGTAAAGATGTTAGTCAGATACTACTTTTACTGTTACGTTTATTACATATACTACTGTAAGTGACCATTGATAATGATGATGCAAATACAAAAGAAACATTGGTAATTTGTTCAGCACTCATCATTTTCACATGATAAAAAAAAATGCAGGTTTAAAAGCACTTGAACTTGTCATCATAACAATGATACAACTTACATCAGTCTGTTGAGTTTACAGTGTTTATCCTTCAGTACAGGAACAAGTTTCTTCAATCCTGAGTGTCCCAGTTGACATTCATTCAGATTCAGCTCTCTCAGGAGTAACAGGTTTTCACCCAGAACATTAGTCAAATTCTGACAGACTTTCTCTCCTTCAGGACTCAAAAACCTGCAGAATGGAAATTGAACCAAATTTAAATCAATAAGCAACTAAGGTTGATGTAGTATTTGATTCTAATGAAAAAAGTCTGAAATGGTTCATCTTGAATTTACTTATGGAAATATTTCAGCGCTACAGTACTTTCATCAATTAATTTGCCTGCATATCATTCATTTTGTATTATTTCACCATGTATCACCTTATTGTTAGTTTACAGTCTGGTTTCTGTTGTACATCAAGGAGCTCCTTCACTCCTGATTGTCCAGGATCATTTCCTGTGAGATCCAGCTCTATCAGGTGTGAAAGGTTTGATCTCAGAGCTGAAGCCAGAGCTTTATAACCTTCTTCTGTGATACTGCAGTCTGAGAGTCTACAGAAAAGAGATTTCAATCAAACATTGATCACTGAATATAGAGACAAACGAAATGTCCAGTGTTAGACACAGTAAATCTAGTATAAGATTATATAATAGATTGTTAATTATATAACATAGATAATATGTTAGACATTAAATGACCTGAGTTTCTCCAGTTTAGAGTTCTCTTTCAGTCCATCAGAGAACAGCTTCACTCCTGAATCCTTCAGATTATTATTGCTCAGGTCAAGATCCTTCAGACTGCTGGAGTCTGAACTGAGAACTGAAGCCAGAGCTGAACAG
This sequence comes from Leuciscus idus, assembly GCA_021554675.1. Classification (NCBI taxonomy): domain Eukaryota; kingdom Metazoa; phylum Chordata; class Actinopteri; order Cypriniformes; family Leuciscidae; genus Leuciscus; species Leuciscus idus. Next base: position 21,080,981 of record CM038625.1, on the reverse strand, counting down.
CTTTCCTCTGTTACCGCACACTGGCTGAGTCTGAAAAATAAATGTCAATGTATTTGATTCAAACCAGCTTCACCAGCGTGAGGGGCAAGCTAGCAGACAGTAGCTAGCGCCTCTTGAGGCCAAGGGAGTGAGGTTTATTGCACAGCTCTTACTGTTTGACCTCTGTTATAGTCTTATAGTTATAGTTTGTCTCTCACACGTCTCATGATTGGTTTATGGTTAACATATAGCTAGCTGGATATCACTATCTTTCCTGATTCTTATAACTCTTTTCATTTGAACCTTGCCACAAAATGTTTTGCTATGTAATAAATCACGTGTTTTCTACAATATAGAAAAAGCAAAGCAGATAGATTTACAACTAGGTAATACAAATTTTGGTTACACTTTATTTCAATAGTCCACTTTAGACATTCTACTAACTATATATAACTTTTCAACTAAATGTCAACTAACTCTCATTAGAGTATTAGTAGGCTGTAGTAGACTGTCAGTAGACTGTTAGGTTAGGTTAGGGTTAGGTGTTAGGGTTCGGGTTGGGAGAATAAGTTGACTTGTAGTTGCCAAGTTACTTATAGTCAGTATAATGTTTGTTGGGGGACCAATAAAATAAAGTGTTAGCAGATATTAAGCAGACAGTCTACTAACACTTTAATGACAGTTAGTTGACATGTAGCTGCAAAGTTACTTATAGTTAGTAGAATGTCTAAAGTGGACTATATTGAAATAAAGTGTTACCCAAATTTTAATTCCTAGGTTTCATGAATTTATTATGGTGAACTACCATTAACTTCCCTTAACTGTCAAACTGAAGGAGATGTAAATTAAGCATATTTGTTTCTGAAACAAAGTAGATAGTATAAATTGTAAAAACTAATCATTTGTTTACCACTTTACTAACTAATCTCTCTTTCTTAGCATTATTCTTGCTTATTTGTAGGGTCTGCTTCACACACACACGATTTGGCACAGGTTTTACGTTGGATGCCCTTCCTGTCACAACCTGAGAGTGCTGGGACACATTCATAATCACACACACACTCACACTGTGACAATTTGGCATATCCAATCCACCTTACCTGCATGTCTTTAGACATTTATACAATTTATATTAACTAACTGATGGTATTGAAATCCATTATTTATACACAAACTTTGTAAAGGATATCTAAAGCACACCTTTTGTCTGCTGTCACACAACTTACCTCAGTATCTCCAGTTTACACTTCACACTCTTCAGTCCAGAGCAGAGATGAATTACTCCTGAACTCTGTAGATTATTATTGTTCATATTCAGCTCTTCCAGATTGTTATCTGAGTTGAGAGCTTTAGCCAGACTTGAACAGCTTTTGTCTGTTAAGTCACAATCGTTTAACCTACAAGAAATAATTTAGAATACAAAGAAAAATCTAATACAAACAATAGATTTGCTATACAAATATTTAAAAAAATCCATTTATTAATGTTATACGAACAATAAATATACGACAGTAATATTAAGAGATAAAATTCAGTATACTCCCTAAAGATGATGCATACGATATACATTTAATTCTCCATTTAATTTTAAAGATGTTGTTTCTTCCTCTACAAAAAAAAAAGGTTGGAAATATAGAATTTCCTAGGTGCTTAAAAATAGTTTAAACATTTTTACCTATCTTAATTATCAATAATGGTTATAGTTATCCATACCAATTGTAAATGAATATGGTTAAATAACATTCGTAGTGGAGTGCACAGCCTTTTTATAATCGTTTAAAAAATTGTGGTTTTATTTTGTACTGGCATTCATAGGGTTAATGCGGGGAGTTCTAAAGCCTAGACGAGGAACTGGAGAATGAGTTAGGCTGGTGCGACTGTGTTATATTTGATCTGCATTATGATTAAAAGTTAAGAAACAGAACCAGGGCCCAGTGTCCTGCAGAGTTTAGCTCCAACCTTAATTAAAACATCTGAACCAACTAATCAAGCTCTTCAGGATTACGTGAAAATCATAAGATGAAGCAAGTTGGATATGACCTTTGCTATAAATTACTTACAGAGCTTTTTTTGAGATTTTCACAACTTCCAACAGTCTAAAGAGACACTCGTCTGATTTCTTGAATTTCTGAAGATCAAACTCCTCCAGATCTTTTTCTGATGTCAACAACACAAAGGCCACCGCAGACCACTGGGCAGGTGAAAGATCACCAGATGAGAGACTTCCTTCTCTAAGTTGAGTCTGAATCTCTTTCACCAGAGTTTGATCATTCAGTTCATTCAGACAGTAGAACAGATTGATGGATCTTTCTGGAGACAGATTATCCTCTAATTTCTTCTTGATGTACTGCACTATTTCCTTGTAGTTCTTGTCATTGTCATCTTGCTGTGTCAACAGTCCTCGTAAGAGTGGACGATTGGTCTGGAGTGACAGACCGAGGAGGAATCGAAGGAAAAGGTCTAGGTGTCCAGTTTCACTCTCGAGCGCCTTGTCCACTGCAGTCTTAAGCAAATCAATCATGGCTTCATTTTTGTTTTCCTGTTCTGCAGACTCTTGAACAAACACACTTTTTTTCTTTATGTCTAGAAACAGATGTGCATAAAGGGCTGCAATAAACTCTTGAATGCTCAAGTGAACAAAGCAGAAAGTGGTACCAAGAATGATCCCTCTTTCCTCCTTAAAGATCTGGGTACACATGCCTGAATACAGTGATGCTTTATAGACGTCAATACCACAGGATTCCAGGTCTGTGTCATAAAAAAGCAGGTTGTTTCTTTCCAGCTGATGAAATGCCAGTTTCCCTAGTGAAAGGATGGCATCTTTATCCCAGGAAACATCTGGTGCGTATTTTCCATCATACTTTCGTCTGCTCTGCTGGATCTGAAAGCGTAGAAAGTGTGTATACATTTGTGTCAAAGTTTTGGGAGTGTCTTCAGAATTTGATTCCTGCCGTGTTTTAGAGGCTTCATCTGACTGATTGTCATTATTTCTTTTCTCTTCCAAAATGTTCTGGAGAACAGTGGCTGAAATCCAGCAGAAGACTGGGATGTAGCACATGATAAAGAGACTCTTTGATTGTTTAACATTGTCAATGATTTCATTGGCCAGATTCTCATCCGTGAATCTTTTCCTGAAGTATTCCTCCTTCTTTTGTGCATCATTGAATCCTTGTACTTCTGTCACACGGTCGATACATTCAGGAGGAATTTTAATGGCAGCTGCTGGTCTGGTGGTGATCCAGATGAGAGCAGAAGGAACCAGATTTCCATTGATGAGGTTTGTCAGGAGAACATCCAGAGAGGCTGGGGACGATACATCACGCCAAGTCTCATTACCATCAAAGTTTAGAGGAAGGCGACATTCATCCAATCCATCAAGGATGAACAGGACTTTGAATTTATTGTTTCTTGCAAGGTTCAGTCCTTTTGTCTCTGGGAAAAACTGACTTATAAGACTTGTTAAGCTTTGCTTTTCTTTCTTCTTTAAGTTCATCTCTCGAAATGCAAGAGGAAATATGAAAGTAATATCCTGATTTTCTTTTCCTTCAGCCCAATCCACAATAAACTTTTGCACAGAGACAGATTTTCCGATGCCAGCAACTCCTTTTGTCAGTACAGTTCTGATCTCCTTGTCTTGTTCAGGTGCTTCAAACAGATTTTTGCATTCAACTGGTATCTCTTGTGATTCTTGTCGCCTGGCAGCAGCCTGAATCTGTCTTACTTCATGTTCTGTATTGACTTGTTTACTAGCACCCTGAGTCATATAGAGATCTGTGTAGATGTTATTCAGAAGCTTGGAGTCACCGTGTTTAGCTATTCCTTCAGATACAGATTGATGCTTCTTCTTCAGGTTTGATTTTAGCGGTCGCTGATGAATGAGGACCAGCTCATCTAACACACAAACGAGAACATAAAACAGACATGCATCAATTCAATTCAAAAATTCTATTCAATTCAAAAACTTTATCTATCAACCAGTGATAGAAATTTGCCTTAGGTTAAAAGGCTCACATATACACAAGACAATCACACACACATCACAAAACCCAATTAATACAAAGAAAATACCTTACAAATATGTAAATAAAGGCTTAAATATAATAGACTAATACAACTTTTTGGTCTTATTTAAAATAGAAATTGCAGTAGGAATAAAAGAGTTCCTGTAAGCTTTCTTTTTGGCCAAAGGAACTCTAAAGCGGTAACCTGATGGCAGTAACTGAAAAGAGGGTTACAGAGGATGAGAGGGGTCAGTAACGATGGTGACTGCTTTCCTCTTTGCTGCACAGTTATAAAGATCTACAAGTTGAATCTGCAGGGCCCCAATAATTTGAGATGCCTGTTTGATTACTCTGGATATTTTTTTCTTGTTTCCAACAGAAAGAAAATTAAACCAGGATACAATATTAAAGGTCATAACTGATTCAACTAGAGAATGATACACTGCTGTCAAGCTATTCTGTCTTACATTAAAACCCTTCAACCTTCTCAACAGAAATAAGCGCTGTTGCGCCTTCTTATAGATGCTATTCACATGCGGAGTAAAGGATAGATGGCTATCAATCTCAGTGCCCAAATATGTGAAGGTCTCAACTTGTTCCACTACCTGCCCCCCAGCCTAAGTGGTTCAGATAGTGAATAAGGTTTTTGATGAACGAAACCTCCCACAACACAACTCCTTTGTCTTACTTGTATTCAACTCCAGAGGACTTTCTTGAAACCTTTGGTCCATAGAATCAACATATTGTCTATATGTGACCAGGGATTGCTCATCTGTTATGCAAGTCACCAAAACCACGTCATCAGCATATTTCAGAAGGGACATACCATTAGTATCACACTTGATTTCGTTCGTATATACAGAAAATAAAATAGGCGATAACACACAATGCTGAGGAACCCCCGTATTTACAATAATACTATTAGATTTAAAACCATACATTGACATGTTGGGGTTTATCTTTTAAAAAGTCCTTAATCCATAGAACAAGACTTGATTTAACTTGTAGTCTCTCCAGGCAATTCAGTAATAGGCAAATGTTCACTGTGTTGAAAGCAGAAGTAAAATCCATAAATAAAATCCGAACAAATGTCCAGTCACTTTATCCAAAAGAGAGTTAAGCAGCAGGGCTCTAGAGTGCGACCAATTTGGTCGCACATGCGACCAAATTTTGTAAGGGTGCGACTAAAATTTTTCCTAGGTCGCACCGGTGCACCTAACGTCCTCGCATCCGCTGCCTCTCCACGAACTAAGTGTTTGTTCTCCTTTGACGGAACTCACACACTTCTCTCACTCACGCTTAATGAGTGATGACGGAGGCCAGAATTAAACATTCAAACGTAGCCTGGTTACACTTAAGGTCTGTGATATTAGTCTGATTTTATTTTAGATTTCGGCTTCAAAAGATTATAAAAAATAATATATTGAGGTAAAACCATTAAAAACTATAGCCGCATTCTATCTAGCGCAACTTCTTCCCTTCGCAGCATTACACTGTCATTTCTCCCTAAAACTCAAACCTAACGACAGAATCAGCACGATCGGTGATTGTTGTAAAATGCAGTCTAGCTACTGTTGCTAACTTGCGAGACGCGTTAAATAATTAAAAGAGCTATTAAAAGCACAAAATCTGCGCAAGAGATGTTGTTCGCAAGGCGGCACGCGCTCCGAAACCGAGACAAGCAAATTATTGCCTACTTTGGGTTTAATGCGCGTGTCTAAACGATCAAATGTACACAAAAGTATGTCAAAATGACCGGCTTGGAGATTCACTAAAAACAGTTTATGTCTTAAATGGACGTAGTTATGGAAATAGTTGGGAGAATATGGTGCATCAGATCAGTAGCAGATCTGCACTCGCTCTTAAAGGGGCCGCAGTCTAGTAAACATGCAGACGATTGCGCCATTACTGCGAATCAAACAACAAGAGAAAAATCACTACAAAGCTCTTGAAAGAATAACTTCAGCTTTATTAAGCATTAATCTATTTATGAAAAATTATGCAGTGTTATTTTACATTTGATTACTTTATTAGATTTCTTTTTAGACTAATATATATATATATAAAAAAACAAAAAGAACCGATAAGAATACAGTTAAAGTACCGGATCGATAAGCAGTATCGGTAAGAGTAGGAATACCGTTAAAACCCTTTACTCCCCGGTCAATGCTCCGACAACAGCCCAGACATGAAGCTACTTCAGCCACCATTCTCCCCAGTCCCTGGTAAGATGCCAAACCCTGGTCTTTCGTCGGAGATGGCATCCGACTCAGAGACGGAGGTAGAGCCTATACCGCGCCTGAGCTAGAGACTCAAAATAGTTAGTTTGGCAGCTCAGTGAAGCACTTTAAAAAATTTTTTTTTTTTTGGGATTTTTATTTACCTACACCTTATTCTTGTTTAAAATCATTTACATAATATGAATGTATATAGAGCGTGATAAAAAGGTGACCTTGAAATTGTGGCGTTAAAGGTGACGCGAGCCGAGAAAATTTTTCGGTGCACCCAAATTTTGTGCTGGTGCACCTAAATAAAAAAGTTAGGCGCACCAGTGCAACCAAGGCAAAAAGTTAGTCTGGAGCCCTGAGCAGGCATCCCTGAACTCCCCGTTTTGGCTTATAGGCAAAGTGGAGCAGGTCCAGACACTCAGCTACCTTGGTGGTAAGCTCCCCCGCCACCACCTTCTCCATGCACTTGCAAAGAATCAAAGTGAGTGCCACAGGTATACAATTTGTCATCTTCTTGACATGGGTTTTTTTAGGTACAGGAATAATGGTTGTCTCCTTCCATGCTTTAGGTACATACCCTGTGTCAAGTTGTCAACATACCACCTAGTTGGGCCGAGCACTCTTTCAACATGCGGCCCTCAAGTCCGTCTCGACCAGGAGCTTTCCTTGGCTGTAATTTGGAAAGGATGGAAACAACCCTTTGCTCATCCACACTCATTGGTGTAGAGGTACTACGGATATCAAACTGGTCCCAGTCGTTCCCGGGATTAGTCAAATTAAACCTGGCATAAAAAGTGTTCAGCTGCTCTACAAAGGAAGCAGGGTCTGGACTATGAACTTGAGTTGAAGCTTTAGTTTTTCCCATCATCATATTCAGATTCTGCCATGCTACTTTTGTATTTCCTCCAATAATCCTCTCCTCCATCTTGTCTTTAAAGCGAAGCTTGGCCAGCCTAGTTTTGTCTCTCGGTTCCTTTTTCAGTTCATTAAAATGACTTTTATCACCCTCCATAAAGGCCATTTTTTCAGGTTAATACAATGTTTCATTTCCTTAGAAACCCAGGGGTTGTTATTTGGGGAAAGTTTAACTTCCTTAATTGGAATGACATTGCCAGCACAGAAGGACATATAAAATATACAAGAGAAAATGATATTTTCTCATATAAGGGACAATGACAGATTGTTATGCCCATGACACTCTTACCTTGTAGAGCATCTGCAGCCTCAACTTGCTTCATATCTCTCAGGAAGTAGAGTGCCATATCAAGAGCTGCTTCTTTGACATCATACATGTCCTCTGTAAAGTCTTGCACAAAGTATTGGGTGTTCCCTTTATTTAAAATTTTCTTAAACTTTTCCAGCTCATTCTTCAGAAATATGATTATTTTGTTCTCAAGATCCTGAAAACAAAGCAAGAAAAAATAAGGGTCAATCAAGTAACCAAATCCTATACCCTTTGTCATATACATTTAAAACATGTTTAACTTGTAAACAATTTACTTGTAGTACAAATTACAGGCAAGCAATAGTAAAATGCACTCATTTTGTTTGACAATATTGAACATAAGTAAGGTAAAGTGGTGGCGAGTACAAAAACACAAACAGGCCCGGTTCCAGAATCAAATAACTGGGTGCTCTGGTAAAGTGCAGATGAAGGCTGAGCAACGGCTCCACCATAGCATTGTAGGCTACAGTGGGACAGTTAAGAATATTTACAAGTCATCACTTTTACCAATAATTGGAAAATAATTGCAATAATATTTTGCCATGAATATTTGTCCTCTGTAGAGGACACCAGGAACTAGGACCAATTTATTAAGAAAATTAAAAGACATGAAAAGACATGAACTGGCAAAAACAAAATATGTTTTATTTCATTAAACAATCAAGTTTTAGGTTCTAGCTTTTTTAAATCCAAACTTTGTATAAAAATTATTCTCAACTATGTTATGAAAGATATAACAGAATTATTTGATACACCATTTTACTTTATGCAATACGTGGGTAAACATTGCAATAAATGCCATTCCCATTCTATGAAATGCATCTATTCACTGTATCTAATTTGCATTTTAATGATTTTTTTTAGGCAACATGTAATAAAAAAGACGTGTAATAATGGGAATAATAATTGGGAATATTTTCATAAAATTATCTCATATTTCATAAAAATGTCCAGACCTAAAACTGTGATGTGTCCGAGAAATTAGCTAAAATATAATGTCAACAGATTATTTCTGTCCTGTGCAGAGTGATTTCAGCATTTAAATGTTTGTAGCACGCAATTGGCTTGCTGTGTTGTGTAACGGCATTGTTGTATCTTCAGTCAATCACGTTTCGTAATTACTGTTGTGCTTTCTGCTTTGTTGAGTTTAAGTGAACACTAAATTGCCATATAAATAATCTCTTAACCCATACACTGCCTTGGGATGATTTTATGCATTGCATCATTGTCTTGTGAACTAGTCATTCAGTGTGTGTGTGTAGCCCCTTTCACACAGAGATTCCGGAAAATACATGGATAGTGTGTGTGTGTGTGTGAGTGTGAGTGTGAGTGTGTGTGTCTCTGGTGGTGCGAAGGTCAGCTGCCTGCACTTTGCTGGTTGTCACTATATTTTCTATCGCCTCCTTTGGAGGGCGTGGTTGTCAGGTAGGGAAGGGGGTCCATGAGCTTCAGTTCCCAGGGGCCCCTGGGGGTACTAATCCAGCCTTGACTAAAGCCTATTTTATGCTTCTGCGTCGAATCGACGGCGTACCCCCGCATACCCCTCTGCGTCGCCGCGAACCCCTCTCCGACCCCTCCGCCGTAGCTCGACGTGCACCTCCAAAAAATTGTAACTACGCGTCGAGGCGACGCAGACCGCAAGGGCTGTGATTGGTCAGATTATACATCATTTCCGGAGTGTAGCTTTTCCGGTTTCCCCCTCCCGCTATACCGGCATTTTTAAAGTGACCACTGCACTGTTTGTTTCAACAATGGATCAAGTTGAGGAACGTTTGATCGAGGAACAAGACTTTCTCTCTTTCGCTCGCCATTGTCGGAAATGAAAAAGCGGAACCGGCGCACGGAACCAAAACAGACTAGCAAAGAGATTCGCGAACCAAGTCAAGTCATCTTCATTTATATAGCGCTTTTAACAATGTAGACTGTTTCAAAGCGGCTTTTACAGTAACAAACGGATAATTTATGGTAACAGATTGTTTTGGCTTTATAGCGGCTCCTGAATAAAGAAACCCTCCAACCAAAGTCAGCCTTGATTGATTCACCTCCATTGCAAGGATCACCAGTTACCAAATTAGAGGCCGCTAAGACGTCGGCCTCTCTGGTGTTTATTTTTATGGATCTATTTATGGATGTTAACCTGGACTTCAAATTGCTGCACACGCCTGGTCTATGACCGCCAGTCACTACTGAACATTCGTACCTCTTTTATGGACATGAACAAGCAGGATGCAGCGCACGTTTTTAATCAAACGTACAGAAGCTTCACTACAGATTCTCTGGAGTGTATTTGCCAGTGGCCTCTCATCAATTCGCGGAGAAAACGCAGGAGGAAACGCGGGAGTCGGGGTGGACGCATCATCAGATTGAAAGCGCATCTTCGAGCTGGGATCGATCTAAATCCGCACCGTATGTCGTGTTATGGCGGATATGCTGCCTGGCGACTGCGAGCGCTGGCTCATCGATGGCTTCAACCTATCATTCCCCTGTGCCCGTCTCCTGCCTATTTGGACGGTTTCCCTCGGATCGGCTTTGGCTATCGGCAAAATGGCGTGACTCCTGGAAATCTACGCTCATTGAGGAAAGCTTCGTTCACCCTCGATGTTATTCCTCCGCCTAAAATGGCTCTGATCAACGCCCGATCCTTGGTGAACAAAACCTTCCTGCTCAACGACTTTTTCTCCTCTCATAGTTTGGATTTTATGTTTATCACTGAATCCTGGACTAAGGTTGGTGATCTAACCCCTTTCTCTGAATTATTTCCAACTGACTGTTCGTTTTTCAACTCCCCCCGTCCAAACAGACGAGGGGGGGGGTTAGTGACTATTTTTAAAAACTCATTTTCTGTGCGTTGCCGGTCAGTTCCTGTCAATGTATTTTCTAGTTTCGAAGCTCAGCTACTTCATTTAGACTGGAATGGCCCTATCTTACTAGGGGTGATTTACCGCCCCCCACACTCACTACAGGACTTCATTCAGCAATTTACAGAATTTATTGGTAACATCACCACAACCTATGACCGTTTTTTATTGGTGGGTGATTTTAATATCCACGTTTGCTGTCAATCAAACACCCTATCAAAGGATTTCCTCAGCCTCATTGAATCCTTCAACCTAGTCCAGTGGATTAATGACTCCACTCACATTCAGGGTCACATCTTGGACCTTGTTCTTTCATATGGGATGGCAATCAGTGATGTTGTTATATCTGATTTTATGCTTTCGACCATAAGCCGATATTATTCTCTACATCTCTTCCCTGCATTTCTCACTCCACTATTACAGATGTAAGATTGTATCGGTCCTATTCCCCTCAGTTTGGATCAAATTTCAACGAGCACTTTTTGAAATTTTCCTCACATTTGCTTTTGGATTCACCGCTATTGGACCTAGATGCCGACCAGCATCTCGATCTGTTAAACTCTGCTTGGCTGAAAGCCCTAAATGAAACTGCTCCGCTTAAGCCTTATAAACCTAAACCTAAATCCGAACCATGGCTCAACGTGGATATTCGTCAACTAAGACAAGTTAGCAGAAAGGCTGAGCGCAAATGGAAAAAGGACAAGTTACATATTTCATTCCAGCTGTTCAAAGCCAGTTTGTCGACCTACCAGAATGGTGTAAAGTTGGCTAAAGCCACATACTTCTCTGACATGATTATGGCAAACCACTCTAGACCCAAGATTTTATTCTCTGTTATCAACTCTGTTTTAAATCCTCCGGTAAATACAATGCTTGGTGCTTCTGATGAGCTATGTGAAAGCTTCTTGAGATTTTTCATTGACAAAATATCCAATCTGAGATGCAAAGCTAGTCCCTCTCATACTGAACACTCTAGTCAGTTGTTGAATTCTGTTACATGGGATGCTTTTGAGCCAATCACTCTGAATCTCCTCAAAGAAATTATAGCAAATATGAAACCTTCATCCTGCTCTCTCGACATCATTTCTCCTAAGTTTCTTAAATTAATTGTTGATTCTGTAGGGCCAGGATTGGTGTCATTTGTAAATAAGTGCCTCCTTATCGGCTCCATCCCTGCTGCCCTTAAGGTGGCCACGGTTACACCGTTACTCAAGAAGCCTTCACTGGATCCTACCGTGCTAAATAACTACCGTCCAATTTCTGCATTACCTTTTGTTTCGAAGGTGTTGGAAAAAGTGGTTCTCGGCCAACTCCAGTTTTTCCTAAAGTGCAATGATATTTCTGAAAAATTTCAATCTGGTTTCAAGTCTGCTCACAGTACTGAATCTGCCCTGTTGAGAGTTTTAAATGACATCTATTTATCCATGGATACTGGTGACTCTGTGGCTCTTGTACTGTTAGATCTATCAGCAGCTTTTGATACTGTCGACCACTCCATCCTGATATCAAGACTGGAGCATTATGTGGGGCTAAAAGGTATCGTCCTCCAGTGGTTCCAGTCTTATCTAAAGGGTCGAACCTTCAGAGTAAAGTTAGGAAATTGTTCTTCTTCCATTGCGCATCTAACTTGTGGTCTCCCCCAAGGATCCATCTTAGCGCCGTCTCTTTTCTCTCTCTACATGTTACCACTGGGCACTATTCTAAGAAGACATAGGGTATCCTTTCACTGTTATGCAGACGATACACAAATGTATGTACCAATCAAGAGAAACGATCCTTCTGCCTTTTCATCATTATTAAGCTGTCTAGATGAAGTTAAATTTTGGCTGGACCAAAATGTTTTATTTCTAAATGAAAATAAGACTGAGATCATTGTCTTTGGGTCCACTGTCAATCCTCAGGCTGCTACCCTCGACCTAGGCAGACTATCGGTTTTTAGATCCTCACGTGTACGGAACCTGGGCGTTCTACTAGATGAGTCTTTAAACTTTGATAAACAAATCTCCTCTGTAATAAGCTCCAGTTTCTATCAACTTCGTCTGCTGTCGAAAGTCAAACCTTTTCTTAATCACAAAACTCTTGAGATGGCCGTTAATGCTTTTATCTCCTCACGCTTAGACTATTGCAATTCACTTTACTGCGGTATTTCGAAAACTCAAATTGCTCGTCTCCAAATAGTGCAAAATGCTGCTGCAAGATTCCTCTCAAACAGTCGAAAAAGTGACCATATTACCCCAATTCTGAGGTCTCTTCATTGGTTACCTATTAATTTCAGAATCGATTTTAAAATCCTTTTATTTGTATATAAATCTCTATCTAGCCAAGCACCAAGCTACCTATCTGAGTTGTTACAACCCTACACCCCATTAAGAAGTCTGAGATCGAGTGAAAAGAACCTGTTATTAGTCCCACATTCCAGACTCAAACGCAGGGGTGATAGAGCGTTCGCTGTGGTTGGGCCTCGGCTGTGGAACAATTTGCCCTTAGTAGTTAGGATAGCCCCTTCTTTGACTTCTTTTAAGTCACTTTTAAAAATGCACTTGTTTTCCCTGGCTTACAATTAAGGATGGTTAGTTTTACTATTTCTCTTGTTTTTTTCGGTTTTTTTTATTTTTTTTTATTTTTTTAGGTCTGATACTGCCATTTTTGTTTTTATCATTGATGTGTCTGATACTGTTTTGCCATTTCTGTTTTTTTTATTTATTTCTTATTTTTGTTTTGATGTTTGACAATGCTTTTGCTATTCCTGCTTAAGGCTGCTGTATCTGTGCTGTGCTCTTATGATGGTATTATTGTTTTAATCTTGTAGTTCTGTAAAGCACTTTGGTCAGTCAGTGGCTGTTATAAAATGTGCTATATAAATAAAATGAACTTGAACTTGAACTAAGACGACATCGTTCTCTCTACAAAGACTTTAAACGCGAACCTGTGGTAAACGCTGATGGCACTCACGAAATTTTGATACAGAATTGTATCACTTTGGGGTAGATACGTGAAACCAAAATTATACCGACAACGCTTTATCTGTAGAGTGGGAAAGGGATCCTTCACAGGGAGAGACTAGTTGGCACTTCAGCACTGCGTTGTTATCGGGTCTAAGTGCACTAAGATCAAACTTATTTTAAAAAAACAAACACTTAAAATTAAATCAGCGTGAATAAAACTATGAATGACAAAAGATCTTTAATTTGTTTTTTATTTTAAGTCTAATTTGAATGCTTAGTTTCCATCGAGTCCATTAGACTTCATGAGGAGGCGGGCTTTATGACCTATACTGGGACCAGCCACCGGGGGGCGATCGAGATGCTTTGGCTTCACTTTTCAGCACTTGTGTGGCACGCTTGGTCTACAGAAGAAAGCCCTGTCTAGGCTCCTCCCCTGTATGGGTTGTGTCAAGCCATTCGTGAGTCTGGTTGTTTGAAGAGAAAAAGATGAAATGTAGTTGCAATAAACGCGTTAAGAGTCCATACAACTTCAGCAGCGGAGGACTTATTATTCTAATATTAGAAATCTAATATTTGTTATACGCTTGATCCACTGTTATACGCTTGATCCACTCTGTCAATCACTCTTATTTCCTACAAATAAAGAATCTCACAACCGCAAACTTCTCAGTGTCCCCAATTTTACTTTTCGTGCTTGTGCATCTCAATGACGTCACATTCACAGGACTCTCAATCAACCTGGTCTGACACACTCTGCTGACAATATCATATTGTAACAATATTCAAGCGGGTTTCTCATTTCTGTCAGGACCACTATCGTCATATATGATTGACAATTAGCATGCAATTTGGATTGGCGGTATGGTTCCGTTCTGGGCGAGAACTCCCTGCGCATCCATGCAGCCTAGCATGGATAAGAGCAGGGAGAGCAGCAATAACCCCCCTTGGGGTAAACAGAACAGAACCAACATGAATGTATTGCAGATATCATTAATTCAAGATTTTAAAGTACGACATAATTCGAGAATTTATTCTGATTCGAAGGGAATCAGAATGCCAAATCCTGACTGACGAGTGGAGGAGCTGGGGATGGAGGAGGGTAATTCGCTCCTGAGAAACGCGATAGTTGCTGATAATACTGAAGCAGCTTATATATGTATACGGTGATAGGCGTCGTATTCCTATAGGTAGATGTGGATCAGCTGATAGTCAGCTGATGCGAGCTTGACTAACGTGACCTGCCAGAACTAACGCTACGCTTGATTTTTCTACTTTCAATATTAAATAAAAAAAACTAATGATACACAAAGTCTCTTGAACATCCACAACATTTGCGCCAAAAAACTATACTGCAGTGCAGCCAAAATGCTCCGTTCGACTTTTCTGAGATCCTCTACTCTTCCCTGTGGATGACGTGACCTACTTTCTGTACGATCTGAATTTCCGCGTTTTGAATTTTAGAAAACTGAATTTGAAGTTACGAATTTCTTCTTCATCTTGAAAACTTGAATCTGTATTTTTTAAAACTAGATAATTGCAGTCTAAGAATTCAGAACAACACAAAAAAAACAGCTGTTTGGAAATACATGTCTATAAAATTCAGCCATAAAAACATTTCAATTTGTACATTTTAAAAAATCAATTTCAATATTCATTTAAAGAAATCAAATTCAGAACTATTTAAAATTCCACATAATATTCAATTTTGTTAGATTACACTTGTCAATAATTAATTTACACAATTCAAATTCAAATAATTTTGCCATATTATAAGCTCCATAGAAAATGAGCAAAGACCGCTACAGTCGCCAAAAAGCTGTTGCTTTGTCAGTTCGTCGCAATCTCACAAAGTTCTGTTGCAATAAATGAAGCTGTCAACAATGCACGATTAATCTCTTACTTACATTGTGTCTACACTTTGTTAATGAGCGGTTTCGCGATCCTGCATAACTCAGAACTGAATAAAACTTTGTAATTTTGAGAGGTGAGTGGAATCTGACTAACTTAAACACCTCTGATTGGCCACTTTGTTTATGAGATCAACAACAATGTCTGTGATTGGCTACATTGCTTACTGATGCAAAAACACATTATTGTTGATGAAATTCCAAAGCTGGCACGGAGATATATATAATTACAAAATAAAGTCATTATGATTGTTATTGTTGTTAATATTATTTTATAAAGTAAGTAACATGTAAGATAAAAGGAGTTTTATCACTACATGTGACAAAGCTAGTCTCAGCCTCAGACGCCACGCCCATGGAATGTTGGCAGAAACTCTGATGCATATGGTACACTTTTCTGGAAACACTTCAGGAGTTTTGAAGTCACGATATGATTGGTTGAATTCTACAGGATGTCCAAGAGATGTGTGTGTTGCATTCTTTATCGGTCCACTTGGAAACAAATGCCGTGACGCCAAAACCCCTCCTGGAAGAAGAAAGCTGTTGTGTTTACAACTGTGACAATGAGCTTACCAGGATCAACTAAACGCTGGATTTTTAAAAGTAGCCTATGTGAAGTTCTCATCGTCACTGTTGCATTAAACTTGCACAACATTCTTGAATAAATAATTTATTAGATGCATGCCGGTCTGTTGTTGTAGGGACATCAACATTATATTGCCACATGAACATGATGCGGAACAAAACGGACTGTGATTGGTTGTGTTGCATGTCAGTCAAACATCCTCTTGGGCGGTCCTTGGCCAAGAAAAGCTGTGATCAGTCTTCTGCCATCAGTCTGAAGGTTTTGCTACGCGAGACTACAGTACGTGAGCTCCAGCTCTCCTACGCACAGTGTCAGCGTCTGAATTTACTCACTTCATTTCGTTCACTCTTTGCAGATATTGTGCACTCAAATACCATACACTATACAGGGATTAGTGAATGAGTGAACTGTTTTGGACACAGCTATTGTAAATAGATAGATCTGACTTTCCCCAGACTAGAGCGGAAACGCAAATATGCACTGGAGCGTTTGCCAAATCTGTTTTGCCGAAATAATATTACAATATTATAATATATTATTACCAGGTATGGATCAAATCCAATAATCAACATGATTTCTTGGTATGTCAGATCATGTGTTTGTGTATTGACTGCCATTCATTTTTCCTGCTAATGGTCATAAAAATGTCCAAACTCTCAGTCATATATACATTTATTTCTGAGTTTGACTTTTATTTTTGAGTTGAGATTTGAAAAATGAGGGAAGTAAGCATGATATAAAAATTAAAATTAAATACAATTTTACATTTGTTCAATAACCTATTTGTTTGTTATAAAATAAATCATAAGCATAAATTTATGTTTGTTTTACTTACCTTGAAGATCCAGAGGAGATTGCCTTTGAAATCCCGGCGGCAGCGATAATTCTTGAAATCTGAGTCTGATTTCTCAGATTGAACCCTGGTAGAAAAGAAAGGTGTTTTTTTTTTTGCATTTCAATCCTTACTAATGGCTCAGTTACAATAAAAAGCAGAGTTATGTAGGGGCACTATCCTGTTGGTTGTAATAATAGACTTAGTTGCATATGTATTCCACTTGAACCTGATGACTGAAATTTATGATGAATTTAACTTTCAAAAGTTCAATGTGATTTATATTTATATATGGATCACTGCAAACGGTCAGTTTGCTTTAAAAGGCACAGGTACATAACATGTAAAAAAAAAACGTTATATATCATGGCTTATTAAGTCACATATTTTGACAAAGTAGATCCATTTAAGATCAAGTTTAATTTATGGTAATAAATTGTAAAATGTAAACTGTGGTATATTGTGTTCTCACCTGTTGAGAAGAAAAGATGCCAATTCCACATCACTCTTCAATTTCTTCTGTGCTTTTAGAGCTTCCCACCGTGTAAATTCTGCACCAATATTTACTGTGGTCTTTCGCCCTTTGTAACTAAACCACACACAAAAAGAAGAAAATCACATAAAAATGTACAGGTTCACAGTTGTCAATTTCATTTGGCCAAACCAGCATCTTACTACTCCCTACTTCATCAGTACAGAAAGGTGGTTGATTGGAAAAGCAGTTTTATAGAGAACACAAGAAATACCTTTTGGTACATGATGGCGTTTTCTCACAGAAGTACGGTCCATCATCTTTTGAATGGTCACTCTTCATAGACACAGAGCTGGACAAACGTGAGAACGATCTTTCACTAATGACACAAAGAGCAGAAAGGAAAAAAAAAAGTTACTACAGGAGATACTACAGTGTCAATTAAAGAGGTTTGACGTTGCAAATGGTATGTAGATGTAATATTGCCCCTGTGTGTAATGTATTTATACATGATTGCCTGTGCTGTATTTCCACTGTGGAATGTAGTGCCCTAGTGGCTACCTGTGTAATTGAATGGCCATATTCATAAACAAGTAAAGCCGTTTACAATTTCTTTCAAAATACTTTGATTTATTCTTGTATTCAGTCAAGTTCTAGTACATACACCAAGTTAACATCACTGCATGTTAGTGTAACGTGTCACTCTTCACAGACACAGAGGACACATGTGAGCCTGATCTTACACTAATGACAAAGAAACAAGAGAAGAAGAAAAAACACTTTACTACAGGAGATAATTCATCCTCATTTGAAAAAGGTGCAATGTTGCATATGGTAATTAGATGGGTAGATGGAAAAAACTACAGCCAAGGAGGCTTTCTTTGAACTCTCTGCCTGCTCTTACACAGCCAAGGACACCATCTCTGAACCCTGTTTGCCTCTGTTCTCTCACAGCCAAGGAAGCCTTCATTGAACTGTCTGCCAAAATGAACTCATGGCCAAGGTGGTGGTCTCCTGCTCCACCATAGAGGTCACCAGCACCGCTAGCTCCACCATCATCAGTCAAGTCATCAGTCATCAGGTCCCCAAGTCATCAGCTCTTCAAGACATCAGCTCAGCCCTGGCCACCTGTTCTGCCTGCTCTGACAGTGCTCCCTGCTCAGTCTTCTGACCCTCTTCCACTCCACGGACCTGTTCCACCATCCCTCCCCCTGAACTGCTTCCGCTCCACCAACCACCTGGATTTTGTTATGAGGTTTTGCTTAGCACAAAGCATCTGGAAGCTACTCTTAAAGGCCCTTTCACACCGGACGCGTAACGAAAAAGCGAAACGAAAAAGCGAAACGAAAAAGCGAATAGTTCGCATCAAAACCATTCACATCAGCCAGTTTTTTCGCCGCAGCACATTCGCGTTCGGTGTGGAAGCACTCATTACACAAACAGCTGATCGAAAAATAAAACCATCGCGCGAATTATTCGTGCGTCAAAATCGCGTCCAGTGTGAAAGGGCCTTAAGGGAGAGGACTCTGTTATTCCCCATGTCTTCTCTGAACTTTTGTGTTATTCCCTGTTCCTGTGGCCATGTGTGTATTCATTATTTTCTTAACCGTGACACTAGAAATTAATTAATGCTTTAAAGGGGTCATATAATGGTACATGCACTTTTACAAGTTGATTGTACTGAAATGTGTGTTGGCAGTGCCTGTACACAACCATCATAAAATGATAAAAATCCATCCAGTGTTTTTTTTTTAAATGTCCTTATATATTTTACACTCTCTGAAATCAAGCCGTTCGACCTAGTGACGTCACAAGGTCGGACGTCCCTCCCACGATTGTTGATTGACAGCAGCGTTTCAACACAGACCCGCCCTCGCTCGTGAGCGAGCTGTCTGTCATCATAGTGCATGGTTGATATACTGGAGAAGAATGGCGTCTAAGCGATTTTGGTGTTCTGTTCTTGGGTGCAATAAGGAACACAGCAGTCATTTTGATGTTCCTAAATCCGAACCGCTGAAGACGCAGTGGCTGAGTTTCGAAGGGAATATTCCCAAAGCATTGACACGGGGATTCCCCAAGATCAACGTCCATGCTTTCATGTTTGCTCATTTCACACCAGACAGCTTTCTGCTCCTGAAAAAAGGATCAGTACCAAGTATTCGTGTTCCTGCTGCACCTCCAGAAGAAGAAGTGAGTGTAACGTTTTATTAACCTTTATATTAATCTTTATATTAATCTTTGCAAATAGCTTGCACGCTTCACGGTGAATGCGGCTGTTTACACTCAGGGTACATTACGGCATGTTTTCTATGTACGACGTTCTCAATATAATTCATAATCCCACGTTTATAATGAACAACGCGTTATGGTTATTGTGTTATAAACTATTTTTTTTACAGTCTATGGTTACAAACGGTGTACGCACAGAACAGAGGGGCGGGGTGAGCAAAGCTCATTATCATTTAAAGACACATGCACTTAAACGGCGTGCTGAAAACAGAGCTGTTTTTGACCAGGTAAAATTAGTGTTTTCTTACAATACTAATGAGAATTTTTAATTAAAGTATATTACAAACTTTTTATTTATACCCTAAAGAATCATATTAGCTTGTACAAAAATGGCATTATATGACCCCTTTAAGAATTTTTTTTTTTTTGAAAAGTTTTATGAAAAAGTATTTATTGTGTTTTATTTATTTGATTTTACCAATATTTACTGTGGTCTTTCGCCCTTTGCAACTAAACCACACACAAAAAGAAAAAAATCACATAAAAATGTACAGGTTCACAGTTGTCAATTTCTTTTGGCCAAACCAGCATCTTACTACTCCCTACTTCATCAGTACAGAAAGGTGGTTGATTGGAAAAGCAGTTTTATAGAGAACACAAGAAATACCTTTTGGTACATGATGGTGTTTTCTCACAGAAGTACGGTCCATCATCTTTTGAATGGTCACTCTTCATAGACACAGAGCTGGACACACGTGAGAACGATCTTTCACTAATGACACAAAGAGCAGAAAGGAAAAAAAAAAAGTTACTACAGGAGATACTACAGTGTCAATTAAAGAGGTTTGACGTTGCAAATGGTATGTAGATGTAATATTGCCCCTGTGTGTAATGTATTTATACATGATTGCCTGTGCTGTATTTCCACTGTGGAATGTAGTGCCCTAGTGGCTACCTGTGTAATTTAATGGCCATATTCATAAACAAGTAAAGCCGTTTACAATTTCTTTCAAAATACTTTGATTTATTCTTGTATTCAGTCAAGTTCTAGTACATACACCAAGTTAACATCACTGCATGTTAGTGTAACGTGTCACTCTTCACAGACACAGAGGACACATGTGAGCCTGATCTTACACTAATGACAAAGAAACAAGAGAAGAAGAAAAAACACTTTACTACAGGAGATAATTCATCCTCATTTGAAAAAGGTGCAATGTTGCATATGGTAATTAGATGGGTAGATGGAAAAAACTACAGCCAAGGAGGCTTTCTTTGAACTCTCTGCCTGCTCTTACACAGCCAAGGACACCATCTCTGAACCCCGTTTGCCTCTGTTCTCTCACAGCCAAGGAAGCCTTCATTGAACTGTCTGCCAAAATGAACTCATGGCCAAGGTGGTGGTCTCCTGCTCCACCATAGAGGTCACCAGCACCGCTAGCTCCACCATCATCAGTCAAGTCATCAGTCATCAGGTCTCCAAGTCATCAGCTCTTCAAGACATCAGCTCAGCCCTGGCCACCTGTTCTGCCTGCTCTGACAGTGCTCCCTGCTCAGTCTTCTGACCCTCTTCCACTCCACGGACCTGTTCCACCATCCCTCCCCCTGAACTGCTTCCGCTCCACCAACCACCTGGATTTTGTTATGAGGTTTTGCTTAGCACAAAGCATCTGGAAGCTACTCTTAAAGGCCCTTTCACACCGGACGCGTAACGAAAAAGCGAAACGAAAAAGCGAATAGTTCGCGTCAAAACCATTCACATCAGCCAGTTTTTTCGCCGCAGCACATTCGCGTTCGGTGTGGAAGCACTCATTACACAAACAGCTGATCGAAAAATAAAACCATCGCGCGAATTATTCGTGCGTCAAAATCGCGTCCAGTGTGAAAGGGCCTTAAGGGAGAGGACTCTGTTATTCCCCATGTCTTCTCTGAACTTTTGTGTTATTCCCTGTTCCTGTGGCCATGTGTGTATTAATTATTTTCTTAACCGTGACACTAGAAATTAATTAATGCTTTAAAGGGGTCATATAATGGTACATGCACTTTTACAAGTTGATTGTACTGAAATGTGTGTTGGCAGTGCCTGTACACAACCATCATAAAATGATAAAAATCCATCCAGTGTTTTTTTTTTAAATGTCCTTATATATTTTACACTCTCTGAAATCAAGCCGTTCGACCTAGTGACGTCACAAGGTCGGACGTCCCTCCCACGATTGTTGATTGACAGCAGCGTTTCAACACAGACCCGCCCTCGCTCGTGAGCGAGCTGTCTGTCATCATAGTGCATGGTTGATATACTGGAGAAGAATGGCGTCTAAGCGATTTTGGTGTTCTGTTCTTGGGTGCAATAAGGAACACAGCAGTCATTTTGATGTTCCTAAATCCGAACCGCTGAAGACGCAGTGGCTGAGTTTCGAAGGGAATATTCCCAAAGCATTGACACGGGGATTCCCCAAGATCAACGTCCATGCTTTCATGTTTGCTCATTTCACACCAGACAGCTTTCTGCTCCTGAAAAAAGGATCAGTACCAAGTATTCGTGTTCCTGCTGCACCTCCAGAAGAAGAAGTGAGTGTAACGTTTTATTAACCTTTATATTAATCTTTATATTAATCTTTGCAAATAGCTTGCACGCTTCACGGTGAATGCGGCTGTTTACACTCAGGGTACATTACGGCATGTTTTCTATGTACGACGTTCTCAATATAATTCATAATCCCACGTTTATAATGAACAACGCGTTATGGTTATTGTGTTATAAACTATTTTTTTTACAGTCTATGGTTACAAACGGTGTACGCACAGAACAGAGGGGCGGGGTGAGCAAAGCTCATTATCATTTAAAGACACATGCACTTAAACGGCGTGCTGAAAACAGAGCTGTTTTTGACCAGGTAAAATTAGTGTTTTCTTACAATACTAATGAGAATTTTTAATTAAAGTATATTACAAACTTTTTATTTATACCCTAAAGAATCATATTAGCTTGTACAAAAATTGCATTATATGACCCCTTTAAGACATTTTTTTTTTTTTTTAAGTTTTATGAAAAAGTATTTATTGTGTTTTATTTATTTGATTTTACCAATATTTACTGTGGTCTTTCGCCCTTTGCAACTAAACCACACACAAAAAGAAAAAAATCACATAAAAATGTACAGGTTCACAGTTGTCAATTTCTTTTGGCCAAACCAGCATCTTACTACTCCCTACTTCATCAGTACAGAAAGGTGGTTGATTGGAAAAGCAGTTTTATAGAGAACACAAGAAATACCTTTTGGTACATGATGGTGTTTTCTCACAGAAGTACGGTCCATCATCTTTTGAATGGTCACTCTTCATAGACACAGAGCTGGACACACGTGAGAACGATCTTTCACTAATGACACAAAGAGCAGAAAGGAAAAAAAAAAAGTTACTACAGGAGATACTACAGTGTCAATTAAAGAGGTTTGACGTTGCAAATGGTATGTAGATGTAATATTGCCCCTGTGTGTAATGTATTTATACATGATTGCCTGTGCTGTATTTCCACTGTGGAATGTAGTGCCCTAGTGGCTACCTGTGTAATTTAATGGCCATATTCATAAACAAGTAAAGCCGTTTACAATTTCTTTCAAAATACTTTGATTTATTCTTGTATTCAGTCAAGTTCTAGTACATACACCAAGTTAACATCACTGCATGTTAGTGTAACGTGTCACTCTTCACAGACACAGAGGACACATGTGAGCCTGATCTTACACTAATGACAAAGAAACAAGAGAAGAAGAAAAAACACTTTACTACAGGAGATAATTCATCCTCATTTGAAAAAGGTGCAATGTTGCATATGGTAATTAGATGGGTAGATGGAAAAAACTACAGCCAAGGAGGCTTTCTTTGAACTCTCTGCCTGCTCTTACACAGCCAAGGACACCATCTCTGAACCCCGTTTGCCTCTGTTCTCTCACAGCCAAGGAAGCCTTCATTGAACTGTCTGCCAAAATGAACTCATGGCCAAGGTGGTGGTCTCCTGCTCCACCATAGAGGTCACCAGCACCGCTAGCTCCACCATCATCAGTCAAGTCATCAGGTCTCCAAGTCATCAGCTCTTCAAGACATCAGCTCAGCCCTGGCCACCTGTTCTGCCTGCTCTGACAGTGCTCCCTGCTCAGTCTTCTGACCCTCTTCCACTCCACGGACCTGTTCCACCATCCCTCCCCCTGAACTGCTTCCGCTCCACCAACCACCTGGATTTTGTTATGAGGTTTTGCTTAGCACAAAGCATCTGGAAACTACTCTTAAGGGAGGGGACTCTGTTATTCCCCATGTCTTGTCTGAACTTTTGTGATATGCCGTTCCTGTGGCCATGTTTGTAGTTGTCCCTGTTGGTTAATCTTACCCAGGTGTGTCTTGTTAACTCATTATCTTGTTAAGCTTGTTTGTCCCTGTGTATTAATAGCCATTAATAGTGTAGCCAATAATTATTTCCTTAACTGTGACACTAGAAATTAATTAATGCTTTAAGAAAAAACAGTCAGAAAAGTTTTATGAAAAAGTATTTATTGAAATACTTTCTTTCAGTCTATGTGTAGTAACAATAAGAAACCCATTAAATACCTTTTGGTAGATGATGTCCTTTTCTCACTGAAGTTTGGTCCATCATTTTTTGAATGGTCATCCTTCACAGACACAGAGCTGGATACAGGTGAGCCTGATCTTTCACTAATGACAAGACAAAAAAAAAAAAAAACTTACTACAGAAGGTTCCTCAGTAATATATATATATATATATATATATATGAATGCTATATTAAAACCATTCATTATTATTCTTTACTCAAATCCAAAGGAGAAATTGATTAATTGAGTCATGAAAAATGCATTCAGCACCAAGGCAAGGCAAGTTTATTTATATAGCACATTTCATACACAATTGTATTTTAAAGTGCTTTACATAGAAGAAATTAAAATAATCTAAAGAAATAAGAATAATTAAAACAGTTTAGAAAAATAAAATAAAATACAGTACAGTACAAACAGTCGGACGAACACAGTGCTCATTCAATAAATGCACACCTAAACAGAAGTGTTTTGAGTCTGGATTTGAATGTGACTACAGTAGGAGCACATCTGATCTCTTCTGGAAGCTGGTTCCAGCTGCGGCTGGCATAGTAGCTAAAAGCGGACTCTCCTTGCTTTGAGTGAACCCTTGGTATTTCTAGCTGATATGATCCTAATGATCTGAGTGATCTATTATTTTTAAGTGAGCATATCTGCAATGTATTGAAGTGCTAGGCAATTGAGTGATTAATATACCAGTAATAATACTTCAAAATCAATACTGTGTAAGGACCTGAGGACTTGTGTGATATGATGTCACGGTTTGGGTTTTGTTCCTTGTTCCTGTTTCATCTATGTCATGTGATCCCGCCATGTGTTCTCTTCTTCTTCTTCTCTTATTTAATGGCGGACTGCAAACAACGTTTAGGTGCATGCCGCCACCTACTGTACTGGAGTGTGTATTATCATGTCATTTTAAATTCTACTCCATAATCCTGAGTTTTTTAAAAAAGTATATAGAGCCTTCCTAGTGATTCTTATTCCTTCTCCTTCTCCTTCTGATCCCAGTATCCCTACCAGATTCCACTCCCTCCCTGCCTCCTGAACCTTATCTTTAAGCACCTGTCTTTCCACTTCATTCAATGTACAGTACAATATTAAATGTTCAACATTTTCTTTAACCCCACAGTTTTCACAGTTCTCACTATTCCTTTTCCCCATTAAAAATAAAGTGGCATTCAGCCCTGTGTGACCCACTCTCAGTCTTGTCATTACAATTTCCTCACGCCTGTTCTTTTCCATGTAATTCTTTATACTGACACTTTTTTGTATTTTATAGTATCTCCTACCTTTCCTGTCTTCCTCCCATCGTTTCTGCCATATTTCAAGACATTTCCTTTTAACCACAGCTTTACCTTCGCCTTTTCCTAGTGGAATTGTAATTATGATTACTTTTAGTAGTGCCTCTTTGGCCAGTTTATCTGCCATCTCGTTCCCTTTAACCCCCTCATGTGCAGGCACCCAACAAAACTGAATATCTATGCCACCCCGATGTAATCTAAATAAACTGTTAAAAAGTTCTATTAATAGATCCTCTCTTATTGATGTTACTGCCTGAATACTTTTAATTACGGCCAAAGAGTCTGTGCACAGTACCACCCTATGAGGCCTGACCTCTTCAACCCACTGTAGTGCAATAATGACTGCTACTATTTCTGCTGTGTACACTGATAACCGGTCAGATAGTCTTTTGGAGAAATGGATTTTAAATTCTGGTATATATATTCCAACTCCCACACATTCCTGTTTATTCTTGGATCCATCTGTATAAATCTTTAAATAGTTATAGTAACTGTTTCTTATGTAAATGTTTGTTTTAACTCCTATTTCCTCCATTCTCCATTCTCTTTTCTTTTCCAATATATTAATATCAACCTTTACTTCTGGAAAGAGCCATGGTGGAATTCTACTAATTGGATTGGCCGTGGTGAAATTTAAGGCTTCCATTTCATATTCCCTCACTCTCATTTCTCTTGTCCATCCAAAACCAAGCCCCTGAAACTTAGAATACTCCCAACATTCCTGAATTATTTCTTTTGCTGGGTTTTCTTTCCCACTTCCTTTCAATCTAATCCAATATGCCATCGCCAGTTTCTCTCTTCTTAACTCCAAAGGTATCTCTCCTCCTTCTATGAGTATAGCATTAATGGGGGTTGTCTTAACAGCTCCGATGCATACACGTAATGCTCTATACTGTAATCTATTCATTTTTCCCAATATTGTTTTTGCCGCTGCACCATAAACTACGCCTGGCGGCAGCGTTCTGTATGAGCTGCAACTGTCTTATGGTCTTTTTGGGAAGGCCAGTGAGGAGTCCATTACAATAATCCACTAAAAGCCCTGATTACTGAATGTAGACCGGAAATTGCTTTCTAAAGTTTTAGCAATGCGCCTTGAACAATTCTGTCTACGATAATTGGGATTTATACAAAGTAGGAATTATTCTGATAATATTAGATGCTTTTTAAATGTTATTTACGCCTTTAAAGGGAAATCCATAGATGGGTTAGTGCTGTCTTTGGATAGGGAGAAGGCGTTTGACCATGTTGAATGGTTCTATCTTTTTTTTGTTTTGGAAAAATTTGTTTTAGGTGAAAAATGTTGTGCAATGGTTCAGAGTGCTGTATGCAGACCCAAGCTCTGCTGTATTGACAAATGGCTTTTGATCTGATTATCTCCTATGCATAGAGGCACCAGGCAGGGTTGCCCCGTCACCGCTTTTATTTGCGATGGCTATAGAGCCTCTGGCTGAAGCGATCAGATCAGCAACATCTATTTCAGGTTTACAGGTGGGACATAGGCTACATCATAAGATTGCGCTTTATGCTGATGTATTGCTGCTTTTTTTTTTTTTTTATCTGAACCTGAGAGGTCAGTTAATGCTCTGATTGAGTTGATTAACTGGTTCAGTACTTTCTCTGGTTATAAAATTAATTTAGCTAAATCTGACCTAATATTGTGCCCTGTTTTCCTTTAAGGCGAGACACGGCAGGCAAAAACATCGTTTTTTTTTTTACTGGTCAATTTTGAGATTTTTGGATATTTGTCTTCAATAACACGTCTTCTTTCACTTTGTCTGTTCGCGTCAGTAGATTTCTCATAAATTCAACAAAAGTTGGCGTTCTTAATCCTCCCGCTGCTTCGCGATCTCTGTCTGCTCTCTGTCATCACACGCACGGCTGGATAGCTCTCTCTCTCTCCTGTACAATGCTGTCGGATCCAAATATGGTCATTTCCTTTTTATCAGCAACCAATCGTGAAAGTAAAAGGGCTGAATGCGCAATCTCATTGGCTGATGATAAATCTTTAAAGCCCGTTTTCTCAAAATGACCTTTCTCTCATACTCCAAGTCTGAAATCTCCACTTCAGTAGCACCTATATACACCAAACTTTCCAGTCTTGTACCTAGCTATATTATGAAGACATTTACTGAGGGATTTGTAAATATATTATTCCTAGCCTGATTTATATAACATTTTATTCCAAAAAACATGGCGAAAATCATTTTTTTAAGGCTATTGACAGTATATTCTGATTTACAGGATAACTAAAGTAGATATCCATAAATCCCTCTGTAATTCTTTTCCCATCTAATATGTGAACACAATGAAAAAATAATTTTTAACCTGGCTTTATCCAATACTCAGATTTCGTTTTTTAAAATATATGCAAAATAGCACATATTTAATTAGATATTGCCTAATTTGCATATTTAAACATTAAATTATAGAAAACTTCTAATACATTTTCTTCTCATCTTAATGTAGGTAATCAACTGGGAAAGTTTCATGGTGATATCTGCTAGTTAAAAATTTTACCCTATTCACCTGTAGTGTCTCGCCTTAAGTGGTCACCTCTAAGTTTCATCTATTTAGGTATTTCAATCTACATCTTTGAAGCAATTGTAAGAATCTAATGGCGCTTTTCCATTACCAGTACCAGCTCGACTCGACTCGACTCGGCTCGCTTTTCGCTCCGTTTTCCATTGCAGATAGTACCTCCACAATTAGTACCTGGTCGTCATAGCGACGCCGCAGGAAACTGCCGTGACTTAATCTTCTACGCGAGACACACCCGCTATCCACACACACAGGACAATGGAGGAAATCATGTGTATGCTGTTTTTGGATGTTTTTGTTTTTGCTGTTTTTTATTCAGGATACTCCGTCTGGCGCGTGCAATGATGATGCAGTGAATAGTGACGATTCTCTCTGACCAATCAGCAGTCTGCCGTGTTTTCACGTCACATTTTAGTATCGCCTCAGCTCGCTTAGAACCTCGCTGGAGGTGGTACGGAAAAAAGTACCTGAAAGCAGGTACAGGTACAACTTTTACACAGTGGAAAACCAAACAAAGCCGAGGCGAGGCGAGCTGGTACTGTGTAGTGGAAAAGTGCCATAATTTGTTCCTTTATTTGAGAAAATACAGCAAGATTTAGAACGCTGGAATTCCTTGCCAGTATCTTTGCAAGGTCGGATATCACTTGTGAAAATGATTGTATTACCCAAATTATTATATCCTATTCGAATGGTTCCTATACTGTTCTCAAATAGGGCATTAAAGGGCATGATTAGCTGACTGACTTCCTTCATATGGAGTAAACGCAAGCCTAGATTAAAAATGTCAGTACTTTATCTCCCAAGTTCTATGGGAGGGTTGGAGTTTCCAAATATTAAGATCTATCAATTAAGTTCTCATCTGAGATACATTGCAAAGTGGGTTAGTGTTCAAAAATTCAGTATTTCTTATATGCATTTGTTTTAAACCATTGTTAATCTCATTGAATCATGTATTTCTGTGAGTATCTTAGCATTTCTGTGAGTATCTTAGCAGCTGACGGAGGACAGGAAGGAACAGATGCAATAAAACGGATGGGCCAGGGAGACTGTAAGACCTGGGCTTCGAGAAATGGTTCAGTCAGGAGAATACAGGGGTCGTCGTATTAAAGTGAAGCCCCATGCCCTCTCAGGAGGGGAACAGAAGATTATTTAAGTTATAAATGGAAGCCTTTTGGCTTCTCTGGGACAAAGAACAATTTGACCTGCCCAGGGGGGTAGAAGCAAGTCCAAACCGGTTAAGATATGGGGATATCAGTAAGGAAAGTTACAGAAACTGGGGAGGAGGAGTATAGTGTCAGAGAAGACACTATAAAATGTCTGTTTTTGTTGAGTCTGTTAGGTTCTTTCTTCCTGATACCGGGTAGCTGCGGTAACTGTGAACAGAATTCTCTCAGAGAATAAACTTTTTCTCTTTATTACAATTTGCCTCAAAGTTTTCTTATGTCTTTTGATGCTGTTTGATTAACCTTTGAAAATTGCTATTACAGTTAGTAATGATTCTTCCTCTACTTGGTTAAATATTGAATCTTCCTTATCACAATTCCTTTAAGAGATCTTCTTTTTGTTAAGAGTTTTCAAAAAATAAAAGGAATTTATGATAATCCAATTATAGTTAACACTCTAAGCATGGAGATTGGTCTGTAAGCTTGAAGGTAGATCTAAATTGACTTCTTTCTTTACCCCAATATTAAATAACCCTGATTTCACTCCAGGAAATTTGGATGATGGTTTTAAACGTTGGGGTAACTTAGGACTTAGGATTGGGAATATGTTTTCAGACAATAAATTAATGTAATTTATGCAGTTAAATTCAGAAGCATCAGTTGTTCAAACAGGATTTTTTTCGTTTCCTCCAGTTAAGACATTACGAATAACACAACACTAGTTAGGAATTGTGAAATATCTTGAGTTGAGAGGTTATTATTTTTATCATCAGGAAAAATGTCTCTGGGTAGGTTTTATGGTTCTTTGTGTTCAATCACTTCTGCTGATACCCAGAGTATTAAAACTAAATGGGAAGAAGAGTTAGCTACTGATATTGATGATGACACATGGGATGACATTTGGTCTTATGCTAAGAAAATATCTGTTTGTACATGTACAAGAGAAATACAATTTAAAATCATACAGACTCCATATTTCCCATAAGCGCAGGCATTTTTTTAACCCCTCTCTATGTGTTTAAAATGTAAAACTGAAATAGGTACTTTAACACATTGTCTGTGGTCATGTAACAGACTGCAACGGTATTGGTGTTTAGTTCTAGGGGAAATGGAAAAGATCTTTAATATTCAGTTGGATTTTGACCCAGTGTCACTGGTGTTTGCTATACCTAATGGACGCATTGTTTCATCTGCTAATAAGAAATTGTACAATATTCTATCCTTTGCTGCCAAAAAAAAAGTTGAGTTGATTCCCCTGAAGCGTCTTACCTATGCATTACATAAAAAAACATGACATTTTTATAATGTCTGGATCTAGACTATTTGGAAACCCATCTTTGCCCTATTGTTACAATGAATTTTGTAATTGTATAACTCCCTGGACATTTAACATGTGTCCTTTTCTGCATCATTTAGAAATATGTTATTGTTTTGTTTTTAAAAACGGATACAAAGTTGTGACACCTGGCAGATCCCTGATGTTTAACACCTCAGCCAATAAACCTTGATCACTATTGGCATTTTTGTGACCTTACAAATGTAAAACGCCTTTTTGGCAGAGAAACTAAAGTTGCAGGACACTTTGTTAATTTTCAACCCTACACCTTAACTTGTCTCTGAACATGACACTTCTTCATTTCACTTTATCCTTGAGTGTTTGTTGCATTCTCTTAGACTCATATACTAATACTAAGTCTTATCCTCCATCTTACTGAGCTTCATAAAAGGATAGTTCACCCAAAAATGAACTTTCTGTCAGGACCATTATCGTCAAATACGATTAGCATACAGCTAGGATTGATGGTATGGTTCTGTTCTGGGCAAGAACTCCCAGCGCATCCATGCAGACTAGCATGAATAAGAGGAGGGAGAGCAGCAATAACCCCTCTTAGGGTAAACAGAACCAACATGAATGTAATGCAGATATCATTAATTCAAGATTTTAAAGAACAACATAATTCGAGGATTTATTCTGATTCAAAGGGAGGAGGAGCTGGGGATGGAGGAGGGTAATTAGCTCCTGAGAAACGCAATAACTGCTGATAATATTGAATATGTATACAGTGATAGGCGTCGTATTCCTATAAGTAGACGTGGATCAGCTGAGAGTCAGCCTCCCTGACCTGCCGGAACCGATGCTACGCTTAATTTTTGTCATAATTTACTTACCCTTAATTTGTTCCAAACCAGTATGAGTTTCTTTCTTCTGTTGAACACAAAAGAAGATATTTTGAAGAGTGTCGGAAACCAAACAGTTGATGGTAGCCATTGACTTCCATAATAGGAAAAAAAATAAGGTACTATGGAAGTCAATGGCCACTGTCAACTCTCTGGTTACCAACATTCTTCAAAATATCTTCTTTTGTGTTCAACGCAGGAACGAAACTCATACAGGTTTGGAACAACTTCTGGGTGAATAAATGATGACAGAAATAAAACATTTGGGTGAACTATACCTTTAAGGATGGAGCTGGATTATCATGATTTCAGTAACGCATATTGTGATGAATTGTGTACTCAAAGTTTATGATTGTTGATTAAAGATGACTGTTTGAGAAATAGAACTAAAACTTTATGACAAATACACTGCCTTACGTTAACAGAGTTACAATTTTGACACAGTAGTGTTTAAAAGGACTATCTGAAAACAGACTCAGTCTTACCTCTGTTTCTCTGAGAGACTCATCTTAGAGAGAGAGAGAGAGTGATCCGATCGCTCCTCTGACATACTGCAGCTAAACTGCCATTGAAAACAGATCAGCACTGGGATCGATGTGTTGAAGGCATTCAGCTGCTCAGCAACGACCTGGAAATGACCGTAATGTTGTGAGGTGAATATAATTATGAGTGTTGAGGTGGTAACAAACAATCTGCACAAAAATAACATGGGTGTAACCAAATGTTTACAGGTAGGTGCATTTCAAAGCATAACAAAATAAAAACATAACTATGCAAGGAGAAACACTTTTTTCAGCGCTGGATCAAAACACTGAAGGGAAAACTGAACATATATTGCAGTTTTATATTTTACACTCATATTTACTTATCACCAACGAACCATCTTTTCATTTGATTTCACATCATTTGATCGCATGCTTATAATTTATTGTATGGCTATTCATTTCAAATGCTCCCACAATGGTTAAAATGGTTAATATCATTGTGCTATATGAACGGAAAAGTTCTATTTAATTATAGCTTACATTTGTTACATTTGACAAACAAAAATACATTGAAGCATCATTACGTTACGTTACTTGATGGTTAAATTACATCATTACGTAAACTGTACGTGCAGGGTCTGAAATGCTTTCGATTTTGCATCATCACAAAATAACAGGCAAAAATAAAATGAAGGAATTAAAAAAATGCCATTTACTACTTGTATTGAAAAATCATTACCTGTTCTTTAAAAAAAAAAAAAAAAAAAAAACTATCGTCAAATGCGATTGACAACTAGCATGCAGTTTGGATTGACGGTTCTGTTCTAGACAAGAACTCATGCAGTCTAGCATGAATAAGAGCAGGGAGGGCAGCAATAACCCCCCTTGTAGGGTACAAACAACAGTAGGCTACCAACATGAATGTTTTGCAGATATCATTAATTTAAGATTTTAAAGAACAACATAATTCGAGGATTTATTCTGATTCAATGGGCATTTTTTTATTTAGGTCATTGTGCAACGTGCACGGAAATGTTCTAATTAATTATAACTGACATTTGTTACATTTGATTTGACACAATACAAAAATACATTAAATCATTATTCACCACGTGCTTGAGGAGGTCTGGTTTCCCGCTGTGCTTTCAATTTTGATTTCATCACAAAACAACAGCCCAAAATAAAAGGAAGGAATTAAAAAAAAAAAGGCCTCGTAATACTAAAACCATTAACTGTTCTTTAACGTAATTATCAATGACTGTAATTGAGGACGTTTACAAAAAAAACTTAGGCTACTTGCTGCGTCGGTCTGCAGCATCAGAAACGATTTGCAAAATGGTGTCTTTTTCTCACTTTTACTATTAGTCACATGACAGGATCACCCATAAGGCATAAGTGACCTTTGCCAACAACCAGTGTTCTTCTACATTTACATTTATTTATTTTTACAGCCTTTAGATTTGTTCACGGTTAACATTGACTGGTCGTTCTAACTCATTTATGCCTTAATAAAGCGTCACTTTTGTGTCTTGAATTTTCAGTCAGCTTTAATTTGTGTTAGTCAGATCTTTATCAAGTGCAAATCATGATGTCAGCAAACCAATTGTTGTTTTATATAAAATGTGACAGAATATTACCTCACCAGTGTAGCCTATTATAGGCTATTATAAAAAAAAAAATTGATTTTTTTTTTTTTTTTTTTTGATTTTCACCTTGAATTGGTTTATCCCGATGGATAACTTTAAGTAGCCTATAACTTCACTCAATTTGTATTAGCCTGGACCCTAAACTAACAAAGCGCGTTTTAATATTTTTTTTTATTAGGCCTACTTTTTTATTAGGCCTACTTGTTGAATATTCTGCGTTTGTCTAAAACACTTTCAGTTTCGTTTATACAAACATAAAATGAGTCTAGCCTACTGATACATTTAGTAGCTATAGACACTTTGTGAATAACACACATATAGGCCTAATTGTTCAAAACTGTTTCTGTATTTATTCAAAACGGCGTTAAAGGGCCGGTTGAAAAAATCAGACCTAAAACGCACTGATTTAAGGGTGAAATTCAACCATGTTATTTTATTTAGTTGCCTTATAATTAGGCCATAATCTCTGTAAAGTAACAGCGCAGTCAGAAAATTTTATTTGGCCAAACTAAATTTAATCATTAAAATAGTTTTAATAATTTAACAAAGTAGGCTACTTGTTTTATAATAGGCCCACAACAAAAGTCATTTAAAAAACCAAGAGAAAGGGTAGCATTTGGCATTAAATTATATACATATACAATTAAAATACCACATAACCATAACATATAACATTTACTTTACTAATTTACTATCTATGATTACTAATCTAATCAGTCACGTATTAACGAATAAGGCAAATCAGCTGTTCTCCCTCATAGACGGTAACAGAGCAGAACATGAGCAGTTTTAAGAAAAACCTCACTGAGGTGTTTCTGAAATGAATTCAGGTGCTAGTAAAGTGTAGGTGAATCTTGTAAACAATGGCTCAGGAACAACAATGTACAATTAAAGATTATAAGATTTAGTCACTATAGGCTATAACTGCAACCGAATTTCAACACACGTACAAAAATGAGGACATAGACATTAAGACTTTGCATAACAAATAGCCTAGCTATCACAACACCGGTGTTACAAAATCAGTTAGTCTCCATTTACAATTTGTGCCATATTCTCAGATCAGAACAGTTCATATCTGAATATATAATGAACATTTTAGATTTTGCTGTACAGAGACATAACATCATCACACATATTAATGTATCCTCATAGATACAGTATTATAGTGACTCTTCTGAGGATCTATATATATATATATATATATATATATACATACATGCATATATATATATATACATACATGCATATATATATATATATATATATATACATAACTGACTTAATACAGATTAAAATGATGTATATAAAACATAAGAGATCATTTCTAAAAAGGGATTAGAAATGTAAAATGAAAGTCTGGTATTATGGCATGGGCGATCACATGCAGTGAACCCATCAACCAGTCTATATGTTTTTACCTGATCTCGGATCAGTTTTATAAGTTTGGACATTTTATTAACACATTTGTATAATACAAATGAAGAGTAGTAGATTTGTCTCTGAATAGCCAAGCCATCCAAAAAAATAAATAAAAAAAATCACAAAACACACTACAAATGAATAAACTAACATAAATTATACAAAATCTTTATGCTTCATTCTGAAGAGTTGGTATTTTGTAGATTGCATATTCAAACCTGTTTGAAAGATTTTGAACAGTTCTGTTATTGGGATGTTTTTTACTGTTCTGATTGGTTGTCTCTGCTGTAGTGGGCGTGGCTGCTGTTGTGATGTCACTATCAGTCCGTCACTGATGAATCAGACATTCTCACATCAGGACACTAGGGGGCGATGATGATGCCTTTTAACAAGCCTCAGAGGATTTTTGTACAGAAAACTTAGCATTGTGAAATACTTTTATTATTTTTTAGGCCTATATTCCCCTATATCCACCCTAGAAGATCAGCAGAAGAGCACAGTATGTAAAGCATATACATACACTCCAAAGTATATCAATTTCATCAAACACCTTTATAAAATACATTTGCCATACCCTTCTAACAAATCCAGCCGGTGTTTTTTTAGTCTGTTTAGTTCTGCAGGTGTTGTTTGTGGTTTTGGAAGCTGGGAGATCAGTTTATATCATCTCCAAATAAGACCATCATATACAGGCTGTTTTCTACTGAAATAGTCACTGTCAAAATGCTCTACAGGGCGTTGCTTCTGAGAGAAATGAGAAGTGAGAAAAAAACAACAACAAAAAAACACTGAGGATGTCTAACATTCAATGGGCTATTGCAGAAAATACAATATATATCAATGCACGATGTCATCTGATTCCATCACTATACTGTAATTTTAAAATCTCTTTAAAAATAATTATGATGAGGTTGTTTCTGTCGAAAATGATAGTCAAACATTTCTAGTTGTGGCATTGACCCTTAAAATGACAAATGTTTATTCAGTGTGAAATGACGCGGTTCAGAAACTAATAAAATAGATGGAACAGTGCTTCACACGACCACACCAACAAATGTGTGAACTTTAGTCATGTGACTCATAAACATGGTGACCATATTTTATATGCCACACTACAGATATTGTTCCTAAAATAAAACTGGTAAAACCTCAGACGTTGTATTGAGCAGCAAAGCCTACTGGAAAAAACAACAACCTCACAACATGCAGCATTGCAAGATCCCATGTTCATATTTTTAAAAGATTGCTTATTTATAATGACAACAGTAACTATATTTTGGTGGAAACTATGCTAAGGGGTTTATTACATCACATTATTATTAGGCCTACATAAATGTTAGTTTTCATTGACTGTATCATGTGACTAGTCAGAGTGTGAAGCACGTTCACGTCCACAGACGCGCTCATGAACTGTTTATTCTCCCTGACTGAAGAGTTTCTTTATAAATTTCAGATTATCTACTGATATTTTTCAGATCATAGAGTGTTTTATCTCAGGCTGTTGGAGATGATGTTGCTCACACTTATTATGTTCTCTTTGAGTGTGTGTTGTCTATCTGGTGATACTACTTCTAGTAATAATGTACAATTAAAATTGTTCAGAGGATTTAAATTAGCATGTTAAATAATATTGTGTTTCAGGAGTGTTTGCTGACACAGATGCAGTGAAGTCAGTGTCAGTGATGGAGGGAGATTCTGTCACTCTAAACCCTGATCTTACAGACATACAGAGAGATGAAGAGATCCAGTGGAGGTTTGAAAACATTCGCATCGCTAAAGTGATCATGAACATTACTAGATATGATAATGATGAGAGATTCAGAGACAGACTGAAACTGGATCAGACTGGATCTCTGACCATCAGTGACATCAGAACCACAGACTCTGGACTTTATAAACTAAGAACCATTATTGGATATGAGGAGTTTATCAAGAGATTCAATGTTACTGTTGATGGTAAGTAGAGAATTACACTATGTCTTCTTCATATTCTTGTTATAGCAGGGTACATGTAAAAACAGCTTTGGGCCAAAGTTTGAAATAAAATTTAAAATGTCTGACCAATCTCATCGGACACCAGACTGAACATCTCAACATCACTGAACTCTGTCAGATTCAAGTACATCAATAGTCATAATTAGCATTTAAAGTTTTTACAAAGTTGTATTTTTTTGTCAATTAAACTGACACAAATGACTCTCTTTTGCCGTTACAGTTCCAGACACACATCCTACATCACAGTCTCCTCCACAGTCTCCTTCATGGTCTCCTCCTTCTCCTCCTCCAGTCTCAGTGTCTCTGATAGTGTTGATCTCTTCTTCTGCTGCTGGATCTCTGATGATCGTGGCTGTTATCATGATCTTCTGTATGTGCAGGAAACACAAAGACACAGGTACTGTAGATGCACCTACAGTTTATACATCTGTAAACAATAATGTGGAGCAACAATATTAGAGGAAAATACATGCTTTGATTGAACATGTCTGTCATTACAGTTGAAGACGAGACTCACGCTGATGCAACACTCTACACACACACTGGACAAATGATGGTGAGTGTTTAGTGACATTTACATTTATTCATTTAGCTATTTTATTTTTTCCTAAATGTAATGAACAATGCAAAATAACTGCACAACATAAAGCAATAGAATATTACCACTGTTTTAAACACTGCACATTAAATATTGGCAAATATCTTTAACAAGTTTGTGAAATAGTCAGACATTTTTTCAGACATCTTTTAACAGAATTTTCTGTTATTCCATTATAAATAAATCATGCTTCCTGTGCTAAATGTCTGTCTGACTTGTTTGCATCTATATATTTAGCGCTGTATTTGCTCTTGTCCTGATATCTGATGTTGAACATGTTTTATTTCCAAAGTCCACTTGCTTTTATTTTTTGTCACTGTTATGAAAGCTGCTATGTTTTTCCAAAATTTCATAATAAAAGTCCCAATAATATAAAAAGACAGAGATCATTACACACAAACACAAGACCATCATTCAGTGTGAGAAACATTGACTCATAACCCATAATATCTATCGATGAATTTTCAGCAAATTTCTGTCATTTATTCATTTTGAGCTCTTGCAGTTTTTGCTTCTGAAACATCGGGTTTGTTTTTCTCCTTTGACCTTTTATGTTTTTGTTTTCCTACAGAAATCTGAAATGACGGAGGTGATTTATACATGTTTAATCACAGATCAATAATCAAACTCTCTGTGATTCTGTTTCTTTACAAATTATGTGTTGATCATCGTATTGACATTTGTGTTTTATACTGTATTACTCTTTCAAATCAAATCAAATGTATATTTGTTGAATTAAATCATGCTTTTGGATTCCTTTAGACTGATATTGATATTCACATATGATCATGATCACAATCAAATATTTTGGGCCAGATAAAAAAAAAAAAAAAGGCAAATTAGAATGAGACCGCAATCCCACAAAACCACTGGTGGGAGTGGAAAGTTCAGCCAGCAACAATATCACCCTGTAGCACAAGACTGGTTGCCCACTGAAGCTAAGCAGGGTTGAGTCTGGTCAGTACCTGGATGAGAGACCTCATGAGAAAACTAGGTTTCTGCTGGAAGAGGTGTTAGTGAGGCCAGCAGGGGGCGCTCATCCTGTGGTCTGTGTGGGTCCTAACGCCCCAGTATAGTGACGGGGACACTATACTGTCAAAGAGCACCGCCTTTTGGATGAGATGTAAAACTGAGGTCCTGACTCTCTCATTA
Organism: Leuciscus idus; assembly: GCA_021554675.1. NCBI lineage: Eukaryota > Metazoa > Chordata > Actinopteri > Cypriniformes > Leuciscidae > Leuciscus > Leuciscus idus. The sequence goes on along the minus strand of CM038625.1, from coordinate 21,042,633 downwards.
AAAATCCCAGGATGTCCTTCAGAATAAGAGTAGGGCATCCTCGGCATCCTGGCCAAATTTGCCTAATGGCCCCCTTTCATCATGGCCTCCTGATCATCCCCATATTGATTGGCTTCATGACTCGGTCTCCTCTCCACTAGTAAGCTAGTGTGTGTTGGGTGTTCTGGCGCAATATGGCTGCCGTCGCATCATCCAGTTGTTGCTGCACATTGGTGGTGGTTGAGGAGCAGGGCCGTGCAGAGACCTCTGGAGGGGCAGGTGCTCAAAGTATAAAAGGGGGCACATGGAACAAGGCTATATGGGGCTGTGCTCAAAATATCAATACAGCAATATATAAATATGGATGATTCTGTATCGATACGGCAGCAAATGCATTGATGCAGTTTTGAAAAAGAAACAGAACAGGAAAGACAAATTTTAAGTTTCAAAGTTACAAAATTTAAATAATTATGTGTACATATTAATAACTCTGGGATTAGAAACTGAAGTATCTTAAGTTGCCCCAACCTGATGGCTTTTCCTTCTCTGTTATAGCCTACAGAATAATAAAGAACAGCTGTTATAGTAAACTGTGTAGGACAAAATCAACGTGGCCCACGTTTCGTACAGTACAGTATAGTTTTATTTAATGCCATGTCAGCATCTGTGGCTATTTTCATGGCATAAACAGATTTACAAAAATACAAGAGTTACATTTATACAATGAAAATAAAAACAAAGCAAACAGAAAAAAAATACAGCAATTAATACTTTACAATATTTTTAACATTAATGTGATACCTGTTTCTGGTAAATTCTTACTAAAGTTTAGTGACTTTGCTGCCTTTGCTGTTGTTACTGCTGCTGCTGATGATGATGATTATGATGATGATGATGATGATGATGATACTGCTGGAGTTGATCTGAGACTGTAGACATTAAAACAAACATATAGGAGATATATTAGCTGATTAAACAATTTTTATGTGACCATGACAAGATGTAAAGATAGCTGACAGTGTTTGGAACTGGCTCACTAGCTCACTGACCTGCTGTAAAGCTGCAGATTCTGCCCAGGCTGATAGGGGAGATGTTCACAGAGGCTGCTGCACACAAAACATAAGATACTGGTAAGCCTTACCAGTGTTGTGATCATTTTTAAGGCACTCTACGTTTTTTAAATAAATATTGTAATAATAATAATAGTTTAAAGTATAAATAACATAAAAAGACCAGACCCCTCGACACCCGTGAAACTTTTCTCCCTAAACAGCAAGCTAACGTAACTTCTACAGCCTACACACAGACAGCAATGTAAACAACATTTCTGCATGCTCTCTTCACGTCGTTCTTGTAAAATAATAATAATAAGTAAACAAACATCATAAGCACTTCGCTGAGAATGAAACACCACTTACCAGCAGCCGCAGAGTTGAAGATATCCTCTGGTAGTGCGCGTAGCCGCGCGAATTTTCTTCTTCTTCTTCTTCTTTCCAATTTTACGGCGGTTGGCATCCAGCTTTTTGGTGCATTACCGCCCCCTCTGCTCCGGAATATGGATCAGATAATAGATTTTATAATACAACTTTGTCCCTTCTCTTTCCTACACTTACATAACACTTATTCCCCTCAAATAAACACTCACACACAAAACACACTTTAATTATCAATTAAATCCTATTGAAAAGTCCCGCCTCCCTTAAAAATAACATCAATATTCTACTCTGAGTCCCATTTACTGCGCTTAATAACCCTTTTAATGTAATCTCCTGCACCCCAATCTGCCTCAACTTATTCTTCATTACCTGCCTCTGCATTTCATATCTCTTACAACTCATAATTATATGCTCCACTGACTCCTCTTCTCGACAACCCTCACACAACCCTGTCTGGTGCTTCCCTATCAACTTTAGTGTTTTATTCAGTGAACAGTGTCCCAACCTCAACCTCGTCATCACAGCCTCTTCTTTCCTATTCCCACTTCCCACCCTATCCCCTTTAACATTTCTCTGAATTTGGTATAAATGCCTCCCTTTCTCCTCTCTATCCCACTTCTCTTGCCATCTTTTATTTATTTTCTCCCAAATTATGCTTTTAACCTCTGCTTTACTAACATTAACCTGTACTTCTACATTCTCTTTTGTTAGCGCCCTTTTAGCCAGCCTATCTGCCATCTCATTACCTGTAATGCCAACATGTGCTGGCACCCACATAAATTTAACCTGACATCCCATATGACTTAACCTTGTGTTTAATTGAAGTACTTCATACAGGATATCTTGCCGAGCTTTTGAATGGAATGACCTTAAACTTGCCAAGACTGATAAAGAATCAGAACATATTAAAACCTTTTCCTGTCTTACCTTTTCCACCCATTGTAAAGCAATTAAAATTGCCATCATCTCTACTGTATATACCCCTAAATTATTAGATGTTTTTTTACAAATTTCTACTTCTTTCCCTGGAATTGCCACCCCAAACCCTGTTTCTTCTGTCTCTGGTTTTTTAGCACCATCTGTATAAATCTGCATAAATTCACTATAGTTCCCACTTACTCTATTGTTAAATATTCTTTTCAGATTAACTTCTTCCTTTTCTTTCCTTTTCTCCTCATGCACATACCAGTCTACCTCAGGCCATGTCATCTTCCAAGGGGCAATCTCTGGAAAAACTACCGTAGGACTTATTCTAAGATTAAATACTTCTAACTCTTTAGCTACATTATTTCCAATTCGACCAAAGTTTTCCTTTAACTTTCTTCCATTTTCCCAGCAATCCTGCAATACTGCTTTTGTAGGATGCGAGTCATTATGGCCCTGCAATCCAGCCCAGTAATTCGCCATCAGTTGAATCCTTCTTAATTCCAGTGGCATTTCTCCCATTTCCACTTGTATGGCAGGTACTGAAGAAGTTTTAAAAGCACCACAGCAAATTCTTAAAGCTTGATTCTGAATAACCTCCAACCTCATTAAAAGCGACTTAGCTGCAGACCCAACCACTATACTACCATAATCTAACACTGATCTTATCAGAGCCACATATATACTTTTAAGCGATGAACGACTGGCACCCCACTCTCTTCCTGTCAAACATCTCATCACATTAATGACTTTCTTGCACTTATCTTCCATTTTCTTTATATGTTCTGCAAATGTCAACCTTGCATCTAAAATCACTCCCAAAAACTTAATGGAATTTACCCTCTCTAACTGTCTCCCATACATCATTAGCTTAATTTCTTCCTGAATTCTTTTCCTGGTAAAAAAGACTGTCTGAGTCTTTTCTATTGAAAACCTGAATCCCCATTCATAAGCCCATTCCACCACTTTACCCAGCTAGAAATTTTTTGTTCTAAAAATGTTCTAAGAACATTAGCATGTATTGTTCTATAAATGTTTTCAGCGGCTAGTTTTATTTTTGTTCCCAGAATGTTCTTTTAAATGTTCGGATAACATTATTTAAAAACATTATTAAAATGTTTAGTAGTAACATTCTTTTAACATTATTCTCTAACGTTCTTAGAAAGTTTTCAGCGGCTAGTTTTATTTTTGTTCCCAGAATGTTCTTTTAAATGTTCGGATAACATTATTTAAAAACATTATTAAAATGTTTAGTAGTAACATTCTTTTAACATTATTCTCTAACGTTCTTAGAAAGTTTTCAGCGGCTAGTTTTATTTTTGTTCCCAGAATGTTCTTTTAAATGTTCGGATAACATTATTTAAAAACATTATTAAAATGTTTAGGTGTAACATTCTTACAACATTATTCTCTAACGTTCTTAGAAAGTTTTCAGGGGGTGTTTTTATTTTTGTTCCCAGAATGTTCTTTTAAAAGTTCAGATAACATTTTTTTACAACATTATAAAAATGTTTAATAATAATATTGTTAGAACATTATTTCCTAACGTTCTTATAACATTTTCATTGAGTAGTTTTATTTAAGTTCCCAGAATGTTCTCCTTAAAGGTATAGATAACATTCTCTAAGAACACTCTAAAAATGTTTTGTGATGACATTGTTGGAACATTATTCCTAATTTTCTTATAACATTTTTAGCAGGTAGTTTTATTTAAGTTCCCAGAATGTTCTCCTAAAAGGTAGGATAACATTCTCTAAGAACACTCTAAAAATGTTTTGTGATGACCTTCTATAAAGGTTTAATCATAACATTTTTAGAACATTATCCCTTTACATTATTATAAAGTTTTTAGCAGGAAGTTTTATTTTTATTCTTAGAATGTTCTTCTAAAAGTTAGGATAACATTCTCTAAAAATACTCTTAAAAATACTACTTAACATTCTTATAAAGTTTTTAGTGGGAAGTTTTATTTTTGTTCCCAAAATGTTCTCTTAAACATAAAAAATGCTTAGCTATAACATTGTTAAAACATACAATTTTATTAATCTCTAAAATAAAACAAAAATCTAACAGGTTTATTAATGGCATTCACATAAATTATTAGAAGTTCTGCGTACAGTAGATGCCCAACATTACATGAAGAACTCAGTAAAGTCCAATGTGCAATCATACGTCTTGACTGCTGTTTGCTCAGAGCGCTCATCATCAGTCTTTGCTTGTCTTGGTTCTTGCAGAAAAAAAATAAAGTCATCTGCATTAATAGGTGTTCTACTGTTCTTCTCTTCTTGTTTTTCAGCTGCTCTCCCAGTTAGCAGAATTGAGCTCCATTCTCTGTGTGCATGGTAGAGTTTTTCCTCATAGCCTATAAAAGAAGATCATGCAACAGTGTAAACAAAAATAATACAAATACATATTAAGATCACAAGCAATATTGACTTTGAAAACTTTCAAAATTAGCCAGCCTAATTATTAATCAGAAATTAATTAGATTAGTTTATTTAAAAGTATAAATATGATACCTTATGAGTATCTATTTTGTTTCTGTAATTTAAAACATATACTTAATCCATTATATACATGTTAATAACACAACTAGAGGCTAAATTATTTTAACAAACTACAAACTTGGCTTGAGAAGTGTGAACCTCGAACTCAGGTAGCCTTGAGCACAGCTGCAGCATGTCACAGCACTGCCCACGATGCTTTTGCTCTGACGTAACAGCTCATTTTCATCAGTTATATTGTCTATGGATTGTTAGGCTACATTTCTTACAGATTTCTGCTTGTTTTAAATCAGATACAGATAAAGTAGCACTGCATTTGAATTCATTGGCGATAGAACAATTTCTAGTGTGATTTAATCATACCTGTGAATCGTCTCTTTGCTATTAGCTAAGCTGTAAGTTTTAGTTACTTCAAAAGCAGAAAGAAATATATGCTATAACTTCTGTTTCTTATTGAGAAATCACAGGACAGTGTTGACACTAACCTTCTGTGCTCCAGTAGGTTTCTGTGTGTGCACAATCTGCACGTTAAATGTGAGCTACTGTCTGTGCATATGAAAGCTTGTTTCCGCCATGGAATACAATTTTTAAAAAAGGTAATTGCGACTCACAATAATTCAAACTTTTTTTTCTCAGAAGTGCGAGATATAAACTCGCAATTGGCCGTTTGAAAGTCAGAATCACAGGATAAATTAGTAAAACCTGAGAAAAAAAAGCAATTCTGGCTTTTTTTTTTTTTTGCTGTCTTTTCTATATGAGAACATTAATGCACTTCATCAATACAGCCGCTCTGAGAGTCACTTCAGCAGCATTTTAGCTTCATTTGAGAAAAACTATCATCATATCATAAAACACAGAGAGACTCAAAGGTCTACACGGCAATCCGTCAAATAAAAGTTTGGTTTAACCTTTGAAGAACGTTTTGCTTAAATCATTACATTTTAAATAATTGGTTATAGCAATTTAATTAAACCATTCAAATGGAATCAAGAAAACAAACAAAAAAAACTTTTGGGAGATGCGAGAGCGAAGTAGTCCAGTGATAATTAACAGGCAGCCATGGTTAATGCAATTTGCAAAGACCCGCCCCCTTTAGTTACTGTCGCTATGTCCAACAAGCCATGGCGCTCTCACGCCACACATCATGTTGTCACGCAATGAAAAATACATTGCGGATCAAAGAAAAAACGCTGAAACGTTTAAACGCCGAGACAAGACAGAGCAGGTTACTTTTGATAACAAAGTCTCAACATTTAATTTGTGTAATTTTTGTAGAAAAAAATATTTTTTTGTAAAATAAAAATGTAAAAAATAAATACCTGTCAATCAAACTCCCTCGAAGGGTGAATTCTGAGGGGAGTAAAAAAGACAGCTCACAATTCTGATATTTTCTTGCAATTGTGTGTTCCTGCCTCACAATTCTGAGAAAAAAAAAAAAACTGTAATTTTACTGATGGAAACAGACAGTAAAAAAAGTGGACTTCAAAGATTTCTTATTCTGTAGCTCCCTGTGGGATTTTTTTGACAAGTCCATAAAAATGCATCCATCCATGATAAAAGTACTCCACACGGCTCTGGCAGGTTAATAAAGGCGAAAGGTGAAGCGAAGTGATGCGTTCGTGTAAGAAACATATCCATATTTTATATTTTAGGGCTGGGAATCGATTAAAAAAAGTAACTGATTATATACACAATTTGCTGTAATTAAATGCAATTAATTGCATTTCCCCCAAGCTTGTAATCATCAATATTTAAACTTAGAATAACCTAATTAAACAACAAAAAGGAAAAAAGAAACAGAAAATAGCCCTGTATTAAAATAATATTAAACATCAATATATCAATATATTATTATTTTCAGTAATCAATCAACATAATCAATTTAACAATTTATTATTATAATTTTTTTTTTTTACTAATTATCAAAATAAAACATAGTCCTACAAAGCTATTATTACAAGAGCATGTGATCAGAGCAGGTAATTTTACCATTGTTGCCAGCATGACTATACCAGCTCAGTAGGGCTATTTCACAGAAGTCTACTATTGAGAAATTTCACGTTATTTGACTTTGCTTTTCCAGTGCGTGATCGGTACATGATTGGAGCGTTTGGGCCGTTAACGACAGAGCAGAACGCGCAGCGCAAACACGGAGCAGAACATTGAGCAAAGAGCTCAATGTTTGCTCAATGTTGTGTGTGTGTGTCAGTGCGCCGACACACACACACACACACGGAATGGAGAGCGCGGCGCGAAAAAGACCCGCTCATGAAAGCTGCGCGAGAATAAAACCTGATTGCCGAACACGGAGGGGCGGGACGGCATATTTTGCAGCCTTTTCCGCAACAGGAAGTCATTAAAACGAGGCAAAAAAAGTGCTGCGTTAATTGCGTTATTTTTTTTAACTCGTTAAGCATCTCAAATTAATCGCGAAGATTAACGTGTTAATTCCCCCAGCCCTACCATATTTATAACTTTATCGACTTAAATAACTAGCTTCCAGCAGACAGCCATATGCAAGTCAAATTACGCCCAAAGAGTTATAGAGTCAACGCATCGATACGCATACGCGCCTGCAAGGCTACGCTTCGGCCGCCATTATGCGTCTATGCGTAGCAAAATGTGTCGTCCCAGTTTTTGATACACGACGCACCGTTGTATGCAATACTATGCGTTGTTGGTGGGGGCAAAACTGCAAGTTGCTTGCGTCCGACGTGTAGACTATAAAAGGCTCTTGTCGGTGTATGACGTAGGAGTAGCATAAGCTTTGACGGCTCTCGCGGTTCAAACAAACAGGGCTAGGCAATAAATTCAAGCTCCTCCCACATTTCTCTTTATATGATTCTCTTTAATGATAATTTTTCTAAAAATCTCTGTGGAAAGAAAGTCAGATATAAATCTGACTGGGACAGATATAAATCTGGCATGAGGGAGAAAAAAAGAGATAATTTTTATTTTGGAGTGCATTGTGCCTTTAAAATTGACTACGGTTTTATAAAATGCAGTGGATACTTACTAGTGATGGACTTGTTTCTCTGTTGGTGCCTGTTCTGCTCCGTAAACATTGGTCCAATGCTTGATCTTAAGAAAATTTAAAAAGTGTGTTAATGTGTGTTAACAGACTATTGATCTGGGTGACATAGGACCATTTTTTATGTTTTCCTTAAGTGTTAGGCTATATAAATCTGGAGAACCCTTACTAACATTAACCATGGTTTTGCTACACTAACTAAATGGTAATAAATTATTGTAATCAATCCACCATAAAAACATTGTTTCTACACTTAACTATAATAAAAACCATGGTTAAAGGAACACTCCGACTTTGAGACTTTAGCTTATTCACATTATCCCCCAGAGTTAGATAAGTCCATACATACCTTTTTCATTTCTGTGCGTTCTGTAAGTGTTATTTGACGCACCCACCGCTAGCCTAGCTTAGCACAAAGACTGGATGTAAATGGATAGTGTTAGCATAGTAATCCCAATAAGTGACAAAATAATGCAAACATTTTCCTATTTACATGTTGTGATCTGTATAGTCACAGCGTGTACAAAAAACAAGGCTATATGAGACAGAGACCATTTTTAATCGTATAAATACTGGGAACTATATTCTCACTCGGCGTAGGAGCACAGCTAGCGTTACTTGGGCGGAGTGGCTACTTGGGCGGAGTGATCAGCGCAGCACACGAGACGCCCTGTGGTGAGGAGCAGAGAGTTCGCTCAGAGTTGGAGTAATAGAGTCAGCAATTACTAGATAGTAAATTTAAAGTTTACAGTCATGGGTGTTCGCTGTATTGTAAAGAGCTGCGACAATAAACAGGGGAGACCAGGTAATACTATGATATTTCATAGAATTCCAACCAAAAACGCTGACCTGATGAATCGATGGCTACTTGTTCTGGGTATCGTTCCAAACACACCTGTAAACACCATCAAGAAGTATTTAGTTTGCTCAGAACATTTCACTGAGGACGACTATTTTGAAAAAATGCAAGTTGCCACACGGACCATGAAACGTGTGCTAAAGGATACAGCCATCCCATCGATAAAGACAGGACAAATTGGATCACCTGTTGCTGCGGTAACTTAAGTGTTCCGTTATGTTTTGAGATGACTAACATTAGCCATACTGTAACAGTGCCATGCTTAGGGATGGGTACCGAAACCCGGTATTAAACGGGCCCCGGTGCTGAATTTTGAAAGACCGCTGGATCGTTAAGCTCGGACGTTATCGGTTCTGCTGTCGGTACTAGAGAAATTATTAAAGTACACGTGCTATCTATTATTGCTATTAAGAAATTATTATCTTGCGAATTTAATCTCGCCAGCCACTTCTATATATAATAATATTGAACCATTTGTCTGTGATGCATTTTTGCTAAAGAGAGAGAGAGAGAGAGAGAGAGAGAGAGAGTGTGTGTGTGTGTGTGTGTGAGAGAGAGAGAGAGAGAGAGCGATCTTTCACGCAAAGCCACGGCGCGCGCAACACAACAGCCCTGCTTAATGAGTGACGATGAGGACAGAACATTCAAAAGGTTACACTTTAGATCTTTGATATTAAACTAATTTTATTTTAGATTTAGATGTTGGCTTCCAATGATTATAAAAAAGAAGATATTTGAGGTGTAACCATTAAAAACTAAAGCCACATTCTCTCCAGCGCAACTTCCTTCCCTTCACAGAGCGATGCGCTGTCATTTCTCCCTAAAACTTAAAAGTACCGTCAGAATCTGCACGATCGGTGATTGTTGTAAAATGTAGTCTATACTTTTGCTAAACTGCGGGACGCGTTTGATAATAAAAGGCTATTAAAAGTACCAAAATTGACGCAATAGACGCTGTTCCAAAATGCGGCGCGCGCTCTGAAACACACCGCAACGAGACAAGCAACGTATATTTTGGGCTTCGTGTGCGCATCTAAACGATCAAATACACAAATATGTCAAAATGGCCATCTTTGAGATTCACTTAAACAGTTTATTCACTTAAATACAGTTTATGTCTTAAATCGGCGTAAATAGTTGGGAGAAAATATGAGGCTTAATAATGATTAGATCTGCATTTGGTCTTAAAGAGGCAGCAGTCTAATAATCCTGCTGACGATTGCTCCATTAATGTGAATCAAACAACAAAAGGCAAAGAGAAAATCAGTCACAGCTCTTGAATGATATAAGCTTTAATCTATCTATGATAAACTATGCAGTGTTATTTTACATCTGACTTTATTAGATGTCTTTTTAACCCATATTACTCCTGAACAGTAATGTCAGTGGACATTACTGAAATTAAAGCACTGGGTATATAATTTGTATATTTGTTTTATATACTTTTTTGTTTGACCATGTGTTTGTACTTTGTTTTTGGCATCCTGTCTGTCTATATAAAACACAAAAGCCTGCACCCTTCTGCATAACATACATGTTTTATTTGTTTTGTTAAAGCATTGCTTTTTCTTTTGCTATAGATATTTATTTTACATTTCAAAATATAAAGCAATATTAATTATGTTCTAAATAATTTTTTCCCCTTTTTTTAATATAACAAAAAGAACCGATAAGAATACCGTTAAAGTACCGGATCGATAAGGAGTATCGGTAAGAGTAGTAATACCGTTAAAACCTTAACGATACCCATCCCTAGCCATGCTAATGTAATGTAAACTTAGTGAAATTATTACTTGAATAGGGGCTCCGTGTATCCTCTTTATTGTTATTATTGTGTTGTCATGAACACACTGTATCGCTCAATAACAAATGAGCGGCGCTAAATGTAACTCTCAGGACTAACGTTATAACATTCAATTTGCTAATGAATTGGAGGGGGATGGGCAGTTTTCTTTTTTGAGAAAATGTTTGTGAAATCGTAGGCTAACGTTACTGTCTGTGGGTTCATTGTGCAAAAACGATTTGCCTTGTGCAATTACTCTCCCCATATTCTAGGCTATTGTAATGCAATTATCTAACATTACTGTATTATATGCTGTTGATTACATTTGGTCAGCTGTAATAAATTGCATTTCAAATATATCTATTCCTGTAATAATTTTTTATACATTCGACATCTTGTCTTACAGCTTCCAAAGTTTGTAACTCCTCGTCTGTGTATTCTGGCTCAAACCTATATGGTTCGGGATCTTGGTTTGATACACAGTAAAATTCCTCTGAGTCTGACAATTCCTCAAAGTCAGCCATGATCATGAGTCACGTCTAGCGAGTTTGTCACGTTTGTTTTGTTTACGGAACCATCAACAGAACAGGGCGTCTCGTGTGCTGCGCTGATCACTCCGCCCAAGTAGCCACTCCGCCCAAGTAACGCTAGCTGTGCTCCTACGCCGAGTGAGAATATAGTTCCCAGTATTTATACGATTAAAAATGGTCTCTGTCTCATATAGCCTTGTTTTTTGTACACGCTGTGACTATACAGATCACAACATGTAAATAGGAAAATGTTTGCATTATTTTGTCACTTATTGGGATTACTATGCTAACACTATCCATTTACATCCAGTCTTTGTGCTAAGCTAGGCTAGCGGTGGGTGCGTCAAATAACACTTACAGAACGCACAGAAATGAAAAAGGTATGTATGGACTTATCTAACTCTGGGGGATAATGTGAATAAGCTAAAGTCTCAAAAAGTCGGAGTGTTCCTTTTTAGCAAAGGACCCTGGGAACATGTCCTAAAAAGAACAGCTCATCCAAAAAATAGAGTTCTCTCGTTATTTACTGGTACTCCATGTTGTTCCAAAACTGTATGAATTTATTTTGTATAACCTTAATTAAGATATCTTGAGAAATGACTTCACTGTTTTGTTTTTTTCCATAAAATGGGTTCCAATGTTGTTTTATTCCCAACATTCTTGTGTTTCACAGAAGTAAGTCATACAGGTTTGAAAATAATTTCATTTTGAAAGGACATTTATGTATAAAGACACAATGTTCTCAGTTCCCTCATTGTAAAGCTCCTATGCTGAGGTTTATTTTTGTTTTTTTCAAAATGTTGCAAGTAACATGTTCTAATTGTGTTAACTCGTCACATTAGAAGAACGTTTTATAAAGAACATTCAACATCTCATCTCTCAATGATATCCTCAAAACATTTTTCTAATGTGACAGAGAGAACATTCTTCTTTTGTTTTTATGAAACATTGGGACAATGTTATATTGAGATCATTGTACAACTTTAACTTTAGCAACATTCCCAAAATATGCTCAAAATGTTGCAAGTAGAATGTTCTTCTTTTGTTATCATGAAACATTGGGACAATGTTAATGTGTGTTAACAGACTATTGATCTGGGTGACATAAGACCATTTTTTATGTTTTCCTTAAGTGTTAGGCTATATAAATCTGGAGAACCCTTACTAACATTAACCATGGTTTTGCTACACTAACTAAATGGTAATAAATTATTGTAATCAATCCACCATAAAAACATTGTTTCTACACTTAACTATAATAAAAACCATGGTTAATTTAGCAAAGGACCCTGGGAACATGTCCTAAAAAGAACAGCTCATCCAAAAAATAGAGTTCTCTCGTTATTTACTGGTACTCCATGTTGTTCCAAAACTGTATGAATTTATTTTGTATAACCTTAATTAAGATATCTTGAGAAATGACTTCACTGTTTTTTTTTTTTTTGGTGAAACACCATTCTTGTGTTTCACAGAAGTAAGTCATACAGGTTTGAAAATAATTTCATTTTGAAAGGACATTTATGTTTGGGTCAGCTAGGCCCGTAAACTCATATCAAGAAGACAGGTAAAATATTGTCTGGAGGGTTTGGACCAGTGTGCCTTTGAGCAGAGTTTACATGTTCTGCCCATAGACTGTAAAAAAATAGGTTCTGCCTCTATTTCACGTGTATTTTACTCGACAATACTCACCGCAACTGAAGATCGTGTGGCTGGATAATATTTATTCCCCAAATTCCTGGATAATGGGAAACACACACATACAGCAATATTAGCTATTTGTATTTACTTACTAAAAGAGACATTTGCAAAAGCTTGCAAAATTTTACTCACCAGCTCAAAAACATATTATGATGATGACTCATCATTTTGACGGTAGGCCGATATCCCGCGATCAACAATATTCAAAAGTCTAGTTTTCATAGTGTGGTTCGAGTTCCTCTCTGTATAAAGACACAATGTTCTCAGTTCACTCATTGTAAAGCTCAGACTATGCTGAGGTTTATTTTTTTATCAAAAACTAACTTAAAGACCCACTCCGATGAAAATCATGTTTTTCTAGGTGTTAACATGTTCTTGTGGCATTTTTCTTATGCTAGAGGACATATCTTGAGAAAAATAAGCTCAAAGTTGTATTTCTGAGTATTTCTGCATTCAAATGCTGTGAATCAGTAGCAGACGCTAAAATGCCGGCTAAAATAGACTGGAGTTGTGACGTAGTAACTCCACTGGGCGGGGCCCGCCCGGTCAGGTTCTGAGGAGTAGAGAAGACGATGGCGGATCAATACCTATGTGCGGTAGCGGGTTGCAATGCTAAGAGGAGAGATATTGGTATTAGCTTTCATGCTTTACCAAAACATGTTGCTGTGAGAGATGAATGGATTACGTTCCAGGGTTCCAGACTGCGACCATTTTTTGAGAATGTGCGAGTTAAAATTTTATGTGGTCGCATTGTGCGAGTGCATGGTCATGTACTACTCAGTTAAATTCACGCATGAATTTTCCTGCATTGAACTTGTTTTAGCGCCCGCCAAAGTGAATTTTTGTCCCGCCAAAGTCTTATTTGATCGGTGAGTAATGTAGATGAACTGCTGCGCTTGTGACAGGACATGTTTATAACTGAAAGAACGAGCAGAGAGAGAGACCCGGACGCGCGCGCGCGCACTCTCTGTCTTCGGAGCCAGGCGAAAATGTAAACAAGACCTCACCGTCTCCAAACTAAGCGCTGTCTTGCTCTCTCTCCCTCGCACATATTAATCAAAATAAATCGACACGGCGGTAAAAGGTCGGAAGACCAAAGTTTCATGTGGAGCATTCGGAGATTTTTTTTTCTTTTTCTGAATTGCCGCTGGGTGTGAATAGTGCTAAAAAAGTTGCCTTATCTTCTCTGAAAAGCGTTCCGGACATTCAGCTGACATAAAACAACACTTTTATTAAACGAAAAAAACTATCCAGTGATGAAATGTTTTCTGTGTTGACATAAAGAAAGAAAGACAGAAAGAGGCTGTTGCTGCCTATGTATCTCGCTTCAGCCAACGGCTCCGCCCACAACGCAGAGGCGAATTGCTAATGAGCTACTGCCGCTCTGCTGAAGCGAAGTCCCAGAAAACGGCACAGGTTTTGTGATTTTGGCTAAAAACGGCATAATCATCATTTAAAGACCACTGAGAATGTTTAAAAATAGCTCAAAATATGATCGGAGTGGGACTTTAAGTTAGCTGACAATATTTACACATGCAGCCTGAAACATTGACATAATATCGATATTGCTCTAACCGCATTTAAAATTAGCTTCTCAATTTAACACAATATATTTTGATGTAGCAGAATGTATTTTTATATAAAATAGTTATTTACCTTCCGCAGATTGCAATATGTCCGTTACACGTACGTTGTTAAAATTCGTTGTCCATTTACATCCCGCAACTCGCTCAAAATAAAAATGTAACAGTACGATGCAAAATAATCCATGTTTTAAACAATGTAAAAGCCACAGAACCGAAGGAGGCTAGTACTGAAGATGCCGAGCAGCAGCAGCAGCACACACACACACACACACACACACACACACACACACACACACACACACACACACACACACACACACACACACACTCAGACTATACTCTAACAGACGAATATTCAAACTTGACCAGTAAAAGGCGCGCATAGCTGCCATTGGCCAGATTCCTGGATGACAGTCTGAATAACCAATCATGCTCAAAACAACTCGAAGAGACAGCCAATAATGTGGTAACATTGCAATTACAGGAAAAGATTACATGTTTTAAAAGAAAGAATATGAAAAAAATGTGCACATGCTATTTATTTAGTTGTATTTGTAAGCTGGCTGTTATATTTAATCAATTGGTTAAATGGTGTCTTCATTGCAGTGCATGATAAAAAAAATAAAATTACAATAACATATAAATTATAATAATAAATAACATAAATAATATATAACATATATAACAACATATATTTACCACTGCTCTGCCAAACAGCAGTTTAAAAGAGCAAACATATTATATATTAAACAGAGCAAACATTGCATATGTAGGCTATTCATATACAATTCTGTATACCTACCTACATGAAAAACTAATGTATTGGTATCATGGTAACATTAGAGTTACATTCATGTGACCCATAATGATCCTTTTGCACTTTAAAAAAAAATATTGACCTTTCCTTTAGAAACACTCTTATGCCTAATAATGTCAACTTGCTTATCCTGGCTTAATCTAAACTCTGTGAAACCGGGTCTGGGTTAGAAATTAAGGGTTAAGGTTAACCCTAACTCTAACCCTAACCCTTGTCTACAGACTTTTATTTAACAGCATGGATAGACTCCAAGGTGTTGACTGCAGTGGTTAGGCCTTTAGCGTTGATACAGGACGAATAACTTCTCACGGTGACAGTCTGTAATGTATTTTAGCAAAGAGTGTTTGTATGGATTGTCCCTAATTAAGCTAGAGCTATTGGTGCATTCAAGTCATGTCAAATATCGTATTTACAAGTTGAACGCACATGAACGCCACCACAATGATGAGAATATGAGTAGGAAGCTCAGGATTTTCTTTAACCCCGAAAGTTTACAGTGGCTTCATTAATTTAAAACATTAAACAAAATTGTAAAACCTCATAAATACAAACTTCCCAGGAGGACTTAAACGCACCATATGTTCCATCGTGAACCCTGTTGGCCTGCTGTCTGACCAGCAAGCTCAATTTAACAATAATTGTGTAGTTTGATTGCTAAATGTTACATTTAAAATGTTCTAGTTTTGTTAACACGTCACATTACAAGAATGTTTTTTAAAAACACTCATCATCTCAGGTCTCAGTGATATCCTCAAAACATTTTACGAACGTTGATTTGATAATGTTCCTCCTCTGTTATTATGGAACATTGTGCCAATGTTTTACTGAGAACATTATATAATCTGTTATCTCAACAACATCCTCAAAACATCCTCAAAATGTTGCAAGTAAAATGTTCTAATTGTGTTAACACATAACATTACAAGAACGTTTTATAAAGAACATTCAACATCTCATCTCTCAATGATATCCTCAAAACATTTTCCTAATGTGACAGAGAGAATGTTCTTCTTTTGTTTTTATGAAACATTGGGACAATGTTATATTGAGATCATTGTACAAACTTTAACTTTAGCAACATTCCCAAAATATGCTCAAAATGTTGCAAGTAAAATGTTCTAATTGTGTTAACTCGTCACATTAAAAGAACGTTTTATAAAGAACAATAAACATCTCATTTCTCAATGATATCCTCAAAACATTTTCCTAACGTGACAGAAAGAACGTTCTTCTTTTGTTATGATGAAACATTAAGACAACGTTATTTTGAGATCATTGTACAAACTTTAACTTTAACAACATTCCCAAAATATTCTCAAAATGTTGCAAATAAAATGTTATAATTTTGTTAACTCGTAACATTAGAAGAACGTTTTATAAAGAACATTAAACATCTCATCTCTCAACGATATCCTCAAAACGTTTTCCTAACGTGACAGAGAGAACGTTTTTCTTTTCTTATAATGAAACATAGGGACAATGATATTTTGATATCATAGTACAACTTGTTACTTCAGAAACATTCCCAAACATCTTTTGAATGTTGCAGTTAAAATGTTATATCTTAGTTTTCATATAACGTTATAGGAACATTTTTTAAAATGAGAAAACATCCTTAAAATGTTCGGTAAACATTACATTCAAATGTTTTCTTTAGAACATTAACCAAACTTGTAGGGAATGTTAGCGAAAGTTCTGAGAACGTTCCCTGCTAGCTGGGTTATCTATTGCTTTCTGCACCTTCCTAATTGTATACTCTATATTTCTTCCTCTTTTCCACAATGCCCCGTCATCTGCAAACAATGATGTTCCAATGTCTTCTGAAACATTTACAAAGACATCATTTATCATTATAATAAATAACAAAGGACTTATCACACTTCCTTGAGGTGTCCCGTTCCCAACCTCATATTGGCTTGACTCTTCTGCCCCTATTCTTACTTGAATTTTCCTACCAAACAGAAAATCTTTTATCCAGTTAAACAAATTCCCACCTATCCCTATTTTATCCAACTTGATTAATAACCCCTCCTTCCACATCATATCATAGGCCTTTTCAATATCAAAGAATACTGCAACTACAGTCTCTTTATTTACTTGTGCCCTTCTTATTTCAGTCTCTAATCTTACTACTGAATCCATTGTGTTCCTTCCCTTCCTAAATCCACTCTGACAACTTACCAGTAATCCTCTTTTCTCTATTTCATATGAAAATCTCTCTGTTATCATCCTCTCCATTATCTTACACAAGTTAGATGTTAGAGCAATTGGTCTATAACTTATGGGTTTACTTGGATCTTTGCCAGGTTTCCTAATTGGAACCACTACTGCTTCTTTCCATGCACCTGGCAGTTTTCCCTCCTTCCATATCTTGTTAAATACCTCCAGTAACTTTAATAGTGATCTTTCCCCAAGGTGTTTTAACATTACATAACACACCTGATCCTTCCCTGGAGAAGTAGGCTTTGCTCTTTTGATCGCTCTAACCAATTCCGCCAGAGAAAAAGCCTCATCAATAATACTACCAGTCTCTTCCTTCCTATTTAACGCATGCATATTTTGATTTAAAGTTACTGACCTTCTCCTTCTCTCTTCTTCTGATAAACGCTTTGTAAACGCCTTTGCCATTATTTCTGCCTTTTCCAGATTAGTGACACCTATCTCCTCCTCTAATATCAACACTGGGTACTCCCACTGTCTCCTATCTCCACCCATCCTCTTTATCATTGACCATACCTTACCCACAGGTGTTGATCTTCCAATTTCATCACAAAATTTACTCCAACTCGCCCTCTTTACCTGTCGAATAGTTCTTCTCACTTCTGCCTGCGCTTTTTTATACTGAATTAGTGACTGCATGTTATGATCCCTCTTTACTTGTTTAAACGCTTTATTTCTTTTCCTCACTGCCTTTTGACACTCTTCATTCCACCAAGGCACCAATTTTCTATTACCTCTATTTTTCCCTTTAGGAATAGCTTCTTCCGCTGCCATTATGATTGCTGAAGTAACTTGGCTATTAATCTCCTCTATACTTCCAGCTATATCAATCCTAGTCATTATTTCTTCACTCATCTTCTTGAATTTATCCCAGTCAGCTTTTTCAAATATCCACTTTGGGATCCTTTCTTCTACCCTTATTTCTTGTCTTCCACCTACTCTGCATATAACTGGGTAGTGATCACTACCCAGAGTATTTGTTTTCCAGACCTCCCATCTAGTATTTCCAGCCAGATTGTTAGACACTAATGTTAGGTCTAATGCAGATTCCATTCCTGTTACTAAATTTATCCTAGTTCCACTTCCATCATTCAGACTGACCAATTCTCTCTCGTCCATCAATTCTTCAATTATCTTACCATTTGCATCTGTTTGTACTCCCCCCCACAGAGGGCTATGAGCATTAAAATCTGCACACCAGACTACTTTTTGTCTATCCTGACCTTGAATACTTAATAAATGATCAATCATCATCCTTTTACATGGGTTATAATAGTTGATAACACTTATCCCCTCCCCTTTTTCCCACACCTCCACCGCTATATATTCCTGATCATCTCCCATTTCTATTAACCTATATGTCAATCCAAGCTTTATAAATGTGGCACACCCACCTCCTCCTCCATCAAACCTATCTTTCCTTAATACAGTATACCCATGTATTACAAAATCAAGATTTGGTTTCAGCCATGTTTCCTGTATACACATCACATCTGGTTTCTCTTCCAATTCATTTATGAAATGCTTAAATTCTTGACCATTAGCCATTAAGCTTCTAGCATTCCATTGTAAAAGAATTACCATTAAAATGATTAACCAACCCATGATGCCTCTTGACTTGACTGAATAGTCAGGTTCTCTCTCACGTCTTCCCATGTCAGCCCTACCAGTCCCAAATGATTAACTGCAGCTTTAACTATCAACTGGATTTTTTCATTTTTTGATTTCACTTCTGCAGTGCTATTTATCACCCCTGCTATGAATGTAACTAGATCTCTTTTTCCCACATACAATCTATCATTGGTTCTTTGATGTTGTACTTGTTCTTCCATAACCACTGACTCTCTCATTTCATCTACCTTCTCTTTTGACACTCTTACAGCTTCAGCATAGGATATCCTTTTCTCCACTATTATCTTTTGAATATTAGTCTCCCGTCTCATAATTTCACACCCTCCATATGCCACATTGTGGGCACCTCCACAACTGCAACACTTTGGTGGAACCCCTGTACCACACTTCCCATATTCATGGTCTCCTCCACATCTAGCACACCTTCTCTGCCTATTACAATTCTTTGCTGTGTGCCCAAATCTCTGGCAGTTAAAGCACCTCATTGGCTTTGGTACAAACATCCTGACTGGATAACTCATAAAACCCAAGAATCAGCAGAGACATGAGGGAAAGGAGCACAATATAAAGGGACCAGAGCACATGAGGATCAGGTGAGCACAATTAGTGAAACAAGGACCAGACAAGGACTAAACAAGAGGGTGTGGTAAAGGGAAACAGGAAGGCGGTACAGAGGAGCACATGGACAACACAAACAAAGACAGAGCCATGTGCTCAGGCACAAGACAAACATACAAACATTGAACATGGACAAAACTGACAAGACTGTCAGGCCACGATCCTGACATTATTTCTTTTAATACAACAGTTTAATAAACAATAAGTTGATATTCACAAAATATTCATAAAAAACACATTCATTTCAATTTCAAAACATTAATACATGACGACAGCGGATCATTAAAGAACGCGACATTCCCTTCTCCCAAATGTTCAAGCGTTCAGATGACCACTTTAAACCTTTTGAAGTGTTTCCAACTTAATGTGCGGTATCTGAACGGTCCATGGGCGTGACGGCTAGGGCTGAGAGTAGCAACGGGAGATATACTATTATATTTATTTATTTATTTATTTATTTTATTTTACTTTATTTAAGCAGGATTTTACGGGAGCGCCCTGGCCATGACAGCAGTACAATCAGATTCAATCGGGTTAACAAAACAGAATTTCAATTTGAAATGAAATAAGCAAAAACGAGAAAACGCACCTTTATTCGTTTTTTAGTTTTTTTCAAAAAAACTAAAACTGAAAAAAAACAAGATTTCGGCTTGATTTTTCAAAAATGGATAAATGACTTCAAAATCCGTTTTGCACATGTGGGCGGTCATGAGACGCCCGTTTCAGCCGACTGGTCAATCAAATCTGAGCCTGTGACGTCATCAGTAGTTCCCCAGGTCTGTTCAACAAAATAATAGTCCTATGGCTCTGCGTACCGCTTCTTAAACTGTACAGAGCAGGTCCTAGATTGGGCTTTCTTCTGTGCAACTTCACAAGTTTCACAGAAATATTTATATCAGAAATATTAAATATTAATCTGCACCCAGACGGTTTTATTTAGCTAAATCTGTGAGAGTTAAATCTGTGTGGTGCAGAGCGGGTGAATGACCAATGTTTAGTCAAGTGTAAATGCGCAAAAAGTTTATGAATTTGGGTTTATGAAGGGCCTCTGTAAATATACACCTACACATTACATTCTTTAAAATGGGTAGGCCTATAGAGTTCAGGGTACTGCACTTAACTGCATAAATTCCTGTGGTTTTGATGCAATACATTTTCTTGACGCATGCATTGTTTCTCATTTCTATTGTTTGATTATACAGCCAGGACTGGAGTTGTCTGGACCATTAGGCTAGACTGGGCTCCCATTTGGATCCTACCCAGTTGGTGATCCTGAATTAACAGATTGATTGAACGCATGTTCGCTTGATTTGTTCAGTTTATCTGAGTCAGAAATTATGATGGGCTGACAGTAATGCCACCAAATTTAAAGAAACTGAGACCAATGCAACTGAGTTAATGTATATGATATAATTATGAAATCGGCTTATGGCTGACTTGCCGCAACTTACTGGCGGTCTTTCATATTGAAAGTATTGTTACATGTAACTTCATATTTTTCACTGTTGCATTTAATAATCTTTTAGTATGCAATTGAAATTGTGTAAATACATCTAAATTCCATGTCAGATACAGATTTCATCAGACAGCCTATATTATCTTACTGCAATTTGTGTTGATTGAATATTAAGAAAGTGATGACATATTTACAGGTTTTCAAAAAACATTTCTACATTTGCTCACAACATTTTTCTTACAAAAACCTAATTTTGCTGGACAATGTCTATTACAGTATACAACATAGATATAAGGGTGCTAACAGAGTGATATACAACACTCTTTAAGAAAAGTTTATTTCCATCATACTGTAAAGTGATCTAGAGGAAAATAAATTAAAAAGTTCAAATTCCAAAGATTTAAATATAAAATCTTTATGCAGCATACTGTCCATGAGTTAGTACCGCGGGAAGTAGGGGTGCTCAGAATCACGATATTAGGTCATCCGGGGACTTTTTGCCTATACTCTTTAATGAGTACTGTGCATTCAGACATACTTCTTTTGTCACATACGTTTTTTCACCTACTGTATAGTAGGGAAGTATGCAATTTTGGACACAGCCTTCTTTCGCGTCCTTCATTCGGCTTATTTTGAAGGATGCATCAAGTATATCCTTCGCATCCTCCAATCACCCATAATCCTTTGCATACAGTACATTCCAATTCATGAACAAGAATTAGCAGAAAATGAATCGGCACTGATCTTATCTTATCTTATTTCACTATACAGTGCAAGACAAAAAAAATATTTTGAAGATGAAGGCATTATGTAATGTTTTGTTGTACATAAACAATGAGGCCGCGGGAGAGGATATCTGTGCATAATGCAATCCACTGTGAGATCACAGATGGTTGTCGTTACCTGCACTACATTGGAAGAAAGCCAGTTAATACAAAGGTTTTTAATATAAAGTATTACATAAAGCAGTGGTTTTCAAACTGTGGGTCTGCAGCTAAATTTACGTTACGATGAGTGAAACAAAACCAGTCCGATTAATGACCAAACGACTATGAGTTTTAGCGCCCGCCAAAGTGTTATTTGATCGCTGAGTAATGTAGATGAACTGCTGCGCTTGTGACAGAGTCACAGTGCATGTTTAACTGAAAGAACGAGCAGAGAGAGTACTCGGTCGCGCGCGCGCGCTCTCTCTCTCTCTCTTCGGAGCCAGGCGAAAGTGTAAAAAAGACTTCACCGTCTCCAAACTAAGCGCTGTCTTGCTCTCTCTCCCTCGCACATATTAATCAAAATAAATCGACACGGTGGTAAAAGGTCGGAAGACCAAAGTTTCATGTGGAGCATTCGGAGATTTTTTTTCTTACTCAATTACCGCTGGGTGTGAATTGTGCTAAATAAGTTGTTGCCTTATCTTCTCTGAAAAGCGTCCCAGACATTCAGCTGACATAAAACAACACTTCAATTAAACGAAAAAAAAACTATCCAGTGATGAAATGTTTTCTGTGTTGACACAAATCTTGGATGTCTATGTCCTAACTGCTGGGATAATCACACAACGCGCATGACACGTCCAATTCGCGAACTAATGACTCCTTTGAACGATTCATTTTAATGAATGGACAACTGATCTTTCCAACAGTGAACTCAGGAGACGTCTGAATCAGTAACACTTTACAATAAAGTTCTATTTATTACATAAATTACATAAAAAGTACAGTTTGCTTACTCAAGCTTAAGCTTTAAAATAAATAAAACCCCTTGTTTTTATTTGAAAACCATATGACTACATTTTTCCACACAGTGCTATCAAGAATCGATGAGAATCGTTAAAGAATCGGATCGATAATCAGAATCGTCAGTGGCATTATTATTATTGATAAAATCTTATCATTTCCCATCCCTATGTGAAGACGGTAAAATTATAATCAAACATTAAAGAACATACATGTTTTTAAAAGTTTTTTTAAGAGTTAAAAGTTTAAAATATTTTGCTAACATGAAGGCTTGTCACTGTCAGTCTTTTTACATCAGTGCAAAACTAGGGAATGCAGATTAAGACCATCAGCATGCATTGATTAATCCCATTGCATGTAGAAAAAAAAAAAGTGCGACCAAATCATGCTGGTGCGACCAACTGATAAAGTTGGTAGCACCAGTGCAAGTGGGTCTTGCGATTGATTATACTTGTCTAGGTGGGTCCTAGAACGAAAAAGTTTGGGAACCCCTGGTATAGAGTATAGTGATTCTCAAAACGCATTTATTAATTATTATACAATCTGCTTTGTGTTAAACCAGTATGCTCACATGTATGATTAAAAATGTAGGACAATATTAAAATAGCATTGCAGAAAGTGTGTTTTCATTTTCAGTCACTAGGAGGCGCTGCAGGATCTTCATCTATTCTAGAAGATCAGCACACAATCTCTGAAGACAAACAATGAGACACTCTGATCCTGCTTTGTTCAACTTCAAACTAATATTTTAGTCTGTGAAGCAAGGCCAAAACTATTGAAACCTGTTTGAAAGATTTTGAACAGTTCTGTTACAGTACTGGGATGTTTTACATATTGTTCTTATTGGTTGTCTCTGCTGTAGTGGGCGTGGCTGCTGCTGAGATGTCACTATTAGTCAGTCACTGATGGATCAGACGTTACACATTACTCACATCAGGACACTAGGGGGCGATGATGATGATGATGATGATGATGATGATGATGATGATGATGATGCCTTTTAATAAGCCTCAGAGGATTTTTATACGGAAAATTTGTGAAATAATTTGATTATTTTTGTAGCCTAAATTTGCCTATATCCACCCTAGAAGATGATCTGAGAGCACAGTACTGTATGTAAAGCATATGCATACACCCCAAAGTAGGCTATATAAATTTGATTAAACACATTTATAAAATATATTTGCTACCCTGCTGACAAATCCAGTCTAAGGTGTTTTAGTTCTGCTGGTGTTGTTTGTGGTTTTGGAAGCTGGGAGATCAGTTTATATCAGCTCCAAATAAGGCCATCATACACAGGCTGTTTTCTACGGAAATAGACACTGCCAAAATGCTCTACAGGGCGTTGCCTCTGAGGGAAATGAGAAGTGAGAAAAGAAAAAAAGAGAGAGAATGTCTAACATTCAATAGGCCATTGCTTAAAATACTGCACTAGTATTGCCATGTATAAATGCCATAGTAGACTATATATCAACCATGCTATCTGATTCCATCGCTGTACTGTCATTTTAAAATGACTTTAAAAAATAATTATGATGAGGTTGTTTCTGTTGAAAATGATAGTCAAACATTTCTGTAGTTGAGGCACATTGAGCTTAAAGTGACAAATGTTTATTCAGTGTGAAATGATACGGTTCAGAAACTAGAGTAAATAGATGAAACAGCGCTTCACACGATCACACCAACAAATGTGTGAACTTTAGTCATGTGACTCATAAACATGCTGACCATATTTTATATGCCATTCAACAAGATAATGTTCCTAAAATAAAACTGGTAAAACTTCAGGAATTTGTACTGAGCTACTAGGCCTAATGAAAAAAATTATATTCAATTATTTTAGAAGATTATTTATGATGCACAAAGTGTTGATAATGAATGAAAGTATGAGGGGTATAGTATCTTCGTTCTGCTTGTTGTTCTTGGAAGCTTCTTATAAGCAGTTACTAATTTTAGACATCTGGTACAGAGATATGTATGGAAATAGAGGTTAATGACGATATATTTTGGGATTCAATATGGGCCAATCTTAAACTTGTATATATAAAAAAAGAAACTAACCATCGATTAATTCACTACAAACTGATTAATAGGATGTGTCTCACCCCTAGAAACGGTTTTTAATGAAGCTTTCCCCCAACTGTTTCTACTCAGGAGATTTGTTAGGCACATAGTTTTGGGATTGTCCTGAAGTTGATCATTTTTGGAGACGGCTATCTACTACTCTGAAGGACATTCTGGAAACTGACATGCTGTCCTAAACTTCTGCATTTAAATGATGACTCGTCTTACAGTTTCTCTCTGTCTCAGAAAAAGTTATTGTTCTCTGGATTCACTGCAACTAAGAAAATGATTGCCTTAGGTTGGCAACCTTCACAAACTTTAGCTTGGTCACACTGGATTCTTTCCTGGACATTGTGAACATGAAGCATCAGTGGCAAGGATACACGGGGCCCTGTCAAAAAACTATTTCAGAATGGTTAAAGGCCATTTCTAAAAATGTAGAACTTGCTTTAAAAAAGACATGTTTAAATGTCTTTATACTGTACTTGTATTGTGGAATTCTATTTAATTTTATGTAGATTGTCTATGATTGTGCCTAATGTGATTTAGAGGGAGTGTGGAGGGAGAGAAGGGGGTTTTAGTTGCTGTGCGTGTGTGGGATGGCATGTAAAATCAAAAAAAGTTCAGTGTATTGCCCTTTATTTCTATTGATGTATGTCTTATAATACATATAACTGCAGTTTCTAATAAAAAGTTGATCACCAAAAAAGTATTTATAATGACAACAGTAACTATATTTCGGAGTAAACTATGCTTACCATGCTAAAGGGTTCATTACTTTGATTTCATAAATGCTAGTTTTCATCGACTGTATCATGTGAAGTGTGTTCACGTACACAGAAGCGCTCATGAACTGTTTATTCTTCCTGACTGAAGAGTTTCTTTATAAACCTCAGATTATCTACTGTTATTTTTCAGATCATAGAGTGATTTTATCTCAGGCTTTTGGAGATGATGTTGCTCACACTTATTTTGTTTACTCTGAGTTTGTGTTGTCTGTCTGGTGGTTTTTATGTCTTTACTTTTAGAGATAAATGTTTAAATTGCTCAGAAGATTTTAATTAACTGTCATTAATATTGTGTTCCTGGTGTGTTTGGTGAGACAGATGAGATGGTGATACACTCTAAACCTGATGTTAGGCTACTGAAACAGAGAGATGATGATATTGAGTGGAGCTAAAGCAAGCTTAACTTTTTCTAAATTTTATTATAATGATGAGAGATTCAGAGACAGACTGAAACTGGATCAGACTGGATCTCTGACCATCAGTGACATCAGAACCACAGACTCTGGACTTTATCAACTAAGAACCATTATTAGGAATAAGGAGTTTATCAAAAGATTCAGTGTTACTGTTGATGGTGAGTAGAGAATTAGTGTATTTTTACTGTCCTTTTCATATTCTTGTTATAGCAAGGTAAAAGTGAAACGGTTTTAGGCCAAAGCCACAAGGTAGCTATGTTAACATAATGGGGCCATAGTGACAGAAGAAAAAAGTCTTAATTTCATCAGACACCAGACTGAACATCCTAACATCACTGAACTCTGTCAGATAATATGTTCTGGTACATCAATGGTCATACTAGCATTTACAGTATTTACAAAGTTAATCTCTGTCTGTTGTTGTAGATCAAACTGACACTAATAACTGTCACCATTGTCGTTACATTTCCAGGCCCACATCCTACATCACAGCCTCCTTTACAGTCTTCTGCTTCACAGTCTCCTTCTCCTCTCATAGTGTTATAGGCAGTGTCAGTCCAGTAGTGCCGCTGTCCTGCAGAGTTTACTTCCAACCATGATCAAAAACACCTGAACAAGCTAAACAACGTCTTCAGGATTAATAGAAACTAATAGGGGAGTTTTTTTTTTATCAGAGTTGAAGCAAAACTCAGGACAGTGGACCTCCAGGACTGACATTTCCTATTCAGAGCTGTAATTCCATTGTAATCTAAAGTTGAATCTAATCTAATCTAATCTAATCTAATAAATATATCATCAGCTTCCTGTGCTTAATTTCTGACTTGTTCATACGGGCTCTTGTCCTGATATCTGATGTTGATTATGTTTTGTTTCCACAGTCCAATTGCTTTTATTTATTTGTCACTGTTATGAAAGCTGCTCTTGTCTTCTACAATTTCATAATAAAAGTCCCAAGAACATAAAAGACAGAGACCCTCCATACAAACACAAGAACATTATTCAGTGTGAGAAACACTGACTCATAACCCGTAATATCTATTGATGAATTTGCAGCAAATCTCTGTCATTTATTAATTTTGAGCTCTTGCAGTTTTTGCATCTGACCTTTTGTGTTTGAGTTTCTTACAGAAATCTGAAATGATGGAGGTGGTTTATACATGTTTCACCGCAGAACAATAACAAACTCTCTGTGGTTCTGTTTCTTAACAAATGATACTGATCATTGTATTGGCATTTGTGTTTTACACTTTATTACTCTTGCAAATAAAATTAAATGTACATTTGTTGAATTAAATCATGTTTTTGGATTCCTTTAGACTGATATTAATATCCACTTTGACCACAACAAAATATTTTGTCTGTTTATTAAATCCTGAGAAACTCATATAAACAAGGAATGTGTAGCACACATTTATATTTCAGTGAGTGAAAGATCACTACGTCAAGATCACTTCATCAATGAGTGCAATAATCAAATTAAAATCAAATTTGTCTAAGTTACAACAACTGTTTCATTGCATAGCTTTAACACTTAGCTAAGTGTTGCTAGCATGTTTTAGCATGTTTCTAGCATGTTGTATGTTATGTTCTGGGCAGATTGGACATTGCATGCCTGAGTTACAGCAAATTCCTATTTCATTGCATTAATAACCGTGTGTCCAATTTGGGGTGCTATACGTCAATTTCATTTGCATGTAATTCGATAATGGTTATGTTTAACAAAAAGCTTTTAATACATTTTTGCCATCATAATTTGAAGATTAGATTAGATTTCATGAAAATCAGACAAACCGTCTAGGAGGAGTTCAAAAAAGTTTTGGGGAAAATTAAAAAATAATAATTTTGTTTCTAGCCCTTACGGTTCAAAAGTTATTAGAATAAAAATGAGTGCAACTTTGGACAGTTGGTGGCGCTAGAGGGATTTTAGAGGGAGTTAGAGACTCCAAATTCACTATGGTGACAGTTCAGCCTGTCCTTTATCTGTGTGCCAAATTTCATAAGTTTCCTGCAAGCGGTTCTATGGGCTGCCATAGACTTTCAGAGTGGAATAATAATAATGGGAACACCAAGGGATACAACAGTTGCTCGGCCCCTAATAAAAGTGCTTGGGCTGTAATAAAGAGTTTTAAGTCAATTTATGTCAGTACATCTCTCAGATTCAAATACTGAATTATTTAAATATTATACATCTATTTTGAACACAAAGATGCAACACAATTATGGCAAAACAAGCATTTATTTTCATAATACTCATCCACAACGGGAACTGAAGAAAAATGTTATGCGTGTTAGAATCTTTATAAAGAGGCACAAGCTGAATGAATGAAATGTTCAGACAGTAAATCATCTATAACTCCTGTATGAACACAGAATATCAGAGCGACGCTAAGAGCATTTAACACTTCAGTCCTCATGAAAACACTCACTTTACATTTAAGATATTCACATTCACATCTTATTAGGTGACAGAGAGATGGATTTACTTGAAAGAAAAAAAACAAAAACAAATATTGTGTCTATATTCTTACGAGGTTTTCAAGGAGGCAATTTTAAGTATTATTTAAGCATAAATAATTGAATAAAAAAAAGTAACAGTGCAATGTGACAGTGCAAGAGCATCAGATAAAAAACAAGCAATCAAAAATAAAGCATATGAACATCATGTTCAGTCTGAGAATATTTCTGCAATATTCTGTAAAAGTGTAACAATAATCAAGCCTTCTTACAGTGTAACAAACTAAATTACACTAAAGCAGTCAAACTGACATTTACAGTTTTTACTGAACTACGTTTTCAAAACTAAGTCTCCTTTTTTCAAAACTCTACACACAATTCCCCAAACTGCACACACAAAATGCAAAATGCCTCACATCTCCTTCAAAATGTAACACTGCATTCAAAATGCCATAAACACAAGTCAGAATGAAGCATTTGCATCAAATGGCAAACACTTTCATAATAGTGCATTTTTGGATATACCATGTAAACACTTTTGTTCTAAATCTAAAGCTCTTTGGTCTTTCATAGGTTTATATCTACATTTCAATACAATGTTCTACAGTGAAAGTAATCTGATGTAACAAGTACACTGTAAATACCAATGCAATGTAGAAACAGAAAATATTTATTAGGCCTAACATTATTGTTGTTTACAGTAGCATACGACAAAACCATAAACATATGTAGTGTAAACCAAAAGTATATTCTTTATAATACAGTAAAAGGGGGGGGGGGGGGTTCAAAACAGATCATCTGACCTTTGACCTATTTAGGCCTATACTACAGTACAGTGATTGGTTAGTGATCAGTTAAGCAATTAGTGTTTGCACATGTGAGGAGTGTGTCTGTGTGACCTGGTGAATAAGTGTAGCATTTTGATTGTTTGTGTTTGGAAAAGGGAAGCAAGTCACTTCCTGATAGATCTTTGTGTTTTAGGTAGAGAATTGTGTGTAGTGTTTTGAAAAAAGTGTTTTATGCAATTGAAAACTGAGTCAAAGGCTGAGAAATAGCTTATGGTTTTGAAGATTTGGCATGTAGTTTTGCACTTGAGTGAGAGGTTTCAAAAATCATGTGGCATGAAAAGATTTTGTGTGTAAGCAGTTGGTAAAAACTGTAAGCAATTAGTGTTTGCACATGTGAGGAGTGTGTCATGTGTGACCTGGTGAATAAGTGTAGCATTTTGATTGTTTGTGTTTGGAAAAGGAAAGCAAGTCACTTCCTGATAGATCTTTGTGTTTTAGGTATAGAGAATTGTGTGTAGTGTTTTGAAAAAAGTGTTTAATGCAATTTAAAACTGAGTCAAAGGCTGAGAAATAGCTTATGGTTTTGGAGATTTGGTATGTAGTTTTGCACTTTGAGTGAGAGGTTTCAAAAAACGTGTGACATGAAAAGATTTTGTGTGTAAGCAGCTGGAAAAAAAACTGTAATACAAGAACAATATGATCAGCATAAGTGCGGATGACCATATTACATCCCCCCCCCCCCCCCCCCCCCCCTTTTACTGTATTAATATAGTGTGAAGTTGTCTATTCTTGTGCACTTCAGCAGAAAGCAAGACTCATGCTCAGTGTCATGACAATGGTGTTAACATAAAGTAAATTCACAGGGACTTTAAATATTTATAATGGCGTTTCTTTGGAATGGTGTTTGATGTCTGAATGAAGTCACATCACACACACACACACACACACACACACACACACACACACAATTATTCTGAAACTAAACACTGATTAATGTGTCCTATCTGTTCAGATATCAGATGTGATAAGTAAAATAGCAGGATCTTACTCAGCCAAAGGTATTTAAGTTATTTTCCCATCAGTCTGGAGAATTTTTACAATGATATTAATTTATAATAAAAAAGATTATTACAATAATTACACTAAATGAAACCATTAGTGTAGTTCTAAAATATACTTTCATAATTTAATTGAACTCATTTTACATTCATGTCACTTACTTGGCCTGGATACTTTTTTCCAACACTTGATCCTCACAAAGATCAGGATCAGGATCAGGATCAGGAAAACAACCAACAGCACTATTGCAAATGTTTTCCATTTTAAAGACACTAAAGGCTCTGAAGGTTTGGAAGGCTCTGAAGGTTTGGAAGGCTCTGGAATAGTTAAAGAGAGACATTAATTAGAGTAACTGCTCCTGCCATTCTGAACTCTGCACTGTTTTTCCACAAAAGATTTCTGGATCTATGAAGATTGTGTGGATGTATGAAGTCAGATCTCTAAGTTCTCACATAGCAGAGAAACCACAGGTGAAAAAACATAACAAAATCACATTAACTACCAACATGTTACACTAACCACAAGCAAACATAAAAGTCACACAAAACATTCATCATCTATTGATTTAGCATTTCAAACAGTACAAGCTGATTTTTATCACGTTTTGATTGTGTTTGGGCACTTTGTTTCAAAGAAAAAAAGTATTCTAATCTGTGACATGTAGACATGGAACAGAATAACTACTCAAATTAATGTACATTATATTAACAACAGCAATAACCAGTTGCAAAAACAACAAAAAACTGAGTTTTTAATTTAAGTAAATAATAATAATAATTCACTTTATAAGACCACAGATCAATGGTTTACAGAAGCAAAGTGCATTTGAAGGTGCAGATTGTTTGATTTGCTGTATGTTATACTCTTGTCAAACCTTGTCCAGAGGATTGAGGATTGGTTCAAACAGAGAGCGTCTGATGCAGGACAAAGAATCTAGAGAGCAAAGCTTCCATCAGCTGAACCCTATAATGTTTGTTTCAGGCCCTTCAAAGCAACCATTTAGAAGCACTTCAAGGGCCTTTATACTGTAAGGGCCACACACTGGCCCAGCGATGGCATCCAATGGAGTGGCTGAAGGTTTCCTGCACTTTCTATTGTGAACTATTGTGTAACTATGCAAATTAAGTGAATTCCAATTAAATTACTATCTGAATCCAATTTATAAAGACTTTGACTTTAGGTTAAAAATGACAATATATTATTTTCCATTTATATAGTAATTTATATCAATGTTGGATTTTCCTAGTTAATTCATTCGGATTCCAATATCGCTTAGAGAGTCATACATACAAACTGTGTGCGTGGATCACAAGTCACAAACTTACCAGTCTTTAACAGGAATAATATTATTTTACAGCTGGTTTAGGCCTTTAGGTCAAACGGTTGAGTTTAATAGACTTATATGTATAATTGAATCTGTATAATTAAAAAGTATTGAATGTGTTACTTCCCAATACAAGCTTTGTGCTATATGAAGAATAATATTCGGAGTGTAGCATGTAAAATATTTGGATAATATTGTACAAGGAGAATGTAATGGGAGGTTTTGCGAATGTCAAACGAGCATAAAATATAAAACTAAATGGTAACACTTTACAATACGGGTGCACTAATATTCATTAATTCATGCTTAACTAATGCACAGATAATCATGTGTTAATGTATGACTCATGAAGAACTAAACCATTAATTAATGATTACTGCATCAGTAACTAATAAAGATTCTAAATGATTAACAGATTAAGTAATATATGAATTGTTATTAATTAAATGTGTCATAATGTATTAATTCCTTAATAAAATAGAATAAAAAATATTAATAACTTATTTTATTAACTAAAAGTGTAAATGATTGTGTTAATTACCACAGTTGGTCAAAGCAATGAACTTCAACTTCCAGTTGTCTGCTTTAATTAATCATTAGATTTGCAAATGTATCATTATGTTAAGACTTTACTTGTTGAGGCTAGGGCTGTACCCGAATAATCGAATATTCGAATATTCGTTCTGTGGGTTGGTATTCGATTTGAAAATTTGACATTCGAATATTCTTTTTTTTTTTTTTTTTTTTTTTTGCACACCTGGGATCCCCCACGAAACAGTTCTCATTCGCGCTTGAATAAGGCCGGACACACTGGCTGCATGGCGTGAGCGTCTCAGCTGCGTGGCATGTCCGATTTTATTTCAGCTCCCATGTTAACAGGTTGGAGTTTGCACACTGCCTGCGTGAGACACGCGGCTCAGGCGCGGCTCGAGCCATGCGGAAAACGCGTGCATTCTAGAAATAGAACCGACGTCTATGTTCCAGCAACGGGAGTGTTCTCTGGCTAGAGCGCAGAACAGCGGCGTACGTTTGTATGGACCGAAGTTCATGCCTGAGCTTGTGTTTTGGGTTAAGCTGCGTTGCTTTGACATTGTGGAAAATAGAATAGGCTAATAGAAACAAAATGTATTAGCCTTTTTACCCGTTGGAAAATAGAATAGGCTAATAGAAACAAAATGTATTAGCCTTTTTACCCGTTATTATCAATCTAAATTAATCTCATTTTTAATTTAACTTAATTTCGTTTTTCTTTATTTAAATTTCGTTTTTTCTTTAAATTTCGTTTTTCTTTATTTAAATTACGTTTTACTTTATTTAAAATTCGTTTTTCTTTATTTAAATTTCGTTTTTTCTTTATTTAAATTTCGTTTTTCTTTATTTAAATTTCGTTTTTTCTTTATTTAAATTTCGTTTCTTTATTTAAATTTCGTTTCTTTATTTAAATTTCGTTTTTTCTTTATTTAAATTTTGTTTTTCTTTATTTAAATTTCGTTTTTCTTTATTTAAATCTACCCTTTACTGTGTCAGTAATTTCTTAGTCAGAAAAATATTAGATCACCTTAAAAGTATTGCTTAATTTAACAGACCTGTGTGTGCCTTTTATATCACTAGTATAGTGTCCGTTCTCGGAGCATATAAGCCCTGCCCGCGCCGCTTCCCGCTCGCTGTAGTTTACTAAAAGTTTCTTATTCTGTCACCTCTGGCATGTTCATCCGCGTGTTGCACCAAACGAAACACTGCACTCCCTTGTGAAGTCGATTGGATGAACGGTTCTCGAAGTAATCAAAATGCAAACGGACATACAGACACATCGAGATTCCTGCCTTTATTAGAGAGAAGAATATTTTCAGCACCCTCTCTCCGAAGCTTCGAATATTCGATGTTCATTACTACCGAAGCTTCGAAGCTCAAAAAATGGTATTCGGACCAGCCCTAGTTGAGGCACATGACTATTAACTAATTGTTAAGTAATATCTCTATCTGTCTCTAACTGTATCTGTCATCCCTCTATCTGTCTCTGACTGCATCATTATGTTTTTGTAATATATCTAATATTGTCCTCTTTGTTCTTTTCAATATTTCTAGCCACTCTTTGCATCCTGTGATGGAACAGCATTCTGGAACTGAATTGTTCTCCATTTTTGATCAGAAGTTTGTTGGACTCACTTGGGGCCTTGTTGTTTGGACATGTTTGTCTGGTAATGAATGATGTGGTGAAAATTCATCCGTGTCTTTGTGTTTTTCAGAACTGTTTTATTATGATCATGTTGGTCAACTTGTGATTTTAAATGTATTTCGTTTGCGTATTTCTTCTTTGTGTGAAGGGCCATGATGGCTAATTTGTTTCAAGTAATTTAAAAATATTTAATTTCATGTCCATTTAAAAAAAAATACAATTTTGTAAATAAAAATGAAATCAAAATAATACAACATACACTCTTTTATTATTATTTTTTCGTGCAGATTTTAAAGTTATAAATTAAATAAATTTTGACCTGTTTTTAGTGTGTTGAATTATATTTTTGTTTTGTGAAGTAATAAGGGAATTAAGTTATACAACACTTTATGTATTTAAAAACAATTGTTTAAAGCTTATGGGGCACAACCTAACACATTTTGGTTTTCTGTAAATTCCACATAATTTTCAATTTTGCTTAACTACATTTCTCAGTAGCGTGGTGGTAGCGTCGTTGTTTTCTGAATCAAATAGTTTTTCAGTGGAGAAGCTCTTTTTTTTTTTTTATCAAGTAGTGCGGTAGCGTCCACACAAGCTACAATTTCCCAAGCATTTCTAAAGCTCAAGCTCAAATTGTAAATACAACTGATAAGTAGGGGAGAGTGGGGCACAACCTAACATATTTTGGTTTTGGCTCAATTTAAAAAAGGCACACATGCGCGTATTCATTTACCATACACTCACTGACGCATCGCAGGCATGACTTTCGATGTTTCCAACCTATATGAGGACATTAATGGATGAACTTCCTCTACACAGCCGCTCTGAGAGTCACTTTAGCTGCATTTTAGCTTGATTTGAGAAATAATAATTTGTCATATCATAAAAACACTCAAAGGTCTACACGGCAACCCGTCAAAATAAAAGGTTGGTTTAACATTTGAAGAAAGTTTTGCTTAAATCATTAGGCCTAAATTTGAAATAATTGGTCATTACAATATAAACCACTAAAATGTAATTTAACCATTAAAATGACTAATGCAGTGCAGCTCTATAATTGGCCAAAATGCTCCGTTGCTCTTTTCTGAGATCCTCTACTCTTCCCTGTGGATGACCTGTGACCTGAAAACTGAATTTAAATTCTGAATTTCTTCTTCTTGAAAACGTCTCAGGTTACGACTGTAACCTATGTTCTCTGAGAACAGGGAACGAGACACTACGTCATAGACGCTTTGGGGAATGCCTCAGGCGTGACAGGTGTCTGAAATCAAATATTAACTCACGGCAATCATGTTGACCGGCGACAGCTCGTGAATCATCAGCTTGATTGATTAACGTGCGACCTGGATGTATAAAAGGGAGCCTTGCACACATGACAACATTCTATCGTCTGAAGGGACTGTTGGTAGGCAGGCCCCGAGGCATGGCAGGGAGACGTAGTGTCTCGTTCCCTGTTCTCAGGGAACATAGGTTACAGTCGTAACCTGAGACGTTCCCTTTCGAAGGGAACTCGACACTACGTCATAGACGCTTTGGGGAACGGAATACCCACTCCGCCATGCTGAGGGAAGTGCATGCCCAAAGGCAGTGGCAACTGTCAAAATCAGCAATTCAGAGAATGCTAGAACCCCCTCAGGTCACACTGGGCTGTCAGTGACAGCACTCCCTATGGTCATAGCCCAAGCTATATGATACCACAGAAAACCTCCAAAAACATAGTTTAGTGGAAGGTCTACCTGGGCCTGCTCAAGGGCCTAGGACCACAACTTCAATTTCTCAGAAGGGGTCCCTTTTAGGGAATGTGGCTAGGGAACCAGAGGGAACCCCAGCCAGTCACTATTCAGGGGAACGTGCCACCTGAAATGCCACCAGGCAGGCCTGACCTGGTGTCACTACATAAGACACTACAGTCTGGCCACTTCCTGTCTGTCCGAAGACAGAGCCTCTGGACACTTGCCTTTAGGAAAGGCATCCAACCCGAGGGACTGTGAAGCAGGCAGTGAACCACTCAGCCCGGATCTCAGAGACGGGATATCCTGGAGAGTATGACTCAGCATAGTGCTTTACAAACCTTGCCAGCGAGGGGAGTTTCTCTACTCGATCCACAGATCTACCCAGTGTTTGTGTCTCAAAACACTGAGGAGGCCTGCGAGGGCCTAGGACTGAAATGCCACCAGGCAGGCCTGACCTGGTGTCACTATAAGACACTACAGTCTGGCCACTTCCTGTCTGTCTGAAGACAGAGCCTCTGGACACTTGCCTTAACCCTTTGAGGTCGGCAAATGCGCCCCGCGTTTTGCTGGATTTTCTTCACATTGTAGTACAATCAACTTAAATTACTCTGTCATTTATGGTTATGCAGAAAAAAGAAATATAAAAAAAGAATCTGTGATATTTCTACTTTTGTATGTGTCCACTTACAATCATATCAAAACATTGTGCTTTTGTAAAATAAAGAAAATAAACAGGGTGTGCGTTCTGCCTCTCCGTCGCGGTGAACTTTTTTTTCTTGAGCAGGTCTATAAACTGAAACAAAACTCAGCGAATACGTCTCACACATTTATGAGCCATATACCTTTATACACATTTAAGTGTGTACTTTTAAATGATCGGATTCAAACTGAAAACAAATATTCTCTGTTTAAGTAATTTGTATAAAACCAACAGGATGTCCAGTATCTCAAACGCTTGCTAATTACTTTTAATTCGACACGCCCACTCGCGCAAAAGTGATTCACATGCAAATCGTCCACATGGGACGCGAACGCCCTCGTTACCTCAAACACAAAACACCAAAAAACTTCA
Source organism: Leuciscus idus (assembly GCA_021554675.1). Lineage (NCBI taxonomy): Eukaryota > Metazoa > Chordata > Actinopteri > Cypriniformes > Leuciscidae > Leuciscus > Leuciscus idus. The sequence continues at coordinate 21,005,956 of CM038625.1, read as the reverse complement.
CAAGTCTCTGCTTTTCGTCGAGTTTGGAAGACACGTCTGAGCTTACATTGGATTTAACTCAGAAGAAGAAGAACGCGTTTTGAAGAAAAGAAAAAAAGATGTAAGGTAAGAAATTCTTACTTATTAGTTTATGGTATTGTTGCATAAACTTCACATTGCAGTTGAACTGTTGCTAGATATATGGTGAATATTATACTATTTAGACCCGTGTTTACTGTTAAATACTGTTTGTGGATATCTGCTCAAACATAGATATGTATAACCATAATGTTTAATATTTTGGAGCGCGATCGCGTATATTTTTCTCTAGCATTGTTACTGAAATCTTTTGGAAGATTTATAGGCTGCTATAGGTTATTGTTATAATTATTTTATGCAGTACTGCACATAGCTTGTGCCTACAAGGCACAACAAACATGGTGTTCATTATATTATATATTGTTGGAAACATTTGTGTGTGTGTGTGTGTGTATTCTGTGAATTTTAAAAAGCAATTTTAACCAGAAAAATCTAAAATGTATTCCCAAAATCGTGAAGGCCTAGTTTCTCTTAATACCAGTATGTTCACTTTTTTTCTTTTCTTTCAGGGACCAGATGCAACTGAGTCCTGCTGACTTCAACATTCACATGAACATTCACATTTACATGAACATGGTAAAGTGAAAATCAAACACCTTGGAAATGAAAGGTATGTACAATGTTTTTAGGAATGGCACAAAGGTCTCTGTCTTTGGATCATTGTTTTCAATGTGCTCTTTTGTCATTTGTTGTGTATTTTTGGATTATGTTGTGTTGTAAATAAATCCAAACAATCTAAAAGCCATTCTTTTTTAAATCTCCTCATTCTTTGTGCAAGGTTTCTCTGAATGACAGGGCCTGATAGCTCCTAATAGGGCAGTTAGGGGAGTGTCTTTGTCTTTCTCAGGTGTTGAAGGCTTACATATTCATGAGATGATCACGCCTCTTCGCATATGGCTTTCTCACACAAAACACGTCTTAGAAATTTTAAATCAATATATTGTCTTATCTGAATGAGCAGTCAGGGTGATTTTCACATAGTTTTGGAGCAAATATTCTAGGCTACGTGATACAATTTTCAAAAGTCTTGTGAAGAAATAATCAATATGGGTTTCATGGCCTTATTTCAGTGACAATTTTTGGGGGTATTTTCACAAACCACGCATAAATGTCATTATCTCAAAACTACAAACTTTTACATACATGCTGCTGATTATTGTAGCAGAGTTTGTGCTAAATACAGTGTAATAAGACTTTAGCCATGACAATGTCACAAGTAACAGAAATAAGCACAAATGTCAGAGCACGTCAGAACACCTCCAGGGCCAGAAAACAGCTCAGACCTCAGAGGGTTAAAGTAAGGCATCCAACCCGAGGGACTGCGAAGCAGGCAGTAAACCACTCGGCCCGGATCTCAGAGACGGGATATCCTGGAGAGTATGACTCAGCATAGTGCTTTACAACCCTTGCCAGCGAGGGGAGTTTCTCTACTCGATCCACGGATCTACCCAGTGTTTGTGTTTCAAAACACTGAGGAGGCCTTAACGCTGAGGAGGCCTGTGAGGGCCTAAAGGGAGCTCACCTTCAGGAAGGCCTGGTAGGGCCTCTAACCTGATAACCACAACATGGGGGAGCTCGTATTCAACCACAACATGTGGGAGCTCATACTCAGGAAGGCCGGTGAGGCCTGTAACCTGGTGACCACAACCTGTGGGAGCTTACTTTCAGGAAGGCCTGATAAAGCCTGTAACCTGACAACCACACTATGTGGGGGCTACTTTCAGAAGGGCCATAAATATGGATTTTATAAAGTACATGAAACGAAAGTGCGTGTACTTAGCCATTCCGAATCCAGGAAGGCCTGGTGAGGCCTCTAACCTGGCGACCACAGCATGTGGGAGCTCATACTCGGGAAGGCCGGTGAGGCCTGTAACTGGGTGACCACAGTGTGTGGGAGCCCATCAGAATGTGGAAGTTAGCTAGAGAAAGGCGTCTGTCGTAGCATACTTCGACAACAGGACGCATCTAAAGTGGGACCCGAGGTGAAAGACCGGGGTCTGAGCCACATAGGAAGGGACCGAAGCGTACAGCGCATGACCCTTATCATAAAAAATGGATTTTAGAAAGTACACAAGACGTTCAGTCGTGTGACTTACCATAAGTATGGGTTTAAGAAGGTACGGAGAGTACGTACCAAAAAGAAAAATAGATGAAGTAAAGATGCATGTACTTCATCACTCTATATGCAGGAAGGCCTAGTGAGGCCTATAACCTGACGAACACAGTCAGTGGGAGCTCATCCTCAGGAAGGCCGCTGAGGCCTGTGACCTGACGACCACAGAATGTGGGAGCTCGTATCCAGGAAGGCCGGTGAGGCCTGTAACCTGTCGACCACAGCATGTAGGAACCCATGATCAGGAAGGCCAGACGAGGCCTGTAACCTGATAGTCAATGCTTGGGAGCTCACATTCAGGAAGGCCTGATTAGGCCTGCATCCTGAAATGCTGAAGCTCACAACCAGTGAGGCCTATACCCTAGCGACCACAGTGAGTGGGAGTTCACATTCAGGAAGGCCTGGTGAGGCCTGTAACCTGACATGTGAAAACTCATAACCAGGAAGGCCTAGGAGGCCTGAAGCCTGGTGACCACTGAATGTGGGAGCTTAACACTCAGGAAGGCGGAGACGCCTGAAACCTGGCGACCACAGCATGTGGGAGCTCATACTCAAGGAGGCCTATGAGGCCTGAAACCTGGTGACCACAGTATGTGGGAGCTCATACTCAGGAAGGCCTATGAGGCCTGTAACCTGACATGAGGAAGCTCATAACTAGGAAGACCTGCGACCACGGTGTGTGGGAGCTCATACTCAGGAAGGCCGGGTGAGGCCTGTAACCTGGCGGCCACAGTATGTGGGAGCTCACATTCAGGAAGACCGGGTAAGGCCTGTAACCTGACATGTAGAAGCCCATCACCAGGAAGGCCGGTGAGGCCTGTAACCTGGCGACCACAGTATGTGGGAGCTCATAACCAGGAAGGCCTGGCGAGGCCTGTAACCTGGCGACCACAGTATGTGGGAGCTCACATTCAGGAAGGCCGGTGAGGCCTGTAACCTGACATGTGGAGGCTCATAACCAGGAAGGCCTGGTGAGGCCTATAACCTGGCGACCACAGTATGTGGGAGCTCATATTCAACCACAGTATGTGGGAGCTCATACTCAACCACCGTATGTGGGAGCTCATATTCAGGAAGGCCTGGTAAGGCCTATCACCTGGTAATAAGCCACAATATGTGGGAGCTCATATTCAGGAAGGCCTGGTGAGGCCTATAACCTGATAACCACAGTAAGTGGGAGCTCATACTCAGGAAGGCCTAGTGAGGCCTCTGACCTGATAACCACAGAATGTGGGAGCTCATATTCAACCACAGCATGTGGGAGCTCATATTCAACCACAGTATGTGGGAGCTCATACTCAACCACTGTATGTGGGAGCTCATACTCAGGAAGGCCTAGTGAGGCCTATGACCTGATAACCACAGTATGTGGGAGCTCATATTCCACCACAGTATGTGGGAGCTCATATTCAGGAAGGCCTGGTGAAGCCTATACCTGAACACCACATATGTTTTTTTTTTTTTGTTGTTGTTGTTTTTTACATTTTAATTCCTCAGAATTAAATGCAGTCCTTTTTTTAATTTTTTTTTAAAAAAAAAACACTGGATAAGTGAAACACGGTCTGGATGGTAAAATATAATATTCCATCATTTTAATTCCATAGAATTAAATGCAGCCATAATCACCAGACAATACTGTTTTGATATTTATCTATACGTTCTCGTAATCAAACGCGAGATTCGAGCCGTTTAAAACATATTTGGCTTTCATCCCTCGAGAAGAAAGTCAACAGGTGCGAGGTTGAAACATCCGACAGTGCACGGATGCACGCGCGCCGAGATATTTCTCAATGAACACTGCCAGCACCCTCAGGAGCTGACTGTGAATGCCTCGCACCCAAACAGTATTATTTCACAGATCGCGTGCACCACTGGGCTCGGATGCTGAACCCTCCTCCCTCGAGAAAAGGGTCCGACGAGAGCGGAGCGTCTTCAAATGAAAATTCTCCTTCTCTGCGAGTTTCAGCGATATTCTCCAAACAGACAAACAGTCCCTGAAGACAAAAAGAATGTTGTCATGTGTGCAAGGCTCCATTTTATACATCCAGGTCGCATGTTAATCAATCAAGCTGATGATTCACGGGCTGTCGCCGGTCAACATGATTGCCATGAGTTGATATTTGATTTCAGACACCTGTCATGCCTGAGGCGTTCCCCAAAGCGTCTATGACGTAGTGTCGAGTTCCCTTCGAAAGGGAACTTGAAATCTGTATTTTCAGTATTCAGAAGAAGAAAAAAAACACCTGTTTGAAAATAAATGTCTATAAAATTCAGCCATAAAAACATTTCAATATGTTAAATTTCAAATGTTCAATTTACATATAAAGAAATGTAATTCAGAACTATTTTAAAGTCCACATAATTTTCAATTTTGTTAGATTACACTTTCCACAGTTCAAAGTCAAATAATTTTGTCATATTATACGCTCTATAAATTACAGGGAGGTAAACATGACTTCAGAAAGATGGCAGCATTATCTCTGTGTAAAAATAAAATAGGTCTGTTAGTAAAATCTGTTGACTTTCACAGTCTTCGCTGCATTATAGGCCAATGGTGACCGCTCAAAAATAGGACAAAGCACTTGTGTTTTTTACCTCAAGTTTGCGTGCCTGTAACTCAAGAAGTATTAAAGATATCTTAATATCCTTTTAGATTCTGGTTCTTAAACTTTTCTTTTAGTATCTTAATTTTTAAGGCCCAACATGGTTCATTTCCAGAGATATGGGGATCTCAATGTGGCTCCATGAGAAAATTCATAAATTGTACACGTTTTCAGTGGTCAAAAACAAAATTAGTTTTGGTTTTGGGCCTTTTTTTTTGTAATGCGATGAAAACGTTGTATGCTGGGGGAAATAGCTCAGTGAAATTAGGACACGGCACTACACAGAGATTTTTTTTAGAGAGAGGTGTTCGGCAAGGCTGTCCAGCATGTATACCTCTTTCTTATTGTAGCTCAAGTCTTCTGTCATTTTATTAAGGATAGTAAGCTTGAAGGAATTCATATAGCCGGTAGAAGTATTTTAATTAGTCAATTAGCAGACCTGTTTTTAAAAAATCCGACCCAGGTTCATCAGGCAATTAAAACTATTCAGTTGTTTTCTAATGCTTCAGGTTTGTACCTTAATATTAAAAAATGTGAAATTTTAGATTAAAAAAAATTCCTCCCTTTTATCTTTGGTATTCCTGTTAAAAAAGAGGTTAATTACTTAGGTGTTGTCATTTCGAAAAATGAACAAGATAGAGTTTCCCTGAATTTTAACCCTGCCTTTGAAAAGATTAAAAGAAAGTTTAATCTTTGGTTATTAAGGGACTTGTCCCTTAGAGGTAGAGTTCTTCTGTCAAAAGCAGAAGGAATTTCTAGACTGACCTATATTGCTTCAACTATAGCCTACATTTAGACAATAATTCTCTGAATACTATTGATCAGACTTTATTAAATTTTTTATGGAAGAATCGTGTGCACTATATCTGTAAATCTGTTGTCGTGAATTCTCTTAAAAACGGTGGACTTGACTTTTTGGATTTTTCTACTTTAAATAACACCCTCAAAATTAACTGGTTAAAATGTTGTCTGAAAAAACCTTCTTTGTGGAATTTTATTCCTAATTTTATTTTTGACCAACTCGGGGGTCTTTCTTTTTTATTAATGTGTGATTATAAGATTGAGAAATTGCCACTAAAACTATCTGCCTTTCATGCTCAAGCCTTGTTGGCTTGGAAATTGATCTACAAGCACAATTTCTCTCCGCAGCGTTATTTTATTTGGAACAATCGTTGTATTCTGTATAAGCATAAAAGTATTTTTTGGAAAAGCTGGTTTGATAAGGGTATTGTTTTAGTATCTCATTTGTTTAACACTCAAGGGTATCTTATGACTTACAATGAGTTTCTTGTACACTTTAATTTTCCTGTGACTCCCAAGGAATTCTCTCTTGTTTTCTCTGCGATTAATTCTGGTATTACTTCCTTATTTAGAGATGTGGTACTGGTTGACGTGCCCATAGTCAATCTAACTGATACAATATGTGGTAAAATTTGTTTTTCACAGACTAAAAATAACAAATCTATTCGCGATCTGTTTTTAAAGAAGGTTAGCCTTGCTCTGTTGCTTATTGGGCTAAATTTGTTAGAAACTCTAAGTGGGAAAGTGTTTGGTTATTGCCTCATAAGTTTTTTGTTACAAACAAGGTAAAAGAAATTTCTTTCAAAATTATTCATAAATTCTATCCTGTTAAACATTTTCTTAGTAAATTTAAGAAGGATATTGATGTTATCTGCTCTTTTTGCTCTATGCATTTGGAAACTGTATCCCACGTCTTTTGGCACTGTAGTTTTGTTAAAAAGTTGTGGTATGACGTCTCTGAGTTTATCACAGAAAAGGTGCTCTCTAATTTTATTTTACTTTTTGAAAATGTAGTTTTTGGATATTTTATTCAGGATAATGTGAATAACAAAGCTTTTGTTATTAATCTGTTTATTCTTTTAGTTAAGTTTCACATCCATAAGTGCAAATTTTCTAACAGAAAACCCTGTTTTACAGTGTTTTTTAAAGAATTGGAAAGTTACTTTTGTACTATTCAGAGTAGCACTAATAGAAAGGCTATTAAAACTGTCCGTTTATGTTCTGTCTTCAAAATATTTGAGTAATGTAAAGGTCTTGCATGTTTTTGAGTGTAATTATTATTATTTTTTTATTATTATTTTTTCCTGGCTTTATATTGTCTGTTGTATTGTTCTGTATATGTTGTTTAAAGCATAATAAAATAAAATAAAATAAAAAAATAAAATAAAAAGTTGCAAGTGCGTATTTTCCGCTCACGGGCACCAGGGGGGTGCGAAACGACCACCATTTACCCCCAAATAAGTAATATAACCATTCCAATGACTCCGAAGCTGTTCAGTTAAAGTAAAAAAGTTACTTAGATCACCTTTAAATTAAATACATACACATCGAAAAGAGGATAAGAAACTTTTCTGATGTATTAAAGAAAAAGGATCAAGACAGTCATTAGTGTGAATGTGTCTGATCTATAACACACACTATAAACATCAGCACTATATAACCTGAGTGTAGATCTGATACTGTAATGATAAAGACAGACATTAGTGTGAATGTGTCTGATCTATAACACACACTATAAACATCAGCACTATATAACCTGAGTGAAGATCAGATACTGTAATGATAAAGACAGATATTAGTGTGAATGTGTCTGATCTATAACATACACATGAACATCAGCACTATATAACCTGAGTGAAGATCTGATACTGTAATGATAAAGACAGACATTAGTGTGAATGTGTCTGATCTATAACACACACTATAAACATCAGCACTATATAACCTGAGTGAAGATCTGATACTGTAATGATAAAGACAGACATTAGTGTGAATGTGTCTGATCTATAACTGCAATTACTTCTGTCAATGACAAAAGTAAAGGGTGGTTATAGACAAAAAAGCATCAACAGCATGAACGACTTTAGCGAAACTACCCTATATTTATTGGTAATAGTAAGAGAGAATCATACATGCCAACACAAAAAAAACACAAAAAAAAAACACTGAAGCTCTTCTGTGACAGATTCTGTTCTCACTGAAATATTTAAACCCCGTTTCTCTAATGACAAATATTTGAAACACTCATCTAAGGTCCATGAGACAATATGAAATAATGTAAATTTCCTCTATAAATGTATAATCTCTTGCAAACAATTTCTTGTTTAACATGCTTTGTTTGTCAGATATCCTTCTTCAGTTAGATGTGTATATATATATATATATATATATATATATATATATATATATCGAAAAGATATATACTGTATATTGATTTCATGTCTAAATTGTTCACAGAGCACAGATGTAAATAAGATATTGATACTGAAAGATTTGATCTACTCACCACTGACAGTAACACTGATGGTCCTCTGAACGGTGTGTGAGCTGCTGATCATGTGTAGTTGATAATCTCCAGAGTCTGTCATTCTGGATTTAATGTTGATGAGAGATCCAGTTTGATGATCAATAAATAGTGTGCCGTTGGTCCCTTTATTGATTTCAGTAATGTTCTGTTCTTTAAACTTCCAGATTATCAGATCATATCCCTTTATTTCAATAAGACCAGTGCCTAAAATGAAAGGTTCTCCCTCCTTCACTGATACTGGCTTCATTTCACCTGTCACAGCAACAAACACATATGAAGAACATATGATTACACATATGAATAATACTTTTTTAATCACACAGTTAAGTGTTCTGTGGTTGATCTACTACTGAAAATGTGCAAATTAAAGAACACAGCTCATTTCCATAATGACAACACAATCTACCAAGAGCAGCACAAATTCACATAGAGTTGCAAACAAGAGATCTACTAAAAACACAGGAGCAGCAAATTAAAAATAACATGGATTGGCAAACAATATGTTAGGATAATGTCTTCATCATTATGTTAGTCATTTCATATAAACTAACACAAGTGGAGAAAATTCTCTCCTCCTCTCACAAGCTCTCTGTTCTCCACAGCATCTCTAGCCGCAAATATTACAGCATGTCAAGCGCAGAACTGGTTAAAGCAGGGATACCCAGTCCTGTTCCTGGAGATCTTCCTGCAATGTTCAGCTCTAACCCTGATCAAACACACCGGAAGCGGTTCATGAAGATCTTCAGGAGCACTTGATCATTACAGTGGGTACGTCTCCAGGAACAGGATTGGGCAGCCCTGAGTTAAGACATGCTTTTGGGGCACTAAATAATAATAGCCAGTAATTTGACTGCCTCAAAACTTTATAACATTGCACGATTTATTCAAATACTCTCCTGACATACATTTTACAACTTAAAGGAACTCCTACAACTGCATATGCAATACAGTCAGCTGAAAAACATAAATGACCAACTGACATTTTAAATGAACGAATTCTGAATTATGTGACTATTTGATATGGGTGCACTGCACCAGCAAAATCTGGCTGAAAGTGTTTAGTGAGAGCTTGCCTTAAGATGTTGCCATAAGTGAAAACATGTAAGGTGATTATGATTTAGAACATAAAAGAGCTGTTTTTAAATGTTTATCAGACGTCTGTAACAACAGATTTGTTTCCAGACGAAGCGCTCTTTAACAGACATCTTGGAGACACGTGTGCTCTGCTTCTGCAAGTGTAAAGATGAGTGTGATGAATTCTGGTTAAACACTGCATATCCTATTGTTTGTTCTAACCTCTTGCAAAAAAAAAAAAAAAAAAAAAAAAAAAATTTTTGAGTTTAATTTTCTTAAATCAATTTCGACATTTTGTACATTTTAATTAAAACAAACCCATGAATGTACCCAGTTCTGACATGATATTTTACATAGCGTTATAATAGGTCAATACTGTTGCTTATAAAGGTCTTTAATAGCATCAAATGTTAAAAACTGTGCAGAAACCTTAAAAAGACTAATTATACAGGCCATTAAAGTAGATGTGACAGTACATCACTGCAGTTGCGCATGTATGGTGGCAGAAAAACTGTGGTAACAAGTGTAGGAAAATGGGTACAAAATCATATGTGTCAATATTGTATGTCTTGAGCTTTTCTTGCGTATAGATGCAAAGTTTTTCCACAAGGAATATGAAGATGTCCGGCCACTATAATTTTGGCTATTTACAGTAGTTCAAACCTTGACCAATAGACCTGACAGTGAGTACGGGTCAGAAAACCTCACCACATTGCTAACGGGTGATTATTGCTATAATTAGTGTAAGTGAACCTGTCTTCTGCTGGCAAAACATTAAAATAATTGCAGAAGGCAACCGGATGATCCATGTTGTAAATATTGAGGCTCACATCTGACTGCTTTGGAAGCTTGTTCCTGCCACGGAATAAAAATATAAAGAAAGAAAGTAAAATATAATTTTGATTTTTTTGACAGACAATAACTTTATTCTAGAGCTGCTATAAAGCCAAAACTATCTCTGTTACTTTAAATTCCTATTATCACTGTAAAGCTGCTTTGGAACAATCTACATTGTTAAAAGCACTATATAAATGAAGATGATTTGACTTGACTTGACTGACAATTGTGAGTTTCTTTTTTCTTTTCTTTTTTTCTTTTTTCGTGACAGAAATAAGCCATAGATTGTAACCGTCACTTTTTGCCACCAGATAGGCTCCGCCCACAAAACACACCTCTGTTTACAAACACCAAAATGCTCTATTGAGCCACATTATTACAATATAAGAACAGTATTAGAATAATCAGATACATTTTTACATTAAAAGAATAATCATTTTAATGTGTTCATTCCAAGGATTGGCACCTAATAAACAACTGGAACTCCGTGACAGTAAATTTGTAAAGGTACACTACGTAACTTTTAGCGCTCTAGCGGTTAAGGAAAACATAAAAAATGGTCCTATGTCACCCAGATCAATAGTCTGTTAACACACATTAACACACTTTTTAAATTTTCTTAAGATCAAGCATTGGAACAATGTTTACGGAGCAGAACAGGCACCAACAGAGAAACAAGTCCATCACTAGTAAGTATCCACTGCATTTTATAAAACCGTAGTCAATTTTAAAGGCACAATGCACTCCAAAATAAAAATGATCTCTTTTTTTCTCCCTCGTGCCAGATTTATATCTGACTTTCTTTCCACAGAGATTTTTAGAAAAAATTATCATTAAAGAGAATCATATAAAGAGAAATGTGGGAGGAGCTTGAATTTATTGCCTAGCCCTGTTTGTTTGAACCGCGAGAGCCATCAAAGCTTATGCTACTCCTACGTCATACATCGACAAGAGCCTTTTATAGTCTACACGTCGGACGCAAGCAACTTGCAGTTTTGCCCCCACCAACAACGCATAGTATTGCATACAATGGTGTGTCGCGTATCAAAAGCTGGGACGACACATTTTGCTACGCATAGATGGATAATGGCGGCCGAAGTGTAGCGATGCGTAGCCTTGCAGGCGCGTATGCGTATCGATGCGTTGACTATGTAACTCTTTTGGCGTAATTTGACTTGCATATGGATGTCTGCTGGAAGCTAGTTATTTAAGTCGATAAAGTTATAAATATGGTAGGGCTGGGGGAATTAACACATTAATCTTTGCGATTAATTTGAGATGCATAACGAGTTAAAAAAAAATAACGCAATTAACGCAGCACTTTTTTTGCCTCGTTTTAATGACTTCCTGTTGCGGAAAAGGCTGCAAAATATGCCGTCCCGCCCCGCCGTGTTCGGCGATCAGGTTTTATTCTCACGCAGCTTTCATGAGCGGGTCTTTTTCGCGCCGCGCTCTCCATTCCGTGTGTGTGTGTCGGCGCATTGACACACACACACAACACTGAGCAAACATTGAGCTCTTTGCTCAATGTTCTGCTCCGTGTTTGCGCTGCGTGTTCTGCTCTGTCGTTAACGGCCCAAACGCTCCAATCATGTACCGATTATGCACTGGAAAAGCAAAGTCAAATAACGTGAATTTTCTCAATAGTAGACTTCTGTGAAATAGCCCTACTGAGCTGGTATAGTCATGCTGGCAACAATGGTAGAATTACCTGCTCTGCATGCTCTTGTAATAATAGCTTTGTAGGACTATGTTTTATTTTGATAATTAGTAAAAAAAAAAAATTTTAATAAATTGTTAAATTGATTATGTTGATTGATTATTGAAAAATAATAATATATTGATGTTTAATATTATTTTAATACAGGGCTATTTTCTGTTCCTTTTTTCCTGTGTTGTTTAATTAGGTTATTCTAAGTTTAAATATTGATGATTACAAGCTTGGGGGAAATGCAATTAATTGCATTTAATTACAGCAAATTGTGTAAATAATCAGTTACTTTTTTTTAATCGATTCCCAGCCCTAAAATATGGATATGTTTCTTACATGAATGCATCACTTCGCTTCACCTTTCGCCTTTATTAACCTGCCAGAGCCGTGTGGAGTACTTTTATCATGGATGGATGCATTTTTATGGACTTGTCAAAAAAAATCCCACAGGGAGCTACAGAATAAGACATCTTTGAAGTCCACTTTTTTACTGTCTGTTTCCATCAGTAAAATTACAGTTTTTTTTGTTTTTTTTCTCAGAATTGTGAGGCAGGAACACACAATTGCAAGAAAATATCAGAATTGTGAGCTGTCTTTTTTTACTCCCCTCAGAATTCACCCTTCGAGGGAGTTTGATTGACAGGTATTTATTTTTTACATTTCTATTTTACAAAAATTATTTTTTTTTCTACAAAAATTACACAAATTAAACGTTGAGACTTTGTTTCATATCAAAAGTAACCTGCTCTGTCTTGTCTCGGCGTTTAGACGTTTCAGCGTTTTTCTTTGATCCGCAATGTATTTTTCATTGCGTGACAACATGATGTGTGGCGTGAGAGCGCCATGGCTTGTTGGACATAGCAACAGTAACTAAAGGGGGCGGGTCTTTGCAAATTGCATTAACCATGGCTGCCTGTTAATTATCACTGGACTACTTCACTCTCGCATCTCCCAAAAGTTTTTTTTTTGTTTTTTTTCTTGATTCCATTTTAATGGTTTAATTAAATTGCTATAACCAATTATTTAAAATGTAATGATTTAAGCAAATTTCTTCAAAGGTTAAACCAAACTTTTATTTGACGGATTGCCGTGTAGACCTTTGAGTCTCTCTGTGTTTTATGATATGATGATAGTTTTTCTCAAATGAAGCTAAAATGCTGCTGAAGTGACTCTCAGAGCGGCTGTATGAAGTGCATTAATGTGCTCATATAGAAAAGACAGCAAAAACAAAATAAGCCAGAATTGCTTTTTTTTCTCAGGTTTTACTAATTTATCCTGTGATTCTGACTTTCAAACAGCCAATTGCGAGTTTATATCTCGCACTTCTGAGAAAAAAAAGTTTGAATTGTGAGTCGCAATTACCTTTTTTAAAAATTGTATTCCATGGCGGAAACAAGCTTTCATATGCACAGACAGTAGCTCACATTTAACATGCAGATTGTGCGCACACAGAAACCTACTGGAGCACAGAAGGTTAGTGTCAACACTGTGCTTTGATTTCTCAATAAGAAACTGCGTAGAAACAGAAGTTATAGCACATATTTTTTTCTGCTTTTGAAGTAACTAAAACTTACAGCTTAGCTAATAGCAAAGAGACGATACACAGGTATGATTAAATCACACTAGAAATTGTTCCATCGCCAATGCATTCAAATGCAGTGCTACTTTATCTGTATCTGATTTAAAACAAGCAGAAATCTGTAAGAAATGTAACAATCCATAGACAATATAACTGATGAAAATGAGCTGTTCGTGAGCAGAGCAGTGCAAAAGCATCGTGGGCAGTGCTGTGACATGCTGCAGCTGTGCTCAAGGCGACCTGAGTTCAAGGTTCACACTTCTCAAGCCAAGTTTGTAGTTTGTAAAAATAATTTAGCCTCTAGTTGTGTTATTAACATGTATATAATGGATTAAGTATAGGTTTTAAATTACAAAAACAAAATAGATACTCATAAGGTATCATATTTATACTTTTAAATAAACTAATCTAATTAATTTCTGATTAATAATTAGGCTGGCTAATTTTGAAAGTTTTCAAAGTCAATATTGCTTGTGATCTTAATATGTAATATGTATTTGTATTATTTTTGTTTACACTGTTGCATGATCTTCTTTTATAGGCTATGAGGAAAAACTCTACCATGCACACAGAGAATGGAGCTTAATTCTGCTAACTGGGAGAGCAGCTGAAAAACAAGAAGAGAAGAACAGTAGAACACCTATTAATGCAGATGACTTTATTCTTTTTCTGCAAGAACAAAGACAACCAAATACTGATGATGAGCGTTCTGAGCAAACAGCAGTCAAGACGTGTGATTGCACATTGGACTTTACTGAGTTCTTCATGTAATGTTGGGCATCTACTGTACACAGAACTTCTACTAATTTATGTGGATGCCATTCATAATCCTGTTAGATTTTTGTTTTATTTTAGAGATTAATAAAATTGTATGTTTTAACAATGTTATAGCTAAGCATTTTTATGTTTAAGAGAACATTTTGGGAACAAAAATAAAAACACCCCCTGAAAACTTTCTAAGAACGTTAGAGAATAATGTTGTAAGAATGTTACACCTAAACATTTTAATAATGTTTTTAAATAATGTTATCCAAACATTTAAAAGAACATTCTGGGAACAAAAATAAAACTATCCGCTTACAACATTATAAGAATGTTAGAGAATAATGTTATAAGAATGTTATTACTAAACATTTTAAAAATGTTTTAAAAAAAATGTTCTCTATACATTTAAAAAAACATTCTGGGAACAAAAATAAAACTACCCGCTGAAAACGTTCTATGAACGTTAGAGAATAATGTTATAAGAACGTTATTACTAAACATTTTTATAATGTTTTTAAAAAATTGTTATCCGAACATTTATAAGAACATTCTGGGAACAAAAATAAAACTACACGTTAAAAACATTATAAGAACGTTAGAGCATAATGTTATAAAAATGTTACTACTAAACATTTTAATAATGTTTTTAGAAAATGTTCTCTAAACATTTAAAGAAAAAATTCTGGGAACAAAAATAAAACTACCCGCTGAAAACGTTTTAAGAACGTTAGAGAATAATGTTAAAAGAATGTTACTACTAAACATTTTAATGATGTTTTTAAAGAATGTTCTCCAAACTTTTAAAAGAACATTCTGGGAACAAAAATAAAACTACCCGCTGAAAACTTTCTAAGAACGTTAGAGAATAATGTTATAAGAATGTTATCGCTAAACATTTTAAAGATGTTTTTAAAGAATGTTCTCCAAACTTTTAAAAGAACATTCTAAGAACAAAACTAAAACTAGCCGCTGAAAACATTTATAGAACAATGCATGCTAATGTTCTTAGAACATTTTTAGAACAAAAAAATTCTAGCTGGGACTCTGCTATGGTGCAGGGCATCAGCATGGAAGGATCTAGGAACACAACAAACCATTTGCCACAGAGACAACAATATTATTATACAATGACAGGTTTATTAAAAGGACAGAAGCTACAACAGAAGTGAAATGCAGAAAAGAGAAAGAACAGACAATGATTTCTTAATTAGGATAACAAAATGTATGTTTTTAGGTTTACTTTTTCATTGTGTTGTGTTCAAAACCCTATAACACTTGTGGTGTTCCCGGTCAAAAATAACTGGTCTATAAAAAATAGCTTATAAATCACTTGTTATGCTATATTATCACCCAATTCTGGATTCAATATTTTTGTCAACTTGTTTTCTTTCAGTTACGACTGTTTTTATATTTCTATTTGCATCTGATTAATCGTGGGCCTCATTTTTCTGAGAGTAGGCATTTATGAATAATTTTGAAAATATTAAGTAAAATATGAACATGTTCATTATGTTCATATACACATATGTGCATGTGTGCTTGCAAACATCGAGCCCTTGGACCTGAGCATGTGTGGATACATGCATACACACGCTACCCAAACACACACACACACACACACACACACACACACACACACACACACACGCACATTAAAACACAGAAACTATTTTGAATATTACACACATTCTTTTTCACAGAGAGAAACTTGATCCTACCCTGAACTGCATCTAATATTCATTTATCCATCTGACATTGATAAACACAAAACAAATCAAACTTCCTTTTGAATTCTTTGCAGCTCAAGTCGGCGGCGGTGTGAACGTACAGTAAACATAACGATGGATTTTGTCTATCTGAAAATTGGTTTCAGTATATTTTTAGCAAGATATTTTTTATAACCATTTCATTTCCTTTCCTTTTAAAAGAACAGAATGTTTTTTTCAACTTTAGTTAGTGTGATTGATATTTAGCCCTTTCTCACTTTCACTGGTCTGGAATGCGAGGGGGGTCAGAACTCAGACAGAGAGAACGCGCGCATAGCCAGGCACGCGCGACCCTGATGACACACACACACACAGACACGTGCGCCACTCTGAGTGCTCTGGTGAGCTCATTCAGGAAAGAAGTATTTTTGTTTTACCACGTTTAATAATTCATTGCTTTTAAAAACATTATTACAACTTTTAATAATATATTACATTATTAAAACATTTTTAAACTTTGAAAATCATTTTAGCCCTAACAAAACATTGACCATGTCTCATTCTGATCGCCGATTCAGAGAGAGACCAACAGATGTACTGTGACCCCGTTTCATACATTGCATTTTTTGTGGACATCCATGGACATTGATGTGTTAAAGGACAAGTTCGGTATTTTACACTTAAAGCCCTGTTTACAGATCGTATCTGATGAAATAGAACGGTTAAGATTAAAATTTGGACACATGCTGCTGTCCCGAGAATTTTAGGTTTATTTAGCCCTTTAAGAGCTTATTCAACTCTCTAAATAATGTAAGATGATTTTTTATTCTTTTGTTTATCTAAAACTGAAACATTTGGTTCGGTAGATTTTAAGTATTACATTATATACTTTTAAAAAGAACTGAATGTTTTATGTAAGATGATTTTATTTATTCAGCTAAAACAATTGGATCAATAAGATATTTATATTATATATTTTATACACTTTTAAAGAACAGTATGTTTTATGTAAGATGATTTTATTTTTGTTTATCTAAAACTAAAATAATTGGTTTCAGTAGATATTATTTTGAAAGGAATGTGTTTGTGTGACGTTGTTTCATCACAGTGACTGAACAGCACATTTCAGATGTCAGAGCTTGCATGCGAGGGGGCGCAATGCCGGGGACGCCTGACACACACACCATATAACCAGACAGAAACCCATATAACTAGAACCTGACACCGACTTCAAAACATCTGTTCTATTAAAATAGGTCAAAACTAACCGTCAAAACTATGATTTAGGGCTAGCTAGGTCATAGGGCAAAAGCTTCTGTCAAAACCACATGATCGATGGGTAGCCGGGTCAATATAGGTTAATCCCATGACCCCAGAACGGAAGTTCAACCTATCAATCAAAAGGGCAACCGGAAGTTCAACCTGTCAAAAGGTCAAAGGTCAAAGTCATAAATCATTTTGACACAATGACCCTGGTACTTACTACTAGCGGAGCAGCATTCATGTCTCACTGATCTGCATTCACTGGTCGGGTAATGATCGTTTTTACCCTAAGCTTCGGTGTTTGTCACTGTTGTCAAATTAAACCATGACTAAAATATCTACAGTATCAATACAAATATCTCTGGTGTTAGCATAAAATAGTCAAGTCACCTTCATTTATATAGCGCTTTTAACAATATGGATTGTTTCAAAGCAGCTTTACAGAGATAATAGGAAATTAGCGTAACAGATTGTTTAGGCTTTACAACAGCATTAGGATAAAGTTATTGTCCAGCTAAAGTAATTCACTTCCGTTGCAAAGATCATTAATTATAAACTTAGGGGCCGCTAACACAACACCGTTCTAACAGGAAAATTCTTAACACACAGAATTTAACGCGCTTAACGCAATTCTTAACGCGCAGACCATTTAAGGTCTGGCCTTAAATTTATAATACAGAAATTGTGTCGCGTCTGCGTAGCCACGTGAACCGGAATTCTCTCGACAACATTTTATCTGTACTGAGGTAAAGGGAAGGCCTTCACAGGGGAGGGACTGACACTTCAGGACTGCGTTGTCGTCATGTCCAGGCGCAGGTCCTTCATCAGATCTGGATACGGCCTGGATCCGGCAGACTGCAGTAAACCTCAGATAAACAGAGAGACTAATATTAGAGTAGACGCCATCCTTCTTATGATGTAACAAGTACAAATAGCATTGCACAGGGTCGGAAATGCCACCGAAATTTATATAAATGCCCACAAAATTCAAGATATGCATTGTCACTACACGAGATTGTCTTTTATATTATATAATTAAGCAATATCACATGAAGAAAATATTAATATATTTATATAGGCCTATGTAATATTTGTCAGGTTTTATCACAGCTGTCTTATGGAGAAAGACAACCCAGATGCAGAATGACCAAGGGAGGGATTGAAGTTATTGACAAGACAAGGCACAATGGGGATGGTTAAGTGTGAGGATGATCCAAACAGTAGGACAGGACAGTCAACAGGAGAAAGGGAAGACAGATGAGATCCGACCCGGGCAAGGCTTTACTGAATCATAGAGATGGAGAAGCACCAGATAATGACTGGAGATCAGGCAGTAGCTTGAGGAACCATATGCTGGAAACTTTGAACTGCAACCGAAGCTGTATCAGTCTCTCTGCATGGTCTTGAAAGCAGCAGCCAGGATGGAGGACGGGAACATACACAACAAGAGAAAGCAAAACAAATAAAAACTGACTCAGCACAGCGATTACTGAAAATAAATAAACTAATTTAACTGAAAAATAGAAGATAATTACAAACAAAGAGAAATACTAGGAATAAATAATTGAAGCTACAAACAGAGAAAGGCCAAATCAAAATAGAAACCAAAAAATAAAGCTTGAGAAACCTAGAGCAAAATAGGGATGGCTGACGCGAAACAGTCGTTCCGAAGCTTTGCGAGATCCCGAATAGTGATGGGAAGTCCGGTTCTTTTCCGCGAACCGGTTCTTTCGGACAGTTCGTTTCAATGAACCGGTTCAAAAAACCGGTTCACCAGTTCTTTTACGTCATCACGTAATGACGTCAATTCTATCATCCCGGCGGATAAATATACATTCAAATAAAGGCATTTGTAATCATAACTTCAATTAAATAATAGTGCTCATCGTCATAATCATCTTGGATAGGTTTCTTAAATTTACGTTTTGAAAATTAACCCTGTAGTAAGGCCTAAGGCGATGCGCAAACGCGGATGTTTTACATGTCTTAAAGTGAATAAACTTCATCATTTTTATTTTATTTGTAATTAAATAAACTTACATTTCGCCGAATTCGGCCCCTCATTCAAGTCCTTGGTTTACCTGTGCTCATGTATCAGCACAGCGCGAAGCGCAGATGTTTCGAAACACTGATCCGAAGCGTGATTCAAAACACCCATGTCACGTGACTATGGCCAAACGAAGCCTCGAAGTGTTTCACTAAGTGTTTCATCAGGTGTGGTCCGCCGAATCAGCGTTTGATTGACACGGTCGGGAACAGACCACAAAATCGCACATCTGTATAAAAGTGAAATCAACACATATTGACCTCGTGGGTTTTTGTGAGAGGAGTTTGATTTTGAGATAGCGGATTTTTGGTGATATAGTGACATAGTGTGATTTGATTAGTTATAGGCTATTTGGGCTTACATTTAAATTTACACAACACATTGACTGATAGGCTAGAGACAGACAGAGTATACATATAGTGACACATTAATAGATACATAGATATAAATATATAGACAGCTAGATTAATAGACAGATACATATATAGATTATAGATCATACAAATACATAGATAGATTATAGATAGATACATATAGATTATATCTAGATACATATCTAGGTACATATCTAGATACATAGATAGATTATAGATACATATCTAGATACATATATAGATTCATATAGATATACATAGATAGATTTGGATAGGCTAGATAGATAAAATAGAGGCTCCCCAGAAGAGATGCCGTACATCTGTGGTGTGGGAGCATTTCCGTTTAGAAACCCCAAATAAAGTGAGATGTGTGTATTGTGATATTGTGTCAACATCAGACCCATCATCATCATCACCATCAACATCAACATCAACACCAGTAGAAACACAGGACGTATTTGCGTATTTGCAAATGCGTATTTGCCTAGAACTCATGATCCACTAACTTACTGGAAAGAGAGAGCAGTAATCTTTCCTCATTTGTATGTCCTAGCTAAAAAAATATCTTTGCATGCCAGCAACAAGTGTCCCTTGTGAGAGGATTTTTTCAAAGGCTAGAGAAATTATCTGTAAAAAAAAAGAAGTAGGCTAAGTCCTTCCACAGCAGAGAAATTAATATTTTTGAATAAAAATCTCTAAAAAAGTGAGACATTGTGGCTTGATTTCTTTTATTAATATTCATTTTGCAGGACCAAAATAACATTATGCACAGTGAGGAGCCTATAGGTTACAAGCTTCACATATTAGAAAAATACAATAATAAAAAAACAACACATTTTTTTAATGGCTCGTCAAGGTTATTTCAGATCAACACCTGCAAGTGACCACTAGGTGTCACCGTTGAGACGGGTGTCGGATTGATTCGAAGCCTCGAAACAATATGGCCCATTTGGTTCAACTGTTTCATTGCTTCACGAAGCCTCGATCTGCCCACCACTAGAGCAAAAGACTGGAACAAGACTAAAGCAAATTCAAAAGAATAAAATGCAAAAACTAGAACTGGCAATAAACACTGTCTTAAAGATCGGTAGACAAACAAGAATCTGCATATACATGCAACAAACCAGCAGAGACATGAGGGAAAGGAGCACAATATAAAGGGACCAGAGCACATGAGGATCAGGTGAGCACAATTAGTGAAACAAGGACCAGACAAGGACTAAACAAGAGGGTGTGGTAAAGGGAAACAAGGAGGCGGTACAGAGGAGCACATGGCCAACACAAACAGAGACAAAGCCATGTGCTCAAGCACAAGACAAACATACAAACATTGAACATGGACAAAACTGACAAGACTGTCAGGCCACGATCCTGACAATATTTCTTTCAATACAACAATTAATAAACAATAAGTTGATATTCACAAAATATTCATAAAAAACACATTCATTTCAATTTCAAAACATTAATACATGACGACAGCTTTGTTTCCAGGTGGATCATTAAAGAACGAGACATTCCCTTCTCCCAAATGTTCAAGCGTTCAGATGACCACTTTAAACCTTTTGAAGTGTTTCCAACTTAATGTGCGGTATCTGAACGGTCCATGGGCGTGACGGCTAGGGCTGAGAGAGTAGCAACGGGAGATATAGGCCTACTATTATTATTATAATTTATTTATTTATTTATTTATTTATTTAACCTTTATTTAAGCAGGATATTCTCTCTGAGATTAAAAATCTCTTTTACGGGAGCGTCCTGGCCATGACAGCAGTACAGTCAGATTCAATCGGGTTAACAAAACAGAATTTCAATTTGAAATGAAATAAGCAAAAACGAGAAAACGCGCCTTTATTCGTTTTTTTCAAAAAAACAAAAACTGAAAAAAACAAGATTTCGGCTTGATTTTTCAAAAATGGATAAATGACTTCAAAATCCGTTTTGCACATGTGGGCGGTCATGAGACGCCCCTTTCAGCCGACTTGTCAATCAAATCTGAGCCTGTGACGTCATCAGTAGTTCCCCAGGTCTGTTCAACAAAATAATAGTCCTATGGCTCTGCGTACCGCTTCTTAAACTGTACAGAGCAGGTCCTAGATTGGGCTTTCTTCTGTGCAACTTCACAAGTTTCACAGAAATATTTATAGCAGAAATATGAAATATTAATCTGCACCCAGACGGTTTTATTTAGCTAAATCTGTGAGAGTTAAATCTGTGTGGTGCAGAGCGGGTGAATGACCAATGTTTAGTCAAGTGTAAATGCGCAAAAAGTTTATGAATTTGGGTTTATGAAGGGCCTCTGTAAATTTACACCTACACATTACATTCTTTAAAATGGGTAGGCCTATAGAGTTCATGGTACTGCACTTAATTGCATAAATTCCTGTGCTTTTGATGCAATACATTTTCTTGACGCCTGCATTGTTTCTCATTTTTATTGTTTGATTATACAGCCAGGACTGGAGTTGTCTGGACCATTAGGCTAGACTGGGCTCCCATTTGGATCCTACCCAGTTGGTGATCCTGAATTAACAGATTGATTGAACGCATGTTCGCTTGATTTGTTCAGTTTATCTCAGTCAGAAATTATGATGGGCTGACAGTAATGCCACCAAATTTAAAGAAACTGAGACCAATGCAACTGAGTTAATGTATATGATATAATTATGAAAATCGGCTTATGGCTGACTTGCCGCAACTTACTGGCGGTCTTTCATATTGAAAGTATTGTTACATGTAACTTCATATTTTTCACTGTTGCATTTAATAATCTTTTAGTATGCAATTGAAATTGCTATGTAAATGCACTTACTGTGCCACCTTTGAGCTGCATAAAACTGTATAAATACATCTAAATTCCATGTCAGATACAGATTTCATCAGACAGCCTATATTATCTTGCTGCAATTTGTGTTGATTGAATATTAAGAAAGTGATGACTTATATTTACAGGTTTTCAAAAAACATTTCTACATTTGCTCACAACATTTTTCTATTGTCAATGTCTATTACAGTATACAACATAGATATAAGGGTGCTAACAGAGTGATATACAACACTCTTTAAGAAAAGTTTATTTCCATCACACTGTAAAGTGATCTAGAGGAAAATAAATTAAAAAGTTAAAATTCCAAAGATTTAAATATAAAATCTGTATGCAGCATACTGTCCATGAGTTAGTACCGCGGGAAGTAGGGGTGCTCAGAATCACGATATTAGGTCATCCGGGGACTTTTTGCCTATACTCTTTAATGAGAACTGTGCATTCAGACATACTTCTTTTGTCACATACGTTTTTTCACCTACTGTATAGTAGGGAAGTATGCAATTTTGGGCGCAGCCTTCTTTCGCATCCTTCATTCGGCTTATTTTGAAGGATGCATCAAGTATATCCTTCGCATCCTCCAATCACCCATAATCCTTTGCATACAGTACATTCCAATTCATGAACAAGAATTAGCAGAAAATGAATCGGCACTGATCTTATCTTATCTTATTTCACTATACAGTGCAAGACAAAAAAAATATTTTGAAGATGAAGGCATTATGTTAGGTTTTGTTGTACATAAACAATGAGGCCGCGGGAGAGGATATCTGTGCATAATGTGATCCACTGTGAGATCACAGATGGTTGTCGTTACCTGCACTACGTTGGTAGAAAGCCAGTTAATACAAAGGTTTTTAATATAAAGTATTACATAAAGTATACAAATGCACTTACTAGACTGTCTCATTCTAGCGTTTAGTGCTGAGGAAGACTTTAGTCAGCCTTCAGTTTGAGAAGTCCCCTCTCTCTTCTGAATGAGCAGGAAATCACAGGGAAAGAGGTGCAAGCCTTGTTTAAATCGTGTCGCCAGATATTGATATAAAACAAGACAAACAAGACAAACAAGACACAAGCCCAAAATAATCTGTTTAAAAAAGATAATTTGTGTTCTTTCATTTTAAAGTTTGATTTATTTGGACTAAAGGTAAAAAGGCAAACCATCATAAGCAGCCTAAAATCGTTCCTGTTGTAAAAAAGGCTTTTTTTTTTTTTTTTTGCAGATGACACAACTGGAGCTCAAGTGATATATGTCATTAATGTGTAATAATATAAATGATATAATATGCTATATAAAGGCTTTAAAAAATTTTCAAATATGTGTGGCCCTTTTCTTGAACATTTCCACGTGTCCATATTGTGTATATACTGTAGCCTACTGCCAACTTTTTATTGGATTTTTAATCCCATTATATTCATTTTATTCTCATCTCTTATCATTTAATCAGTTATGTTTAATGTATTTCCTTTTAACTAATTGCCTTTTTCTTTTCCTTATGAACAACTAGCCTGCAACTTTTCCAGCCTAATTTAAGTCCCACAGTGAGCAGTGTGTAATTCACTAGAAAGAACCGACTCATGAAGTCATTCGTTCGGGAATCAGACTACACTGGTTGACCTGTATGTTTTTGATTCATTAAGACGAACTGACTCGTTAGAATCATTCGTTCGTGAATCGGACTGATCGGACTACACTGGTGATGCCCAGTCCAGAAAATTCAGAAATTCGACCCGCTCAAAAGTCACTCGGATCCAGTCATGGCCGTACACACGGACGTCAGTATTTTTTCCGAGGTGCAGCATAATCGAAGTTGTGAAATAATTGCCTGATAATAACCATACTTGTGCAAAGTTGGAATGTAACAGTGCTCGTCAACGTCAGAGCTTAAAGGGCCCCTATTATGGATTTTTGAAAATGACCTTTCATGTAGTGTGTAACATAGCTCTAAGTGAATGAAAACATCCTGCAAAGTTTTAAATATGAAAGTGAAGTAGTGAACCGTATATAAAGTTATTGTCTTTCAAAAGTAAGAGTCGACTCTGAGTCAATTAAATGAATTGTTTTTCAAACGAGTCATAAGCCGTTTCGTTGTGACATTAGCATATTGCCCGCCCACTTATTGCGCACGCAGACACCAGGGAAAACTTTAACCCCAAACCAGCAGCTGATTCCTGTGGATACTGGATAGCATCATGTCGAGACGCTGCTCTATAATGTGAAGGTAAAGCCAGTTTCTTTTCACTGCCCAAGGACGAGCATGTGAAGAATCAGTGGTTAAAATTCATCTTTACCATAATACCACAGCAGTATAATACTAAACTTTTGCTTTATTTTACTGACGACTGCTTCTCAAGTTTCTTGCTTCTTCACTTGCGGTCTTTGCACTTGCCCACTTGACTTGCATGACGTAGGCTATTTTCTCTATTTGGTAGGCCTACAAGTGTTCAAGTAGCCATAAAGACTGCAAGTGTGTGTAGAACTTTTGATTACTCGATGGGACACACTTATAGTCTTGCGAAAAAAATGCAAGTGTTTACAGAGCTTTTATTTATTATATTTCAAAACTTTGCATTTTAAAATAAACGTCTACGTGTTCAGTAGCCTAGTCGCTATGTAACTAACAGAAAACAAATTTAAGTGATAAAAACAGTTGCAGATGTTGTACAAAATAGGCCTTCACATCTTTGCACCAATAAAATGTGGAACACTTTATGGTTTTAGGCCTACTACCAAACTATATGTAGCTTGTCTAATTAATTTAAATTACAGTGGGATGTTTTCCTCGACATCTTGCGCTTTCGGGGCACGTGAGTTCCCGGACATAATGCATAACGCTCCGAAGCGGTACTGGAGATAGTGTGGGTTTAGTGCGCATTAAGGGCACTGCACTTTGGTATTCTAAGACATATGACAGTCTTGCGTACTTGCTTCCTGTCGCGTGCACGTGCTCTCAAGTGGCCAAGACCGCAAATGGGCATTTGGACAAGGCACAAGTCGACAGACATGGAAGAGATGGTTGTTAACTGAGACAGTCACTTGTCTCCATCTGCTGGATTACTGATGTAACATAAGGGACACTGGTGAAGAAGAAAAAACAAACAAACAGTTATGATGGTGCAAGGAGATGAACCCAAATGCAGACAGTATTCAAGTGAACTACATTTATTACAGAAAAACAGGGAAAACAAAACCCACGAGGGGGCAAAACAAGACAGGAACGACAATATTAAGACTAACAAGACTAGATTAAGACTCAGACAGATAACTGAACAATAAACTAACAGCTAAGACAGGATCAAACTCTTCACAAGACTTTCAACAGGTTACTCACGGTTCAGTTGGTTTCACATTGATTGACAATGAACCAGCCCAGGACAGCAAACACAAGGGGATTAAATAGGGAGAAACTAATGAGGGAAACAGGTGACAAGGGTAAAGCAATGATGACTAAACGAGGGTAACAAGTGGGTGGGGTTACGTGACGAGACAAGGCAAGCACACAGCCCAAACAAATGGCCATGTGCTTACACAAAACATGGGTCTGTCATGATCCTGCCTCAAGACCAGGGAAAATTAAAGACTAGATGGCAGAATCATGACACAAACAAAAACAACAACAAACAATTTGGTCTATTATTTATTTAGGAAGAGCTAAATAAACTTCTCATTGCATCTAAACCAACAACATGTTTATTAGATCCAATACCCACTAAACTACTGAAAGAAGTGTTACCTGTAGTGGAAGAGCCTCTTCTCAATATTATTAACTCGTCTTTATCTTTAGGTCATGTTCCAAGAACATTTAAACTGGCAGTTATAAAACCACTCATTAAGAAACCACAATTAGATCATAATAATCTAGCAAATTATAGACCCATTTCAAATCTACCATTTATGTCTAAAATACTAGAAAAAGTGGTGTCCGCTCAATTGTGCTCTTTCTTGCAACAAAATGATATCTATGAAAAGTTTCAGTCTGGATTCAGACCGCATCATAGCACTGAAACTGCGCTCGTTAAAATCACAAACGATTT
Organism: Leuciscus idus; assembly: GCA_021554675.1. Classification (NCBI taxonomy): domain Eukaryota; kingdom Metazoa; phylum Chordata; class Actinopteri; order Cypriniformes; family Leuciscidae; genus Leuciscus; species Leuciscus idus. The sequence continues at coordinate 20,979,619 of CM038625.1, read as the reverse complement.
ACTTTTAGCTTCTGACCAAGGCTGTATCTCAATACTAGTTTTACTTGATCTAGGTGCTGCGTTCGACACTATAGATCACAAAATACTCTTAGATCGACTACAAAACTACACTGGTGTTCATGGACAGGCATTAAGCTGGTTTAGATCGTACTTATCAGACCGCTACCATTTTGTCTGTTTAAATGGGGAAAAATCGAAGATAACGTCAGTAAACTATGGAGTGCCGCAAGGATCTGTGTTAGGCCCTCTGCTATTCTCAATGCTGCCACTTGGTAATATTATAAGAAAACATGGAATTAATTTCCACTGTTATGCTGATGACACTCAATTATATATTTCATCACGACCAGATGAAAACAATCAATTATCTAAATTGACAGAGTGTGTTAAAGATATAAAATACTGGATGACGTGTAATTTTCTGCTATTAAATTCAGATAAAACGGAGGTATTACTTATGGGTCCAAAAAACTGCCCACAAAACCTCTTACAATGCAACTTCAATTTAGAAGAATGTCCTGTTACTTTATCCTCTACAGTAAGACCTGGGAGTTATACTAGATCGCAACTTGTCTTTCGAAAATCATATTTCATATGTTACAAGAACAGCCTTTTTCCACCTTAGAAACATTGCTAAGCTACGTAATATGCTATCAGTTTCTGATGCAGAAAAGTTAGTTCATGCATTCATGACCTCGAGACTAGATTACTGTAATGCTTTATTAGCTGGTTGTCCTGCAATAAACAAGCTACAGTTAGTCCAAAATGCAGCTGCTAGAGTTCTTACGAGATCAAGAAAATATGATCATATAACACCAATTCTATCATCTCTACACTGGTTACCTATTAAGTTCCGTATCATTTACAAAGTATTACTAATGACCTATAAAGCCCTAAATGGTTTAGCTCCTGGGTATTTAACGGAACTTCTATCGCCCTACAATCCATCGCGCTCTTTAAGATCACTAAATTCGAGGCTTCTGGTCATTCCTAGGATATCTAAGACCACTAAAGGAGGGAGGGCGTTTTCACATTTAGCTCCTAAACTCTGGAATGGCCTTCCTGATATTGTTCGAGGCTCAGATTCGCTGTCCCAGTTTAAAACTAGATTAAAGACGCATCTCTTTAGCCAAGCATTCACATAATACTTACCTTTTATACTACAGTTGAATCAGATTGAATGCATTAATATTATGAACAGCAGCTACGCTAATTATTTCCCATCTGCTTTTCTGTCGTTATCTTGGGACGCTAGTCCCGAGGTAAATAGAGTTCGTCAGCTCCAGTTTGTATCCAGCCTCTCATGGAAACTTCAGATGCCCCAACACCCGTGCAGAGACGACTCGAAACCGTGCAGAGACGACTCGAAACCCGTGCAGACGACTCGAAACCCGTGAGGAGACGACCGACGCCGAGGAGACGACTCCACGCCCGTGAGGAGACGACTCCACGCCGGCGATATGTTATGCCCTAAATTAATGCATGATTAACTGTATTTTTCTATGTACATTTCTGAAATGCACTTTCTATAAAGCTGCTTTGAGACAATATGTATTGTGAAAAGCACTATACAAAAAAATTTGAATTGAATTGAATTGAATCTATTATTGTAATTTCTCAACATAGGGGTGACAATAGGCACAACCTAATGCGGGGCTAGTTGTAAAACACTTGTTTTAAATATTTCCACTTCCACACACGTTATCATGACGGAACTGTATTTATTGTATTTACTGTATTAGGCTAGTTGCCATATCATAGAGTAAAAAAAATGCGCCAAAATTCAGAAATCTTTGGAAGATATCACTGAACATTTACCAGCAGCACTGAACCAGAAGCATGCAGCTGGGGCATGTTGTCACTCTGCGTTAATGAGCACCTATTAGAACTATGAAATTCTATACTTTTATGAATTCTATATTGAGAAACCATGAGTAAAAGGTGAATAAAGACTGAGGGTCATTGTTCAGAAATGATTCATTATTATTATGTTTTGAACTATGTGTTTTGTGGTGTGTTTGTTGTCAAACTAAAAAGTTAGTTTAGTATATATTTTTAATTATTAAAAAATGTCATTATGTAATATGAAAATATAATGATTGTATTGTATTGAGAAAATATTTTAGTTTGTCTTGTTTATTTTTTATTAGATCAGATAGCATTTTAATCTGTCATATGGTCATGTTACAATGTGCTCCACCTATGGGGCATGTTGTCACAATTCACTTATATTCTTTTGGGGTAAATCAGGAAAAAAGTATACACTGTATTAATTAAGCAAAACTACATAAATGTATTAGACATGTGTAAAATTAATGTGGGGAAAAAATAAATACTCTAAAAACCCTAAGTAAGTTTACACAAACTGAGAAAGTCAAAAAGCGTGAGGTAGTGCCCCGCTCTCCCCTATACGCCTTCATTAGGGACTGTTCGTTTTTTATTTAAGGGGCCACCGGAGGAGTTTTGAGATCTGTTGTCAAAAAATACATGACCCTCCCTTCGCCAGCAATACATTTTTCTATGACCCTCCAAAATGATTGTGAAAAAAGGCATGACCCTCCCCGATAATTTATTGATTAGCCTACTTCTGTACTGGTTTGCGCTTGGCAAAGATGTTCAGATAGCCATTGTTTTTTTTTTTAAACCATAAACTCCTGCTTTCTCATCTTACTAGGGCTGTAACGATAGACCAAAGCTGATTCGGTTCGTATCACGATTTTTTGATTTTAGATTTGAAAACAAATGTTTTCGGTGCTGATGCGGTGTGACTCGTTCAACTTGTGGGTGGCGCTGCCAACAAAGCATATAAAACCTGTCACAAAGAACCGGCAAAAGTAATGATTATTAATATGTCAAATATAGCAAGGAGACATTTTAATTGTTTATTAATAAACAAGTGTTTTCTGTGTCGACTGCAAAGATGAAGTTGACGATGCGTCGCGATCTTCTCAGAACGCACCAGAGAGAAATGCACATTTCATAAGCAGAAAGCAGTCTGTTTTCCTTCGTTTTGAATTGTTCTGTTTAAAAGTAGACATTTCAAGCTTTCTATATAGTTCTCAGGTCTGTGAGGCAAGTAGCATAGGCTACCCTACGCTGAGTTTCGGTTCATTTATGAGACAAGAGTCCAGTTCACTCGCCCGCGCCTCCGTGTCATGATTAGGCTATCTATTTTCTACTATATTTACTTCTTATTTATTAAATCCAGATGAAACATTGATTAAAATTAAGATACAATTAATATAAAAACGAAATTCACTTTAAAGAAAGGCTTTGTGCTTTCTGTTTGAGGTCTCTGTGAAATTTTTTAAGTCGCTTTCAGAGCAGTCATGTCCGTAATGGAGAACTGTCACGCCCGTAACATTGTTTTTTTTTTTTTTTTTACATAAATGCGAACACGAAAAATAAAATAAAAATAATATTTTATGTTCTGTGGAGGCCGATCTTTATTCATCTGGTGGGTATATATCTTTTGGTTTGCACAGTGTAATTTATAGAATTAGGCTACTAAAAAATATTTTGCCACCTAAAAGTTAAAGATTTTTTGTGTCACGTCACATGTGTATTTCCCTCATATTAAATATAAAACGCATGTGTAGACTGATATTTTTCTAATGTCTTGACTCCTTTCAGACGTTTCAAAATATTGGTATTAAATGCATTTTCTGAGAATTTATATTTCAAGTTTTGACTGCAAATGTCACGGTGGCCGAGAGAGCTCAACACGCTGCAACTGAAGAAAACACATGCAAATAGAAAAACACCTGCAAATTAAGAAAACATCTTCATCAGTTTCACAACACATGTGTGCTCCAAATACTCACAACACAACCAAATACAGAAACGCTCTGCAAAAGTTCACAACACAACCAAATACAGAAACGCGCTGCAAAAGTTCACAACACAACCAAATACAGAAACGCGCTGCAAATAGGACAGAACACAACGGAAATGTTTCCGGGGAAGCCAATAAGTGACGGACCCGACTGGGACGTGCTTACGGAGCTGTGTACTTTAATTTAATTTAATTTATTATTTTATTTTTGTTGCAAAACGTACAGAGATTACACGTTTATGACATACAACTTTGTAAACAATATACAAAATGCATTTGTAATATGTTCAATGTCATAAGAATACTAATCAGAAAAGAACAAGCTGAAGACTAAAATAAATTAAAGAAAAAAAGATAGAGAAAAAGAACATGAGGGAAAGATATTATACATCAGTTACATTGTACACATTCATGTTATGTTAAAATAAGTTTCATAAGAAATGTTAGAATGAAGGGTCCAAATCATAGACAGTAGGCTATATAAGAGGTCCAAATATGAGACGGCGCTGCGTTGTCATGGGAACATCCCAGGTGAAAATAATGAGGAAATTACATTGGCTTTCGTTGCTCCCTTCATCAAGTCCGTTCCAAACGGCTACATAATGGCACACAACAAGTGCCCCGCTCCCTCCAAAGTGCCCACTTCAAGGGCTCTGCCGTCTGCCCTTTTAAGGGAGTAACGTTAGGGCATAGGTAATGCTCAGGAGCAATAAAAAACGTCCCAGTCGGGTCCGTCACTTATTGGGTTCCCCGGAAACATTTCCGTTGTGTTCTGTCCTATTTGCAGCGCGTTTCTGTGTTTGGTTGTGTTGTGAACTTTTGCAGCGCGTTTCTGTATTTGGTTGTGTTGTGAACTTTTGCAGAGCGTTTCTGTATTTGGTTGTGTTGTGAGTATTTGGAGCACACATGTGTTGTGAAACTGATGAAGATGTTTTCATAATTTGCAGGTGTTTTTCTATTTGCATGTGTTTTCTTCAGTTGCAGCGCGTTGAGCTCTCTCGGCCACCGTAGGAATCGCCCAATTTTAACGAATTTATCCTCAACTAGTTTTTGTGGTGTAGGTCTACGTATTTTATTATGTTAAATTAAATAATACTAATAGTAATTTAAAGATGTGGTAGCCCTACATCTTACACATCGTGGAAACAAAATAAATGGAAACTAAAATATGGTAGTATCGCGCTACAGCGCACATTCTATCAGCAGCAGTTCTGGCGCCTCAGTCCCAATACTGTAAAACTCGACGTTCACATCACATGTTAATGCAGTGGTAGAGTTACACTCACAGGACACTGTGCACTTATTCGCAATCACAAAAGTTCATTATTTGCTCGTGCTTTAAAGCTTTGCCGGGTAAACATTTCTTTGGCATTTTGTTCTGACATGATGCACTTTTTCTAAGCGGGAACTGAAGTGCGCCGCACACGCACAGTCAAACAGCTCCAAACTGGATTTTTGTTGGGTCAGACCCATCTGATATCGAAGGGGAGCTGATAACGCGAGATCAACATGGAGCTAAATGGGGAAAAAAACACACCAAATAAGCCACTTTGAAATGTTGCTGTTTTCATGAATATAAAAGTTGGGTGACCCTCCCCCTAGACTAAAAAAAGTTGGATGACCCTCCCCTCAACAAAGAATAAAAAGACATGACCCTCCCCTATTTTCCTCCGGTGGCCCCTTCCATAAATACAGAACGGTCCCTTAGATCTCAGTTGTTGACTGTCATGGTAATATCACTGCTTTTGATTATCCCTTAGTTAATTATGAATTTAAAATTTAAGTAGGCTACCTGTATTTATGTCAGATTAGATTTTAGGAAGAAGCTGAAGACCATGTATTTTAAAATAAAGTAAATGTGAGTAGGGCCCACAATCCCCTAAACTGGGACTTCATACATTCCACTGGAATTATAAGCAAAATAAAATACCATTGAAATTTAGTATTATAAAATCAGTATTTTAGTCTGTGAAGCAAGGCCAAAACTATTGAAACCTGTTTGAAATATTTTGAACAGTTCTGTTACAGTATTGGGATGTTTTTCAGTGTTCTGATTGGTTGTCTCTGCTGTAGTGGGCGTGGCTGCTGTTGTGATGTCACGATCAGTCCCTCACTGATGAATCAGACAGGCTTGTTTGAGATGAGCAAAATCTGCGCAGAATCGATCACCGGTGATCAGCGCGAGATGCATGCCGGTTAGAAATGTGTCCGAGTGCGGTCCGCCTTGCTCTGATGTCATGCTGACGTATGTCAAAAAACTCTCGCGACCGCAAGCCGGACGTGTCGGATTCTGCAGTCGAGCGCAGTTGCTCTCCACCGACTGCGCTGATCAAAAGCATGATGGGAAACGACTTACTGACGACACAGCTTAATGCTCATTGGTTTAAACAACTGTGATGTTGTGATGAAGATGAAGATGATCTGAGAGCACAGTATGTAAAGCATATAGCCTACACACACTCCAAATATAGCCTATCAATTTTATCAAACACATTTATAAAATATATTTGCTACCCTGCTGACAAATCCAGTTTAAGGTGTTTTAGTTCTGCTGGTGTTGTTTGTGGTTTTGGAAGCTGGGAGATCAGTTTATATCAGCTCCAAATAAGGCCATCATATACAGGCTGTTTTCTACGGAAATAGACACTGCCAAAATGCTCTACAGGGCGTTGCCTCTGAGGGAAATGAGAAGTGAGAAAAGAAAAAAAGAGAAAGTCTAACATTCAGTATGCTATTGCAGAAAATACTGCACTGGTATTGCCATAAATGCCATAGACCATATCAATACACCATGCAATCTGATTCATCCGTCATTTTAAAATGGCTTTAAACATTAATTATGTTGTTTCTGCTGGAAATGATAGTCAAACATTTCTGTAGGAAGTTGAGGCACATTGAGCTTAAAGTGACAAATGTTTATTCAGTGTGAAATGGTGCAGTTCAGAAACTAGAATAAATAGATGAAACAGCGCTTCACATGATCACACCAGCAAATGTGTGAACTTTAGTCATGTGATTCATAAACATGCTGACCTTATTTTATATGCCATACAACAAGATAATGTTCCTAAAATAAAACTGGTAAAACTTAAGAACATTGCATTGAGCAACTATGCCTAATGAAAAAATCTCAAAACAAGATCCCATATTTATTTGTGTTTTTAGAAGATTATTTATTCACAAAGTGTTGATAATGAATAAAAGTATGAGTGATATAGCCTATAGTATCTTCATTCTGCATGTTGTTCTTGGCTTCTTATAAGCAGTTACCAATTTTGGACATCTGGTTCAGAGATATGTATGGAAATAGAAGATAACGATATCTGGAATTCTGGAAACTGACGTATTGTGCTGTTTAAAAACTTTTGCTTTTAAATGATGACTCGTCTTACAGTTTCTCTCTGTCTCAGAAAAAGTTGTTGTTGTAAAAAAAGACGTTTAAATGTCTTTATACTGTACTTGTATTGTGAAATTCTATTTATGTATATGTTATAGATTGTCTATGATTGTGCCTAATGTGATTTAGAGGGAGTGTGGAGGGAGAGAAGGGGGTTTTAAACGGTTGCTGTGATATTTTTGTTTCCACAGTCCACTTGCTTTTATTTTTTGTCACTGTTATGAAAGCTGCTCGTCTTCTAACATTTCATAATAAAAGTCCCAAGAACATAAAAGACAGAGACCCTCCATTATACACAAACACAAGACCATCATTCAGTGTGAGAAATACTGACTCATAACCCATAATATCTATCGATGAATTTTCAGCAAATTTCTGTCATTTATTCATTTTGAGCTCTTGTAGTTTTTGCATCTGAAACATCAGGTTTGTTTTTCTCCTTTGAGCTTTTGTGTTTGTGTTTTCCTACAGAAATCTGAAATGACGGAGGTGGTTTATACATGTTTAATCACAGATCAATAATCAAACTCTCTGATTCTGTGTGTTTACAAATGATGTGCTGATTATCATACTGACATTTGTGTTTTACACTGTATTACTTTTAAATTAAATTAAATTTACAGTTGTTTTAAATCACACTTTTTGATTCCTTTAGACCGATATCGATATCCACTTTTGGTCACAACAAAATATTTTGTCTGTTCATTAAATCATGGTAAACTCATAAACATGGAATGTGCAGCACACATTTATATTTCAGTGTATTGATTATTGATAAAGCACTTGGGTGTACAGTAGTACATGTATAAATGCCTTATTTCATTTGATTTCAAATAGATCAATTCTTTAAAACCATTATTATGCATCTAACTTGAACACAAACATGCAACACAATTATGGCAAAACAAGCTTTTATTCTCTTAATACTCATCCACAATGAGAACTGAAAAAACTGATGTGTTTTATGCTAGAATATTTATAAAAAAGCAAAAGCTGAATGAATGAAATGTTCTGACAGTAAAATTAACTATAACTCCTGTATGAACATCAGAGAAACACTAAGAGCATTTAATACTTCAGTCCACATAATGTGGTGTCTATATTCTTACAAGTTACTCAAGAAGGCAATCATTAAACAAATTAAGCATGACAAATTGAATAAAAATAAAAATAATAATGTAACAGTGTAAGCACTTCAAATAAAACAAGTAAAATAAATTCAAATAAAATTCTGCAATATTCTGTAAAAGTGTAACAATAATCAAGCCTTCATACAGAGTGTAACATGATAAATTACACTAAACAGTCAAACTGTCTCTTAATACAAGAAACCAGTATCATCAGCATCAGTGCAAACAGCAGAATATAACATCAACTTCATAATGAATGAAAGCATGTTTCTGTATTTATGCCAAATCAAACAAAAGTCTTCACTTATTAGTTTCACATCTCAAAAGCACACATGGGTTGACTTCAAACTCTGTTAATGTGTCTATTGTTACAGTGACTATAAATCATCACTGTTGGCGGTCTCCTCTTTCAAACGAACGCCTGTTCCGTTATTTTCCGCATCATCTGTGAGAAAACAAAGAAAGAATCAGAGTTAAAAAGAGAAAGAAACATTCTTACGTCTGCATATAACACTGATGCAGCATTACATTTCAATTCACTGTATTAATGGTGTTATATAAATTAACTAATAAAGCCATATTAACATAAAATGCTGAGTAATGCTGAGTGTTATCAACAGAGTCAGGGCTCCTGCTGTATGAATTAAACCGTTTGTAAAAAAAATGAAGCTTTTCAGTAATTGTTCAATTTACTCACTTAACAGACCAGGACTGGCACTGAAATATTATCAATAAATTCATTTAAAAAATAGTTGACTGATTTACATGTAATTAATAAATCCAATAATAATTTTGTTGTTTTATTTTTAGTGTCACTAGTCTATTATGTTTCAAACAGAGAATAATCTACTCAAAAGGTAAAATTGATATATTATACAAAATAATTAAATACAATAATTGTATCTGTGAAAACTAAACAAATCTTTCTTTTAAATGGCAAGTTGTTATATAATATACTGTATGTTATATATATAATACATTTTCTTAAATGTATTACAAGGTATATATCTGAATGAAGGTCAGTGAAAATTAGAAAAGTATTTGTAAGAATTCTCTGTAGTGAAGCCAAGAAAAACTGACGAAATTGTAAAGTTAAATTAAAAAGAGATCAAGGTCATCTTTATATTCGTATTAATGGTGTTAATGTTGTAATATGAACAAGAAGAATGAATCCATATCACACATCTTACAGTGTATGTCCATCCTGATTTTGATTTCCTTGCTGGAAACAAACACATATTTTAATCTTTTATAAAACTTTCATTTTCACTGGCAAACTACTTTTGAAAACTGTAGCAAATCATAATTTCATACTCAAAAGCACTCCATGTATCAATCTGGTATCTTGTAACAGATGTACTGATAAACACACCTGTGTGCTTCTACTTTTAGAAGGCGAATAAAGCCAGCCAATCAGATCAGATCGTACTGGATGGAGAAAGTGTTCTGCCAGTAATTTTAGTCTGTGCTGAAGTTGCTAAATAATCTCATTAGACCAAACATCTTCATTATCTAATTTTAAACATTTGCCTTGTACCGTTCTTAAATTGTTCAGTGTGCAGATTTGTGTTCGCAGTATGAACTTGCAGAAGTACCATGTTGCTTTTAATAAATTATACAGTCATTTTATTATTAATTATTTAAATGCCAAAGATTATTTTAAGTTTAGTTGATAGAAATGCGTGACCTCTCTATCTCAGGATCTGTCCAGGATATGATGCACTATTTACTCTTCAGTCTAAAGTTAAACAGCTCAAGATCAGTGCCGTCTTTCTGTATTAATATTGTGTCTTTGTAATGTGTTAAAAATATATTTAAAATATGTAATATCTTCATTATAGATTAATGAGGGCACATCATACACAGACACAGCAAATGGTGCAATTGTTGCTGAGATCAAACACTGTCGTATCTGCAGTTACTATGTTCAGTTTGTGTTTTCTACAGACACACAGATGCAGATCACAGTAGATCAGTGTCTGCCCTTCATCTGTTATTGTTTAACAGTATTCACACTTTACTCAGGTTTATTTACAAATTATGTGAACTGTGGGTGATACTTACCCTTAGGTCTTTGTAGTTCAGAGATTTTGCGGCGATGGTAAATCACACCAGCAGCAGCAGCAGCAAACACCAACAGAACAACAACACCAATCCCTGCAATAGCACCTGGAGACAGACCTGGATCTGTAATGATAAAGACAGTCATTAGTGTGAATGTGTCTGATCTATAACACACACTATAAACATCAGCACTATATAACCTGAGTGAAGATCTGATACTGTAATGATAAAGACAGACAATCCCTGTTACAGCACCTGGAGACACACCTGGATCTGGAGTTTGTTTATCTGATACTGTAATGATAAAGACAGACACACCTGCTACAGCACCTGGAGACACACCTGGATCTGGAGTTTGTTTATCTGATACTGTAATGATAAAGACAGACATTAGTGTGAATGTGCCTGATCTATAACACACACTATAAACATCAGCACTATATAACCTGAGTGTAGATCTGATACTGTAATGATAAAGACAGACATTAGTGTGAATGTGCCTGATCTATAACACACACTATAAACATCAGCACTATATAACCTGAGTGAAGATCTGATACTGTAATGATAAAGACAGATATTAAAGTGAATGTGTCTGATCTGTAAAACACACTATAAACATCAGCACTATAGGGATCTCTAAGAGTTAAGAGAGTCATTAATTTTGTAGCTGGTTTTGCCATTCTGACATTAATGAAGACATTATATGTTGATTGACAGCCTGACTGACCTTTCAATTCATTGCTGGCCTTAATACATATTGTATGAACAAGCAAAGACTGTACAAGAGACTGCAATGATCCCTAGACTGTGAAGTTAATTTGCACTCTCTGAATGGAAGTTATCTGACATATCACTGTATGAATAATAATAATGTATGGCTTGTGTATTTCTGTATGTGCCACTATAAACTTGACATCTCTTTACTGTTAGTGATACAGTCCTCTCGTAATATTAATCTGCACTGTGTATTTCCACAGAAGATCTCTGAACTCTTCAGTGTCTGAACTGAATATATATTTTCTCTGCACAGGAACATCAGAAGATCAGCTGCGTTTTGGTGGTTTTTAGTGGAAGTATGAAGTCAGTTCTCCTTAAACTCACACAGGTGTCCAGCAGAGACACAAACACACACAATACTGACTTCATATTCAACACTAGATCTATGGTTTTAATATTTCAAACTGTACAAGCTGATTTTTGTCAAATGTTTTGATTGTAAAGTGTGTTTGGAGCAAATCTTTGCTTTTATGGCCTGCTGTATTTTGTCTTGTGGATCACCATCGGCAGCAATTCTCCCGACTGGAGCGATCATGAGATCATGAGATCCTGACACACAGCAGATCTCATCCGGTCTCTGCTGACCACATACATTAATGACAACTTAGAAGTCAGCACTCTGTTGCTCACAAATGTACCTGAATTTTAAGCTCACTACAAACATGCTATTTGTGGAATGCAAATTGTTCATTTAGAGGAACAGCTGTATTCAGGGCCGGGGGAGATGAGATGATCCATAATAACTGAGCAGAGCAAAACTAATAATCCACTTTACTGTATATTGCAAGCAAGCAGAATGGCAAAACTAGATAAGTCTTATTTTATTTAACAAACTGGTCATAAGCTAACTTAATCATGTTATGACATGCCTGTGGATGTATCCTCATCCTTCTCATACAAACACACATGGACCTCAACATTTAAAACAAACCCTCAACAACAACGAAAACAAAATGAAAGCAATACAAAATGAGCTCTGAAAAATCAAGTGACAACAAACACAACAACAAAAGCATAAATAAAAGCAGATAATAGATTTCATGATCTAACATAGTCTAGCATCTTTACCAGTGGCCAGATGTATCTTTAAGATTAAATTTGAGGGTCTTCTTTTAAATAAGCAAATTGTGTAAAAGTTTATTTAGGGATCTTATCAAACATCAACTGTATCTGATCATCTCTCTGTATTTCATTATCAGAGTGAAGAGTGACAGGTTCTCCCTCTTTCACTGACACAAACTGGATTGGACTCATTTCTGAAGAAAATACAGAAACAGTTTCTCAGAGATTGAACTTTTTTAACACTGTCAGTAATTTCAGAACATATGCAACTGAGTTTTGTCAGCTAAAACATGGACTTTCAGTATCACTGCAGTAGCAGAAATGTTTGGTCAAAAAAGTATAATAATGTCAAGTGGTCAATAATAATGTCAAGTAATATCAAGTCTAAAATGTCACAATTAATCAATCAAGAAATATTTGAGAACATAATTACAGTTGCCACAAATAATTTATTATTATTAATTATTATTAATCAATCAATAAATAATCACAGAATTGTTCATTGTGCAAAGGTAAGTTAACCTGCAGTGAGTAAAAGCTAGAAGCTTTTGTGAAGCCCTAGAGGCAAAATAACTCAAATATTTCCTTTGCACCCTGTGTTAAATATATTTCTTACAGGGCCGGCCCGAGGCATAAGCGAACTAAGCGGCTGCTTGGGGCCCCCTCGCCACCAGGGGGCCCCCAATCGATTTTTTTTTTTTTTTTTTTACATATTAATTAACTTAAACAAGTGACATAAATGAATGAAAGGATTAATAATTCACGACAAGAAAATTCTGATTTCATGATCAATATACCTGCCTACAACTGCTGCTGTGTCTGCCAGTGTTTGAGTCATGCGCATAACCTCGCGTGGCGTGCATAGACAATTTGTGCGCAAAGTCACGGTAATGTTAAGCCATGTCACAAAAATTTGATTTGATCAATGATTTATCCTTTAAATGTAATGATATTCAGAACAGAACAAGAATAAAAAAATAACTATAAACAAGCCAAAACGAAATAATTTAAAGCGAAAGTGAAAGTAAGCGGCGTTGGGCTCACGTATCTCTCTCATTAGAATCAAAATGTTTCAACATTCGCGATGGATTTGGATGGTAAACTATTCTTTATCATAGGCTTTGTACTTCACTCACGTTCCAATATCGACGGAAAAAATAATCCTCTTCACACTCGCAAAAATGTGCTTGGAAACATCACAGTGGAAGATTACAAAGCTGGAATATGTTGTGCGTGTGTGTGTGTGTGTGTGTGTGTGTGTGCGCGCGCGTGTGTGTGAGTCGCGGGCGCGATCGAACAGTGGAAACGTAAAAACATACTCATGTTCATACAAGACATCATTCAAACTGCAAAGTGTTGCAAAACGTTGGAGGATATTTTGCAAATAATTTTTTTTATATGTTTTGTGACAGTTTGTTTTCAGAAGTTTCCAAGAGTTAGTAAAAGAGTAAAGAAAAAGTTAAAACTTTAAGTAGGCCTATCTATTTTTTATGAAGTATTTATTTTGTATTAATACATAACCTCATTGTATTAATTTATAATGTAACATTATAGCGTGACATTGTGTCAATAATCGTCAAGCACAGGTGACTCTGCGTGGTGGGAGGGGGCCCCCAAATCAAATTCTGCTTAGGGCCCCCAAAAGGCTCGGGCCGGCACTGATTTCTTACAAACATTTTTAAAGCTCAAGCTCAAATCGGAAAATACAACTGATAAGTAGGGGAGAGCGGGGCACAACCATAGACAGTAAAAGAAGCCTCCACCTCCCCCTGATTGCCTGCGAGCTTCTCCTCCTCTCTACATGGTAATTTCTCTATTATGCGACAGAGAGTCGCGTGGGTTATGACGCAATCGTTAGGTAGTGGAGCCTTTTATACATTGTCGTAAATAAACAATGGACAAATGGAGTCTTTAAACACCTCAGATGTAAAGTTATTCGCTGTCAAAGTGACGCCAAAATGAATGGGAGTCAATGGAATGCTAAAAGCAGGTGATGGCTTGCTAGCCAGTGGTTGCCCCAATAGAAGGTACGCTTTCCGGATGCTGGATTATCCCCTTGGGCACAACCACAACCTAACACATTTTGGTTTTGGCTCAATTATTTAAAAAAGGCGCAGACACGCGGATTCATTTACCACACACTCACACACACTAAAGCATGCATGATGCTTGAGATGTTTTCAACATATATGAGGACATTAAAGGATGAACTGCATCTATACAGCCGCTCTGATAGTCACTTTAGCAGCAATTTAGCTTGATTTGAGAAATAATCATTCGTTATATCGTCATAATCATAAAAACACAGAGACTCAAAGGTCTACATGTGTAACGGTCATCAGCTGGAGTGCCCTTGAGAGCCACCTGAGGGCACTCCACATCAGACTATCATTATTCACTCACTACTACATTTCCCATAATTCACTGCCCGGACTCATCATCCCTGATTATCACATTCACCTGTGTCTCATTATATTGTTTAGTTCCCCCCATATAAGCCTGGTTCACCTCATCATTCCCTGTGAAGTCTTGTATGTTATTACACTGCATTTCTGAGCGTTTCCTTTGTTGTTATTGTTCCTGGTTCTTGATCTCTGCCCGTGTCCTGGTTTTCCTGTTTCTGCCTCACCCTCTCGATTTGTCTGTTTGTTGGATTGCCTGCCTGTGTATGACCTTTGCCTGGATTCTGACTACGACTCTGTATAACCCTTTAATAAAACTGCATTTGGATCCTCAACCTTCGTGTCTCGGAGCAGTACGTAACAACATGGCAACCTGTCAAAATAAAAGGTTGATTTAAATCATTACGCCTAAATATTAAATAATTGGTGATTACAGTTTAAACCATTAAAATGGAATAAAAAAAAGAATTAGGTAAAAATAAATAAAAATATTTCATAGTGCCCTAAAACTGTCTTTTATTTTAAAATTGTAATACATTATTGTTAAATTGTATACGTTTCATGATTTCAATTGATTACACATGCTTTTTGATTACTAAAATTTAATTTAACCATTAAAATGGGAGTCCAGGAAAATTTAATGAAAAAGAAACTGAATTTGGAATGTGGGAAAAAATAAAATGGATTCTCTTGAACCACCACCAGAAAACTACTGCAGTGCAGTAATTGGCCAAAATGCTCCGTTGGACTTTTCTGAGCTCCCTTTACTCTTCCCTGTGGATGACCTGTGACCTACTTTCTGTACAATCTGAATTCTTCTTCTTCATCTTGAAAACTTGAATCTGTATTTTTTTTAACCTGGATATTTGCTGTCTAAGTATTTAGAGAAAAAAAAAAAAAAAAAAAAAACAGCTGTTTGAAAATACATGTCTATAAATTTCAGCTGCAAAAACATTTCAATTTGTTAAATTTCAGATGTCCAATATACGTATAAAAAAATGTAATTCAGAACTATTTTAAATTCCACATAATTTTCAATTTTGTTAGATACACTTGTCAAAAACTGAAATTTACACAATTCAAATTCAAATCACTTTGTCATATTATAAGCTCCATAAATTACAGGGAGGTAAAAATGACTTTAGAAAGATGGCAGCATTATCTCTGTGTAAAAATAAAATAGGTCTATTAGTAAAATCTGTTGACTTTCACAGTCTTTGCTGCATTATAGGCCAATGGTGACCGCTCAAAAATAGGGCAAAGCACTTGTGTTTTTTGCCCGAAGTTTGCGTGCCTGTAACTCAAAAAGTATTAAAGATATCTTAATATCCTTTTAGATTCTGGTTCTTAAACTTTTCTTTTAGTATCTTTATTTTTAAGGCCCAACATGGTTCATTTCCAGAGATATGGGGATCTCAATGTGACTCAATGAGAAAATCCATAAATTGTACACGTTTTCAGTGTCAAAAACAAAACGAGGGTCACTTTTCATACAGCTGATACCTTTTTTCTTTTAAAGAGGAATATCTGAAAAACAAATACTGAAACTGTCTGACTGATTACCAAATGCAGAGAGCTATGGCATGGAAAATAATAAATTCATCAAGGAGGAATGCAGCTCTATTGGTAGAGAAATAGTTTTGGATGACGTTTGGTCAATGATTAAAAAGATGAGTGTGGGAAAAGAAAATCTGTTAAAATCCCAGTGCTGATACTTGGCAGAAAGTAGATATTTTAGGTAAGAAGTTTTGCATTTTAAATTAAATACATATACATCAAAAAGAGGATAATAAACATTTTTGATGTATTAAAGCAGCACTCAGTAGCTTCGGGACTTCTTCGCTGTATTCTCGCTTTTTGCTCGCAGATATTTGACAACACTGTTGTAAAAACTCGTTGTTGATTCTCAGACACCAGAGGCTAGTAGATCAACGACATCAAAGCAGATGGGACATTCTTTAAAACGTCTTCTTCATTCGGGTTCGGTCAGCGTGAGGGAGCGCAATAATGACAGCATTTTAGCAGATTTCTTTTGGCCGTAAAGCAATTGTTTACATCGCGAGACCTGATATCACGCGAGACTTCCTGAGGCAGCGGCCGGCGGCCCGCCGGCTCAAAGTTGCAAGTGCGTATTTTCCGCTCACGGGCACCAGGGGGGTGCGAAACGACCACCATTCAACCCGAAATAAGTAATATAACCATTCCAATGACTCCGAAGCTGTTCAGTTAAGGTAAAAAAAGTTACTTAGTTCACCTTTAAAGAAAAAGGATAAAGACAGACATTAGTGTGAATGTGTCTGATCTATAACACACACTATAAACATCAGCACTATATAACCTGAGTGAAGATCTGATACTGTAATGATAAAGACAGACATTAGTGTGAATGTGTCTGATCTATAACACACACTATAAACATCAGCACTATATAACCTGAGTGTAGATCTGATACTGTAATGATAAAGACAGACATTAGTGTGAATGTGTCTGATCTATAACACACACTAAACATCAGCACTATATAACCTGAGTGTAGATCTGATACTGTAATGATAAAGACAGACATTAGTGTGAATGTGTCTGATCTATAACACACACTATAAACATCAGCACTATATAACCTGAGTGTAGATCTGATACTGTAATGATAAAGACAGACATTAGTGTGAATGTGTCTGATCTATAACACACACTATAAACATCAGCACTATTTTGTCAAGCAGAGATTCATTTTATTGTCTCAGTAGTCTCTGAATCTCAGCCGATACAGAGGGAAAATGCAACATTAAAAGCTCTTAAGCTCCTATAGTTCCACTGAATTATTTATATACTTTATATATTTATTAAATACTTGAAAAAAGAAGGGTCTTTAGGTCTGTGTTACAAACTGTCAAATAATTGTTTTTTTCTTTCTTTCTTTATATATATATATATATATATACTGTATATATGCAATACAATTGTCTTCCTATTAGAACATGCAAATTTGTGTTCATGTCACAATATCTTGCTTTTTAAAGACACAAGTACTCACCACTGACAGCAACACTGAAGCTCTTCTGTATGGTATATGAGCTGGTGATGATCTTCAGCTGATAAAGTCCTGAGTGTTCAGTGCTGGACTTCTTGATTGTTAGATCTCCAGTTTGAATATTTAGATACAATCTATTTTTGAATCTCTCATCATTGTAGTTATATGATATAGGGTTGCTCTTTCCATCAGTTTTTGCTACGGGGATGTTTTGAGTTCCAAATGTCCACTCTATCGGATCATTTTGTTGTATGTGAGAGAGATGAGTATGTAGAAGAACAGAATCTCCCTTTGTCTCTGACACTGTCTTCACTCCATCTTTCTCATCACTAAACACATCTGGAGAACAAACAGAAACAATTTCTTAAGATTAAACTTAATATTTAACATCAAGTATTTTAACACATGGCTTATTTGTGCACCAGACATGAGTGATTCCTTAAATCATTGTCTTGAGGAAAGTAGTACTTTAGGCTACTAAGTGATCACTAAGATGCCAAATGGCTTGTCTTTTCAATTCAGTCAAGACACGACAGTTTTCTCTTCTCATTGGATCAGCACCTGAGCAGAGCTGAAAGTAACGGCACTTCTCACATGTTGCCGGTGTACCAGGACCACTAGGTCTTTTTCTATTCAGATCACATCATTTCCCATTAAACCTCATAAGAAAACTGCGACAGGCTTCAACACCTAAGTTGATTTGGCAAAAGATTTGTGAAAAGTTGTGATAAATCATATTTATTTTCAAGGTGCAGTGACAGACAGTTTCAGTCTATGCACTGATTTTGGCCATTTAGTTCAAACCTTGACCAATAGACCTGACAGTGAGTACGGGTCAGAAAACCTCACACCATTGCTAACGGGTGATTATTGCTATAATTAGTGTAAGTCAACCTGTCTTCTGCTGGCAAAACATTAAAATAATTGCAGAAGGCAACCGGATGATCCATGTTGTAAATTTTGTGGCTCACATTGTTCCTGCCACAGTATAAAAAATATAAAGAAAGAAAGAAAGAAAGAAAGAAAGAAAGAAAGAAAGAAAGAAAGAAAGAAAGAAAGAAAGAAAGAAAGAAAGAAAGAAAGAAAGAAAGAAAGAAAGAAAGAAAGAAAAAGATAATATAGATTTTTTTTCTGGCAATTGTGAGTTTCTGTGACACAATTTCCTTCTTTTTTTTGGTGACAGAAACAAGCCATATATTGTAACTGTCACTATTTGCCATCAGATAGGCTCCGCCCACAAAACACGCCTCTGTTTACAAACACCAAAATGCTCTATTGAGCCACATATTATAACAATATAAGAACAGTATTAGAATTATCGGAGACATTTTTACATTAAAAGAATAATCATTTTAATGTATTCATTCCAATGATTGGCACCTAATAAACAACTGGAACTCCGTAACAGCAAATTTGTAAAGGTACACTACGTAACTTTTAGCGCTCTAGCGGTTAAAAACAAAACTGCAAGCGGCTTTTGGAAGAACATTGTAGCCGGTGTTGAGCCGAAATTCTACTGTCCTCCGCGACATCAGATGATGACATCAGAGGGGCTAAATTAATTTATTGTTTGTGATTCCCTTTCATTTTTATTTATTTAAATTCTTTTTATGTAGTTATTAGCATTGTTTGTTAAATGTCTTGAGAACATACTAGTTTCATATTTTTGAAATTCAATTAAATAAAACAACAAATTAAATAAATAAATAAAAAGCTCCACACGGTTTGCTCTACAAAGCTTTTTGTAACAAATCTTTTCCACACAATTTACAGCCGGACAACATCGGACACTGAAGAAAACATTAAGAAAACTGATCAGAGGCTGATCATGTACAGTAAGTGCAATAGGCTGTTTTGTATGTAAATGGACTGCATGTGGAAAAAGTCTTATAAGGAATTTCACTCTGAATGAAATAGTGAAAATAAAGTTAAACTGAAATTAATACTCTGTGTCATTTCAATCATTTTGTATGTATGATTGAGTTTTTTTTTATAATGCATGCTAATTAATTTTGATTATGTTTTACACATACGGTCGTACATGACCTTGCATAAAACAAAGTAATATTTTGTTGTAGATACACATATGATGCAGAAAAATCTGAAAATGTAAGGGAATGTGAGCTAAAATAAATGGATGACATATTCGTTTAAAGAAAGGGAAACCTGTGTCCCAAAGCTGAAGGATTTTTATTCCCTGATTTTTATTTTTATTCCCCTATTTTAAACCAATATAATCTCAATATAATGGGCAAATAATGTTGCTTATTGCTTTACTTACATTATTCTCATATCTGCCGTCTGTACATCACCTCTTGCTATTGCATATCAAAAGTAATATCCATTTTACAATAGTTAACAGTAAACCTGCCCACACTATACTGCCCTCCTCCTCAGCTCCACTGTTTGGTACTTTGGTCATGTGTTTTCTATGGGGAACAAAGTTCCTCCTCCTCCAGGGGCTTCATGACTCAGACAGACCAATTACATTGAGCAACATTCAAATATGAGAATGATATTAGTCTTACTGGAGATATTTGTACACCAAAATAATTAACATGTTTAACATATGGACTGGCACCTGAATGGAAATCTGCCCCATCAAATACTTGAATAAAACGACTTGCCAATCTTAAACATTAAAATTCGAATTAATTCAGAGCTGCCAACTCTAACACATTCACCTTGAGACTCACGCAATTAACACTTTTCACACGCTCTCACGCCACACATCCATTTTCTCACGCACAGAAAAATCGCAGAGCAAAGAGGACACGGAGACCGACAGACTAGACAGAGCAGGTTACTTATGATATCAAAAAATCTCAGATCTCAGATTCTGTCAATTTTATTACGAAATTCAAACACCGTTTTGGCGCTTGTAAATGTGACGTGACAGATCCCCAACGGCACGTGAACCGATCATCTCTACTAGCTAATAGTAAATAAACACGAATGAACAATGTTGAAAGATATAGTAGCCTATGCTACAACTTACCGAAATGTATATTTCCTTTATTGACCCCGGAAAGGGGTCAATAAAAGAGCTGGAGAACAATTATGTCACATAACATTTAGGCTATACCTCAGGAAAGCCATTTAATGACCATATGCTATAGCACGTTAGTTGGCTAGAAAAAAAGAGCTACTGTATAGAGAGTATTTAGCTATGTGTACTATATTACACATTTATTACATTTTAACTCATATCAAGTTGTTATTAGTAAAAAACGCATTATATTTAATTTGAGTTATTTTTAACCTTAAATAATACTACCAATAGGGCTGTCTGTATGTTTACAGCATTAGGTTTTTTTTTTTCCTTGAGAAAAATGAACGCCTATCTTGTGTACCTAATATTGATCAAAATTAGTAAATATTAAATCAAATCACAAGAATTGAATTTAATTGAAATCGTGAAATTTGTGTCAAGCAATAATAAAAGACGTAGCTTAGCAGAAATTGTGCATGCAAACATTGTAACATGTTGTCACTAAACCTAATTATTAGCCCCCCCCCACTAGTGTGACCTTTAGTGTTAATTTGAGCATTAATTCTTCACTAGTGATCACAGATTCTAAATATGATAATTATAGTATATCTTACAGAATACAAATTTATAGAAGGTTTGAGCTACTCACCACTAATAGTAATATTTAATTTCCTGTGTAAGATCATACTGCTGGTGTTGATCTTCAATTCATAATATCCAGACTGATCTGTTCGGATGTTTCTGATGGTGATTTCTCCGGTTTCATTATTCCGATGAATGTTTCTCCATTTCGTGTCATCAGGGCCATTTAACCCATTAACTTGCTTAAGACCACCGCTGGTTCCGATGTTTGTATGTTTACATTTACGGCAGGATTTTACCATCAAAGCTTTAATTAATATTGACAAACAATACATCACTCGAAAGTTTAAAGTCTCACGCTTTGATATTTCTGATCGTAATGTCACAGTGATAACATCATTTTAATTCGTATCAAGAGTTCACAACAAAACACACAACATTAAAACAGGGAGTTCTGGCCTGTGTTTGTCCAGTGAAGATGACAGATACATTTAATCATGCAAACATCGGCGTAGAGTTCATGATAATTATCCAGAACACAAAATCAGTTCGACTTTTTAGTCCAAAAAGTAGTAATTTAAGATGAATATCGATTATTTTTTATTTTGCTTGCATAACATTTCTTCTCAGAGAATTATAATTATTGTAAATTTTTCAATAAATGATGTAGTCTAAGAGGTATTTTAGTAATACAACGCAATATTATCATGTTTTCTAGAGTCCATCATACAGATTAACCCCGCCCCCTGCTTTATCTGTGCTGCTCTGATTGGTCAGTCATTGAAAACATTCTAACAGCGCCACCGGCTGTTGGGATGTCCAAATATGCATAACCTACAAAATTCATAGGACAGCACACAAAACACACAAAAATGTAGTCACCAAAGAGATAATTACAGAGATTTTAAGGATAGTTTGTGTTCCTCAATCAGCCTTGTGCAGGTGTTCAAACATACACGTTTTTATTTAGGAATTTTAATATTTGAATTCTTAACAAATGTGCATTCTGTAATTTATGTCACTAGCATTACCAAACAGAACTGATAAAATAATAAAAAAGTTTCCTGAACAATCCCTTTGTCTGCCGCTGACTAGAGGAAATCATGTCAGAGCCGGTTAAACAGTTTATGAAGAACTTGCTTCTTGAATGTTAAAATATATGTTCCAAAAGCATGCATGTGTGTATTATGAATACAATCTAGACATACTACATCTGCCATATTAGTATTTTCATATGACCTATGATGGCGAATGTGTCCCTGTTTCCTGATATCTACTAATTCTTTCCCCTAACCTTATGGGATATTAAAGTGTTCATCCATTGTGAATTTTATAATCTTGTTGGAAGTACTGGATCATCCAGGTATTTTTCGGGCTATTGCTTAATGAATAGTGTGTATTTGGACATTTGATGTGCTGTTTTTCACATGCTATAAAGTAGGGATGTAGATTTATTTGGACACAGGGTCTGTCTTGTCCCCCTGGTCTTGCGAAACTGATTGTCCCGCCCCAAAATCACTCCATTGGTTAAACCAATGTAACTATATCAGACTGATCTGGATGCTCAAACAAACAGATCAAGCAAGATAGATATTTGATAAGAAGCTGAGAAGTGAGAAGTATGCTGTACTAAAGCTACACTATACATGCTGTCAGCTAAGATAACTTTTTTCTTCTTTTTTTTTTGTTGCTAAAATCTTAATTGTTCACCATAGTATAGAACTACTAAAAGTTTGATACAGAGACAAATATGTAAATGTTTGCAGGCTGTAGACATATAGAGATATATTGACAGATATATTGCTTATGGAATAGTTCTGCACAGGGGTAAATGTGTACAGACTAAAGTCAGATGATTGGATAAATAAATGGAGGTATTACAGAATATGAGGCAGAGTAAAGAGATTTGAGAAGTGGAGAGAGAGATACTGGATGTCAGTAGTAGAGACAGAGAGATGACAGGATGGCCAGTTTGCTGTATATCTGTCATAATGTAAAAGTGTCAACATTTGAAGAGTAGATGACAAAAAAAGAGAAGAGTTTTAAAATGTGGGTGAAACGTTTGAGAAATAACTGACAGCGGAAAAGCGTGAATGATGAACTAAAGCACTGCCACCATAAACCTAGAGTAATGTTTGTAACTTTTACCGCTGTTCTGTCAACACACGACTGTTTCAGACAAAGATCAACTATTTAATTGTTTATAATTTACAGATACAACAATTATGCTTATTATGCTTAATAGTAAATCATTTCATATTGTTTTTCATCTCAAAATCGTCACCAAGTGCCATTTTTCTATATTTACATGTTATAGGAAGAAAATGTTTCATGAACCTTATTTTTTAGTGGCTTTACAATCAAATTTTAATTATAACTTATTCAGACTTGTGGCTTTGAATTGAATGATTTTTGAGTTGATCATAGCACAGTTTCATATATTTATTTTTAAATATATTTTATTTAAATAAATTGATCATTGCTTTACAAAATATTTAAGCCTCTCTCACTTTTAGTCTATAATGATATAACAGATTATTTTACTTGATTAACAAACCCACATCTATCATCTTTCTAAAGAGTCCTCAGTTATGCCTGTAGTCCAGAGTGTTCATGAACTGTGAGTGTTTTAGTCTGTGTATGTCAGGTTTGGGTTTGAGCTCAACTAGTGGAGGCGACTGTTAACAGGTTAAGTCAGCAATGAGGACGCCTTGATCTCCAAACCACTCAATCACGTCGCCTTTTTTTTTTTTAGTTACACCAGTGTGTAGAGTGACAGTATCTCCCTCCATCACTGATACTGACTCCACAACATCTGTCACAGTAACAAACACATGAGGAGAACAAACACAAACAGATTAAAACAGATCAAGCTAATAATGCTACAGGTCTAGAAGTCAGAGATGCTGAACATCGTTGACTCAGATTCTTTAGATTTGCTGCTCTTGCTTTTCTTTTTCTCTATCTTTTTGTTGAATGTTGAACTGACATCTGAACCTCTGCCTATCTAAGGGTTTTCTGAGTTATGACGTTTGCTAACTCTTTAGTAATTGCAATTTAAATGAGTACGCCCACCTGTAATTCTTGTTTTTGCATATATTTATACTATTTGTGTTTTTCCTACTTTTATCACTGTAAAGTTTCTTCCTGTTTTCCATCTGGCCATTAAAACTGTTTGTATCTTTCTGAATGACTCCTTATATTGATCTTAAACTTGGATCGTGACACTGGAAATAAACAATTTGTTTTATGATGTAAAATACATGATACATATTTCAGAATCTGCACTATATTTCTAGGTCAATAATCAAATGTAAGTAATGCCAGAACTTTTTACAAAATGACCTGAATGTGCAGACCCTGGTATCAATGAACATCTCTGGATCTTTGCTTAGTGAGTGTTAAAGGAAGAAACTATGTAAATGTTTTAATTGTTTTGATGATATGGAGATTTCCTTTCTAATTATTTTTTCTTCTTTTCTTTTTTGATAATGTTGTGCTGCTCATCTTGGCCAGGTCACTTTTGTAAAAGAGATTCTTAATCTCAGAAAGTTGTATCTGGTAAATAAATGGCAATAATACACAATAAGAGTAAATGAGTGTCATTGATCATGTGACTTTACAGACGGCTGAAGCTCAACATGTTCTTAAGATCGTCTCAGATCAAATCTATTCATTGTGGAGCTTCATCCATCATCAGTCTTAATTAATGTGTCTCATAAAACACTGCATTGAATATTAATAAGCAGCATCTACCTATAACAATAACTCAAATTTGTATGAGCTTTGTTGCTGTTTTTTACCATCCCTTCATATCAAGTGGATACAGGAAGATTAAATAAATGAGTAAAAGAGAGACATGATTAGATTCAACATCATTTAACACAATAAAACTGTATATGTCTCTTGTTTCTTCTTTTTAAAGTTGTGAAAATAACTCTATATTCCTCTTTGCTGTAAATCTCTGAAGAATCAATGTTATAGTTCTGTAAATAGATAATATTTCCTTTACACATATTTCACTTTTTACACATTTTTCTTTTAACTTACACTCATAGCTGCATTTTTAATTCACAAAAACAACAACAGGTTTTGAAGAATGAACCTCTGATTATTCCACATCATCTAAACTTTTCTCAGAAAATTAATCTAGATTTTAATCCAGTTATCAGATTGTAAGACTTGAGTTACTCACCGCTGACAGTAACACCGAATGTTTTGTATGTCCCAGCTGTGTCCTCGATCTTTAGTTTATAGAGTCCAGAGTCTTTTTTTTTTATGTTTGTGATGGTCAGAGATCCAGTCTGATGATCCAGCTCCAGTCTGCCTCTGAATCTCCCATCAGGAAAATCTGTTGTATTAATCTTAGCTATCCTTGTACCATCAAAAAACCACTGAGTTGTTTCACCTTCTGGTATTACAATTTGAGGGTTTAGAGTGACAGAATCTCCCTCCATCACTGACACTGTCACATTAACTTTCTCCACAACAAACACACCTGGTGGGGAAAGATAAATAAAATATGTTAATTCTTGATCAGTCCTGGCATTTTTTCCAGTGCAGCAAATGTTACAGTGAATTTACTGTTTTTTTCATTATTGTACTGAAGTGCTCTCTGTGTGACTGAAACAGAGAGATGGAGAATCCAGAACTGAGTCTGTATCACTGCTGTGTGACTCTGCTGTAATTTAGTTTACTAGATATAGTTTTAAACTGGCTTTTGCAGACTCTGAAAAGTTAATTTCCCAAATACCCATTTGAAATAACTATTTACCATAAAACACACTTTACATTTTATACACTAGCCTCATAAGGATACTGTTTTAAATGTAGCCTACATCCATTTCACACTTACATCATTGTGTCTCCTGAAAATTAAACATGACGTGACTTGTGATTTCAACATAAAACACAAATTGTAAAAAGTATGTGGCTGTATGTGGAAGATCACATGCAACACTCAAACAAAACACACTAAATAAATAAGTAAAATTAAAAGTGCAGTCTGGAAGCACTGGATTTAAAAAAAATGCAATGAACCAAAATAAATTGTTATTCTAAAAATGTTAAATGTTTATTATACTGGAATAGCATTATTCAGATAATATATATCCATAAGATACAGGGGAGACCAGAGAATGTTGTAATTTGGACTGAGTTTAAACACCACCAGTTTAACAAATGAAGAACAGAAGTTTAATCACAGTCATGCATGAGCACCAGCATCCTCAGAAGACAGAGTTAAAAAAAAAGAAGAACAAAAAAAAAACTCGCCAATAAAGAACTTACAGACCAAAAAAAATAGGTTGGAGGTAAAAGTAAAATTTCAGGAATGGATCAAAAATAGATCTGCAAATTTATTGCAAGTGGGAAAAAAAGGCAAAACATTTAGGCTAATTTTATCTCCCAACTCAATTGTTTCCATCACAGTTGTTATATATTTGTTACAAATTGAAGTAGCCTATTTTGAATTAGAAATGTTACCATTTGTTTAAATGTTTTAATCAAAATACTTTATATGAAATAAAGGTGGAGTTTGTATTGCATAATATTTAGAAATGAAAACAGAGCTCGTTCTACTTTTGAAGAAATGCAACTAGTTTTCTATTTCTGGTGTAGACTATAGTGACACAGAATACCTCAAATTAATAACGAATTTTTTTTTTTAAGTAATCCATATTAATATATGTTTTAGGGACATCTGACTGAATAAATGAGAAGTTATTAATGTGCATCTGCTGTTGGTCGATTCTGAGCCGCACCCATAACCGACCGACAGGAAAGACACACAGAGACAATTTTATGCCGATTTAGGAACTTGTGATTTTTATTTTGTATTCCGCTAAAACTGTAGCCAGTATTCATGAGGTTATTGTTATTATTATTATCATTATTATTATTCACACAAACATTTTTTTAAAATAAAGTGTTTTGCAGAATATTACAGGTCGCCAGTCGGCGCCCTCTTGTGTTCACTACCAAACAAACACACACACACACACACACACACACACACACACACACACACAAACTTACCCCCAAAATACCCTTATAATGGCGTTGTCACTTATACACTATGATTTATCACAACATCTATTTGAAGAAAAGTTATAACAGTTTTTTTTAAGAGACAATGGTGATAGCCTACAAGCAAATTAGATGACAAGAGCAAATATGCGCATTTTCTGTTTCCGGTTTATATTGAAACCGAAAGTGTTGAATTAATGAAAATAAATGTGACTCACCGTCCACGAGCAATAAAGCCCAAAAAAAGAAGTAAAGGTTCATCATACTGATGTCGCTTCTGTCCGCATCCAAACGGAATGATGAAAGTGACACAGGATTTTGATGATGGACTCGTAGCAAACCGACCAGGTCACGTGATTTCTGCGAAAGAGTGAGTTACGTCATACTATTTCAAATCGGACCAAACAGTCTGTTGTCCAAAGAGAAAGAAAGAAAGAAAGCGGTCGCCTCTGCGTGACTGCAGTTGTGAGGTCCACATCAGTCTGTCACTGATGATGGTAGTCTAAAAGCAAGGGCTTTGAAAATATTAAAAATGTTGAATTATTTGAAATTTTAACCTAATAAGACATAACAATACACCACAAATACACAAAAGTGGTGTCCTACAATAAATTAAGTTGCAAGCCATGCTCAGTTTTCTTGAAATATTTTTTAGGCCTATATTTAGTTTAAAACTGTAATTACCATAAACAAGAAAAAATAGTCCTGCTGGACTGGCCACTTGTCCAGGGTGTTTCCTCTGCCTACGGCCCAAGATGCTGCAGACCCTATGTGACCCTATATAGGACAAGTGGTATGGAGAATTGATGGATGGATGGAAGAAAAATAATGCAGAATGTCACAACAAAGTGATGAATCCAATATTAGACAATTAAATACCAAAATAAAGCAGTGTTTAAACATTAAGTGTCCGTTTGTGTTCGTTGAGACCGATCTACTGTCAAACTAAAGTTCAGTCAATATGAACTGATAAGAGAAAATAACCACACAAACAGAATTAAGTGTAAACTTGAGTCAAGACAGTTCCTCTTTCCCTTGAGCTTCTTTTGTGAGGTTTGGAAATGAGGGAGAGTATCTCTGTTATTCTCGAGATAGGGCCTATAACCTCAGAGAAGAGAAGATGCTGAAAATAAACCACAAGAACTGAGACCATCTGCAAACATGAGCTTCAGATCAGAGAACAGATATATGTTTAAGATTATTTACATCCAATGTACAGAATCATTATCTTAAAACAACTCTAAGCATGATTAGGCTGCAGGTCTGTTTTTGCCTATTTGAACCTAAAGGGATAAAAAAGTGTGAAATTAAAAGTGAAATGAAGAACTGAAAAAGACTCACAGGATGACAGAAAATTTTCACAGGATGTGTGAGTTTGCATATTTAGTGTGTATGAAGGGCGTTGTCTTCATCTGCTACCACGGATCTCATGGTTTGACTTCCCTTCAAAACAGCAAGAAACAAAAGAAACATGGGAATTATTTTTCTGTAGATTTCCACTTCCAATAGATGATCATCAACAGCTTACTTTTTGGAAAACTAGAATTGTTGCACACAGGTTTTTGCTTAATATTTTTATTATAGCTAATAATTATTAATAATTATAGATATTTATTTATATCTAAAGTGTCCTGTATTACCAGCTTCTATGCTGTACAATTACAGTTGGATGCAAACTTTATTTACAATGTCAGGTTTATTAACCTACTTGTTTACCAAAAGAAGTTGAATGAACTGGGTGGATTTCTTTAAGAAGACCCGGACCGCCCAGCCTCTCTAAAATTCTCATTGGTTGAACAGATGCCTACGTCACCAACTGTTGCACACTAGTTCACTCCCACTGGTGCGCGCTCGTTACGGTGGCGTGCTGAGTGCTGGAGTATGAAGCGATTCTGTTAATCAGCTTAACAAATAATAATTATTATTATAACATAATCTATATAACAGTAATTATAAAATAATATCACATTGTCGTACTTGTAATGTGACAATCTGATAACCTACGAAAATGATTCGCACATTTGTTTTGCTCGTTTTCTTATGTCTGGTTGGTAAGTTATAGCCTAAATCTATTTTTCATGACAATAGTGTTATCATGGTAATTACATAGCCTACTACACACAACGGTAAGGAGATTTCCATGATTTAAATATTTAATATGTAATCTCGTTCTGCAGGTGTTTTTCAGGTTGAATCACATGAAGTTCAGTCAGTAATGCTGGGAGACTCTGTCACTCTGGACTCGAAAGTGTCTGAAGTACAGTTGACGGATGAGATCGTTTGGAGGTTTGACAACAGTCGCATAGTTAAGGGAATTAAGGACAATCCAAAGTATAATGATGAGAGATTCAAATACAGACTGAAGCTGGAGAGAAATGGATCTCTCACCATCAACGACACCAGAACCACAGACACTGGAGTCTATACATTTAGGACTATTATCAATAACAAGGAGTTAATAAAGACGTTCAGTGTTACTGTTTATGGTAGGTGTATATTAATATAGCCTAATGCTCTTTTCATATTGTAAACGGCACTAAATCGTTTTTAAAAAAAAGAAAAAGAAGAAAAAAAGATGGTTTTCATATTGGACATTTACATCTACATTTACTTTTTTTCAGGCTGTAGCTGCTGTACTTCTAACAACAGTTTCATTTTAATTGGGCAGACACGAAGGTGATATTCATTATTTGACCACCAGATGGCCACAACGTACACCGTATTGAAAAGCTTCGCGTAATGAATCCTTTAATGAATCCATAGTCATCCACTCATAGACATAGAAAGGCTAGATGGCTCAAGGCGGTGTCAGCTGTGTCGTCACTTGGCGGCCATCTTAGGTCAGGAGACTGCGCTGCTGCTCCCTGCTGCTGTGGACGGAAGGTGAGTGACATACGCCAACTAAAATGCTCGTAACTTGCTGAATTCTTGACGGATTTACAAACGGTTTGGTTTATTACAAACCTTATTAACGTGGCTATGATTTGTGCTGATGCCGTTTGTGGCTATAATTTTTCACAAGTATGCAGTTAAATAGCCGCATCCCTGACGTTTATGACACACCAAGCCGTTTGAAAATCGGTTGAAAATTGAGCAAAATATAGTTATTTCAGCACTACATGCACAATAGACTTTAATGTTATAACTGGACGAGCGGTCCTGTCCTAAGATGGCCGCCGTGTGACGTCGTCGGGTCCCATTGGCTCTCAGCGCCGGTAAGCTATCTAGCCTTTCTATACATGTCTATGCATCCACTTGTCTCGCTTGGAGACTCAAGGGTCTTTTGCACTGGAGGAACGTTTTTATAATTCCTACAACTATTGGCGGAAGTACCTACAAGTAACTGATCAAATGGCATTTAAAAAAAATTAAAGCAGAATTAGGTGTAACTAACCCAAACAATAATTTTTCTTTAATTCCTTTTATATTTCTGTCATGATAAAAATAGCCTCATTGTTCGACACATAGTTCTCTTTTTATTGATCAGGGAAGGGAAAACACACAGAAGCTCAACCGAACCTGCTTGAGGCGCAATAACGAAACAATCTACATCTGGATTACATTCATACTACACAAATTCATACTATATAGTAATTACTGCAACAAGTGAACATCCTTGAACTTCCATTTATCATAACTGATGTCTGTGTTGATGAGTAAAAGCCTAGATTCAATCAGTTCATCATACAAAGTGATAATGTCGTTAAATATTGTAGATAGGCTATGTGAAAATAGCTCATCTTATAAAACAAATAGCGTGTGTAAGCAGCGCTGCTCTATTAAGACAGTATAAGCACACCTCACTTCCGGCCTGTGGCTGCTGGCCTAAAACTGCTAGTCTGAAATTGGATACTTCTGGGCTTATTCGAAACACCCAGTTCTGGTCATGGAGAACTATACTAAGCAGCTGATGCATTAATTCAGGGCTGGTGAAGAATGAAGATGTGATGTTTTGTGAGGTTCGAGGAATATTTAGTTACCTCTGCATAGGTTGAATACCCCTGCATTTAGTTTTATTTCATGTTTTGCAGCTCCAGTACCAGTTCCTCTGATCTTCAGTGACACTTCACAATGTTCTTTATCGGCTGAAAGATCATCAAGGATCGTCCTGTGTTCAGTGTTGAATATGAGTCATGTGACTCTCTCCTGGTACAAAGGAATCAGTTTATTGTCCAGCATCAGTGTGTCTGATCTCAGCATCAGTCTCTCTCTACCTCTGGAGGTGGAATATCAGGATAACAACACTTACAGATGTGTGCTGAAAAATCCCATCAGCAACCAGACCAAACACGTCTGCATTACCGATCTCTGTCAGTTGTGTTCAGGTACGTTAGCTGTGATGATATCATTTTACTGAACCAGTCTCTGTCAGGTACATTAGTCTATATTTACTGAGTCAAAAAAGAAATAAATTCTGTGCCTTATTTTTCTTCAGACGACGTCAGTTTTTTTGAAAGTACTGAAGCTGTGATCCGATTGGTCGTCACTGCTCTGGTGGGCGTGGCCGCTGTGGCTGCGTTTATTGTGCTGGTTTATGACATCAGATTAAGAAGAGTTGAACTGGAGAGACATCAGACCCACAGTGCTGGATCTGATACTCTAAAACAAGAATAAGCACTTTTTTGCAAATTTTTTTTTGTGTGTGCAATTTTTCATTTTGCATGATGGACAAAAATAAAAAAAGAATGGATGCAGTGTTTTTTAAATGCTATGTTCAATATACCAAAATTGGAATAGTGCTTAAAATAAAATACTGACTTCAGATTTTTGTGTATGAATTTTTTTTTATTTTTTTTTATTGTAACAATGCACAAAGTAATTTTGTGTTTTCTGACTAAATTAGAAATTAAGTTCACCTGAAGCTCTATAGCTCTACTGGAACCGTATGGAAATGTAAAACTTGATTTTAAAACAGACATTGATGAGCACCTGTCCCAACTTGGTGATGGGCAAGTTTGTTCCCATATTTTTCACGTAAAAAAAAAAAAATCAACCTGTTCTCACTCCCAAGGTGTCCGATATTGCCACACGTTCAAGAGAAATGCAGTCATTACTGACTGGTCTCCATCAACTATCAGTTAATAGTTTATACTAGGTACACACAAACTATGTTAAATTATGTACATTTATGTTTACTATATGATGCAAGGAGGAGATCCAGTCAGGTGATTAAATCAAATTTTATTTCTTAACAGCAGACAATCAAATAATAAAAGAGTAAAATGAATTCATCCATAATCAGGATTAAAAGTTTAATAAAGAAACATAAAATAAACAGTTAAAATTACTTCTAATATTTCTAAGTAAAATATAATTAACACACTCGGAGTATAATATTCTTAGCCTAAAGATAATTAAAGTTGGTCTCTTTGAAAAGACAGGTTGTGAAGGAGCAAGGTCTGAGTCCAAAGGATAGACTGACCTGTACAGAAATTGATCTCCCCATTATACAGTTGCTTATCGGAACAGAGCTAAGTTCCTCTTTTCATAGTATATTGCATTGAAGCAGACACACAAGACACACATATCTAGTTTTCACACTCTGAGGTGTTAGGCCGTTCACTGTAAGATGTTTAGCTAAGATAACATTCGTTTACAGCAAGTACAAAAGTTCACCCTAAGTCAATCAGCTACATTTGAGACATAAAGATTAATAAAAGAAAAGTATTAAACATACATTTCAAAATGATAATAATGGTAAACACATCAAAATGATAGTAATGAGAAACACATCAACATGATAATAATGTCATAATATAACATAATAATTTCTTAAAGGGGTCATATAATGGTACATGCACTTTTGATTGTACTGAAATGTGTGTTGGCAGTGCCTGTACACAGCCATCATATAATAAAAATCCATCCAGTGTTTTTTTTTTATCTCCTTATATGTTTTCCCCGTCTCAAATCAAGTCGTTCGACGACCGTGTGACATCACACGTTCGGACGCCCCTCCCGCGATTGATAATTGACAGCAGCGTTTCAACACAGACCTGCCCTGAGCGGAGCTGGAGCAGAATGGCGTCTAAGTGATTGTGGTGTTCTGTTCTTGGGTGTAATAAGGAACACAGCAGTCATTTTTATGTTCCTAAATCCGTACAGCTGAAGACGCAGTGGCTGAGTTTTGTTTTCGAAGGGAATATTCCCCACGATCAACGTCAATGCTTTCATGTTTGCGCGAATCATTTCACACACCAGACTGCTTTACAAACGACAGTCAGTATAAAGCTGGTTTTGCTAAGAAGCTGCTCCTGAAAAAAGGATTGGTACCAACTATTCGTGTTCCTGCTGCACCTCCAGAAGAAGTGAGTGTAATGTTTTATTAACCTTTATATTAATCTTTGCAAATCGCTAGCACGCTTCACGATTAATGCATCTAAGGTTTACACTCAAGGTACATTACGGCATGTTTTCTATGTACAGCGTTCTCAATATAATTCATAATCTCAAGTTTATAATGAACAACGCGTTACGGTTATTGTGTTATTACAAACGGTGTATGCACAGAACAGAGGGGCGGGGTGAGCAAAGCTCATTATCATTTAAAGATACATGCACTTAAACGGCATGCTGAAACAGAGCTGTTTTTGACCAGGTAAAATTTGTTTTCTTACAATACTAATGAGAATTTTTAATTAAAGTGTATTACAAACTTTTCATTTAGACCCTAAACAATCATAATACCTTGTACAAAAATGGCATTATATGACCCCTTTAAAATATGATGATGACATTTGATTAAATGATAAAACATAAGCAAATGATAAAACATAAGCAAGAAATATATATTTTATCTTTTTCTGATTCATCAATATATAATGCATAAAACAAATTGGTCATCATGTAATATCTTTCACTTGATACACTGTTAAAAAATAACAATAAATGAACAATTGAACATCATTACTGTTGTGATGAGGCAGAGACAGTGGGATCCATTTGCAGCTTTATTATAGAGTAGTCAAGACAGGCAGGGTCAAACACAGCAGACAGGGCAAAGCAGGCTAGGCAGAGACAAACCAGGTGAACAGGCAAGGGTCGAGGCAGGCAGCAAGGATCAGGAATCAATAGACAATCCAGGTCAGGGCAGGCAGCAGAGAATCAGAAACGATAAACAGTCCAAGGTCAGTAACATAAATCAAACACAGGAATAAACGCTCAGAAATGATGGCCGGGGCAGAATCAAGACTTCACATTGAATGTGTGTGTGGAAGTGGTTTATATGAGTGTGTGTAAATGAGGTGCAGGTTTGTAATGCAATCAGTCCCAGGTAAGCGGTATTATGGGAAATGGAGTTCAATGGGTAAAGTTAATATTCCGGGGAAGGTTCCCTCCGGTGGTGAAGAGGAGGCGGTGCGGGAGCCTGCTCTGTAACAATTACATTGTTCTAATAACTTTGGACATTTAATTAATTATATTAAAGATGGTTGTGAATACATACAAAACTTTCGAACGGTCTTCCTAACATTGTCCGGGAAGCAGACACACTCTGTCAATTCAAAGCTAGATTAAAGACACATCTCTTTGACCTAGCATACACATAACACATTATAGACTTCTATAATTCAATGTTAGGCTGCATAGATTAGGTCAGCCGGAATCGAATACAGATCTGATGAAGGACCTGCGCCTGCATGGACACGACGACAACGCAGTCCTGAAATGTCAACTAGGCTCTTCCCTGTGAAGGCCTCTCTCCCCTCCCTTTACCTCTGTACAGATAAAACGCTGTCGGGATAATTCCGGATCACGTGGCTATGTGGAAGCGATAAATAATTATTTATTATAATTTTTAAGGCCAGACAAGTAGTTTGTTGAGGGTTGGTTTGTAAATAAGGACTACACGCCTGTGCACATATATATTCAAACGCACATACCTATAGACTAAACATGTGATGCACATGTGCACGCCATCTGCGTTTTCGCGGGTTTGAGGTTTGCGCAGAGATAACCTTTTTTTATTTTTTTTATTTCAAGGCTGTTCAAGATGGGCATGTGTACATGACCGTGGGGCTTGTCCCGCCGGAGGGAAACGATGCCTTAAGTGTAATAAAACAGGCGATTTAGAGATTGTTTGTAAATCAAAGACTGTTAAAGAAGTGACCAGTGACAGACACCAAGTCGAATCAAACAACATGTTGTTTCTGGGTTCTGTTTCTGATAGTGCTAACGAGCATGAGTGGCATGTGAACCTTCCAATGAATGGCACTACAGTAAAGTTCAAGATATACTGGTGCTGATATCACAGTTATGTCTGAGCAAACATTTCTGAACCTACCTAGTCGACCACAACTTACTAAAACACTGGCAGGCATCAGGAGTCCAGGTGGCAAACTGGACTGCATTAGCAAATTCTTAGCCTGTATAGAACGAAAGGGACAAAACATCCGTTTCTGGACATATGTCATTAAAGGTCCATATACTAATAATCTCCTAAAACAAGCCTGTGAAATGAAACTGGTGAGCAGGCTTGACTTCATTAGTACTGAGGATTATGTATTTGAAGACTTGAATTGAGCACAATTGAGCTCAGACATGATGCCAAACCATACAGCCTTTCTACGCCTCCCAGAGTTCCCTTTCCGTTACTGCCAAAAATGGAGGAAGAGCTGCAGCGTATGCTCAGGTCAGGGATCATAACAGAAGTCACGGAAGCAACAGACTGGTGTGCTCCAATGGTGCCGATGGTGAAGAAGAATGGTAAAGTGAGAATTTGCGTTGACCTTAAGTAATTAAACTAAGCAGTAAAGCGTAAGATATTTATTCTGCCCACTTTTGAGGACATCGCACCACAACTGTCCGGTACATGTGTATTCTCAACGTTAAACGCTTCTAGTGGGTTTTGGCAGATACCAGTGGACGCAAGTTGCAGGAAACTCACCACCTTCATCACCCTCGTGGGCCGCTTTTGTTTTCAGAGACTACCCTTCGGAATCACCTCGGCTCCGGAGATATTTCAGAGAGAAATGAGCACTCTTCTTAAAGACCATGCACGTACTGCAGCTATGATGGACGATATACTGGTGTTCGGCAGAGACACAGAGGAACATGATCAGAACCTCAAGGCAGTTTTAAAGACCATCAGAGAATCTGATCTAAAGTTGAATAAAGATAAGTGTCACTTCATAAAATCTGAGATTCAGTACTTCTGACATGTCATCGGAAAGGATGAAATCCGGCCTGATACAAATAAATTGAGAGCAATAACTTCTCAGCCCTAAGAATCTGACTGAACTGCGGCAGGTATTAGCAAATTACCTGGGCAAATTCGTCCCTGCTCTTTTTGACACGAATACATATTAGTAAATAACATTTTGTTGTATGAAAGTCTCCAGGTTTTGACATAAATGCAGATATGAATGTAATTAAAAAAATATATAATAAATAATTATCGATTTTCAAACTCAACCTGAACTGCTGAGTCCGTGGCCATTTTCAAGAAATGGCTGAAGATATTCTATATATGTGTGTGTGTGTGTGTGTGTGTGTGTGTGTACTGTGTTAGACTAAACTGGGACTGGTCATGGCACTTTCATTTTGTTGTCCTATTGTTAGTGTAACTGCTTCTATTGCTCTCCTCATTTGTAAGTCGCTTTGGATAAAAGCATCTGCTAAATTATTAAATGTAAATGTAAATTCATAATATCATGTTATCTGAACAAC
Organism: Leuciscus idus; assembly: GCA_021554675.1. Taxonomy (NCBI): domain Eukaryota; kingdom Metazoa; phylum Chordata; class Actinopteri; order Cypriniformes; family Leuciscidae; genus Leuciscus; species Leuciscus idus. The sequence goes on along the minus strand of CM038625.1, from coordinate 20,942,651 downwards.
GTTTGTGAACCTAAGCTAATTTGACAAAAGATCTGTGAAAAGTTGTGACAACAAATCATGAAGATATTTTTTTACATTGCTGTGTAAGACATGTGCTGGTCATAAGGAGCAACGTTGCACAAATGTGACCCTGGACCACAAAACCAGTCACGAGTCGCACAGGTACATTTGTGGCAATAGCCAACAATACATGTTTACCACAGGGGTGTGTACTTTCACCCCTTCTGTTCATTCTATATACAAACATGTGTCAGAGCAAATATGTAAATAGGACCATTATTAAATATGCAGATGACTCCGTTATAGTGAGTCTGCTCCATTAAAATGATAGAGGCCATGGTCCAATAATTGAAGACTTTGTCCAATGGTGCGAGGAGTCGCACCTTCAATTGAACATATCCAAAACGAAGGATATGTACATTGATTTTGGAAAAACTCCAGGATATGAGGCTATAACTATAAATGGTCAACTAGTGGATCAAGTACAGTCCTATAGATACCTAGGGACAATTATTGACTCTAAATTAAATTTCCAGGAGAATTGTGAGGCAGTCTGTAAAAAAGGACAACAGCGTCTATACTGTTTGAGAAAATTGTACCATTTCAATATAGACAAGACTATGATGACATTATTCTATCATGTTTTTTGAAACCATCATATATTTCTCCCTAGTGGCATGGTTTGGTTGTGTCTCAGTCAAGCACAAGAATCGCCTAAACCAAATTGTAAAATGGTCAAGTAAGCTGACTGGGGAGCCCCAGCTGCACCCCACATCCCTGTATGATAAACAACTACAGTGGCTATGGCTATCAAAAAAGATAGCCTACATCCTCTGAATAAGGAATTCCAGTATCTCCCCTCTGGACGGAGGCTAAAAGTTCCTGGTTACAGAACCACAAGATTTAAAAACAGTTTTGTACCATCGGCAATCACTCTGTTAAGCAAACGGTAAAATTATTTGCACAAAATGCACAAGTACTCTGGTCATGTACTGTTCTCTGTTCCTCATTTTTTTTTCTTTTACTACTTGTTTTTATATGTTTTAATGTTTTGTGTGTTGCATGTTATGTTGTGGTCAACAAAGTTGTAAGGATGTCCTGCCTCTTAGACTGTAAAACTAGTTTACTTAAGCCCCTTTCACACAGCACTTTAAACCCGGGAAATTGCCGGCAAATTGCCAGAGTGCCTTCTGTGTGAACGCAACCACGACCCGGGATTGATGCTGGGATCGATGCCGGGTTGGGGACCTAGTAACAAATCAAACGAACCCGGGTCAAATCCCGGGTCACTTTATCCGTGTATTTTCTGGAATCTCTGTGTGAAAGGGGCTCTACGGGTACCAATAAAGTAACCTAACCTAACCTACATTGTATGGGTCAAAATTATCGATTTTTCTTTTATACCAAAAATCATTAGGATATTAAGTAAAGATCATGTTCCATGAAGATGTTTTGTAAATTTCCTACCATAAATATATAAAACATTTATTTTTGTGAGAGAATGCAGCACAATCGCAAACATAAATGGACAAATTTAAAGGCGATTTTCTCAATGTTGTGATTTTCTTGCACCCTCAGATTCCAAATTTTCAATAGTTGTATCTCGGCCAAATATTGTCCTATCCTAACAAACCATACATCAATGGAAAGCTTATTTATTCAGCTTTCTGATGTATACATCTCAATTAAAAAAAAAATGGCCCATGTGACTGGTTTTCTGGTCTAGGGTCACATATGTTATAATTATGAATGAGTTTTTTTGTCTCTCTATGGATTCTTTCAGCCTTCATCGCCTTCCGTCTCCTTTTTTCTATATGCACTTATTTTTCTATTCGCTGGTTTCAGCCAACACCTTGCCAACACCACAGACTTGCTATATGGGCCATTCTACAGAATTGGTTCAAAGTCGGAGTTGGAAATGTCTTGAAAAAAAATGGTCTTTTTCCCAAAAGAAATTATGTATGCAAATTGTATAATATACAAGGCACACATTTCTAGTAATTGTGCAGTTAATTATCATATTGTATTTTCAGAAAGTTGTGGAATATTTTCCCTCTCCCCAAATTTGTCACTACCAAAACACAGTAATAAATAATTTAATAAGAAGGTTTATATTGACCTATTAATATTTGTAGTGTAACCAACTGGACACTAGAGGGCACTCCAGCTCAGTAAAGGTTATAGAGAGAGTTGTATAGGGGGAGAATAAAAATAAATGGATGTTCAGTAACTGAGCTGTTTGCAGGCGGGCAGGGTTTTCTATTATTTTGACATTGGCTAGCGGACCCCCACCTGCTGTTAGCATCCCATTGACTCCCATTCATTTTGGCGTCACTTTGACAGCGAATAACTTCACATCTGAGGCGTTTAAAGACTCCATTTGTCCATTATTTATTTCTAAAGAAACACGAAAATGTATAAAAGGCTTCATTACCTTGTAGTTTCCGTTATGGCCCCATAGAAGCAATTTTTGTAAAATTAGGCTAACGATTGCGTCATAACCACGCGACTCTCTGTCGCACAGTAGAGAATTACCGTATGGACAGGAGGAGAAGCTTGCGCGCAATCGCGGGGACGTGGAGGCAAAGTGACAAAATAATTAATCAGAATACATAGCAAAAGTTTCTCCTGCTGCTAGCTCATGGACACCTCCTACTCACGCTCTCCGTCTCTGCAAGTTTCGGAAGGGAATGATTTAGATTTCTCTTGGCACAGCTACTAGAAGACAGACGGGTTGCTCACGTCACATCTACGTCGTCAAGCTCAGTTTGAGTCTGCGCAGTACGCTCGACCCCCAGGAAGTAAGAGCTTCTATTTGGCTTCACTTGTCTTCGTTGAATCCAATGGGGTCGCTGTGTCCAGTTTATATACTGGTAATCATAGACAGTAAAATAAATGGACACAGTGACCCCATTGGATTCAACAGAGAAAATGTAATCAATTAGAAGCAGTGGCGGCTGGTGATAATTATTTTTGGGGGGGCGCTTTTTTGTGTGTGTGTGTGGGGGGGGGGGGGGGGGGGGGGGGGGGAATTAACCCTCTGATTATCTTCATTTGGGACGACACTAGTTATCTTAGGGGTCCCCAGACAATAACATTTAATTTTGTAACAGAATAATAGTTTTTTTTTTTTACAAATGTAATTTTACACTGTTTATTAATGTTTTTACTCAACATTTGTGCAGTTTTTGTAAGATTTATGATATATTTTAAATTTCTTTAAAAAAATAAATATTTATTTAAATAGGCTTTTTACAAAAAACAGCATTTTATGTAAAATTCACTTTATAAAAGACCCATATTTCTAACTTTCATTCATGGGGATAACATGGATAATTTTACATGGTTTAGTGTAAACTTTTTGCCCATATTTTGTGAAATGTAGTTCTCTTACGAGAGGTTCTCTCGTATTGCGTAAGTTAGCTTACGCTACGGGTAAAGTCATCTTTTCTCGAGATATGAAGCCAAAAAATTATCCTTAATTTTTATTCATTGTCAACGCAGTGCAGCAGCTAGCAGACCTAGAGCAGGCTATCTAGCGCGCTCATTGGCTGCTCCGCGGCAACTGCAGCAGCCTACCAGTGAGCCTGGCGTGACGTCACGCCCAATGAGGGCGCACGCGCCCTCACGCGTCACAGCCCGCCAGAATGGGAGTGGCTTAGCGTATAAAAGGAAGGCTCGGAGGCTGATACCCTGATACTCCTGCCCGCAGTGCCGTCGCCTCAGGGGATGAAGCGGATGAGGACGCCATCATTGACAGCTGCTCTATCCTGGCTTCGGACAGCGAAGAGTGGTCCGGATCTCACCGCTCCACCTCCTCTTCGACCCAGGAATCTGGCCGGGCTCGCGCCAGTGTGGACGACGAGCTTCTCCACCTCCTCACTAAGGCTGTCGAGCACTTAGGCCTCGAATGATCACCACCGAAGGCGCCCGCCAAGCGCCTGCCTCTAGGTCAGCACCCTTCCTGCCCGAGCTCCACGCTGAGCTTTCCAAATCCTGGAACGCTCCTTTCTCCGCGAGACTCCGCTCTTCAGTCTCCTCGACTCTCTCTCACGTGGACGGAGCCACGGAGAAGGGGTATACCCAGATTCCCCCGGTGGAACAGGTGGTCGCAGCGCACCTTTGCCCCCATCCGCGAGATGGCGCTCAAAGTCTGCCCTCCCGTCGAAAGCCTCCAGGACTACGTCAGCGCTCGTCAGCCGCGCCTTCTCTGCCGCTGGACAGGCTGCTTCCGCCCTGCACACAATGGCGGTTCTCCAGATCCTCCAGGCTGATCTCCTCTGCGAAATGGACGAGAAAGGCCCGAGTCACACCGCCTTCACGGACTTGCGCAGCGCGACGGACCTCTCCCTTCGCGCTACCAAGACCACGGCCCAAGCCATCGGGAGATCCATGGCCTCGCTTACAGTCAACGAGCGCCATCTGTGGCTAACGCTCGCCGACATGGGTGAGTCTGAGCGGTCCGTCTTCCTCAACGCCCCGCTCTCCCCCACCGGCCTCTTCGGCCCTGCTGTAAGCGGCATCGTGGATCGTTTTTCGGAGGTACAGAAAGCGTCGCAGGCTATGAACCTCTTCCTGCCTCGCCGCTCGAGTTCCGCTGCAGGCCGCTCTCAAGCACAGCCTCCTGCACGCAGCTCTACACAGCGCTTGTCTCGACCTCCGCCTTCGCAGCAACGACAGGGCGGCCGCCCTAGGTCGCGCTCATCCAGCCAGCACAGACCGCCTCCCCCTCAGGGACCCCGGCCTAAGATCTCGCTGAAGGCCGAGCCTGCGAAGTCCTCCTAGCATGCGCAGGGAGGAAAAGACGGTTGGGTCCCGCCGCGGCCGGACCGCCGTCAAAACACACAACTTTACCTCTGCCAGTCCCCTTAGAAAAGGCTACTGCAGTAGTGTTCACCGCAGCCAACGAGTCAGTTACACAACTCGCTCGCCTGCACACAAACACCGTTCTCACGGCGACCCAGAGAAATCTCAAAAAGAGTATAAAGTCTGGTTATCCGGCTCACGCCAACGGTGTTATGAGTGTAGTAAATGTGCCCACACCCCAGTGTTCACCCCTACACACAAGCACAATCTCCTCTGTGTACCCCACAGAGCACACTCTCATAAAGCGGGCACGCGCTGCTCGAGTGTCAAATGTAGGAAATGTGCCCACGATCCAGTGCCCACACCTACACTTTGCCCGCTCTGTCTCACAACTGCCTCGGGGGTTAGATCACATAAAGCTCCCCACCACTGGCCGTGTTACGAATGTAAGCCCTGTGCCCGCCTACGAGCGCTCACGCTTACTGATAAACACATTAACGCCCACGGCGCTCTCGCGTCACGAGTTTCTCACTGCAAAATGTTCTCCGTCCCAAGTGACCGAGTCATTGAGTGCTGTCCAGCCAGTTATCGCTATCAGCGAGCTCTCGTTCCCCAGCATCGACAGCGCGCGCACCGCGCAAATTCCTCTGTTACGAGTCCCCTATCCCGCGCAGTGTAGCGGCCCGGGACCCAGAGGCCATTCGACCCCTAGCTTTGCATGCGGAAGCGTGGGAAGCTATCCCGGGCGTGTCAGAATGGGTGCTGAACATTGTGAAACGGGGCTATTCGCTGCAGTTCGCTCGCCGTCCCCCGCGCTTTCGAGCACGGACCGAGACGAGAGGGAATACAGAAGCAGCCCATCTGCTTCATACAGAAATAGCGAAACTATTGTGCAAGGGGGCGATAGAACGAGTGCATCCTTCTCTGACCGAGACGGGCTTTTACAGCCGCTATTTCCTCGTTCCCAAGAAGGACGGAGCTCTCAGACCCATATTAGATCTGAGATATTTGAACAAAGCTCTCATGAGACGGCCGTTCAAAATGCTCACAACCAGACAAATCCTCGCGCAAATCCGCCCGAGGGACTGGTTTATTTCTCTCGATCTGAAAGACGCATACTTTCAGATTCAGATTATACCCCGTCACAGGCCATTCTTGAGATTCGCCTTCGACGGTCAGGTATATCAATACACCGTCCTCCCGTTCGGCCTTGTCTTTAGCACCCCGTACGTTCACGAAGTGCATGGACTCGGCCCTCGCTCCCCTGAGAACACAGGGCATGCGAATTCTTAACTATTTGGACGACTGGTTGATTCTAGCGCAGTCAGAGGAAGAACTCATATCCCACAGACTAGCGCTACTCAGCCATCTGAAAAGCTTGGGTCTCTGGGTCAACTGGACCAAGAGCTCATTAATACCCAGTCAGTCAATCTCTTTTTTGGGAATAGAGCTGGACTCGGTGGCTATGACGGCCAGACTGTCGACACAGTGCGTGCTCCGTATTCGACATCTCGCCGCGTCTTTTCAGAAAGGCAGGTGTTTCCCCCTGAAAGCATTTCAGAGGATGTTGGGCCACATGGCTTCAGCTGCAGCGGTGCTTCAGCTGGGCCTACTGCGCATGCGCCCGCTTCAGCGCTGGCTGAGAACGAGAGCGCACCACAGAGCGTGGATCTCGCACCGGAAAACGATCTCGACAGACGCCTCCAACCTAGGTTGGGGGCGCTTCTCGAGGGCAGACCAGTCTATGGCCTCTGGTCAGACCGGGAGAAATGCCTTCACATAAACTGTCTGGAGATGCTAGCGGTCGAGAATGCACTGAAACATTTTCTCCCATACCTGCGAGGACACCATGTACTAGTTCGCACAGACAACATGTCAGTGGTGTCCTACGTGAACCGTCAGGGCGGGATCAGATCCAAAATCCTCTGCGCACTGGCGGAACGCCTCCTCGTTTGGGCTCAGGGCTCACTGCGCTCGCTGAGAGCCGCGCATGTGCCCGGTCACCTGAACGTCGGCCCAGACAGACTGTCCAGAGACAACGTTCCCCCCGGGGAATGGTCTCTGCACCACCAGACAGTCCAGCTTCTATGGCGCCTGTTCGGCAGAGCGAAAGTCGACCTCTTTGCGTCAGACGACAACGCCCACTGCCCGATATTCTTCTCGAAGAGCGAGGACATGCTGGCCCGAGCCTGGCCCAGCCTCCCGCTGTACGCTTTTCCCCCGATCTCGCTGTTACCCCAGGTGATCGGGAGGATCAGAGAAACGCGCCACTCAGTGCTCCTCATAGCCCCGCACTGGGAGAACCAGACATGGTTCCCGGAATTAATGCGGCTGGCAGACTCAGCCCCATGGCCGATCCCCGTGAGGAGAGACCTTCTCTCTCAAGCCCGCGGTTCGATCTGGCATCCCCATCCAGAGCGCTGGTCTCTGCATGCGTGGATAATCAACGGATACTCGTTGATTTGCCAAAAGGGGTCGTGAACACGATCACGCAGTCTAGAGCCCCCTCTACGAGACGGCTCTACGCGTCAAAATGGTCTGTGTTTAACAAGTGGTGCACGGGGAAAAAATTAAACCCACAAGCGTGTGGGATTTCGTGGGTTTTGTGCTTCCTTCAGGAGCTGCTGGATGCGGGCAGGTCCCCCTCCACGCTCAAAGTCTATGTTGCGGCTATTGCAGCGTTCGCCGACTCGGCGCGCGGCCGCGCATTAGGAAGGAATGAATTCATCATCCGCTTCCTCAAAGGAGCCAGGAGGATGAATCCCCCGCGGCCCCCCTCGGTTCCGATCTGGGATTTGTCTTTGGTCCTAGAGGCCCTGAAAGCTTATCCCTTCGAACCTTTGGACACTGTGGATCTGAAATACCTCACGTTCAAAACCGTTTTTCTGATAGCTCTGTCTTCAGTTAAACGCGTGGGTGACTTGCACGCGTTATCAGTTAACGCGGTGTGTCTTGAGTTCGGACCTAATGACTCAATAGTCATTCTCAAACCGAGACATGGTTACGTCCCCAAGGTGATGGGCACTCCTTTCAGAGCGCAGGTAATTTCCCTCTCAGCCCTACCGGCATCCGGCAGCGAGGTTGATAGTAACCTCCTCTGCCCTGTCAGGGCTCTGAGGAATTACGTCACGCGCTCCGCCGCTTTCAGGCGCTCGGAGCAGCTTTTCGTTTCGTTTGGAGGGTGCACCAAGGGTCTCGCCGCCTCAAAACACAGTCTGTCCAGATGGATAGTGGACGCTATTGCGGCAGCTTATGCGTCCAGAAACCTGCAGTGCCCCTTGGGCATCCGGGCTCATTCCACCATAGGCATGGCCTCATCGTGGGCTTGGTCCAGCGGGATTTCCATTCATGACATTTGTACAGCGGCAGGCTGGGCCTCCCCCTCTACATTTGTTAGGTTTTATAACCTGGAAGTCCCCGCCCTGCAGGCTAAACTTCTATCAGTTTAAGTCGTGTGTATGCCCTGCCCACACTTTTGTGCGCGGGCTACTTACTCGATTTAGCTCTCCTGGTTGAGCTGCACTAGAAAGGGTTATGCCAGTATAGACCGGCCGAGCCGCTCTACACCCCCTAATGTGTGCTTTTGAACATGTGCTGGCCCACTCTGTCGGCCACCTGTTTCCCACTTATCAGTGTTCCCCGGGCTTCCCCTGGGACTCATGTAGTGGATGCTGGGCGCGCACGGCGTTGACAAGGGGTTCCCGTAGCGTAAGCTAACTTACGCAATATGAGAGAACCTCTCGTAAGAGAACGTAATCGGTTACTAACGTAACCTCGGTTCTCTCCAGAAGAGGGAACGAGTATTGCGTAACCCGCCGTGCTCGCGCCACAAGCTCATTTCGCTTCAGTCGACGAAAACCAGGGTATCAGCCTCCGAGCCTTCCTTTTATACGCTAAGTCACTCCCATTCTGGCGGGCTGTGATGCGTGAGGGCGCGACGTCATGCCAGGCTTACTGGTAGGCTGCTGCAGTTGCCGCGGAGCAGCCAATGAGCGCGCTAGATATCCTGCTCTAGGTCTGCTAGCTGCTGCACTGCGTTGACAATAAATGTAAGCTTAGCGTTAAGTTCTGCCAGGAAGACTCAATCAGCGCGTCATGTATTAACTCACTTCTAACCAATCATGTGTTAACACTCTCAGTATAAAAGAATGGTACTTACATTCGTCTGAGTTCGCAGATACTGACGGCGCCAATTACCTCCATCCTCCCCAACCACCTCCAAGATGGTCCTTTCCCTCCATCCTCCCCACCACCACCAGGATGGTCCCTTCCTTTACCTCCAGGGGGTCGGCTGCGCCCCTGCCTTCATCTTCAGGCGGGATTTGCAGATTCCGTTACCCTCGCATTGCTTGCTAAGGACGGGGCCTACGCCTAAGACTTTATAAAATTATGCTTGCTGAGCTATTAATAAATTTACACTTGTTATATCATTTTATCTCCCGAGCCTTTCTGGTAGAAATAAAAATTAAGGATAATTTTTTGGCTTCATATCTCGAGAAAAGATGACTTTACCCGTAGCGTAAGCTAACTTACGCAATACTCGTTCCCTCTTCTAGAGAGAACCGAGGTTACATTAGTAACCGATTACGTTTTAAAAGTAAAAAATTATAATTTTAGCTACTAGATGGCTATAGAGCTCCACTATATGCTATTTGACTAACTGAAAGAAATCTTTTCACAAGATCTTCCAGTTGGATTCATATCTAAATATTATGAAATCACAATTCTAACAATAAAAAGGGTTTTTTGTACTGAAATTTTGTTTTTTCAAATAATGTTACATTATGATTAGAATCAAACCTGAAAATGATAAAAGTTGAAATTTTTGAGTTTATCATTTATTTCAATCATCTTTTTTCATATAATTGTACAAATGTGATCTACACTTCAGTTACTAACTGTAACAGAACAGATATGTACAGTTAGATTATATAGTACAAATACATGACATGAACATTAAAATGCAATGAATTGAACAGCATAAGTTAACAAATAAGCAAATAAAGCCAGCCACCTCCGTTTCTCATAACAAGCGCGGGTGAAGCTCCGGGGTGTAGCGTTAGCTTCGTCCTCTGTCACTGGCCTGTAAATCGGGTTGGTCCGGTCGGAGATCCTTTATCGTTTTTTTTCTTCCAGTGAACGTCTTGTGAAAGGTTTTTATTTGTAAATCAATGACAGAATTTGGTTTAACTTCTGGCATTCTCTCTACGAAAATTATCAGCCTAGCAAGGTAGAGTCGGAGTAACGGTGTCGCCCGCGCACTCGGCACTCGCAGTAGTGGCAAAGAGCGTTGAGTTGAATGGCAGGTGACGAGAACCAATCAGATTGGATAAAATAACATGTATCCAATTCTGATTCGCCAGGGGACGCAGTGACCTGTGTCCGGAGGAGAATCTTTCAGAAACCAATTAGAGACCAGCTTCAGGTCACATGCTGCCCGAAAATTTAAAGACTCCATAGACATCCATTTGTCCGGCGTCCCTCTCACATGAAACCGCATGAAACTTATTGAAAAACACAATAAAGAAAATAGTTAACCGATTAAAGCCAGTTTTTATTAAATGCTGACGCTCTTACTACTTACATTGTATGAGTAAACTATTTTATTTTTTATTTTTTATTTCATTTTTATATAATTTTTATATAATTTTTGTATACATGGTATATTTCTGGAATTTTGATGGGGGCGGCGCCCCAGCGCCCTCTAGAAGCACTCACTTCCTGATGGCTGACCATACTGCGCACCCATACACAAAAGAAATATATTTGAAATATATTTTTTGAATATATTTTTGGAATATATGCAAATATTTGATATTGGCCCAATAAATATATTTTAGTTCAATATGTAAATATATTTTCATATATGTTTACATATATGTTCATATATGTTTTAACTTTTGCAAATTGTTTAATTTGAAATTTAAAAAGTTAACATTTTAACAAACAACACATTTTCAGTTTATTTTTTTAGATAAACCACTTCATCTGTGGATAGTGCTCTACCACTTCCCCCAACCACATTTTTCCTACTGGTCAGGGATCAAACAGGCAACCCTTCGGTTACAAGCCCGAAGCCCTAACCAGTAGGCCACAGCCCTTACTGACTTTATTGGTCTAAAATGACAATTTTATGTAGGAAAGAACACACAGAATGCAGAGTTTTTTCCCCTATTTTTACAGAATTGATTACAGTTATTTAATAGTGTGTGTATGCAGTGTTAGACACTGAAGGTGCGTTCCATTTGACCGTACGTGGACTGCGAAGTGGACTTCACAGGGTATTCCGCCATCTTAAGTGAGATTCCAATCCGAAGGGAGCGAACATGTTCAGTTCGTAGGGCACTGCGCACGGCATAGGGAATAAGGGAACATCGATACATCACTTCACAGGAAGTGGAGAGCGATGATCACCCAACTGTCATTTCGCGCACCACGTCATCACCAGTCAGAACATAGACAGTATATAAAGAGTCAGAACGGTCATAACTAACGATGGAGGAGTTTACGTATGTGTGTAAGTATTCATACATTTCGCCATTGTTATACAAATGACAGTATTTTTACGGTTATTGTTGTGAATATTACATACTATTTTTGATGATTATAATTTACTTCAGTGAGTGCAGCCAGCTTAGCTAGTTTGTGAAGTAAAGTGATTTTATTTTAGGTAGTTGTAAAATAGTGCAATATAATTGTAAATATATAATATAATAATAAAAATTAAAATATGAATGTAGTCATATATTTATGTTATATCATAATCTGCGCGACCCCGTCGTTGACTTTCTTTGATGACGTTTGCAGGGCGTTTCAAATGAGCGGTTATTGTCAAGCGAGAAGGAAGTCGACCGGAAGTTGAAGCCGGCCGCGTGCCACCATTTTGTAGCAGAACTTCACCTGCTGTTAGCATCCCATTGACTCCCATTCATTTTGGCGTCACTTTGACAGCGAATAACTTCACATCTGAGGCGTTTAAAGACTCCATTTGTCCATTATTTATTTCTAAAGAAACACGACAATGTATAAAATGCTCCATTACCTTGTAGCTTATGTTATGGCCCCGTAGAAGCAGTTTTTGTAAAAGTAGGCTAACGATTGCGTCATAACCACGCGACTCTCTGTCGCACAGTAGAGAGATTACCGTATGGACAGGAGGAGAAGCTCGCGGGCAATCGGGGAGACGTGGAGGCAAAGTGACAAAATAATTCATCAGAATACCTAGCAAAAGTTTCTCCTGCTCCTAGCTCGTGGATACCTCCTACTCACGCTCTCCGTCTCTGCAAGATTCGGAAGGGAATGATTCAGATTTCTCATGCCACAGCCACTAGAAGACAGACGGGTTGCTCACGTCACATCTACGTCGTCAAGCTCGGTTTGAGTCTGCGCGTCAGGAACGGCAGTCATAAAAAATCGCTAAAAATGGGCTTCACTTGTCTCAGTTGAGTTCCAATGAGATGGCTCTGTCCACTTCTTATACTGTCTATGGTTATTGTCAGTGAAGTCCACTTCAACTGATATACCGTGCTCAGGGAGTAGGGGAGCAGTGAACACTGCGTCTAATAATTGCACTTAGTGTTAGGTACGTGCCACCTAATATGGCTTAATAGGCAAGGCAAGGCAAGGCAAGGCAAGTTTATTTATATAGCACATTTCATACACAATGGCAATTCAAAGTGCTTTACATAGAAGAAATTAAAATAAGAAAAAGAAATAAGAATAATTAAAACAGTTTAGAAAAATTAAATGAAATACAGTACAGTACAGTCTCATTCAGTAAATGCGTAGCTAAACAGAAGTGTTTTGAGTCTGGATTTGAATGTGACTACAGTAGGAGCACATCTGATCTCTTCTGGAAGCTGGTTCCAGCTGCGGCTGGCATAATAGCTAAAAGCGGACTCGCCATGCTTAGAGTGAACCCTTGGTATTTCTAGCTGATATGATCCTAATGATCTGAGTGATCTGTTGGGTTTATATTCAGTGAGCATATCTGCAATATATTGAGGTCCTAGGCCATTGAATGATTTATATACCAGTAATAATACTTTAAAATCAATCCTAAATCTAACTGGGAGCCAGTGTAGAGACCTGAGGACTGGTGTGATATGTTCATATTTTCTGGTTCTGCTCAGAATCCTAGCGGCAGCGTTCTGTATGAGCTGCAACTGTCTTATGGTCTTTTTGGAAAGGCCAGTGAGGAGTCCATTACAATAATCCACCCTGCTGGTGATGAAAGCATGCACAAGTTTCTCTAAGTCTTGTCTGGAAACAAAGCATCTAATTCTTGCAATATTTTTTAGATGATAGTATGCTGATTTAGTTATTGCTTTGACATGACTACTGAAACTAAGGTCTGACTCTAGTGTCACACCAAGATTCCTGACTTGATTTTTAGTTGTTTGACCCCTGGAGTGAAGGTATGCGTTCATCTTGAGAACTTCATCTTTGTTTCCAAATGCAATGACTTCAGTTTTATCTTTGTTTAACTGAAGAAAGTTTTGGCACATCCAACTGTTGACTTCATCAATGCATTGGCACAGGGAGTCAATTGGGCTGTAATCGTTAGGCGATAGGGCTAAGTACAGCTGTGTGTCGTCTGCATAGCTGTGGTTAGCAATTTGGTTCTTTCTCATTATTTGGCTCATTGGGAGCATATACAGGTTGAACAGGAGTGGCGCAAGAATTGAGCCTTGAGGGACTCCGCATGTCATGGATGTCCACTCAGACTTATGGTCTCCTATACTCACATAATAACCTCTCCCATCTAAGTATGACCTGAACCATTTTAGGACTATCCCAGAAAGCCCCACCCAGTTTTCCAGCCTGTCAAGAAGTATGTTATGATCGACAGTGTCAAAAGCAGCACTGAGGTCAAGTAGTACCAGCACTGATAATTTTCCTGAATCAGTATTTAAGCGAATATCGTTTATTATCTTTATGAGCGCTGTCTCTGTGCTGTGATGCGGTCGGAAACCAGATTGAAAATTGTCAAAGTATCCATTCGAGCTTAAGAATTTGTTCAGCTGATTGAAGACAACTTTTTCTATGATCTTGCCTATGAAAGGAAGATTTGAGATCGGTCTATAGTTGCTTAATATGGTCTTATCCAGATTGTTCTTTTTCAGGAGGGGCTTGACAACTGCAGTTTTCAGGGAGTTTGGAAAACTCCCAGAGAGAAGTGAGGCATTTACCACTTCTAGAAGATCTGCTTCTAAACTGTTTAACACACTTTTGAAAAAAGATGTGGGAAGTGTGTCAAGGGCGCATGTTGATGTTTTAAGGTGCTGTACGGTTTCTACCAAAATTTTGCCATCAATTTTTTTGAAATCAGACAAAGTTACTACTTTTTCAGGTGGTCTGATCTGTCTGACCCCAGCTCCTAATAGTCCTAGGAAAGCAACTATCTTACATTGCAGTCATTTAAATGTAAGTACAGTATTTATTATAGCTGTGTGTCATAATACAGTAGTGAAATATGGTAGCCTACTGTTGTATATAGGGGAAAAGGTAGAGGAATTACTATGATCAAAATTCATTTTCGACCCTTCTTTAGCAAGCTAAACATTTTATGACCATATATTTTGTCATATATTTTACATTACATGTTATAAATGTAAATATATTTCACACTTAACATCATATATTTTTGTTATATTTCAGAATATATTTCAAAATGATAAATATAAGTGAACAACAATGCAAATTTATTGTATTTGGACATGTATTTGGAATATGTGCCACATATATTTTTGACACTTTAAAATATATGTCAATATATTTCTTTTGTGTATGGGCAGACTCAAACTAAGCTTGACGACATATATGTGATGTGAGCAACCTGTCTGTCTTCTAGTAGCTGTGCCAAGAGAAATCTGAATCATTCCCTTCTGAAACTTGCAGAGACGGAGAGTGTGAGTAGGAGGTGTCCATGAGCTAGGAGCAGGAGAAACTTTTGCTAAGTATTCTGATTAATTATTTTGTCATTTTGCCTCCACGTCCCCCCGATTGCCTGCGAGCTTCTCCTCCTGTCTATACGGTAATTCTCTACTGTGCGACAGAGAGTCGCGTGGTTATGACGCAATCGTTAGCCTATTTTTACAAAAACTGCTTCTACGGGGCCATAACGTAAGATACAAGGTACTGGAGCCTTTTATACATTTTCATGTTTCTTTAGAAATAAATAATGGACAAATGGAGTCTTTAAACGCCTCAGATGTAAAGTTATTCGCTGTCAAAGTGATGCCAAAATGAATGGGAGTCAATGTAATGCTAACAGCAGGTGGGGGTCTGCTAATCAATGGCAGCACCCTGGGAAGCTTCAGTGTTTTCTGAAACATTGCCCCCCTGCAGTCAATGGACTAAAACCATAGACAGTAAAAGAAATGGACACAGCGACCCCATAGACTTCAACGGAGAAAAGTGAAGCAATTTAGAAGCACTCACTCCCTGATGGCTGATCGTACTGTGCAGACTCAAACTGAGCTTGACGACGTAGATGTGACATGAGCAACCAGTCTGTCTTCTAGTAGCTGTGCCGAGAGAAATCTGAATCATTCCCTCCGAATCTTGCGAGCTTCTCCTCCTGTCTATACGGTAATTTCTCTACTGTGCGACAGAGAGTCGCGTGGTTATGACGTAATTGTTAGCCTATTTTTACAAAAACAGCTTCTACGGAGCCATAACGTAAGTTACAAGGTAATGGTAGTTTATTTGCTGTCAAAGTGACACCAAAATGAATGGGAGTCAATGGAATGCTAACAGCAGGTGATGGCTTGTTAGCCAATGGCGCCCCCGGGGAAGTTTATTTATTTTTTTTATTATTTTATTTCTTTTATTTATTGAGGTGTAAAATTTACAATAATAACTGGCTTAGTCAGAATTCACAAAAATATCAGTGCTAACAGGAAACGGAGCACGTAAAAAGACATACATAATTTTAGGGAGAAGAAAGTAAATTAAAATTAAATAATAATACAAAAATTAAAGAAAAAAAGCAATAGATAAAATAACAAAGGATAAAGAAAAGTAATACAACAACAGGTACGGGACTTCAGT
Organism: Leuciscus idus; assembly: GCA_021554675.1. NCBI lineage: Eukaryota > Metazoa > Chordata > Actinopteri > Cypriniformes > Leuciscidae > Leuciscus > Leuciscus idus. The sequence goes on along the minus strand of CM038625.1, from coordinate 20,926,790 downwards.
TCATTTTAAGGTATCAATAAAACTAAGATGTTTTTTTTTTGCTCTTTCTTCTTCATGAACAACAGGGACTTTGTACAATGCAAATTCTTTCTTGAAGACCAAAAAAAGAGGCTGTGTTTTTATACATTTACATTTGTGGATGAAAAATTTACCCAAGATAATTAAAGTGTCTAAAAGCAGTTCATAGTTTTTGTCCTTCATTATAATTCCCAAATGTGATGTTATCTCTAGTGAAACTGGAGAGAGACTGGAGATAAGGCTCCAGCCAATCATGTCACACCAGAATGTGTTACTGTTAGGGCAGAAGAAAAACAAATGATCCGTGATCTCTATGTCCTCATCACAAAATATACAGTTAGTTAGATCAAAGTTAAATCTACGTGAGAGGAGGTCTCTTGAATGATATATGTCATTCAATACTTTGAAGTGAAGCTCTTTAGCTTTTGGTGATAAAGGTAACTTTAAGAAATCTGTGCGTAGTTTCTTCAGAGAAGAATGATTGAAGATAAGAGAAGCAGCATTTCAGCTGTATTGCATTGGGTATAAAGTCAGAGTAAAGAGATCACAGAACACTTTAGGCTTGTTTGAGATGAGCAAAATCTGCATAGAACCGATCACCTCGAGATGCATGCCGGTTAGAAATGTGTCCTAGAGCGGTCCGCCTTGCTCTAATGTCATGTTGACGTATGTCAAGAAACTCTCGCGAGCGCAAGGCAGACGTGTCGGGTCTCCTTTATTATTGTTTTGGTTGATATTATGTGATGTATACTTTCTCTTTTGCATGTTCCCGTTCAGAGCATTAATAAAAAAAAAATGTGGATTCTGCAGTTGCTCTCCACCGACTGCGCTGATCAAAAGCATGATGGGAAACGACTTGCTGGCGAGTGGCGACACAGCTTAATGCTCATTGGTTTAAACAACCGTGATGTATTGTTCTCTTTTAAACTGTTTGATTTTAAATGTTTTTATGTGTATAAATTATATATTAGTATTCCCAAACTCTCTGACAGTGTGATCTATGGGTTATTTGATTGTTGTCATATTTATAAAAATATATAAAACATGTCTGTAATTAAGGTAAAAATGATTGATAAACACGTCTTTGGTATGTAATTATTAGTTTATTAGCAACACTGTGCACGAGCGTGAATCCCACGATATCCATCTTGATCTCACAGGTGTCAGATCCACTGCGAGAAGAGAGAACTGTCCGGCTTGCCTGCGCTTTTTTCACTCCTCCTCTCACTGCAGCCGCCTACTCTCAACTACATTTCAGACGAGGCAAGGCGCATCTCAAACAAGCCTTTTGTTTTGCAAAGTCCTACTACAGAACTGGTGACCAGCAATCATCAATGAAGGGAGAAGAGGGGGGCTGAGCAAATGAGGTAGTGCATTTTTTGCCATCAAAAGGAAGTTAGAAGGCATGCTTTGGATAACCATATCATAATGTTTAGGATTGCACTGAAAATTGAATTTTGTACCAAAATCTTCAAAAGATAAAACATTGCCATAACTGTCCAGTAGATGTGTGACAGACCAAATGTTGTTTTCCATCCATTCATTGAAATAAAGGGACTTATTTCTAAAGAGAATGAATCTGCAATTCCAGATGGGTACATCATGGGGAGTAAAATTGTATTTACAATATTTACCAAAATAACAGAACTTGTGAATGAAATGCAGACAGTTTTACAGGAAGTTTTGGAACATCAAAATCACAGCGTAAAAGTAAATCAATACCTCCAATGTTTTAAAACAATTCCCTGGAGACACCAGAATACCAGAAGCTACTACTGTTTGCTAGAAAATATCTTAACCATTTAGTCTTTAAGGTTCCATTTATACAATCAAAGTCTATGGCTTGTAGCCCACCATCTACAGTACATAGTCTTTCACTATAGTCGCTTTTTTCAGATAATGGGGTTTTCTTTTCCAGATGTAATCAAAGTTTAATGTATTGATGGTTTTAGCCGCTTTGTTGGGGATAGACAGAGAAAAGGCTGGGTGTCACGGTGTGGGTTTGTGTCTGGTTCTTTGTTCTTGTCTGTCATGTAATTCCCTGCTTGTCATGTGATCCTGCCATGTGTTTTGTCCCATGTTCAGCTGTTCCCCGTTATGTTGATTAGTCTTCCCAGGTGTTTCAGTTTAACCACGCCCCCTTGTTATCTTGTTAGCTTGTGTTCCCTTGTATTTAAGCCCTGTGTTTTAGTTCAGTCCTTGTGAGTTCTTCATGTTGTAATGGTTGCTGTGTCTCTTTGTTCCCGAGTCCTGTTCTGAGTGTTCGGTTGTGTACCTTGGATTACTTGTTTGTTTATTAAAGTGCTTGCAATTGGATTCACTCGCCGCTTCATTCCTGCCAGTGCCGTTACACTGGGTAAATACACCTTGAAAGGCTTTCCATTTTGGTTATATACAGTGGGGAGAACAAGTATTTGATACACTGTTGATTTAGCAGGTTTTCCCACTTACAAGTCTGTAATTTTTTCTTCAGCTGTGAGTGACGGAATCTAAAACAAAAATCCAGAGAATCACATTGTATGATTTTTAAGTAATTAATTTGCATTTTATTGCATGACATTTGATACATCAGAAAAGCAGAACTTAATATTTGGTACAGAAACCTTTGCTTGCAATTACAGAGATGTTTCCTGTAGTTCTTGACCAGGTTTGCACACACTGCAGCAGGGATTTTGGCCCACTCCTCCATACAGACCTTCTCCAGATCCTTCAGGTTTCGGGGCTGTCGCTGGGCAATACGGACTTTCAGCGCCCTCCAAAGATTTTCTATTGGGTTCAGGTCTGGAGACCTTCTTACGGAGCCACTCCTTAGTTGCCCTGGCTGTGTGTTTCGGGTCGTTGTCATGCCTGAAGACTCAGCCACGACCCTTCTTCAATGCTCTTACTGAGGGAAGGAGGTTGTTGGCCAAGATCTCTCGATACATGGCCCCATCCATCCTCCCCTCAATACGGTGCAGTCGTCCTGTCCCCTTTGCAGAAAATAATGATGTTTCCACCTCCATGCTTCACGGTTGGGATGGTGTTCTTGGGGTTGTACTCATCCTTCTTCTTCCTCCAAACACGGTGGAGGAGTTTTTGGAGTTTAGACCAAAAAGCTCTTTTTTTGTCTCATCAGACCACATGACCTTCTCCCATTCCTCCTCTGGATCATCCAGATGGTCATTTGGCAAACTTCAGACGGGCCTGGACATGCGCTGGCTTGAGCAGGGGGACCTTGCGTGTGCTGCAGGATTTTAATCCATGACGGCGTAGTGTGTTACTAATGGTTTTCTTTGAGACTGTGGTCCCAGCTCTCTTCAGGTCATTGACCAGGTCCTGCCGTGTAGTTCTGGGCTGATCCCTCACCTTCCTCATGATCATTGATTCCCCATGAGGTGAGATCTTGCATGGTGCCCCAGACTGAGGGAGATTGACCGTCATCTTGAACTTCTTCCATTTTCTAATAATTGTGCCAACAGTTGTTGCCTTCTCACCAAGCTGCTTGCCTATTGTCCTGTAGCCCATCCCAGCCTTGTGCAGGTCTACAATTGTATCCATGATGTCCTTACACAGCTCTCTGGTCTTGACCTTTGTGGAGAGGTTGGAGTCTGTTTGATTGAGTGTGTGGACAGGTGTCTTTTATACAGGTAACGAGTTCAAACAGGTACAGTTAATACAGGTAATGAGTGGAGAACAGGAGGGCTTCTTAAAGAAAAACGAACAGGTCTGTGAGAGCCGGAATTCAAATCCGGTGATCAAATACTTACGTCATGCAATAAAATGCAAATTAATTATTTAAAAATCATACAATGTGATTTTCTGGATTTTTGTTTTAGATTCCTTCAACTCTCACAGTTGAAGTGTACCTGATAAAAATTACAGACCTCTACATGCTTTGTATAGGAAAACCTGTTAAATCGGCAGTGTATCAAATATTTGTTCTCCCCACTGTAGATGCGACCAAACAGATAAAGATCTCTATTTAACCATCTGTCTAATCTTGATTTACATTCATCCATTTTGTTCCATACATTTAATGTTTCACTCAACTTAGTATATTTGGTTATATCACTGTAAAGAGGTTGCTGTAAATTTTTGTAAAATTGTAAAAAAAAAAAACTTGTAAAATGTTTACAGTATTATTACTGTATTTTCACTTACAGTATACTGTACCATTTACTGTACTTGCATTTACAGTAGTATTACCGTATTTTCATTTACAGTATTAGTATTGAGTTTATTTAAATTTTTTTAATTTTAATTATAAAAAAAAAATTAAATCAATTAAAAAAAATCACAATAACTCATGAACATTTGTCCTTATAATATTCTTTTTAATCGTTGAACGTTTTGTTTTTAGAAGTACAAATTACAAATCTTGACCTTTAGGAGCCACTAGCTGAAGAAAAAAAAGGGCAACATTACCGAAGTCTCCTGGGGACCATTTGTCGCATTGCAAAAACATTCACACATTGAAAAGCAAAACAGGCCTTAAAATAATAAAATACAGTCAAAGTCAGTTTGTGTTGTTACATTTCAGTAATTTTGCCAGTCAAAGTTGACAAGCTCTCCAAAGAGAAACACTGAGGGGTTCAGGCTGATGCTTTTCTTTGGACCTTTCCAGATTTCCATCTGATCTGTGCCTTTGGTGCCATCAAGGTTGATTCTCAGAAAGAGCCTGCAAGCACAAGCAGGGAAAAATATATAATTTTTTCAGACCGGTGTTGGCCGAATTTTCCCTAACTCTCAAACTTGATGCTGCATGTACTTTGACGTTAATAAAAGCACTACACTGTAAAAAAAAATTACATCCCCAAGTCAAAAATTTCAAGTGACTGATAACATCTACATTTTTCAATTAGTCTGACGTATTATTTCTTATTGAGCCAATGTTAACAGACTATTGCAACAAGAATTTCACTTGGGCCAATTTAAAAATTTAGATGTTATCGGTCACTTGAAATTTTTGATTTGGGAGGGTTAGAATTTTTTTACAGTGTACGTCTGATTCTGAATCCACCTACAGCAGGGATGGTATGACCTCATAATCCATTACATTCAAATCATTAAAGCTTCATTATTTTTCAATAGCTTAGATTTCCAGGGAATGGATAACTTAAATTAAACTTAAATACAATGCAAGTTGCTTTGGATAAAAGTGTCTTCCAAATGCATGCATGTAAATGTAATGTAAAAAAAAAAAATATATATATATATATTATATATATAGAGAGAGAGTCTGTTAGCTGTTGTAACTGGATGATGATTCTGCATCCATGTTTTTGCTTAGAGAACAGACTCTCCTGAAACAGACAAAGTCACTGCAGCCTTTTAGTGATATAGTTTACAGAAAAAAACTAAAATACAATAACAGAACTTATTACTAACAACAATGACATGTGGGGTAAAGATGAGGTAAGATATGATGTTGTATGGTGTTTATAGTTTTTAATCAATTAATCAACATTAAAAATATTAGTTAGCAAAACTTTGCTATATTGATAATGGTATATTGCTAATTCTTTCCTCCTCCTCCTCCTCCTCCTCCTCCTCCAACGTCAACCCGTTCTGTGTATTAGTGGAGAGCGTCAGCAGTGATGTACAGTCCGGAGGGAATGACTGCTGCAAATTCAAAATAAAGAACAGAAACTGATGGATGATCCGTGTACGTTTTGATAGTTTGTTTTCCAATTTGAAATGAAATAAGCAGAAACGAGAAAACGGCCCCTTTATTCGTTTTTTCGTTTTTTCAAAAAAAACGAAAAAACGAGATTTCGGCTTGAGTTTTCGTTTTTTAGTTCACAGGCAAAAAACGAATAAATGACTTCAAAATTCGTTTTCCACATGTGGGCGGCCTGACACGCCCCCTTCCGCCGATTGGTCAAGCAAATCTGAGCATGTGACGTCATCAGTTGTCGCTCAGGTCAGGTCTGCTCAACAAAATAATAGTCCTCTACTATGGCTACAGATTCTTAAACTGTACAGGGCAGGTCCTATTGGGCTTTAAAATCTGCTGACAGCGCCGAGCGGGAGACGCTCACTGACCAGTGTTCAGTCAGCAGTCAGAACTTTTCTATTAGACGCTCCGTTTTGCCACGGGATGGTGATTGCAAATACTGTAATGCCAATCGGCTGAGGGTGGGTACCAATGATGGTGAAATACATTTTTACTGAAACTGTAATCATAGCCGCGACCCGCGAGAATGAGACAGATGATTGACACGACGATAGCGGATGCAATTAAAGGCGCAAGATAACTTCTGTAAACAAAAACATAAATAAAATAAAAAGTTTAATATAAGTGACTTTGTCTTTGTTTTATTGTTTTTGTTGGTTTTAATCAAATCATTGTGAACCACAAACTGAGCCTTCGTTTTAAAGGGCAATTTCCAAATATATGTTATTTATTTGTTATAATATGGGTATTTTATAATACAGCATAAATAAAAACAAACACACGTAATATGTATGCCTATAGGCAAAACACCACAGTTTTTTGGTTTTGTTTGTGTGAACTTTTATCCCCAACCATATTTCTTCATGGGCTCCACGCCAGGGGTCACGCTCAGCACCCCTACTTCCCATGGTACTAACTGTAATTATGCTGACCCAGTTTATATGTAAAATCTTTGGTATATGTAAAATTAAAGCGTGTTGTATATCACCACAGATTTATTGACACCCTTCTATCTGTGTTGTATACTGTAATAGACAATTGTCCTGCAGAATGATGAGGTTTTTTGTAAGAAAAACATTGCGAGCAAATGTTGAATTGTTGTTTGAAATATAAATCAACAACGTAAGAGGCTTTAGGCTGTCTGATTAACTCTGTATGAACAAACTCCCAGCTTTGCAGTATAGGTGGCACAGAAGCAGCATCTGACCCTGCATTTAGATGTACATTACACACTGTCCAATGCAGCTCAAAGGAGGCACTGTGAATTTGCATAGCAATTTCATTCTAAGAGGCTATTAAATGTGAAGTGACAACATGAAACACTACTTTCAATATATAAAAAAAACACCAGTAGTTGGTGGCAAGTCAGCCTGATAATGATTGAGTACCAATTTACTCATTTAGGCTCACAATAAGCAGATTACATAATTATACCATGAAAAAAATTATATATATATATGTGTGTGTGTGTATGTGTGTGTGTGTGTGTGTGTGTGTGTATGTATATGTGTAAAGGCAGGATCACTGGTGGAACCCAAACGGAAGTCCAGTCCTGGCTGTATAATCAAACAGTAAAAACAAAACAATGCATGCCATCAAGAACATTTATTGATTCCACAGGAACTTGATCCAGTTTCCCCCATTTTTACTAATAACTACTTTGTGTTAATTAACTACTTTCCGTTTGGGTTCCACCAGTAGGTGATCCTGCCTTTACACATATACATACACACACACACACACACACACACACACACACACACACACACACACACACACACACACACACACACACACACACACACACACACACACACACACACACACACATATGTCAATAAATCAATAAATGTTCTTGATGGCATGCATTGTTTCACGTTTTTATTGTTTGATTATACAGCCAGGACTGGACTTCCGTTTGGGTTCCACCAGTAGGTGCCTTTACACATATATACACACACACACACACACACACACACACACACACATATATATATATATATATATAATTATTTTTATTTTTTTCATGGTATAATTATGTAATCTGCTTATTGTGAGCCTAAATGAGTAAATTGGTATTCGATCATTATCAGGCTGACTTGCCACCAACTACTGGTGTTTTTTTTATATATTGAAAGTAGTGTTTCATGTTGTCACTTCACATATAGCCTCTTAGAATGAAATTGCTATGCAAATTCACAGTGCCTCCTTTGAGCTGCATTGGACAGTGTGTAATGTACATCTAAATGCAGGGTCAGATGCTGCTTCTGTGCCACCTATACTGCAAAGCTGGGAGTTTGTTCATACAGAGTTAATCAGACAGCCTAAAGCCTCTTACGTTGTTGATTTATATTTCAAACAACAATTCAACATTTGCTCGCAATGTTTTTCTTACAAAAAACCTCATCATTCTGCAGGACAATTGTCTATTACAGTATACAACACAGATAGAAGGGTGTCAATAAATCTGTGGTGATATACAACACGCTTTAATTTTACATATACCAAAGATTTTACATATAAACTGGGTCAGCATAATTACAGTTAGTACCATGGGAAGTAGGGGTGCTGAGCGTGACCCCTGGCGTGGAGCCCATGAAGAAATATGGTTGGGGATAAAAGTTCACACAAACAAAACCAAAAAACTGTGGTGTTTTGCCTATAGGCATACATATTACGTGTGTTTGTTTTTATTTATGCTGTATTATAAAATACCCATATTATAACAAATAAATAACATATATTTGGAAATTGCCCTTTAAAACGAAGGCTCAGTTTGTGGTTCACAATGATTTGATTAAAACCAACAAAAACAATAAAACAAAGACAAAGTCACTTATATTAAACTTTTTTTTTTATTTATGTTTTTGTTTACAGAAGTTATCTTGCGCCTTTAATTGCATCCGCTATCGTCGTGTCAATCATCTGTCTCATTCTCGCGGGTCGCGGCTATGATTACAGCTTCAGTAAAAATGTATTTCACCAGGGGCGTTTCTAGGTTTTAAAAACATCAGGGGCTGAGCCTGAAACATCAGGGGCTGGGGTGGGTAATAAGATAACATGATTCGATACAGAGAATAATGTATATTTTAGGCCTATATGCAGGGGGCAGACTGGTTAAAAAATTCAGTCCTGGCACTGTTGCCACACCAGCCCATATTACCACAAAGACACACACATTAAAATGTGAGGTATAGTTAGGGGGGTTCGGGGGCATGCTCTCCCGAGAAAATTTGGATTTCTCTGACCTACATATGTGCATTTTAAGGTGTTTGAAGGTCAACATTTTTTTATAACAATAGCTTTAAAAGCATGTCAGTGGGCAGTATACATAAATTATTTGTCAAGCAGATAACAGATTCTTAAACATGAGAATGAGGATAAATGTTGAAATTAATGATCCACACTATAAAATGGAAATGCTAAATGTTTCTGCTTATAGTTGACAATACACAACTACATATTCCAAACAGGAATGGCCTTAAATGAGAAATCTTTCAAGGATTATTTTGCATAGATGTAAACTTTTTAGCATTAAAGTTTGGTTTCAGCAACTTGTTTCTTTCTTGAGGTAATCAATGTTTTTGGCACTATTAAAACAGTTAAATTAAATTTCAATTGTTCACTCATAAAGACAGTCACTTGTCCCCACCTATTGGCTTAATGATGCAAGTTGCGCAAACACAGACAAGCGGAGTGATACAAACTGTGAAAAGGCTGATGCTGGTGAAATATTCGAACACATTCGAGGACCTTATATATATATATATATAGGCTACATATCAGAGTTAAATAGGAATACATTGTAATAATGTTAATCAAGCAGCCTAAATCACACGACTGCGCAGCAATATTTAAGCTCATTATACAAATGAAATAATACAGATCTAGACAAATTGGGTTGCTTATAGTTAAAAGAATGTCATGAACGATCATTTAGGCTAGATGTAGGCCTATTTTTCACATTTTTGGTCACAAAATATTTAGTCAGTTTTGATGACTTTGCAATATTGATAAAATATTAGAATATTAATAATGAAAAATGAGTAGGGCTACGCCAAAATGTGTAACTTATGTAGCCTACAAAGGAATACAAAGAGTTTTGACGCAGCTTTCATCTCCCTTTTGGTTATTTCAATAATTAATTGACGACAGAACACGACGTTACAAACTAGTAGTTTATTTTGCGTGATACAGGGCGCACCGCATTTGCGCGTGATTGAAGAGTGCGCGCCGCGAGCAAACGGCTGACACGACAGTAAGTTAGTTTTTCTGAGTTTTACTGACATATAGCCTGACAACATCTGGTCTGACAGAAGACTGTGCGGCGGTGCTGACTGCGTTATTTTTTTTATTTTTTTTTAATTGCTGTGAGATTGTTTGCTGTTGCGCGCAAATCCTGGAGATGAACTTGGATAGCTAATCGCTCACGTGGTGCGTCTCTGTGTGAGAGTAACCATAATAACTTTGATCTGCTTGAACACATTTTAATCGTCTTTAATACATGATTGATTCCGAAGGATATATTAAAAGACCCGGTCAATTTTTTTAAATAAATACAAAATTATTAAAAAATATTAATAATTATCAATAAATTTAATCTTTTGAGATCCGGGGCTATAAAAAAAACATCCGGGGCTGAAGCCCCGGATGCCCATGTCTAACGACGCGCCTGTATTTCACCATCATTGGTACCCACCCTCAGCCGATTGGCATTACAGTATTTGCAATCACCATCCCGTGGCAAAACGGAGCGTCTAATAGAAAAGTTCTGACTGCTGACTGAACACTGGTCAGTGAGCGTCTCCCGCTCGGCGCTGTCAGCAGATTTAACTCCGCACAGCTAAATAAAACAGGCTGGTGGCAGACTAATAATTAATATTTCTGATGTAAATATTTCTGTGAAACGTGTAAAGCCCAATAGGACCTGCCCTGTACAGTTTAAGAATCTGTAGCCATAGTAGAGGACTATTATTTTGTTGAGCAGACCTGACCTGAGCGACAACTGATGACGTCACATGCTCAGATTTGCTTGACCAATCGGCGGAAGGGGGCGTGTCAGGCCGCCCACATGTGGAAAACGAATTTTGAAGTCATTTATTCGTTTTTTGCCTGTGAACTAAAAAACGAAAACTCAAGCCGAAATCTCGTTTTTCCGTTTTTTTGAAAAAACGAAAAAACTAATAAAGGGGCCGTTTTCTCGTTTCTGCTTATTTCATTTCAAATTGGAAAACAAACTATCAAAACGTACACGGACCCTGGTCCCTGGAGCATACGATCACACCGGTGTGATTAGAACGGTCAGTGCATCACGTGATCAACTGCTAAATTCAAATGTGCTTTCGCGGCGGTCACAGTCAGTGAAGGGCGTATTCGTTCACTACATCCAACCAGAGCCATAGAGAGAGAGAGTTGCGACACTCTTTGATGTCGCCGCTATGGCTGTCACGTGGTTCATGTAAGCCCCAATAGTTCCAAAACGTACGCTGGCTGTCATGTTCTTCTATGGGACAGACAGCAGCGATTGCATTATTGAACGGTAAATATAAAATAAAACACACACCCAAGTACTTTTTCAGCTGTTATTGCATTATTGCATTTTGTTAATGTCAGTTTTGCATTTGGAGATAAGTTTTAAGCTATATTTTTGGAGGGAAAAGCTTAGTGTTCATGTTCGCATGGGTAGTAGCACTGGCTTTAGCGGCTCTAACTTAACTTTTCCATATCATTCATCTGATGATGGACGTCTCATGATATTTATTTTAGCACAACTGGGCTGTATTAGGCTATTGATTCCCGTGATTTTGCTTATAAATTTTGATTCAGCCATTAGCCTACCTTCGTGATCACGCAAAGAGGTCTGCCGTGGCGGTCCGTTCAGAATTCGAAGCTAGCTCACTTCTTCTGATGAAAGTGGCCACCCCCAGGACCATAACGTGAAACATAATCATGTTAAGACTAAGAATATTATTTTAAGATTAAGGCCATACACATTATCAAAACTATAACAGATTAAAAACGAATTTAAGCATGGCTGATACAAATGAAGGTTTTCAAATAAAATATTTTTTATTAAACAATGACAGACAACAAAAATGTGTGCTTGTGTGTGTGAACAAGAAAAACAAAAACCAGGGGCAGGTGATCCATGAAACAGACAGGACTGGTGATGGCCATAACAATCCTAAAGGTCCAGCATTGTTCTCACAAGCCGCTTCACTCAAGACAATAATAACATAATGAAAAGTTAGTATATCCCAAAAAATTAAATTAAATAAAAGTTGCTATAAAGGTGGTAGCGATTCATTACCGAACTCTTAGCTGACGAAGTCGCGCTAGCTAACTAACGTTAGCTAGCAGGCAGTGCTTGAAAATTGGTTGAAACAACCAACATAAAATATAAATAATTACGCTGTGCATGTACAAATGAAGACCAGTATAAGCATCGCAAAGGGCCTCTGATACAATATAGACAGTTGACAATTCAAAAGAGGTCGATATTTCGGCAACTTAACTCTGGAACAACTCGACGCGCAGCAATGTAAGTGAATGGTGTCCAACGCCCAAATGACAGTGTTTGGAACTATTCCGATCTTCATATCCCGGAAGTAGGCGGTTAAAAGCGCCGCCATTATTTACAACGGAGGTCTATGGGAGTGTCGCAACTCTCTCTATCTATGGCTCTGCATCCAACAAATCACATGCTTCGTCACATCTCATACTCGAAGGCTATTGGCTTGAGGTTTAGTCATTCTTGACAGGTTAAAAACACAGAGCTACCCGGTTCACTGAGCTGCGCATGCGCTGCTAATAGCGCCGCGCGGCTGTGGAGGGAGGAATTTCAGTGAACGAGAAATATGAGTCAATGGATTACGTGAACGAGAACGATTCATTCACCTAAAAGATTCGTTCAAAAAGAACGATTCGTTCACGAACGTAACATCACTACTCTAGACCGAGTTGCTTTTGAGTCTGAACGAGAGAGAGAGATCTTCTCGTGAACGAACTGGTACATGTCGTTCGCGAACGAAAAGAACCAGTTGTTTGAATGATAATGATGGCGAACCGATAGAGCTGGGTTTGTGTAGTCAGCATATTTGCATCAAAGAAGGAAATTTACACTTTACCATTGTAATGAAAACAGTTTAATAACGCAAGCTGATGGTTAAATATAACAAAGACAAATTAACATTGCCATTTTGTACTTGGTTTGAGCAAAGTGGGCGGGGGGCACTTGACTGTTTACTTGATTTAAATTTACACTTCTCTTTACCTGCTTTTCTATTATTTTGTTTGTGTGTTTTAGACTTAGTTTTGTGGTATTTTGCACTTTGAAAAATTTACTTTACTACTTGTGTTCATTTTGTATTATCAAAATTGAATTAATTACGTTTTATTCATATGCACTTCTCTAAAAACTAAAACAAACCAAAAAATATGACAGTATTGGTAGGTCTCATTTGCGTAACGTCAGCAAATAACATTTTAGTTCGGGCTGTGAAGGGGCATGCATTTGGTTGGATCTACTGAACAAATACGCCTATCACTGACCGAGATCGCTCTGTTTCGAGTCTGAACGAGAGAGAGAGATCTCGTTCGTGAACGAATTGATCAAACTGGTACATTTCGTTCGTGAATGAGAGTACTGGTAGATCGGTTGTTACGGACTGCTCCGAGACACGAAGGTAGTGATGTTACGTCTGACACCGACGCTCCGAAGCTTGCTTCAAACTCGAACGGTCCTTGCAATGAACCACTGCTTCGGAGCTTGTATCATTACGTCACTAGTCACGTGAAAATGACTTCTGAAGCAAACACACTGGTTCACTCCTGTAGTGAACCACCTGACTGCTTTGACAGCCCAATCCAGTGTTGACAGGTTTGAAACCTGGCGGCTGTATTTCTTTTTTTTAAATTATTAATTAGAGAACATATGAACATTGTTACATAAAAACATGCATCAAAGACAGAAACTTCAAAAACCCTCTGCTACATAATACAAGTACAACCAGTTACACAAGCACATCCTTTTCAATATACAAAAATATCAGTCCCACCAGTTAACAAGTTATAGAGTTCTGCTTCCCACAGCTAAACAAGATAAAGCTTTCACACATGATACTGCCCTGCTAAAAAAAAACTATAGAAACCATTACAGAAATTCTATTGGATTTAATGGTTTTCATGGGAATTGTATTGGTTGTAATGGGAATTATAGTGGTCTCTGTGCAGTCTCTACTGATATGTGTTGGGTTCTATTGGTGGGGGCATTAAATCCTAATGGAATATGTCCCAAACACACTACAAAAAAGAATTCTGTAGTGGTTTAAATGGTAAAAGCCAATGGTTCCTATTGGTATTTTAATAGAAACCATTAGAATTTCTGTGACGGTTTCCAACTTTTTTTTAAGCTGGTCTGATCTTCTGTCCTTGTCTAAAGAAATAATTACACACACACATCATGCTTAATGTTTTATTATCAAGGTGGTGAACACATGAAATTCATCAGTATATGTAAAATTCACCTACATAAATGAGTTTCACAGCACTAACACTGTTTCAGCTTTGATCGCCTCGGTAAACACGTAATAAACGGGGCGTTAACATATAAGCCTACTTGCATTTTATGGTTGTCAGCTTTGTTGCATTACATTTACTTCACCAGGAGATGGTGCTGCAATTTCTACCTGAATGAAGCTTCGAGTAATGAACCATTTTCGACACAATTGTATCAGAAAGCAATAATGCTTCGAAACGCTTCATTTGGCCATCACTAAACGAAGGTTTAGATCCAAGTGCAGCTTTATTTGAGGGCAATCCAGAGGCGTAATCCAAGGTACAGGCAAGGGTCATACACAGATAGCCAGTCCGACCGACCGACCGACCGACCGACCGACCGACCGACCGACCGACCGAACAAACAAACAAACAAACAAACAAACAAACAAAGAAGGACCAGAGGCAAGAGAGTAATCCAGGGAACAGGGCAAGATATCCAAAAACCGAGCGACAAGAAAACCAAGAGAATGCTCAGAAATGCAGTGTAACACTAAAACAAGACTTTGCGGTGAGTGAATGAATGAACATGGTATAAATAGACTGAGACTAACAGGGTGATGGGACACAGGTGAATGCAATCAGTGATAATGAGGCACAGGTGACTGTGATGAGTGATCAGAGATGATGAGTCCGGGCAGTGAGTATGGGAAATGTAGTCTGAGAGTGAACGTGAGTGTCTGATGTGGAGTGCCCTCTGGTGGCTCTCAAGGACACTCCAGCTGGTGACCGTTACATCGGTCATTTAGCATGTGATTCAATCTCATTCAAAGCGCAGTTATACTGTGCATATAATTGTTTATCATATTTAACATACAGAACATAACTCAACGTTTAATATAATCCCAGATGTATGAATGTGTATGTCTGACCAAACAATTAAAATGTTAATTATGCAAGAAAACCTTGGTTTGGTCATCTGAACCTCTTATTTAGACTTATTTTATTAATTTAGTAAATAAGGCACAAATTTTAACAAAGCCAAATATTTTTTTTTTGTAACAAGTAAATACGTTTGTTAAAACATAGCATAAAATACACTCTTTTTGGCCACCTGCTGCGGTATTTATGTAATAGGAAGAAATTGTCACTGAACGAATCAGTGAACGAATCTGAACGAATCATTTTGGTGAACGAACTGAAAATGAACGAGTCTCTGGAAAGAATCAAAATTTCCACCACTAGTTCGCGCATTGGCTGGCGCTGAGCCAGAGCTGTCATATATCACAATTTTTCAGTGTTTTTAACCACATAATGTTTATTTTAGTTTTCAGACACATAAGTACTAAAAAAACAGTACATTTAGAGTAAAATACACACTGATGTCAAAGGAAGAGGCAATAATAATCCTTTCCATTATAATTAGACACGTTTTATTCATATCAGATACACATTGTGTAAGTAACTTTAAAGTTTACTCTATTCTTCTCCCAGTTCACCAGCCACTTACTTTTATGTATTTCGGGAGAAGTGGATGAATTCACGTGTTGTAAATCCAACAGATCCGATTCTCTGATGCGGCACAAACTAAGATGGCGGCGCCCATCGCGCATACAGCTCAACTAACGCGATCGTTATAAAGGTGTTTAAACAACAAAACACTTCCACTTGCATATATTTGACAATCGGAATATCAGATATTTCATGACATATCTAACAAATTTGTGAATATTTTGCATAAAAAAAGGAAAAATGACATAAAAGCAGATCATCATTCTTTCAGCTCTGTTGTTGCTGTGGTGTGTCACGACAAGCAATGACGCATCACCATGGAAACCATAAAATGACACGTTCTAAATAACGGTCGCCTTGAAAAACTCACGCTGGGGGGTCAGCCAGAATATTTTAAACTTACGTGTGAAAGGGTTAAAAGCACTTTAAGGCCCCGATCACACCTAATGCGTTTTTCAGGTTCGGAAACGCGAGGTGCACAGCACTGCCCAATCACACTGAACGAGCAGTGCGCTGCGTTTTTTATGTTGCTACCACAGAAACCGAAAATTCTCGGCCCAGCAGCATTTGTCCAAATTTCAATCTTAACCATTGTATTTCATCAGAAACGATCTGAAAACAGGGCTTTAAGTGTAAAATACCGAACTTGTCCTTTAACTAATGCATACTTCAGCTAATTTAGTGATGTCATCAAACTCACCTGTAGAAGTTATCACCGTTACGAAGGCAATCACAAAAAAAGACTCCAAAATACACCTCCCACATTGCAGACCACATAATTCAGACTACAAACTTGAAAATAAAACAAAAGATGAAATTAACAATGGTGTTGGATAAAGGGTTAGTTTACTCAAAATTGTCAATTCTGTCACCATTTACTCACCCTCAACTTGTTCATAACCTCTATTAATTAATTTTTTGTGCTGTATACAAAAGAAGATATTTTAAAGAACATGAGTAACCAAACATTTTCTGGTCCCCATTGACATCCATAGTATATATTTTTTTCTATTATAGAAGTCCAAGGGGACCAGCAACTATTTCATTACCAACATTCTTCAAAATATCTTATTTTATGTTCAGAAGAAAGAACTTCATGCAGGTTTATAACACCTTGTGGGCGAGTAAATGATGACATAATTTTCTGTTTAAGGTGTACTATCCCTTTAACTTAGTTTTACTCCCGTATTTGCGTTGTACATCTGTCAAACTAGTTAAGTTGTGAAAGAGGGGACAGAACATACCAAAGTTATTATGCTTCTCTGTTTTATAAGTTTACTTCGGCTAATTTAGGTGAAGTTAACCTAACGTTACCAGTTGATGTTATCACCAGTATGAGCCACCTCCCAATTGAAAGTACATAAATTATGATTTTATATTATATTAAGTTTACTGATATTTTAAATATTATTGTGGGATTCAATAGATTATAGAAGGATCGTAGTAAACATCTCCAATTTTAATCCTTAAATGCTTTTTAAATGTGCTTTTTTGGTTGTGGGACAGCAGTTTGCACCAATTCTGTAGAATGGCCCATATAAACTATGGCACAAGCACAATAAAGCTGACTTTGATAGAACTGCACTTCTGTGTCTCATTCTTGGTCCCCAGATCTGGTGTTCTACTCTGCTCGTCATTGATCATTGACTTCATTCTGATATCCAATTTTATCTATAATGCCAGAATATTCATTTTTGGGTTAAATATCCAGTTAAATCAAATTTGTTTCCCACAAGCTTCTGGATTTTTACCAATTGATTGGATTTTCTGTAATACAGTTCCTAAGCTGCAATCCTATTCTAATCCACTAGGGACTGTGAGAGTGTTAACGTGAAACTGTGTTACAAGAAGAGATTAAATAAATGAAGAAATGTGAAATGGGTTAAAGGGATAGTTCACCCAAAAATGAAAATTCTGTCATCATTTACTCACCCTCAAGTTGTTTCAAACCTGTATGAATTTCTTTTTTCTGCTGAACACAAAAGAAGATATTTTGAAAAATGTCGGTAACCAAACAGTTGATGGACCCCATTGACTTCCATAGTATTTTTTTTTTCCTACTATGGAAGTCATTGGGGTTCATCAACTGTTTGGTTACCGACATTTTTCAAAATATCTTCTTTTGTGTTCAGCAGAAAAAAGAAATTCATACAGGTTTGAAACAACTTGAGGGTGAGTAAATGATGACAGAATTTTCATTTTTGGGTGAACTATCCCTTTAATGTTGTTCAGTCGGGTGTCTTCTACTTTTACACATATAATATGGGATTAAAACATTACAAAGTGCCGACTGATGGAATCGAACGTTGCCATCATCATCTGAGTTTACTGACAACCCAGTTTATGGTGCATTAGCGCCGCCAACTGCATCTGGACGATAATATTAATGATAATAGTCACTAACATAAGACAATATTACTTTCACAAGTCAGTTCACATTCACAAATGTTCACATCAGAGCAGCATTCCACAACCCAATGCGTCAGACTACCCTAATTCACACACGCAGTGATGTCCATTCACAAATATGCATTCTGACTAAATGTTTTGTTTTATTTGTTTGTTTGTTAACGACAATTAAGACTACAACAATAAATTGTGGGAGTGTTTTTATAAACCTAACACTGGTTGTACTTAACTAACACGTCACCACCCACTCGTGCACCTCTGCATTAATTACAGACTCTCGACCAACTGATAACCTAGACTAGGACAGTTTAGATAGCCTAAACACTTTTTTTTATGAGATCTGTAATTGATTTAATGCCACACTTCCATTGTTTAGTTCTGACCTAAATTGTGTTATTATATAAAACATTTAGAGAGCTGCTTAATTGAAAATGGTTAACATAATACTTCTATTCTGCATATGGCATCTTGTTGGTAAGTACAAAACTAATACATTTATTGACAAATTTAATCTAATATAGCTAAGTTTCTTTTTCATGTCAGTTTTTGTTTTTGTTTTAATTTTTTTATATAAAGATGCTATCTTTGATATTACTGTGAGAAGTAGTTTGAATTCTGGTTTTTGATCACTGTTTTGGTGCATGATTGACAGACAGATTTAGTTCCCTTCCTGGTTAAACACTTTTTATCCATCATTAAATAATTCCTACTTAAAATATCCTAATATATAAGACAATTGAAAGCTAAGATACTAGGCATAGGTTCAGTTTTGTAGTCAGTGGATAAAAGGCCTCTATAAATTTCAGATTTAATAGCGGAATGTTCTTCAGAAATTCTTCAGAAGTCCTTCTCGAAAACACACTTTTAAAATTAGGCTACCTATCCAGGTTGAGGAGGTGAATTAAAATTAGAAATATCTTGATTTTAAGTTGTTTTAGCTATTTTTTTAATGCTATTAAGTTCACCTAAACAAATGCTGTTTTACTATACTTTAATTTGTTTTCTATATTCCATTGAGATCCAATTTCCAATGTTCGATTCACTATTGAATCAAATAAGCGGAGAGCTGTAAAAAAAAAAAAAAAAAAAAAAAAAAAAGGTTAAACTTGTTTGTGTGACTACAGAAAATGACTTCATCTGTGTCTGATGAACTGTTCCTCTTGGTTCTCAGGAGTGTTTGGTGACACAGATGCAGTGAATTCAGTGTCAGTGATGGAGGGAGATTCTGTCACTCTAAACCCTGATCTTACAGACATACAGAGAGATGAAGAGATCCAGTGGAGGTTTGGAAACATTCGCATCGCTAGAGTGATCATGAACAATCCTAAATATGATAATGATGAGAGATTCAGAGACAGACTGAAACTGGATCAGACTGGATCTCTGACCATCAGTGACATCAGAACCACAGACTCTGGACTTTATCAACTAAGTACCATTATTAGGAATAAGGAGTTTATCAAGAGATTCAGTGTTACTGTTAATGGTGAGTATAATTACATTTTGTTGCTTCTATCATCATCATATTCAAAATGTACATAATTATTGTCATAACCCATAATGATATTTGAAGATTATTCATTACAATTATTGAAGACACATTTCAGATGCAGTTTTTTTTTAACCTTATTCTAACATTTACAGTATATTTATCAAAAAAAAAAAAAAAAATTGATTTTAATTTAAAATCACCAAACATTATCCCTCCAGATCATGAAAAACATCCAGGTCCACATTATATTTCCTCCCACACAATGGGCAAAAGGAACATACATATTATAGAACTGAAATAGTTTATTATTAAATAAACTTCTTCCAAGTGTCATGAGCATCAGTGTATGTCTGATCCATTGTGCTCTTACAGGAGGATACTGATATATTACTGCAATATGCAACATTTCACAATGAATAAAACAACTGTGATTAGCCAAACTCTGTATGACATGGGTGGATTCCTACAGATCCAGGGGCATTACACATTTTTTGTACATTTCTTTGATGACATCAGAGCAAAATAACTTACAAGAACATTCAAGTGTAATTTACTGAAAGTACAGCAGGGCAGGATATGCATTTTAATTAAATGCATAATTAACTTTAATGAACTAAACCTAACAAAGATGAAGTAACGCTATAAGAAAAAACAATCAAAGGCACTTGAGTAATTCGTTTTCAGAAAAATTAAATTCTTTCATGGTTTAGATTTTAAAAACAGGCGGCAAGCAACCTGTGCGTTTGCTTCCAATAAGTCTTCATCAGGGTGTGAGGTAAAGTAATGAAGTAAAGCTTGGCGGGTCAACTCAACCAGATAAATGTTTTCTGGTGAAAGAAATACATAAATGTAGAAGAAAGCCAAAATATGAAATATCATGAATGTATATTTACTGAGCAACTTACTGCTTTGTAGAGAGGGGTCAAAATGACAATTTTCACCCTGAGATTTGGAGCAAAATTACAGGGAGTATAAATGACTTCAGAAAGATGGCAGAATCATTATTTTATTTTTACACAGAGATTGGTAAGTCTATCAGTAAAATCTGTTGACTTTTAGCAATCTTTTTTTCATTATGCCAACAGTGACAGTTCAAAAAATGGGGAAAAAAACACTTATTTTGTTTTGCCCCAAGTTTGCATGCCTGTAACTCAAGAATTATTAAAAATACCTTAATATCCTTTTAGATATTGATTTTTAACAAACATTTATTTTGGTATCTTCATTTTAAGGCCCGCAATGATTCAGTCCCAGAAATATGGAGATCTAAATGTGGATCCATGAGTAAATTGGTCAATTGTACACATTTTTAGTGGTCAGAAATCTTTGCATATATGAGCCAAAGTTGCAGTTTGTAATAAAACTGCATATATGCAGTTTTATTACAGCCCTATATTACATTTAATAGTTTGACTTTCGTTATGTGTCTTTCTTAAAAAATATATATATATATCAAAAATCAAAAATTTAAAGGGAAAGTTTCTGAAATATGGTTGATTGGATACGGAATGACCCAGACCAATGTTTTAAGTCCTCTTTAATGCACCTTAATAATGGGACAATGTTTAGATGATATACATCAGTCAGGAAGGGTGTAATATGAATATAATATCCTTTAGGAGAGAGAATAGATGGTGCTCAAGAACCTTGGCAAACAACAGCCACTGTATTCAGATTTTGTATTTTTATTTATTTTTTCCAAAATGAGTGGATTATATTTTAAATCTGAATTCATTGTTATGAGAGAAAATCAGGGCTGTGAGTATAAGCACTGATCTCAGTGTGATGAGACTGACTAACACTGACATTAAAGCAGACTTCTCACTGTTGATTTATTCTCATCTCTGTGCTTCTCTAATATCTTCCAGCTAAGCCGACCACTCCACAAAGTCCTTCATCGACTGAAAGTGAGAATGCAGAGGGTTATGAAGCTGATATTCACATCAACAGCACAATTATGAGTGTGATATTGCTTTTATACAACAGTTCAATAAACAAGCTAATATTGAGTTTTGCATTGTTTTAATACGGTGAATTGTTTTCTGCTTTTTTCTTTGCTGAAAAAAACAGGCAATAACAACACAGGTAAGCTCTTCACACTTTCTGACAAACATATTTAAGCCATAAACATGTTAAAGGAGACTCGTGCTGGTCAGACTAGTATCAGTGAGTCAGTGGACAGACTGTGTGCGTCTGAGACTGAGACTAAGACAGACTGACAGATTGTCTCTCTTTATCCTTCCAGAATCTGAGCAGCAATCTCCCTCTCCTCCTCCAGTCTCAGTGTCTCTGATAGTGCCGATCTCTTCTGCTGTTGCTGGATCTCTGATGATTGTTGCTGCTGTTGGGATCTTCTGGATCTGCAAGAAACACAGAAAAACAGACCAACAGGGCAAGTGTTTCACACTGCTGTTACATCTGAAGAAATAGTTAGTTTTGCTGTTTTAACACGCCTGTCATTATTATTCTAACAGTTCAGACCCGTGATGAAGAGATCACTTACGCTGATCCAATGTTCTACAAAAGAAATGCACAAAAAGCGGTAAGACAATTCATGTTACAGTTTACAATGTACAATTTGAGCAGTCATTGTATAATTGAGGAGGAGTTTATACAATAGTATTATATAATGCATATTTTCCATATTTCTGTATGGTTGCAAATTCATGTAAATAAAAAGGTGAACAGGGAAATATAAGGCAACATCCTAAAAGAAATGGACTCTCAGAAATGCATTTTGAAAAACGATATTAACATAAATATCATGACATTATCTACAATCTTACACCATTCTAGTAGATCCCTTTTATTCACAGATGTAACCCTTTCACGGGTACGTTTCAAATATTCTAGCTGATCCCCCCAGACCCAGAGTGAGTTTTTTTTTTTAAGGTGACCGTTATTTTAGAACATTTCCCCTTATTACCTGTTTCCATGGCGATGCTTCATGGTTGTCATGACAGTTCTGTATGACAGATGTATTGCTTTTATTTCCTTTTTCCTTTTTTATTCAAAATATTTAGAAACTTGCTAGCCATGTCACCAACTATCTGATATTCCGATCCTCAAATATACGTGTAGGGCCTAAGTGAGTGTGTTTTGTCGTTTAATAATGTCATTTAATAATGATCTTGATCTACAACGACATGGGCGCCACAGTTCAGATCGAGAATCCCATCTGTCCGATTTACAACACGTTAATTCATTAGTTTCTCCCGAAATTCATGAAAGTAAGTTGACGGTGAACTGTGAGAAGAATAGAGTGACCTTTATAGTTACCTAAACAATGTGTATCTGATATGAATTAAACAGTTATATTTGAAAATAGCCTATTAAATTAAATTGTATTTTAATGGATTATTATTGACGCTGTCCATTCTAAAATCTCATGCAGGGTCACAGAAATAACTATTCCACATGTGGGACCGTAGTCGTACCGCTCTACAGGTTAAACATAAATGCTTCAACTTTGGCTCTTGCACATACTCTGAGCTACAAAAGCAATAACGGAAAAAACAAAACAAAAAAAAAGAGCTATGGTTAGATGTCCACAATGACAGGAGCGAAAGAGCAGATCTTGACACTTCACTCAAAAACAACTGTAAAAACACTAAAACAGTACATGTGTTGGCATTCAGGGCGTTTCTACTGAAATAAACACCGCTAGACTCGCTGCTAAAAGTGTGAGTTTCCTCTAACACTGAAGTCTAAAGATAGTTCTGCAAATTTGAACATGGGAAAGACATTTCAACATTTGCCTTCAAAATTAGGCTTTTTTTTATACCTCTCATTTGACTGCAGTGACAAAAAATTACATTTGTAACTCTGGATGTCCACATAAATAAACTTTTATTTCAAAGTAGCAATTTTAACTAGTTTTTTGATTTTCATTTGTCAATTGTAATTATTATTGCTTGCTATCTCAAAACTTTGCATGAGGAGAGTGAGTCTTCAGATCCACCACTGAGTCAGTAGTTGAGTTTGTACTAAACCTGCAAAGAGATTCAGTCATTGAATGACCAAAACCTCTCAGTGATGTCCAGCTAAAAGCATCTACAATCCCTCTTTAAATAAGTTCTTGTTTGCCTGCCATGTTATGTAGTTCGCAACACGCAAGGTATAAAGCAGTGTTCTCATACTGAATTTCGAGTCCAAGACCATATTTTGATGACTATAAGACCCTGTAAGAAAAAATTATGTGGACGTTGAAGATCTCAAAAATGAAGTTTATTACAGCTTAGCAGTGGCAAGGTACACAAAGCACCTTGGGTTCACCGGCGTAAGAATGAACCCCGAACATCCAAATCTTAAACCTTTTATCCTGTTACAGTTTACAACTCTTAATGTAAATTAAGCTGCCCTTGTTGTAACAGCTGTGATCTGTATGCTAATGAAGTTGTGACACCCCATTGTCTGAGAAGGTTCTCTGTTTCCCACACCTATTCCCATTCTACAATTGACTACCATTTGCTCAGGATGTGATCAACCCAAATGGTCAAGAAACAATATAACTTGACTGCCTTAATCTCTATGATAATTAAGCCATTTTGGGGATGAGCTCATTCTAAAATATATTTAGGAGTGAAATCTGGGTCTAGGCAGACTACAGTTTCTTACAACCAGCTCATTCAAGTCCGAGTCCAGACCGAGTCCAATGCTCCTGAAAAACTGCCTTGTACTCAGACTTGAGTCCAAGTCTGATTTTGTTCAGTTTCGAGTTCTACTACATTGGTATAAAGTAGTGTTGGGCACTTTCGAAACACTGCTTCATGTTTGACAAAAGGACAAATAAAAGCAAGTCGCAAATGCTTTTTTTAAAAGCTATTTTAAATATACACTTACTATTGTGTAGTTTTATTTGGATACTTTTCAAAACTTGAATTAAATTGTTTTAAAATTGTTTTAATTTCTATTTTTCCCCTATTTTGCTTTTTCAAATAAGGTAATGTAGTGTGTAATATAGCTGTGACTCAGTCTCACTCCCTGTTACAAACCTTAAACCTGCATATAGTGTGTAATGCCAGTCTATGCTCTTTATTGGCTGCCCGTGAACAACGTCTATAAGAAGCTACACTGTTGAAGCTGATCTCGCACGTTTATACCAGTGGTTATAATATGTATTTTGAGATTCTGAGTATTTTGAGTGCTTTTTTGCCTTTAATAAAATAACTGCTGTGGATAGATCTTGCTCATCTCATTTTTGTTGTTGCTGCAAAGGGCCATTTGTGACACAATGTATAATATGAGAAAATTAAATGCATGTAATATTGTTGGAGACTCCAAAACACAATTAGGAACCTGATAGCATAATAGGAACACTTTGAAAACAATTAATTATTTTTTTATTATTTGTATTTATTTTTAAATAGATTTTGACAGTTTACAATCATTAATTTGTCTATTTAAATAGTGATTTATTTATTTCCAATTATTAAATTGATAACTCATTTTATTTTTCAGTGTTAATCCTAGTCCTCCAGTTAAATTATTTAATTAATTCATTTGTTTGTTTGTTTATTCATTCATTCATTCATTAAAAGTAAAAGTAACATTTAAATGTGGGAATGTAATTTTATGCCTTTAACTGAAGAAATTTGATGTTAACATGCCGATGCAGTTGACGGGAAATGTACATGTAAATTAAACAGACACTACTGACATAAACTCAACAGTAAATAGCACTGATAAAATGAATACATTGCTTGTTTGAGGAATTTTTTAAAAAGTCGGCATTCTTTGTTAGATCCAAGAAACTGAATAAATTTGAGTAGATACATTAAAGCCATTGAAAGGAAAAATAAATGGCGTGTAATCTAGAGACAGGAGTGAGAGAGAACAGCACAGAGTGTTATTTCTGAGTATAAGGGTTCGTACTCTTTACTGGTAAAAACATTAGGCCTATAATAGCTCAGGGTGTTTCTGCAGGCTGAAACAGAGACAGCTCCACAGGAAACTGGACTTCCGGAACAAATAACTGTGAAGACGTGTTTGTGTCTGTGAGAGAGAAAGAGTGTGAATACTCTGGCATTCATTAGAAATATTGCTTTTTAGTCAAACCTACATGAAACCACTAACCAAAAAGTGGTAAAACTACACAGAATTGAGAGTAAAATAGCTGAGAGTAATTATAGCCTATGTTCAATAGAGCGATATTGGACTGTTGTCATAACGGTGACATGAAAGTTTAATTTAATAATTTCAGTATAATTTACAGTAAAATGTTTCTCTTGAATATGCATGCATTAAAATACAGTTTTTAAATGTGCGTTTAAAATGTAGTTTTTATGACTGTTGTAGTATGAGGGATTTCATTGGTTTTCTTTAGTGGTAAGAACTGTTCTTGAAAAACATCTCACTCTGATTCTTAAACATTCGTCTCTGTACCTTTTGTGTTTGTGTTTTCTTTCAGACTGAGGAAGAGGTGGTGTACGCAGGTGTCGTCACAAGACGTTAATCCAATTCTTCATGATAAGTTTGTTTTGTTTTGTATGGCGTTTAGATTTAAAGGGGAAATGAAGCAGTCAATCAAGTTAACATGATTTACAAAATGGATGTCCACTATAATCAACAATTATATAAGAAACATGACAAATGTAAACATATAAAAGAAAAAAGAAAAACCGTTATATCTTTCGCGGCCAGGGCGCCGCCATTGTGCAGTATTCTAACATGTGACGTCACGGGGTTGGTTGGCTTTAAAGGCTCTGGGCTGAGTTCAGTAAAACGCAGTGAAAGACATACAACTTAACATTAAACTACGCATAAAAAGCGTTCATCTGCTATCATATTATCATGTCAAACCTCTCATACATGTTTGTATCACACTGGCTCGTTAACAAGATGCATGTGCTGGTCGAACCAGCGAACAACTAACGTTAGGTACAGTTATTGTTAGCTAACAGCTGTAAGCATGAACTAGCTAAATAACGCTAACTTAGTGTTTAGCTAGTGAAGTTTATTAGTACCAGACAAAAAGACGACGTCTAACGTTATGTTAACAAACTGCACACTGTAGATGTTTGTGAAATAATTTTTTATTCAATATAATGTTTTACATTTTACAGACATGTTAAAAACTATTTACAGGCTATTTTCTAACGTTATAGCTTGTGTGTGTGTGTGTGTGTGTGTGTGTGTGTGTGTGTGTGTGTGTGTGTGTGTGTGTGTGTGTGTGTGTGTGGACTACTCTTCAATCCTTGGCTCACTGAAATGACAAAATAAAAAAGCCGTCTTCCTGCTTCATTCTGTAACAAACAGATCTGTATTATGCTATTGTTTTTGATTCTGTAACATACAGATCTGTATTATGCTATTGTTTTTGATAGTGTTATACATTTCTTACAGATAATCACGATGATCATTGCGTTTGTCTTACCGAATGTGATATCTTCCTGTCAGCAATTACAGTTTTTCTATAAGCTTTTTTTTTTATTAATGTTGCCAGATATTGCTACGAAAAACAAGCAACAATTTTTTTTTTAATATATATATAATAATCCGAAATAAGTTCAAAGCTTGTGTTTTGGAAATAAGATTAATATATCACGAACCCTAACATGCAACTTTCCACTTTAATAACTTCCTAAAGTGTGACATTAAATCAGAAAAACAAGTCCAGAAGACTACTGCCACCTTTCCATTAGATGGATCTGGCAACACTGGATCGCCCTCACAGCGCGCTCTCAAGCCCCGTTCACTGCGCTAGATTCTCGCAGCAAAATGAATTGCAAACACTCATATGAGGTGGTTTAAACGGCTAATTAATCATTCAGAGAGCTTGACATTTTATTTTTGAATGTAAAAAAATTACCGAGGTCCGGACCTCGGTGACCTCATAGCTGGCTACGGCCATGTCACCGGCTGTTCGACATAGCGACGTACCACTGCTCGGTTCCCACGCCGTATCGACTCAAATGCATAAGCAATGGGACACACGGGCTCAACAGGTCTTTCAAGTTCGTCTTCCTCCATTTCAAATCAATTGCGTATTCAGTCCGGTCCAGTAACGCTTCACTCTCTTCACTCACCAGCGGAACCAACCAACCCCGTTATGTAGGCTGTGACGTCACTTCAAAATGGCGACTCGCTAGCTAGATAGATAGCTAGAAATTACGAAAATAATTTTGTCATATCTGTGGTTTTAACAACTTTTTAAAATAAAATTTTTGGCAGGGTGATTTTTCTAATATATGTAGCTACTACCAGTGCCAAAACATGGACGTTTCATTTCCCCTTTAAGGCCATGTACACACTGCAGCTAAACTCAGTCGTCAATTCACCATTTACTGCCTACACACAGTTCAGTCATTTACAGGAGCTACAATCACATTCTACAACTGAATTAACTCTAGTCAACGCCACATTTACAAAAATTCTATGCAGTTTGTACAGAACCGAACTGAACAACTAGTTGTTAATGATGTATATATTTAAAAGCACATCAGAGATGTGTCTGGGTGCTTCTCTTTGTCAAGCGGGTGCATCTCAGACGCCACGTCATAAAGCTCTGTCGAGGAACATCTCAATTTGAAGGATCCTTTAAAGATAGCTATGGGCTGCGTCTGAAATGGTATTCTCTTGAGTAGATACTTATTTTGAATATGTAATGACTTTGCGACCGTTAAAAAGTGTTCTATATAGTATGAATGTGTATATGAATGAAATTCGGACGTACTCCATCCACCATGTTGTCACTGTCATGTGACCTACGGCATCAGTTGTGTCGCTTCACTGCCATTCACAAATTCTCTCCCGCGGCCTCATGGGATAGTAAAGTGCCCATCATGTGCGCATGTCCTGACTTTGCCGAGGTAGACACGTTCCTGGGTCGACATATTTTGTTGATCCGGAACAACATTCCAGTGTGAAAATCGAATCCTAGCCATATCCCTACCCCTATAAACCTAACCCAACCCATGAGTTACCTCACTTTTGTATCCGGCACTACAGACTGCATAGCTCAGCTTATGGAGATGAATGAAACATCAACATCGCGTAAGTTGATGTGTTTGGGGATTTGGCCATTAACATATAACATTTTAATTATGAACGAGATTCAAAAGATCCGAGTCAGTAAAATTATCTGAACTTCCCATTACAATGAAGCTGAAAATGTACAGTATTTGTGAGGTGGTAACATGATTCACAAGATTCACATGTTAAAACCTATTACAACATGTGCAAATATATATTCACATGAGCTCCACATCATAACCTATAGTAACATGTTTTCCACATGTTCCACGTGCTCCATTATGTTCACATGTGGTGAAACGTTGTTCACATGTGGTGACGTGATAACATGTGAAATTCATGTGGTTTTTCTGTAAGGGTTATCCCTAAAATCAGAGGGAAAGGATAGGAACACTGATGTAGAAGCACCTAAACCTATTTGTAAGCTTAAACTTTACATAAACTGTAAACTTGTCCTTCAAATCTAATTTCCAGTTGATTGGAATGTTATTCTAGGATCAACAAATATGTTGTAGGCTACTTGGTGAAATCATTCATGCACACTTCAGAATCACGGTATTAGGTCATCCGGGTACCTAATCATGAGGACTGTGAATCAGATATACTTCTTTTGTCACGTACGTTTTTTCACCTACTATATAGTAGGGAAGTATGCAATTTTGGGCGCAGCCTTCTTTCGCGTCCTTCATTCGGCTTATTTTGAAGGATGCATCAAGTGTATCCTTAGCATCCTCCAATCACCCATAATCCTTTGCATACATTCCAATTCATGAACAACAATTAGCAGAAAATGTATCGGCACTGATCTTATCTTATTTCACTATACAATGCAAGACAAAAAAAAATTTATTTTGGAGTTGATGTAAATGAATCACATAATGCTAAACTGTGCATAATGTAATCCACTGTGAGATCACAGATGGTTGTCGTTACCTGCACTGCATTGATAGAAAGACTGTTAATAGAAAGGTTTTTTAATAGTATTACATAAAGTATACAAATGCACTTACTAGACTGTCCCATTCTAGCGTTTAGTGCTGAGGAAGACTTTAGCTTCATTTTGAGAAGTACTCTCTCTCTTCTGAATGAGCAGGAAAATCACAGGGAAAGAGTTGCAAGCCTCATCTCATTCGTGTTGCCAGATATTGAAATAAAATAAGACAAACAAGACACAAGCCCAAAATAATCATAGATAAATCCAAATGCTTTATATTTATATAAATAAGACAAAAATATTGCAACCTTTACTTCCCCACTTTAGTAACTCCATAAACTTGATCACTTTATGAACCAAACTCAAACCACAAGCCCAAATACGCTTATAATAAGTGGACATGGTAACACTTCAAGAGAGGACTCTGCAAAGTAGCCTTCCAAGAACAAACCCCTTACACACACTTTTAGGGGATTCATACCCATATTTAAATGTGTCACTGCTGAATCTTTACAGTGTGTACATGGCCTTTAGTGATTTTGATGAGATAATTTGTGTTCTTTAATTTTAACGTGATTAATTTGGACTAAAGGTAAAAAGGTATAACATCATAAGCAGCCTAAAACATCTTTACAGCTGAAAAGGTCTATAATTGTTCCTGGGGTTAAGAGTCAAAACCTCTGTAGAAATCAGTTTAATGCTCACCCCTGTGACCTCTCTTTGTCGATACACATTCATGTCTTCAAACATATGTCATTTTGTCATTTATTTGGAATTTTTATTTGATTATTATTATTTTCTGAGTAGGCTTACAGTAATTAAGGCCTAAGGATCGTGTACATCTCATCATGTGTTGTTTCTGTTGTAAAAAAAGGCAGTTTTGCAGATGACACAGCTGGAGCTCCAGGTGTTGAACACAGATGCAGCCTTTTACCTGTTATAACAATTACCGTAAAAAAAGATATGCAATATGGGCTAATGTTGGGCTAATGCTATATATCATTAATGTGTAAAATACTATATGCAAAGGCTATAAAGGCTTTAAAAACCTTTAAAAAATGTGTGGCCCTTTTCTTGAACATTTCCATATGTGCATAATGTACATACTGCCAATTATACTAACTTTTTATTGGATTTTTAATCCCATTATATTTATTTTATTCTCATCTCTTATCATTTAATCAGTTATTGCTAATGTAGCCTATTTCTTTTTAACTAATTGCCTTTTTCTTTTTACTTATGAACAACCAGCCTGCAACTTCACTAGCCAAATTTAAGTCCCACAGTGAACTGTGTGTAATTCACTAGAAAGAACCGACTCATGAAGTCATTCGTTCGGGAATCAGACTACACTGGTTGACCTGTATGTTTTTGATTCACTAAGTCGAACCGATTCATTAGAATCATTCGTTCGTGAATCGGACTGATCGGACTACACTGGTGATGCCCCAGTACAGAAAATTCAGAAATTCAGTACACACGGATCTCAGTATTTTTTCCGAGGTGTATATATAATCAAAGTCGTGAAATAATTGCCTAATAATAACATTACTTAAGTGGTGCAAAGTTATGGTACAATCATGCCATAACAGACTCGCTTATATCTGAGCTTTCTTAGCGGAATGTAACAGCGCTCGTCAATGTCAGTGTTTAAGAGGAACAATCAAATCAAAGAAGGAGGGCTACCGCGACGCTTCAGTTTCGTTCAAAGAAAGAGTGCGAGTTTTGGATGCAAACTACTCGGTGTTTGTTAAATTTCGTCGTTGAATAATTGTTTTATCTGGTAGTCTATAGGGTACGTTTCCTTACAGCCTAGTAGCCTATTAATAACACACATCTAGGCAGAGTGCGAATTACCCCACCATAATTGGGGGGTACTGCTCCTTCACTTATTATATGACCATCATGGTCCACTACCATATCAATCCCCACCGTGATCGCCAAGTGCAACATGTGTTGTGCAACACACATACTAGGTCTAAACATATGACAAACTGATAATCAGTAGGCTACAGAATATCTCATTGTTATTAGCCTATATATCCAAAAGAGAACAGTTTTGATCAACTCCCCAAAGTTAGATGTTAAGTGCACTGAAATACCATTCTAATTACTAGTAAAAGTACCATTACAAGAAGCCTATTGCCTATTTCAGGGTTTTTCCTGGCTCAAAAGGAGGCGGAGGTGGTAAAATCATAATAATGTATTTTAATAATAAGATAATAAAATGTGTATTTATTTGTAGATCATCATATAGCCTATTGTGTTTCCCACAATTTGTTGTTGGTGGAGCTTGGTACCTCTAGGGGGGTCCTGGGGCATGCAGCCCCGTAAGAAAATTTTGTACATTTTAAAGATAAATTCATTAAGCTGGTGCACTTTGAGTCACCCGAATCCACTATTAAAAATAAATAATCCACCCGCAAACCGCCTATATTTAGATATCTGCATCTGATCATCACATTACAATTATTCAAATTCTCAGTGTTAAGCATGATAATATGGTAACATATCACACTGAAGTAGGCTGATTTAAAATGAACATTTATTTAAAATAAAAGTTCTTCTTTTGGCAAAATTACATTTCCTTAATAGCCTAAACATAGGCTTTACTCCCTTCAAGCTTAAATTGTCAATGTTTCATTACATCACTGTTTGAAAACACTCAGAATAATTTTTTGTACCTTTATAAAGGGCATTTTCCCCTAATTTTATTAAATGTATGCTCCATCTTTCATTTCAAATTCTTAAATTTGATAAATATATTCAATTAAAATAATTAGACACTAGGCTGTTACCAATAAAATAAAATAATTTACATTGAAAAATTATAACTGTATTAAAATTAGATTATTTTAAATATTTTTGAATATACAAATAAGGAATGTTGAAAAGAATGATACTTTATGAAATAGCGTTTTGTCATTCAACGTTGACACTTGCTTGAGAAGTTTAAGTCGTTCGAGAGGGGGTTCAGCGAAAAATCGGCAGCTGGCAGCAGGAAGTAGCTGCCGTTGACAGCCGGAAGACCTGCCATATAAGGAGGGACCTGCTATTTCGTGGCAGCCAATCAGTATCGTCCAACGTAGTAGCAACCAATCACTGGAAGTCAAGCGACAGCAGCCAATGGTAGCGCCGGCGAATCTTCAGTAATGGCGGCGGTATTTGGCTCTATGGTAAGTTCGTTATATTAATGATCAGATTAATAAATAATTGTTGCTTTGAAAATTGGATTTTAACTTTTATGTTAGAGACAGTGTATCTGTGACTACTTTAGTTGAATTGGTTAATGTAATCGTTTGTAGAAACGCAGCTTGTGCACCGTGTGGTCCTGGTTTGTGAGGGGCTATTAACTTCAAACACTACGTTACCATTATCACTAAATATTAGCGTTAACTTAATCTCTTGATTAGAATAAAGCTCATGCTGATTTATTGGAGTTATTGACAAGCTCAGCCTTGATGATACACGTGCAACATTAACCATATTGCATTGTTTTTGACAAAATGGTTCTTTTAAGAACTACCTTTCTTTCTCTAACTCTGTGTACACTCTGTTCTACACCTCTTGTGTAACTGCCTATCAATTATGGCAGGTAAGAAGCCATTTTTTTCCAAAAATCTTACTAACTTAAGTTAATTTGAGCAGAACAAGCAAACACCTGTCCATAGTAAAAATGTAATTATAGACTTCTAAAATGTTCATACCTTTTATATATACTATGAATTTGTGTTGCTGCTATTTTGAAGTATGTTATTTTCTTGTATACAGCCCTGCAGACACTGCAATGAAATGTACAAGAACTGCTTACCAGGTGTATAAAGTATGAATGAAAATGTGATCACTGCTAGCTGCTTAATGACAAAATGCAGTAAGAATAGTCATTCAAGTGGCTGCATCCATGTGTACTGTTAATAAGGTTATTTGGATATTAATGTCACAATTTTCTTATGAATCCTCTAGGTTATGTTGGAAGAGGGAAACGAGGAGAAATGCAAGGCTTTTACTCGGAAAACACCCATCCAGGGTTTTGCAGTGATTGGTGCCAGATGCTGGAGAGTGAAAAGTCGTTCAATCAACCAGTTCCAGTCTAAAAGCCTAGTTAATCTAACTAATCTTTCTTTTTTCTGAACTAATTCTTTCTTTCTTTCTAAATTTACTTCTAACTTATCTGTCTTTCTTTCTAACTGTCTATATCTATCTTTCTAACTAATCTTTATTTTTTCTAACAAATTTGTCTTTCTTACTAATCTTAAGGTTACAGGGGATAAACACTACGTGATTAATGTGATATGATTCACAGAATTGTACTTTTATGTGTATTTCTTTAAAGTGAACATTATTGGTACTACTTTCTGAGGAGGGAATGTTTTATCAGTGTTTTGGTATTCTTTCATCATATCTGGTCCTGGGTCTTTAAGCTGTTATCCCCTAACACTATAAACATTGTAAATCATGTTAAACCATGCTAGAACATTGTAAAACTTTTTTCAAACTGTCTGGCTAGGCTTTTTCAAGCCAACTTAGTTTTTCTATGAACTTTACCATCTAGTTCAGATCATAGATCATTGTTGTTGATCATTCTGATTTCAGAACAACAAATATCAAGCCTGTTTCAAAAGTTACAGCTGTTTTATAATAAAAAAAGACAAGAATGTATTGAAATACTACAAATGTAAAACTGAACTTAATGATAGCAAAATATGATTTTAAATAAAGGTCATTGGTGAGACAATGTTCTTTTTTTCTTTTAGACAGGACTTTCATTATTTAAGTTTAATGTTTATGTATGTACATTTAATAAATATACAATATGATTATATAGGCATTCATTTATGTATATATTTCATTATTTAACAAACATGTACACACATTCATAAAATATATTTATACACGTACAAATTCATAATTTCAAGTGTAGCTCAATGTTTGTAATGTCTATGATCTTCGTTACTTGATTTATATTTGATAAACCTTTTTAAATCAAATATAAAATGATTGCTAATTTAAGTATTTTATTTAAATAAGTAGTAAAATTATATATAAATTGATATAATAATTTAATTTGCCTGGCTAAAAGCGTCATCCACCTCCGACTTCCGGTTATTAGCGGCAGCTGACGTCAGCTGT
Source organism: Leuciscus idus (assembly GCA_021554675.1). Classification (NCBI taxonomy): domain Eukaryota; kingdom Metazoa; phylum Chordata; class Actinopteri; order Cypriniformes; family Leuciscidae; genus Leuciscus; species Leuciscus idus. The sequence continues at coordinate 20,892,170 of CM038625.1, read as the reverse complement.
CAGTGGCAGCTACTTCCTGCTGCCAGCTGCCGATTTTTCGCTGAACCCCTACTGGGTCGTTCTCCATCTCCGTTGCTTCTAGCCACGGTGGTTAAAAATGGTACGGTCCACAATAGGGGTGTCTGAAATCGCTTTACATTAAAATGTTCCTATACAGTGAAAATAGGAGTTGACTTGTATTGTAACTGTAACTGTAATTATATTTTTTCACAATATCAGAAAAATTATCTGGAGATAGTGTGGGTTCAGTGTGCATTAAGGGCATTTTTAAGACATGGGGCAGTCTTGCGCACTTACTTCCTGTCGCGTGCACGCGCTCTAAAGTGGCCATCAGCTTGTCTCCATCTGCTGGATTACTGATGTAACATAAAGGGACACTGGCTGAACAAAATAATTCTAAAAAACAACAACAAACAGTTTGCTCTATTATTGTTATTTCTCAAAATAGGGATGAAAATAGACAACCTAACGCGGGGCCAGTTGAAAAAAAAGCATCATAAATCTTTGGAAGATATCACTGAACATTTATTTAACCACAGCAAAAGTAAATTTCTTATGTTAATTTTTCATCTCTGTTTTTTTTGTGTTTATTTCAAATTAGACAAATCTGATATAATTTTAATCTTATATCTGTTATTTAACAGTTATTTGTTTAATGCTTCGTTAACTATCAGAAGACACTAGCTGGGTTTAAATCTCAGTTGTGCAGCTGGGGCATGTTGTCACACTGTGTTACAATGAGACCCTATTACAGATCAGTGTGCAGGAGTTACAGATGCTATTCAATCTCTCCATATTTCAGTGTCAGACAGGGAGAATTGAACAATTTGCAATGCAACAAACTTTTATTAAACATGCAATTTATAACTTGTTGCAACCGTCCCCAACCCTATCAGCCATGACAGAACATCATATAGACACACTGACTTTGACACATGCTAACCATGTCACTTAGAAGTCAACAAAACAATAATTCAAACTAAGTAAGTTTTGATTAATTCATACAAAATGTCAGGACAGTATGACAAAAATACATTTAGTTTCATACCTCCAAAACAAGTTTTGTTCAATAAATGCAGCAGCAGAAGTTGAATATGTCTACTGTCTTCTTGGTGGGGGGAGGGTCTATGAGTGACATCACTCTAGCTTGTTTCTGATTGGATAAAAATGACATGTTGCACTCATCCCGTTACAACTGTCCCCGGTCTCCCCTACAGATTTCCACTCTACACTGATTCATTGTTCAAAATAAAGTAGTGAATCCAGCAACACTGACGTCTGATTCTTCTCTTTGTGCATTTCCAAATACAGCAGTAGATCGAACCAAACAAGTGCTGGAACATTCTGGAAAGAAAAATAACAGCATCGTATGAGAGTTGTGTGTCAGTGCTAAAGGTAAAAGCGTAGTACACATGCGGTAGAGAATTACAGTGTACTTTTATGTCATCTTCACATTCCTGTGATAAATAGCACAAGTGAATAAGTGAAACAGCTCTGGGCCAAAGGTTGTAACACCATTGTTTTAAATACTTCCACACATGTTAGCATGACGAAACTTAGTGTATTTATAGTTGCCATATTAACACTAAATATAGAGAAAAACAATGCGCCAAAATTCAGAAATCTTTGGAAGAACTGAACATTTGTTTAACCATATAGCAAAAGTTCTTACTTGTGTTAATTTTTCATCTGTTTTTTGTGTTTATTTAAAATGAGAGAAATCTGATATTATTTTAATCTTATATCTGTTATTTAACAGAGATCTAACTATCAGAAGACACTAGCAGGGTTTAAATCCCAGTTGTGCAGCTGGGGCATGTTGTCACACTGCGTTACAATGAGCCACTATTAGAACTATGCTATTATATACTTTTATGAATTCTATTGATAAAACATTAGAAAAAGGTGAATAAAGACTGAGTAACAATGTTCAGAAATTATTAATTATTATGTTTTGAACTGTTGTATAGCTGTTTTCCGGTGTTTAATTATTAGGCTACTTATTAATTATTAAAAAATGCCATTATTTTGTATGAAAAAGTTAATAATGGTATTTTATTGAGAAAATATTTGAGTTTGTCTTGTATATATTTTTTGATTAGATCAGATAGCATTTTCAGCTGTCACGTGGTCATGTTACAATGTGCTCCACCTATGGGGCATGTTGTCACATTTCACTTACATTCTTTCGGGGTATATCCAGAAAAAAGTATACACTGTATTAATAAAACAAAACCACATAATTGTACTAGACGTGTGAAATTAATGTGGGGAAAAATAAATAGGCCTACTCTGAACCATAAGTAGATTTACACAGACTGAGAGAAAGTCAAAAAGCGTTAGGTTGTACCCCGCTCTCCTAGTGACACTGAATACCGCAAATCAAGACGTTTTTTAAGTAATCCATATTAATATATGTTTCAGGGATATCTGACTGTATAAATGATAAGAAGTTATTAATGTGCGCCTGCTGTTGGTCGATTCTGAGCCGCACCCATAACCGACCGAAGAGACACTTTATGCCTAAAGAGATTTACTTGAGATCTGTATTTTGTATTCCGCTAAAACAGTAGCCAATAAGCTAAGTGTTGTTATTATTATTGTTCACAAAAAAAAATAAAAAATAAAAAAAATTGTGTTGTGCAGAATATTACAGGTCGTCAGCGCTCTCTAGTGTTCACTAGCCTACCAAACAAACACACACACACACACACACACACACTCTGCGAAAGAGGGAGTTGCATCATCACACTATTTCAAATCGGTCCAAACAGTCTATTATCCAAAGGAAGAGAAAACAAATAAAGCGGTCGCCTCTGCTTTGGTGAGAGTTAGGCTACTGCAGTTGTGAGGTCAACATCTATACGTCACTGATGATAGGCTATGTCTAAATGCAAGGGCTTTAAAAATGTTAAAAATGTTGAATTAGTTGAAATTATTTAAAGTTATTGAAATTATTTGAGATTATGTTAACCAATAAGACATACCAATACACCAAAAAATACACAAAAGTGGTGTCCCACAATAAATTAAGTTACAAGCTCAATTTTCTTGAAATATTTTTTAGGCCTATATTAATTTAATACTGTAATTAGGCCTACCATAAACAAGAAAAAAACAGTCCTGCTATGGACTGGCCACTTGTCCAGAGTTTCCTCTGCGTACGGCCCAAGATGCTGCAGACGCTATGTGACCCTATATGACAAGAGTTATGGAGAATTGATGTCTTATTAGAATAAGGTTTGTGTGCACTCTTTTACTGTCACATGATGGTCACACACATCTTAAAGATAGCCTAACATTTCTTCCACAAGCTTCTTTGCTCTTATCAGTGAGTAGCACGTTCATGTACACACAGCACGCGCACCACATGGAGACAAGCAGACTGAAGGAGTCTTCTGATTGGCTAAAGAGTTTTTCTCCCCCGTTTGGCTCTGTCGAGTTTCATAAAATCAAGCTGAGTTTTTTCAGGCGTAAAGCATATGACGATTTACCTCAAAGGGTTGAAGAAAATGGTGAGTTTAACAACGCACATCTTATGTAGTCAGTTCACTAGCCGGAGAGTCGATCATTTCGAAACCATTTAGTTTACAACCTAAAAATTCCCCCAATGAGGTCAACAGACATCTCTGTGGTTGCGCTGACTGAGACACTGCGGAAACACAGTCACTTGTCTCCATCTATTGGATTAATGATGTAACATAAAAGGACACCGATTGAACAAAATAATTCTTAAAAAATACAACAAACAGTGCTCTATCTATCTATCTATAAATTACAGAAACGTCTGTCTGTCTGTGTGTGTGTATGTCTGTTAACCACATATCTCTCGAACCGTTAGTCCGATGGCTTTCAAACTTGACAGGTGTCTCGCTACGGTCACGAGTAAGTGCAGCGCCAAGTTTGACGTTGTTTGGATGAGAAATGCTAAAGATATTGTTAAATATATCATTTTTTTAAAGGTGCATTAAGCAAGTCTCTGAGTTTTTGCAGAACTATGCCCCCTTCTGGCGACACGCGAAACTGCAACCAGAGTTGTGCACGCGGTTACGTGGAGTTTGCGTTGGGGTTTGGGATGAACTAGAAGCCGGTCTCTTTGAATCCATCTTCTACTTTTGCAAAAGTCGCTTGAGTTGTCTTCGCTGATGCGGATAATGGCGGCGAATACACAAACCTGCCAGACATAGCCAGGTGAGCGTGAACGCGCATGACGTCACGCCCAGTCGATTCCGTCCCGAATCCCTCTTATTTATTTTACTTTACAGGATTATAGAGACAATCTCAGTGATCAGAGAAGGGCTCATTCAGCCCATCAGGCAATTGTTTAAGCATGTATGGGTTAGAAAAACGGGTATTTTTAACAAAAAGTTGCTTAATGCACCTTTAAAGGTTGTGGTTTAAAAATAAACATTCTGACATTAGAGGGTTTACTTCTGAATATTATAGTTTGGTTCCTTCTGAATATTATAGTTTGGTTCCATTATGTGATAAATCCATTTTGATTAATTTGAGTAAAATGTGTTTTCTTTACCAAGAAAGTGGCAAGATGAAAAACACTATTTTCTGTTTAAAACTTTCACATAGTATCTTTAGGTTATAATATCATAAAAAATTCAAATCCAGATTTGGATTTTCAAAGATCTATTATAAAAACTGATTATTTTCCCCAAAAAATGCAATAAATTCATGACACTTTTTTTTTCAAAATGCTATCATATTGAAACTGTTGAAATCAGCCATCACTAAGAAATATCTCCTGAACTTTTTTGACGGCGATCAGCTCACAAAAACTGATTTTGCACGGGCACTTTGCACTGCTCCCTGAATCGACGCGCTTATTCATTTGTGGATGTTAACAGAATCTGTAAGTCAGCTATGCTGTTTACTTCTGAATATTATATTTCATTCTGGTGCGCTTAAAGTTATCGCTACTGTGTAACGATAGCCTATGCTATTCACCAACTAAACATATCCTATTCAATGTGTTCACAGTCTCTTTCACGGGCATCATTTGTAGTAGCCTATTCACAAGCTTCCTCAAGCATAGCGTTTTCTCGGAGTTCACTGTGTGCTTTCTACCATGCACAAATATGTATGTAATTGTAACAATGAGCACTCAAACACACCAAACCAACAATTACTAAAAACACACTCAAAAACTGATTTTGCACGGGCATTTTGCACTAGCACTTAGAAGGTTGTGGTATTCATAAACACTCAGTCAGCTACACTGTTTACTTCTGAATATTATAGTTTATTCACAGCCATCATTTGTAGTAACCTAGCCTGCTCCCTGAATTCAATGCGTTCACAGTCTCTTTCACGGGCACCAAACCAACAATTACTAAAAACACACACAAAAACTGATTTTGCACGGGCATTTTGCACTAGTTAATGTAATTTCTCAAAATATCCTCTTATTAGATTTGTTGACTATGGTAATATCACTGCTTTTGATTGTCCTCTAGTTGATTATGATTTTAAAATTAAAGTAGGCTACTGGTATTTATACAAGATTGCATTTTAGGAAGAAGCTGACAACCATATATTTTTCAAATAAAATAAAAGTGAGTAGGGCCCACGTTCCCCTAAACTGACCTCATACATTCCTCTCATTATAATTAATTATAAGCAACATGATGTATCAGCAAAACATTGTATCAGGACATTGAAGAAAAGACATACTGTATTTTCATGTTTAGTCACATGAGATTCATTTGTTAGGCAAGCGCACAATCTGAGGTCTGAAGTCAAATAACATCATCTTTAAATATCCCCTCAAAACATAGAGTGTTATTCTCATGCCAGAAACACATTATTTACCCAGAATGTTTTTGACACTCTTGCCTAGCTCAGTTTCTGAGTCAAAGTGACCCAAATGAATGTTGTTTCTGTTGAGTGGACAAACGTCTTGCTCCTGTTTACTATTGCATGTGTGCGGTTGACTGATGGGTAAACGGACAAAGGCATTATTTTCCATTAAGTCTGATTTCCTCTCTACACTGATTAAAAAAAAAAAAAAAAAAAGTGTATATATATATATATTGTTGTGTATCCTTGAACAGCTTTTATTTCACTATATCACAAAGGCAATGGATATAGGTAACATAATGGGGCTACAGAGTTTTTTTTTTTATATATATAAAAATGCCTGAACAATCTCGTAACAAAACTGAAACTTTGAAAATCCCTGAGGATCAGGTAATCCATCTTACTTGTGTGTGTAAACCTCACTCGCCTGGCCTGGGAGTGATTCTCTTTATTTCTTAGCATACAACAATTTGTTTTGTGTTAAACCTTAAACCAGCATGCTCAACATGTATGTTTAAAATATACATTAAAATAGCATTGAAATTTAGTATTATCAAATTAGTATTTTAGTCTGTGAAGCAAGGCCAAACCTATAAAACCTGTTTGAAAGATTTTGAACAGTTCTGTTACAGTATTGGGATGTTTTCACTGTTCTGATTGGTTGTCTCTGCTGTAGTGGGCGTGGCTGCTGTTGAGACGTCATCATCAGTCCATCACTTATGAATCAGACATTCTCACATCAGGACACTAGGGGGCGATGATGATGATGATGATGATGATGATGATGATGATGATGATGATGATGTCTTTTAACAAGCCTCAGAGGATTTTTGTACAGAAAATAAAGAATTGTGAAATAATTTGATTATTTTTGTAGCCTAAATTCGCCTATATCCACCCTAGAAGATGATCTGAGAGCACAGTATGTAAAGCATACACACACACTCCAAATATAGCCTATCAATTTTATCAAACACATTTATAAAATATATTTGCTACCCTGCTGACAAATCCAGTCTAAGGTGTTTTAGTTCTGCTGGTGTTGTTTATGGTTTTGGAAGCTGGGAGATCAGTTTATATCAGCTCCAAATAAGGCCAGCTTATACAGGCTGTTTTCTACTGAAATAGTCAGACACTGTCAAAATGCTCTACAGGGCATTGCTTCTGAGAGAAATGAGAAGTGAGAAAAGAAAAAAGAGAATGTCTAACATTCAGTATAGGCTATTGCAGAAAATACTGCACTGTAAATGCCACAGTAGACTATATATCATTGCACCATGCTATCTGATTCCATCACTGTACTGTCAGTTTAAAATGGCTTAAAAAAATGATTAGCTTGTTTCTGCTGGAAATGATAGTCAAACCAGCATGTTTATGAAGCACATTGAGCTTAAAGTGACAAATGTTTATTCAGTGTGAAATGGTGAAGCATATGACTATATTCTGAAACTAGAATGAATAGATGAAACAGCGCAAGATCACACCAACAAATGTGTGAACACTAGTCATGTGCTTCATAAACATGCTGGTTGCACTGAGCAACTAGGCCTAATGAAAACATCTCAAAACAAGATCCCATATTCATTTGTGTTTTTAGAAGATTATTTTATGACAATAAAAACTATATTTTGGAGTAAAATGTGGTTACCATGCTAAAGGATTCATTACTTTGATTTCATAAATAATAGTTTTCATCGACTGTATCATGTGACTAGTCAGTGTGAAGTGCGTTCACGTACACAGAAGCGCTCATGAACTGTTTATTCTTCCTGTCTGAAGAGTTTCTTTATAAACCTCAGATTATCTACTGATATATTGTTCAGATCATAGAGTGATTTTATCTCATACTGTTGGAGATAATGTTGCTCACTTATTTTGTTCTCTTTGAGTTTGTGTTGTCTGCACAGTTTATCACAGACCCATGAGGTGTCAAACTGACTGGTTTATTAAGTAGAGGTGTGCTTTGACTTTTCTAAGCGATCAGACCTACGGTATTCACACAGCGGATAAAAGAGCGGGCAAAAAAACCCATAGACTTACTGTTAGGTTAATGTTCAGGTACTATCTGCAGCTTCGAAGCATCTGTCAGTCATCAGTTACAGGCCTCAACCCCTGTGATGTGTGGAAACAGCAGCACAAGATTTCGAGAGAATGATGACGCAGACACAGAGACAGTGTATTACCATAACAGTCTCAAGTTTATTAAGGAAAATGATTCATATTTATACACAAGATAATGCAAAATCATCCACAATGTCCAGGCCATCCAATCATAGTGCTCAGAGGTCAAACCACCATATATGGCATATTAAGAAATATAATAATAAGAGAGTTGATGTTCAAGTGTGTGTGTGTGTGTGTGTGTGTCTTGAGTTTCTGTTTGCGTGTGAGTGTATAAGTGTGTCCAAGGCCTAGTTCTTGTTTTGTCTAGGTGTGTCCATGATGTGCACATAACATAACATAACAGAAAGAAGTTACACAAAGGCAGTCTTACACAAGAATAGTCCAAAGTGGAGCCTGAACTAAAGGCCTGTGCACACCAAGAACGATAACTATAAAGATAACAATAAAGATATAGTTCTAAAAATCGTTCTCAATATTAAAAGTATAGTAGGCCTGAGTTCACACCACAACAGGTGAAACTCGAAAAATTAGAATATCGTGCAAAAGTTCATTTATTTCAGTAATTCAACTTAAAAGGTGAAACTAAAATATTATATAGACTCATTACATGCAAAGTGAGATATTTCAAGCCTTTATTTGTTATAATTTGAATGATTATGACTTTCATACCCACTTTTTTTTCATAAGCTGTAAGCCATAACCATCAAAATAAAAGTCATAATGAGATAAAAGTCTCAAGATGTTATTAAAATGAATAAATTATGGATTTACTTGATAATGAAAAGGGTTATGGTTAAAATCCCAACATTGTGTGTATGAATAACATGCCAAGACAATAATTTCATTGTTATTTATTTAGGTATCAAACGGTTTAATTAGTTCTGATGAAGATAGGTGAAACTTTGTACATTTCTCTGTACATTAAAACGGTACATATTTGTTTGTACAAATTAATTCCATTTTTGTACATATACATCTGTGGTTAGACATTAACATCCTTTACACACTTTCCTCAATCTTCTTTCCCCAGTTCACATCACCTGTAGCCAAAAACACACAAAACAGAACCATTTCATCTGCACATCTAAGATCATGTTAGCCATGATACTGCTTTAGAAAATGCAAGAAGCAAGATTACTTAAAAAAGCCAACCTTACACCCATGAGGCCTTATGCTGCACACATTTAAACTTTAACACACTTGTTTGCCTTTTGTGCCTAAAAGGATAGCAGAGAATACAAGTCAAAATATAGTACATGGTAAGAGAAGTAAAAATGTCTTATTCTCACACACTCTTTTCAGAATGCCTCATTTGCCTTTGTCTTGCCTGTCTTTCTTCATCAGACCTGTAATGAAAAGTAATACAGGAAAGGTCTGTGAAATGCACAGGGTTTGTACACATTTCTACCAATACATTTAAATTACTTTTCCATGACTTTTAGGCAAATTTTCATGACCTAACGTTCCATGAAATGTCTGTGTATACATGTAAAAAAAGAATAGAAATTTCATGTTCAAATGTCAAAAATCACAGTATATCTCAACTAATTAAATGACAAGCAAAATAAACACTGACACACCAGTAAGCCGGTTAGATAAAATACTGTGTCTGACCCTATCAACGGATTGACATGATTACTATTGAATGTCGTTTCATGTTTAATTTAATAAATGTATATTTGTTAATAATAATAATATCAAATTAGTTTACATTTAATACATTTATTCATAGAAATTTGTGTGTGTGTATATATATATAGTGTGTGTGTGTGTATATATATTATATATATACATACGTGTGTGTGTGTGTGTGTGTGTGTGTGTGTGTGTGTGTGTGTGTGTGTGTGTGTGTGTGTGTGTGTAAAATAGCTTTGGGGCTAACTCTGGCATATTTACGCTGCTGAAAAGCTAAGATGTTCATTAATATGCATTGTCCCTTAAAAAAAAAAAAAAAAAAAAAAAAAAAAATATATATATATATATATATATATATATATATATATATATATATATATATATATATATATATATATATGTATGTATCTTGTGCATTTTTGCCCACTTGGGTCCCACCTAGTACCAAGTGCAATCCTACATGAAATCCATCTGGGCAATAACATGGGGCCATTATGGAACCCGCGGACAATCCTACATGGGGCCCATTTTTCAGCCCATTTCATATGGGCCCCACATACAAATGTTGGCTGGGATGATCTTGATCTACAACACGACATGGGCGCCGCAGTTCAGATCGAGAATCCCATCTGTCCGATTTACAACACGTTAATTCATTAGTGTCTCCCGAAATTCATGAAATTAAGTTGCCGGTGAACTGTGAGAAGAATAGAGTGACCTTTATAGTTACCTAAACAATGTGTATCTGATATGAATAAAACAGTTATATTTGAAAATAGCCTATTAGATTAAATTGTATTTTAATGGATTATTATTGTCGCTTCCATAGACACAGTGTGTATTGTACATAATATAAATGTATTGTTTTTCTAGTGCTTATGTGTATTTAAATGTCTGAAACCTAAAATAAACATTATGTGGTTGTATAGTTGTGATATATGACAGTGCTGAGCGTGTCCGTCTCTGCTCAGCTCCAGCCAAAGCACGAAAGTACAGTTTGAATCTGGCAGTTATGTGACATCACTGTACATTCTAAAATCTCATGCAGGGTCACAGAAATAACTATTCCACATGTGGGACCATAGTCGTACCGCTCTACATACATAAATGCTTCAACTTTGGCTCTTGCACATGCTCTGAGCTACAAAAGCAATATCAGGGGGAAAAAAAAGTGCTCTGGTTAGATGTCCACAATGACAGGAGCGAAAGAGCAGATCTTGACACTTCACTCAAAAATAACTGTAAAAACAGTACATGTGTTGGTGCTAAAATAAACACCGCTAGACTCGCTGCTAAAAGTGTGAGTTTCCTCTAACACTGAAAGCTGAAGATAGTTCTGCGAATTTGAACATGGGAAAGACATTTCAACTTTTGCCTTCAAAATTAGGCTATTTTTATACCTCTCATTTGACTGCAGTGACAAAAACTACATTTGTAACTCTGGATGTCCCCATAAATATACTTTTATTTCAAAGTAGCTATTTTGACTAGTTTTTGATTTTCATTTGTCAATTGTAATTATTATTGCTTGCTATCTAAAAGCTTTGCATGAGGAGAGTGAGTCTTCAGATCCACCACTGAGTCAGTAGTTGAGTTTGTACTAAACCTGCTGGGATTCTGTCACTGAATGACCAAAACCTCTCATTGATGGACCAGCTAGTAAACGCATCTACAATCCCTCTTTAAATAAGTTCTTGTTTGCCTGCCATGTTACGTAGTTCGCAACACGCAAGGTATAAAGCAGTGTTCTCATACTGAAGTCAGAGTCCAAGACCATATTTTTATGACTATAAGACCAGCTCATGGTAGTCCGAGTCCAGGCCGAGTCCAAATGCTCCTGAAAAAACAGCTTGAGTCCAAGTCTGGCTTTGTTCAGTTTCGAGTTCTACTACATTGGTATAAAGTAGTTGGGCACTGCTTCATGCTTGACAAAAGGACAAATAAAAGCAAGTCGCAAATGTAATAATATAAATATAAATGTAAATAATTTACTATTGTGTAGTTTTATTTGGATACTTTTCAAAACTTGAAATAAATTGTTTTAAAATTCTGTTTTAATTTCTATTTTTCATTTAAAGTGCCCCTATTTTGCTTTTTCAAATAAGGTAATGTAGTGTGTAATATAGCTGTGATTCCAGTCTCACTCCCTGTTACAAACCTTAAACCTACGTATAGTGTGTAATGCCAGTCTATGCTCTTTATTGGCTGCCCGTGAACAACATCTACAAGAAGCTACACTGTTGAAGCTGATCTCGCACGTTTATACCAGTGGCTATAATATGTATTCTGAGATTCTGAGTATTTTGAGTGTTTTTTTACCTTTAATAAAATAACAGCTGTGAATAGATCTTGCTCATCTCATTTTTGCCACAATGTATAATATGAGAAAATTAAATGCATGTAATATTGTTGGAGACTCCAAAACACAATTAGGAACCTAATAGCATAATAGGAACACTTTGAAAACAATTCATTATTTTTAAATTATTTTTTTTATTTATAAATAGATTTTGACAGTTTACAATCATTAATTTGTCTTTTTAAATAGTGATTTATTTATTTCCAATTATTAAATTGATAACTAATTTTATTTTTCAGTGTTACTCCTAGTCCTCCAAAGTTAAATTATTTAATTAATTTATTTGTTTGTTTGTTTATTCATTCATTCAAAGCAAAAGTAACATTTAAATGTGGGAATGTAATTTTCTGCCTTTAACTGGAAAGAAATTTGATGTTAACATGCCGATGCAGTTGACGGGAAATGTACATGTAAATTAAACAGACACTACTGACATAAACTCAACAGTAAATAGCATTAATAAATTTAATACATTGCTTGTTTGTGGAAATAAAAAAAAACCGGCATTCTGTGTTAGATCCAAGAAACTGAATAAATTTGAGTATACATTGAAGCCATTGAAAGGAAAAATAAATGGCATGTAATCTAGAGACAGGAGTAAGAGAGAACAGCACAGAGTGTTATTTCTGAGGTACAGTATAAGGGTTCGTACTCTTTACTGGTAAAAACGTTAGGCCTATAATAGCTCAGGGTGTTTCTGCCGGCTGAAACAGAGACAGCTCCACAGGAAACTGGACTTCCGGAACAAATAACTGTGAAGACATGTTTGTGTCTGTGAGAGAGAAAGGGTGTGAATACTCTGGCATTCATTAGAAATTGCTTTTTAGTCAAACCTTCATGAAAACAATAACCAAAAAGTGGTAAAACTCCACAGAATTGAGAGTAAAATAGCTGAGAGTAATTATAGCCTATGTTCAATAGAGCGATATTGGACTGTTGTCATAATGGTGACATGAAAGTTTAATTTAATAATTTTAGTTGAATTTACGGTAAAATGTTTCTCTTGAATATGCATGCATTAAAATACAGTTTTTAAATGTGCATTTAAAATGTAGTTTTTATGACTGTTGTAGTATGAGGGATTTCTTTGGTTTTCTTTAGTGGTAACTAGCACTGTTCTTGAAAAACATCTCACTCTGATACTTCAACATTCGTCTCTGTAACTTTTGTGTTTGTGTTTTCTTTCAGACTGTTACACAGGAGGAAGAGGTGGTGTACGCAGGTGTCGTCACGAGACGTTAATCCAATTCTTCATGATAAGTTTGTTTTGTTTTGTATGGCGTTTAGATTTAAGGCCACGTACACACTCTGCAGCTAAACTCAGTCGTCAGTTCACCATTATGTGCTTACACACAGTTCAGTCATTTACAGGAGCTACAATCACATTCTACAACGGAATTAACTCCAGTCAATTCAGGTAGTGACAACCACATTACACAAATTCTATGCAGTTTGTACAGAACCGAACTGAACAACTAGTTGTTAATGACGTATATATTTAAAAAGCACAGGGGTGCGTCTGAAATCGCATATTCTCTTGAGTAGATACTTATTTTTGAAAAAGTAATGACTCTGCGACCGCTAAAAAAGTGTTCTATATAGTATGAATGTGTATATGAATGAAATTTGGACGTACTCCACCATGTTGTCACTGTCATGTGACCTACGGCATCAGTTGCGTTGCTTCACTGCCATTCACAAGTTCTCTCCCGCAGCCTCATGGGATAGTAAAGTGCCCTTCATGTGCGCATGTCCTGACTTTGCCGAGTTAGACACGTTCCTGGGTCGACATATTTTGTTGATCCGGAACAACATTCCAGTGTGAAAATCGAATCCTAGTCATATCCCTAACCCTAAAGCTAACCCATCCCATGAGTTATCCCTAAGATCAGAGGGAAAGGATTGGAACACTGATATAGAACCACCTAAACCTATTTGTAAGCTTAAACTTACATAAACTGTAAACTTGTCTTTCAAATCTAATTCTCGGTCGATTGGAATGTTATTCTAGGATCAACAAAGATGTCATACTTGGTGAAATCATTCATGCACACTTCAGAATCACGGTATTAGGTCATCTGGGGACTTTTTGCCTACTCATGAGGACTGTGAATCAGACATACTTATTTTGTCACATACGGTTTGTCACCTACTAAAGTAGGCAAGTATGCAATTCGTCCTTCATTCGGCTTATTTTGAAGGATGCATCAAGTGTATCCTTAGCGTCCTCCAATCACCCATAATCCTTTGCATACATTCCAATTCATGAACAAGAATAAGCAGAAAATGAATCGCACTGGTCTTATCTTATTTCACTATACAATGCAAGACAAAAAATTTGGGGGGGAGTTGATGTAAATGAATCACATAATGCTAAGCTGTGTATAATGTGATCCACTGGGAGATCACAGATGGTTGTCGTTACCTGCACTGCATTGATAGAAAGCCAGTTAATACAAAGGTTTTTAATAGTATTATATAAAGTATACAAATGCACTTAGACTGTCTCATTCTAGCGTTTAGTGCTGAGGAAGACTTTAGTCAGCCTTCATTTTGAGAAGTCCCCTCTCTCTTCTGAATGAGCAGGAAAACCACAGGGAAAGAGGTGCAAGCCTCGTCTCATTCGTGTTGCCAGATATTAATATAAAACAAGACAATCAGGACACAAGCCCAAAATAATCATAAATAAATCCAAATGCTTTATATTTATATAAATAAGACAAAAATATCGCAACCTGTACTTCCCCACTTTAATAACTCCATAAACTTGATCACTTTATGAACCAAACTCAAACCACAAGCCCAAATATGCGTATAATAAGTGGACATGGCAACACTTCAAGAGAGGACTCTGCAAAGTAGCCTTCCAAGAACAAACCCCTTACACACACTTGTAGGGGATTCATACCCATATTTAAATGTGTCACTGCTGAATCTTTACAGTGTGTACGTGGCCTTTAGTGATTTTGATGAGATAATTTGTGTTCTTTAATTTTAACGTGATTAATTTGGACTAAAGGTAAAAAGGTATAACATCATAAGCAGCCGAAAACATCTTTACAGCTGAAAATATCTACAATTGTTCCTGGGGTTAAGAGTAAATGTCAAAACCTCTGTAGAAATCAGTTTAAAGCTCATCTCTGTGGCCTAGTCTAGTCTATTTGTCGATACACACATATCTTCAAACATATGTCATCTTGTCATTTATTTGGAATTTTTATTTTATTATTATTATTTTCTGAGTAGGCTTACAGTAATTATGGCCTGAGGACCGTGTACATCTCATCATGTGTTGTTTCTGTTGTAAAAAAAAAAGGCAGTTTTGCAGATGACACATCTGGAGCTCCAGGTGTTGAACACAGAATCAAGCTTTTACCTGTTATAACAATTTGCCTACCTTAAAGTAGCGGAGGATCTTTCCAAATTTTAGATAAGACCCGCCCTCTCCACTTTTTGAAAAGTTTGATTGATTCACCAGAATGATTGACAATTAGGAGGACCAATAGTATAGGTTACCCATCAGGAAGTAAAACATCCTCCGCTATACCTTTAAAAAGATATGCAATATGGGATAATGTTGGGCTAATGATATATGTCATTACTGTATAAAATACTATATGAAGAGTTCAGATGCAAAAGCCTCTAAGTGCCATCTGAAATTTTCTTCTAGAATGACCATTTTTATAAAGCTTGTATATTTAAGTTCAGTAATTTCACTTAAATGACAATTAATAGGTAATTTGCATTGCCATTTAAGTGAAATTACTGAACTTAAATATACGAGCTTGATAAAAATAATCATTCTAGAAGAAAATTTCAGATGGCACTTAGAGGCGTTTGCATCTGAACTCTTATTATGCAAAGGCTATAAAGGCTTTAAAAACTTTAAAAAAAATGTGTGGCCCTTTTCTTGAACATTTCCATATGTGCATGTACTGTAACTATAATATAATTATACTTTTTATTGGATTTTTAATCCCATTATATTTATTTTATTCTCATCTCTTATCATTTAATCAGTTATTGCTAATGTAGCCTATTTCTTAACTAATTGCCTTTTTCTTTTTACTTATGAACAACCAGCCTGCACCTTCACTATCCTAATTTAAGTCCCACAGTGAGCTGTGTATGATTCACTAGAAAGAACCGACTCATGAAGTCATTCGTTCGGGAATCAGACTACACTGGTTGACCTTTATGTTTTTGATTCACTAAGACGAACCGACTCATTAGAATCATTCGTTCGTGAATCGGACTGATCGGACTGGTGATGCCCCAGTACAGAATATTCAGAATTTCAGTACAGCGATCCGGTCATGGACGTACACACGGATCTCAGTATTTTTTCCGAGGTGTATATAATCAAAGTCGTGAAATAATTTCCTAATAATAACCATACTTAAGTGGTGCAAAGTTATTGTACAATCATGCCATAACAGACTTGCTTATATCTGAGCTTTCTTAGCGGAATGTAACAGCGCTCGTCAATGTCAGTGTTTAAGAGGAACAATCAAGAAGGAGGGCTACCGCGACGCTTCAGTTTCGTTCAAAGAAAGAGTGCGAGTTTTGGATGCAAACTACTCGGTGTTTCTTAAATTTCGTCATTGAATAATTGTTTTATCTGGTAGGCTATTATACGTTTCCTTGCAGCTAGTATTAATAACAGAACTAGCCGGGAAGTCGGTCATTTCGAAACCATTTAGTTTACAGCCTAAAAATGACCCCAATGACCGCAAAAATTACCATCATGACGTTCATTTACGGAAATGTTTTCTTCAGTTCAGTACTGATGCCTTGTCCAAATACACACACTTGCGGTCTTTGCACTTGACCACTTGTCTACTTGAATGACAGGCTATTTGCTCTATTTGGGACAGTGTTGGACAAGTGTTCAAATAGGCATAAAGACTGCAAGTGTGTGTAGAACTTTGAGTAGGCTACTCGATGGGACACACTTATAGTCTTGCAAGTGTTTACAGGGCACATGAGTTCCCGGACATAATAACGCTCTGAAGCGGTACTGGAGATGTGTGGGTTTAGTGTGCATTAAGGGCACTGCACTTTGGCATTTTTAAGACATGGGGCAGACTTGCGCACTTACTTCCTGTCGCGTGCACGCGCTCTCAAGTGGCCATCAACTTGTCTCCATCTGCTGGATTACTGATGCAACATAAAGGGACACTGGCTGAACAAAATAATTCTAAAAAACAACAACAAACAGTTTGCTCTATTATTGTTATTTCTCAAAATAGGGATGACAATACGCACAACCTAACGCGGGCCAGTTGAAAAAAAAGCATCATAAATCTTTGTAAGATATCATTGAACATTTATTTAACCATATGGCAAAAGTAAATTTCTTATGTTAATTTTTCATCTCTTTTTTTTGGTGTTTATTTCAAATTAGACAAATCTGATATAATTTTAATCATATATCTGTTATTTAACAGTTGACATACTTCTTTAATGCTTCGTTAACTATCAGAAGACACTAGCCGGGTTTAAATCTGAGTTGCCCAGGCGGGGCATGTTGTCACACTGTGTTACTATTACAACTATGCTATTCTATACTTTTATGAATTCTGTTGAGAAACCATGAGTAAAAGGTGAATAAAGACTGAGGGTCAATGTTCAGAAATTATTAATTATTATTATGTTTTGAACTATGCTGTATCTGTGTTTTTTATCTAGCATTTTACGCTGTCATATGTTACAATGTGCTCCACCTATGGGGCATGTTGTCACATTTCACTACCATTCTTTCCGGGTAAATCAGGAAAAAAGTATACACTAGTATACACTATTAATGAAACAAAACCACATAATTGTACTAGACATGTGGGAAAAAATAAATACTCTAAACCCTAAATAAGTTTACACAAACTAAGAAAGTCAAAAAGCGTTAGGTTGTGCCCGCTCTCCTCTATACGCCCTCATTAGATCATGCATCACTGCTTTTGATTATCCCTTAGTTAATTATGAATTCAAAATTCAAATACCGGTATTTATGTAAGATTGCATTTTAGGAAGAAGCTGAAGACCATGTATTTTAAAATAAAGTAAAAGTGAGTAGGGCCCACAATCCCTACTGGGACTTCAAAAACATTCTGTGGAAACAATGTGTTTCTTGCATGAGTAAAATAACACTTTGAACATGAAAATATGTCTTTTCTGCAATGTCCTTTTTAGCTGATACATCATGAGGCTTATAATTCCAGTGGAATGTATAAAGCTCATGTAGCTCAGTTTCTGAGTTAAAGTGACACTGCTGCGGTCTGAGTTTATTTCAGGTTAGTTTAGTGTCAGACTGACCCAAATGAATGTGGTTTCTGTTGAGTGGACAAATGTCTTGCTCCTGTTTACTATTGCATGTGTGCGGTTGACTGATGGGTAAACGGGCAAAGGCATTATTTTCCTTTATAGGGGAGACTGGGGACAGTTGCAACACTTTTTGCATTTCTCTCAGTTACTCAGAGACTATTTGGACTAGATCAACCAAATTTGTATATATTAAACTTGCATCTGTCTGCTAATTACCCATACCATTTAAAGATGATTACATATGACATATCGTTCACAGTATTTATTTGAATGGAAGAAGCCAGATGTTGCAACTGACCCCGACCCAGGGGACGGTTGCAACACAATCAGGGACGGTTGCAACATGTTAAAAATACCTTAAATCTCACTAATAACTTTAGCTTTTTGTCTCAATGAGCATATATAGAATTCTGAAAATATTAACTGTTTTTAACTGTTATTATTTATGTATACACTAATATTATTGTAGCCTATAATTTATTTATTTAGTGATATTTATCAAATAACAGTTATTGAGTTTTGTTTGTTCATGTGTAGAACATAGGCCTACATAGATTCAGTGTGCAGGAGTTACAGATGCTATTCAATCTCTCCATATTTCAGTGTCAGACAGGAAGAATTGAACAACTTGCAATGCAACAAACTTTTATTAAACACGCAACTTGTTGCAACCGTCCCGACCCTATCAGCCATGACAGAACATCATATAGACACACTGACTTTGACACATGCTAACCATGTCACTTAGAAGTCAACAAATCAATAATTCAAACTAAGTAAGTTTTGATTCATTCATACAAAATGTCGGGACAGTATGACAAAAATACATTTAGTTTCATACCTCCAAAACAAGTTTTGTTCAATAAATGCAGCAGCAGATGTTGAATATGTCTACTGTCTGCTTGGTGGGGGGAGGGTCTATGAGTGACATCACTCTAGCTTGTTTCTGATTGGAGAAAAGTGACATGTCGCACTCATCCCCTGTTACAACTGTCCCCGGTCTCCCCTACAGATTAACACTCTTCTACACTGATTCATTGTTAAAAATAAAGTAGTGAATCCAGCAACACTGACGTCTGATTCGACTCTTTGTGCATTTCCAAATACAGCAGTAGATCAAACCAAACAAGTGCTGGAACATTCTGGAAAGAAAAATAACACAGCATCGTATGAGAGTTGTGTGTCTGTGCTAAAGGTAAAAGCGTAGTACACATGCGGTAGAGAATTACAGTGTACTTTTATGTCATCTTCATATTCTTGTGATAAATAGCACAAGTGAATAAGTGAAACAGCTCTGGGCCAAAGGTTGTAACACCATTGTTTTAAATACGTCCACACATGTTAGCATGATGAAACTTAGTGTATTTATAGTTGCCATATCAACACTATAGAGAGGAAAAACAAAGCGCCAAAATTCAGAAATCTTTGGAAGATATCACTGAACATTTGTTTAACCATATAGCAAAAGTTCTTACTTATGTTAATTTTTCATCTCTGTTTTTTGTGTTTATTTAAAAATAGAGAAATCTGATATTATTTGAATCTTATATCTGTTATTTAACAGAGATCTAACTATCAGAAGACACTAGCCGGGTTTAAATTCCAGTTGCCCAGGCGGGGCATGTTGTCACACTGCGTTACAATGAGCCACTATTAGAACTATGATAGGCTATATTATATACTTTTATGAATTCTGTTGATAAAACATGAGAAAAAGGTGAATAAAGACTGAGTAACAATGTTCAGAAATGATGAATTATTATTATGTTTTGAACTATGTTGTAGGCCTACCTGTTTTCTGGTGTGTTCGTTGTCAAACTTATTAAAGTTATTATTACTTATTAATTATTAAAAAATGCTATTATTTTGTATGAAAAAGTTAAAAATGGTATTTTATTGATAAAATATTTTAGTTTGTCTTGTATATTTCTTTGATTAGATCAGATAGCATTTTAAGCTGTCACGTGGTCATGTTACAATGTGTTCCACCTATGGGGCATGTTGTCACATTTCACTTCCATTCTTTCGGGGTATATCAAGAAAAAAGTATACACTGTATTAATAAAACAAAACCACATAATTGTACTATACGTGTGAAATTAATGTGGGGAAAAATAAATACTCTGAACCCTGAGTAGATTTACACAAACTGAGAGAAAGTCAAAAAGCGTTACGTTGTGCCCCACTCTCCTAGTGACACTGAATACCGCAAATTAAGACGTTTTTTAAGTCCATATTAATCCATATTAATATATGTTTCAGGGATATCTGACTGTATAAATGATAAGAAGTTATTAATATGCGCCTGCTGATGGTCGATTCTGAGCCGCACCCAGACACCGACCGACAGGAAAGAGACAGAGACACTTTATTCTTAAAGAGATTTACTTGAGACCTGTATTTTGTAATCCGCTAAAACAGTAGCCAATATAAGCTTATTGTTATTATTATTATTGTTCACAAACATTTTAAAAAAATTAAAAATACATACATAAATAGTGTTGTGCAGAATATTACAGGTCGTCAGCACTCTCTAGTGTTCACTACCAAACACACACACGCACATGCACGAACAAACTTACCCCCCAAAATACCTATATAATGGCGTTGTCACTTTCGCATTATGATTTTTCACAACGTCTATTTGTAGAAAAGTTATAGCAGTTTTTTAAGAAACTATGGCGATACAAGCAAATTAGATGACTGTTCTGTTCTGTTCTTTATACAGACAGACGAACACCAGCTCCTGCGTCATCACATAACTTTATTTAACGGACTTCAGTAACAAAACATACACACGTGACTCTGGATGTCATTATATCAGATGACCACTAGATGTCCTCATAACCTCATATATGTATAACATACATAGGGGCGGTTTCCCGGACAGGGTTTAAATTAAGCCAGGAGTAGGCCTTAATCAAGAATAGTTAATCGTGTCTTAAAAAATGGCTTTCTGTAACACAGATTAAGTACGGATTAGTTACACCTGGACTATGGAGTCCTGAACTAAAATAAACCAGATTAATTTAAAACCAACTGTGCTAATCTGAATTAGCATGATAGAGGTTGCCTGTAAAACATGGAATGAACCAGGAAAAGCTTAAAATTGCATGGGACTGAGAAGCAAATCCAAGGAAACAATGGAATCAGAAAAAGACTGCAATCAAAAAAAATTTACTAAACAAGAGAAAATTATTTTAAGCAAGCTAAATAAACTGCACACACGAGCTATGGAATAAAAGAAAATAAATGCTGGAAGTCTGTTTGTAATATATACAAACTACCGTTCAAAAGTTTGGGGTCAGTAAGATTGTTAATGTTTTTAAAAGAAGTATCTTCTGCTCACCAAGGCTGCATTTATTTGATAAAAAACAGTAATATTGTGAAATATTATGACAATTTAAAATGACTGTTTTCTATTTTAATATATATTTAAACTGTAATTTATTCCTGTGATCAAAGCTGAATTTTCAGCATCATTACTCCAGTCTTCAGTGTCACATGATCCTTCACAAATCATTCTAATATGATGATTTGATGCTCAAGAAACATTCATTATTATTATCAATGTTGAAAACAGTTGTGTACAAATTTTCAAAATTATAAAAAAAAAATGAATAGAAAGTTCAAAAGAACAGCATTTATTTAAAATAGAATATTTTCTAACATTATGCATGTCTTTACTGTAACTTTTGATCAGTTTAACTCATCCTTGATGAATAAAAGTATTGATTTATTTGTATTTCTTTCCCCCAAAAATAAAATTAAAATTCTTACTGACCCCAAACTTTTGAACGGTAGTGTTTAATGTTACAAAAGCTTTAGATTTTAGATAAATACTGTTCTTTTGAACTTTCTATTCATCAAAGAATTTTGAAAAAAAATTGTACACAACTGTTTTCAGCATTGATAATAATAATGAATGTTTCTTGAGCATCAAATCATCATATTAGAGTGATTTGTGAAGGATCATGTGACACTGAATACTGGAGTAATGATGCTGAAAATTCAGCTTTGATCACAGGAATAAATTACATTTTACTGTATATTCACATAGAAATCAGCTGTTTTAAATTGGAATAAAATTTCGCAAGGTAGAAATAATTTAAGGTTTAATTTAACAATTTAAGGTAGGTTTAATTTAAGCCTCGATTTAGTCCTGGAGTAACTCTAGTCTTCCTCCAGGAAATCAGCTTATTAAACTCTGGACTAAACTAAATCTAGGACTATTTAAAGCCTTGACTGAGAAAGCAGATTTCTGTTAATCTGGTTTAAAGGGCAATTTTAGTCTAGGATTAGGCTTAATCTCGGTCCGGGAAACCGCCCCAATATGTTACACCCCCCTTCTTAAGTATATTCCTTTATACTGATGCATAGAACTTTTGCACAAACTTTTAAACACAACATTTGAGCTTCATTTACCAAACTTTCAGCATAACTACAAAATTATTCAACACATTTTCACAAATGCATTTATACTCATAAACTATTGCATTTCAACTTATTGCACATCCAACAATGCACATACATTGTATTAACTCTCAGTCTTTGTATTTTTCAGGTATTTTTACCATTCTTCCAGACCTTGTACGGTAAGCTTGCTCTTTCTCTATGCTTTCATTACCATTTTTTTCATTTGAAATGTCCTCACTGTCAAGTGCATTGCTCTGTGATGCATCAACCGACTGCTGACTATCAGTATCCATGTCAACGCTTTTCTCAAATGTTGAAGAGTCTGTTTCTCTTGTTTTTCTTAAATGTCTGCGATTTCGTCTGAATAGCTTTCCATCAGGAGTCTTTACTATAAAAGAACGTGGCTGTTCATGCTTTTCCAAAACAACAGCTGGCTTCCATGAATCTCCCTTTTGCATCCTTATTCCATCTCCAGGTTGCAGATCAGGTAAGTATTTAGCCATCCTGTCGTAATACTGTTTCTGTTTCTTCTGTCTCTGTTTAAGTTGCTCATGCACTTGCGACATTGTCTCCGTGGTAAGCAATGCAGATGATGTTGGTATCTTCGTCCTGAGAAGTCTCCCCATCAGTAATTGTGCAGGTGATAATCCTATCCCTTCCATTGGCGTGTTACGGTACTCCAGTAGTGCTATGTACGGATCACATTGACTACTCTGCGCTTTCTTTAGGAGATTTTTCACTGTTTGCACTGCTCTCTCGGCTTGTCCATTAGACTGTGCATAACCAGGACTTGAAGTCAAATGCTTGAATCCCCATTCCTCTGCAAAACTTGAAAATTCAGCACTTGCATACTGAGGTCCATTGTCAGATACTACTATATCTGCAATTCCATGTCTTGCAAAGATGGACTTCATTTCCCTGATGACTCCACAGCTTGTAGTGTCCCTGAGTAGTTTTACCTCAATGTACTTTGAAAAGTAGTCCACACATAACAGAAATGCTGAACCACTATGGTAAAAAATGTCTGTACCTATTTTTTCCCAAGGTCGCCCTGGCACTTCATGTTGGAACAATGGCTCTTTTTGATTGTTGTTCCTCTTTTCATTGCAGGTAGCACATCTGGATACTGCATCCTCAATTTGTGTCGACATACCTGGCCAGTACAAAATGTCTCTGCCTCTTGCCTTACATTTGACAATTCCCAGGTGTGACCCATGTATTTTGTTGATCATTTCCTGTCTTAGCTGATTTGGAACAATGAGCTTATTTGCTTTAAATAACAGACCATCTTCATAACTGATTTCCTCTCGAAATGTCCAGTATTGCTGTATTGATCTTGGCATCATAGATCTTTCTTTCGCCCATCAATTCAGCACTGCCTTTTTCAACATTTGCATTTCTGCATCCTCTGCTGTTGCTTTTTTGAAAGCATCCAGTTTCTGTTCTGAAATAGGAAGTTGTGACGTAATCCAGTTCACTGCTAGATCCTCTTCCAGCAGATTTTCCTTCTGTTCGTGTAGATAAGCACGACTTAGAGCATCTGCTATGTATAGCTCCTTACCAGGTTTGTACATCACCTTCAGATTGTATCTCTGTAGTCGTATAGAAGCATTCTTTGTAATCTCATAGGAGCCTGATGCAGCGGCTTCTTAAATATACTCTCTAATGGCTTGTGATCACTTTCAACCGTGATTTCCTTTCCATACACATACTGGTGACATTTCTCACATCCATAAACTATGGCTAACAACTCCTTTTCAATTTGTGCGTATCTACGCTGACAGTCGTTCAGAGCTCTCGAGCCATAAGCCACTGGCCTTCCTTCTTGCAGAATCACAGCTCCTATTCCTTCTGAACTGGAATCTACCGACAATGTGACCGGTTTGCTCACATCAAAGAATTTCAAAGTAGGACTTTGAGTAACCAAATATTTCAGTTTTTCAAAACTTTGTTGTTGAGCAACCTCCCAGTGCCACTCTGTCTCTTTCTCCAGCAATTTCCTCAAAGGTGCACTTATGATTCAGCTCCCTATGGACCCTGCTTTACATCTTCTCAATGATATTGGATATTGGGCATTTCCGGTTCCGGTTGGCTGGATTTGAATGTCGAGTCGCGCACTGAGCTGGGGATTTAAAGCTTATAAAGTTCTGATTATTTGACTGAAGACGCAATATATTAAACCGCTTTTATAAGCACAAACGGAAGGAGGGTAAACAACAGCACAAACTGTGACGCTGCGCTAATGCGCTATGCCGCCAAAAAAGGCGCTGACAGCCATGGAAGGCGATGACATTAAGAAATCGTTGGAGTTTATGACAGAGGAGATTTCTGCTGTCAAACTGCAGCAGAAATCCATCTTGGACCTGGTGGAGGAGGTGAAGTCTCTCCGGATCCAGAACGCTGAGAAGGATCGGCGCCTGGTGTAGCCTACCTGGAGAGCAGAGTAGCGGATTTGGAGCAGCATACCAGGATCAACGATGTGGTCATCACTGGGCTCCGCATTAAACCTCGGTCATATGCCAGAGCAGTGACCCCTGATAATGTGGGGGAGCCCCGTGAGCAGGATGTCAGCTCCGTGGAGCAACAGGTGGTTACCTTTCTTCAATCCAAAGGGATAGAAATGGTCTCTGATAACATCGAGGCATGCCACCTTCTTCCCCGGAGAAATGACAGCAACAAACCAGCTATCATCATGAGACTGAATAACCGAAAGCACAAAACAGCACTGCTAAAACAAGGAAGGAAGCTAAAGGGATCCAACGTTTACATAAATGAGCATCTGACTAAACGAAACGCCGACATCGCTAGAAAAGCGCGCTTCTTGAGGAAACAAGAGAAAATTCAAAACACATGGACTACAAACTGCAAAATATTTATTAAACTGAACGGAACGCCGGAGCAAGCTAAAATTTTGGTCATCAAAAACATCGAGGAACTAGATAAGTATTAACGATCACCATAATTTGAAGGTATGAACACCCAAACAAAGTAATGCACAACATGTACCATGACATATTCATTTACATCTGGAGACAATAATGGTATAAATCAAAATATTGATAAATTGGAACAGAGACCTTTCCAATACACTGACCATAATTTATTGGACTTGGAAAATGATATAGATCCGGAGAATAATTTTTTTCTCCAATATCAACAATAACTGCTGTTACTATACAGAAGAACAATTTAACCAGTCCATTAAAATGGATAGTAAAATGTCATTAATCCATTTCAATAGCAGAAGCTTGTATGCTAATTTTAATAGCATCAAGGAATATTTGAAACAATTTACAAAACCATTCACAATAATAGCCATATCTGAAACTTGGATAAATGTTGATAAAGGTATGAATTTTGAACTGGAAGGGTATGAACTCAATTGTATAAACAGAAAGAATAAAAGTGGAGGAGGAGTGGCTATATATGTGGATAAAACCTTGAATTATAAGGTGGTAGATAGTATGACAACTGTGATAGATAATTTATTAGAATGCATAACAATTGAAATTTGTAAGGAAAAAAAGAAGAATGTTATCATTAGTTGTATATATAGAGCACCAGGCACATGCATGGAAGTATTCAAAGACTGGATAGAAGGATTTTATTCAAGAACGAATCAAAAAGTTATTTTCATCTGTGGTGATTTTAACATTGATCTGCTAAATCCAACCAAGCACAAAATGACTGACGAATTTATTAATACAATGTACAGCATGAGTTTATATCCTAAAATTACCAGACCCAGCAGAATCACACCCCATTGTGCCACCTTAATTTATAACATTTTTACCAAGGATGTTGAAAACAATACTGTGGGTGGATTATTAATTAACGACATTAGTGATCATCTGCCAGTTTTCACAGTCTATGATGGTAACTACAAGAGAAATCAACTAGAGGAAAAACAAAAATATAATCGAGTGAGGACAGAGGAAATGATGAATGCTTTAAAGAATGACTTACTAGCACAAAATTGGGAAATTGTCTACAAAGAAATGGATGTTGGACACTGCATATAATACATTTTTAAGACTATTCACAACATTGTATGATAAAAACTGTCCAATTATACAATACCATAGAAAACGAAAGTATACAGATAAACCATGGATTACTGAAGGATTACAAAATGCTTGTAAAAAGAAAAATACTTTATATAGAGAATTTATAAAACAAAGAACGAGAGAGGCTGAAAACAAATATAAAAAAATATAAAAATAAGTTAAATAACATCTTAAGGGTATGTAGAAAAGAATATTATAGTAAATTGTTGAATAAAAATAAAAATAATATTAAAGGAATATGGGACATATTAAACAGTATAATTACAAATAGTTCTGGGCAACGAAGTTATCCTCATTATTTTATTGATAACAACACTATAATGGACAATATGGGTGATGTGGCTAATAGCTTTAATACTTTTTTTGTGAGTGTTGGACCAAATTTGGCAGAAGAAATTCCAGATCCATTGTTATCTGAAGATTGGAGTGAAAACTTAATAGAAAGGAATCCCAACTCAATGTTTCTTACAGAGGTGGAAGAAAATGAAATAATAGACATTGCAAACAATTTTAAATACAAAACATCTACTGATTGCAATGAAGTTGATATGAAAATTGTGAAAAGGGGTAATTGATGGGATTTCTAAACCAATAACATATATCTGTAATCTGTAATTTCACAGTGGTAAATTCCCAAACAAAATGAAAATGGCAAAAGTTGTTCCGTTGTACAAAACTGGGGATAGACACAATTTCACAAATTACAGGCCTATTTATTTATTACCACAATTTTCCAAAATTCTAGAAAAACTATTTTCCAATAGATTAGACAAATTTTTAGATAAACAAAAAATACTTTCGGACAATCAATACGGATTTAGATCAAATAGTTCAACATCACTGGCATTAATTGATTCAATTGAGGAAATCATAAACGCTTTAGAACACAAACAGTATACAGTTGGAGTTTTCATCGATCTTAAAAAAGCTTTTGACACAATCAATCATGACATATTAATTAATAAATTGGAATGGTATGGGATCAGGGGCGTAGTATTGCACTGGGTGAAAAGTTATTTAAGAGATAGGAAACAACTTGTGAAGTTGGGGGAATACTCATCGTCTTACTTGGACATTACTTGTGGTGTCTCCCAGGGGTCAGTTCTGGGTCCAAAATTATTTCTATTATATATAGGCTAAATGATATATGCAAAGTCACGGAGACAGTAAAACTAGTTCTATTTGCGGATGATACTAATATTTTTTGTTCTGGGGGGAATTTACAGGAGCTAGTGCAGACTATTACTTCAGCAATGTATAAATTAAAAAGATGGTTTGATAGAAATAAATTATCATTAAACATTAATAAAACCAACTTCATGTTATTTGGTAACTGTAAAAAGAGTATACAAGTTCAGATACAGGTAGATGGGGTGGACATAGAACGGGTTAATGAAAATAAGTTTCTTGGGGTGATAATAGATGACAAATTATGTTGGAAATCTCACATAAAACATGTACACAATAAACTTTCAAGAAGTATTTCAATATTGAACAAAGCGAAACATGTTCTGAACTACAAATCACTCCACATTCTTTACTGTGTGCTGATATTACCATATCTTAACTATTGTGCGGAGGTTTGGGGTAATACTTACGGATGCAGACTATTGTCGCTTGATCAAGATCGGCTCGCGCTGCACTGACAATGGTCCAAACTGATAAACGGTAGGCGTAGGCTACTTCACAAACTGTTGAACTTGAACAGTACCAATATATAGATATTGGATACCAAATGCACAGTATGACTATGTGGTATCCAATGTGTGATGCTGAAAATATTTTATGGCTTTCAAAGTTACTCTTGTTGAATTGGTTTTATTTATTCTTGTCACTGTTAATAAAGCTGCTCTGTTCTAAAATTTCATAAGAAACGTCATACAAACATAAAAGACTTTACATTATACATAAACACAAGACCATCATTCAGTGCAAGAAACACTGAAATATTTGCACATGTGTTTCCTTGTGATGCTCAAGTCCAATTCATTATATAGATTTCGGTTATTTATTAATTTTGAGCTCCTGCAGGTTTTGCATCAAAAACATTGTGTGTTTTTCTCCTTTGACCTTTTACTGTTTGTGTTGTCTTTCAAAAATCTGAAATGATGGAGGAGGTTTACAAGTTTCACCATAGATTAATGATCAAACTGTCTTTGATTTTGTTTCTTTGGAAATTGAATACTGACGATTGTATTGGCACTTGTGTTTTACACTATTACGGTTTCAAATAAAATAAAATTGACATTTGAAGTAAATCCTGCTTTTTATTTCAAACTGATAGTGATATCCGAATTTCGTCAAAACTAAATTTGATCTCTTCATTGAAACATGGGAAACTGATGTAAACATGAAATGTGTCACATGCTTTTGTGTTTTGGTGAATTGAAGTGACCTTGGTGTCATCAGAAAGTGAAATAATAAAATATTTTAAAATACTGACTCATATACTAAATTCATAAATCAAATAATCAATTAATAAATATGCATCTAACTTGAGCACAAACATGCAAAACAATGAGCAAAACAAGTTTTTATTTTCATAATACTTATCCATAATGTGAATGGAAAACTGATGCGACTTATGTTATAGAGCACTTTATATAGAAGCAAAAGCTGAATGAATGAAATGTTCAGACAGTAAGATAAATTGTAACTTTAGTATAAACACAGAATATAGGAGCGACACTAAGAGCTTTTAACACTTCAGTCCCATTTCAGATATCACATTCACATCTTCTTAGTAGACAGAGAGACGGATTAACTTAAAAAAAATTGGTATGTCTATTGTAACCTTGCAAGGTTTTCAGGTCAATCATTTAAAAAAAAAAAAAAAGCATAAGAATTGAATAAAGAAAAAAAGGTGGAATGTAACAGTGCAACAGCATCAAAACAAGCATTATGATCTAAGCAAGAATAAAATCATTTACACATGAAGTTCAGTTAATATTATTTCAGCAATATTCTGTAAAAGTGTAACAATAATCAAGCCTTCTTACAGAGTGTAACAAACTACATTACACTAAATCAATCAAATTGACCATATAGAATGGAATATGATCGGTATCAGTGCAGACAACACTGTTACATCAACTTCATAATGAACAAAAGCATGTTTCTCTGTTTTTATGCCAAATCAAATGAAAGTCTCACTTATTACATTCACATCTCAAAAGCACATGTGGGTTCACTTCAAACACTGTTAATGTATATACTGTTGCAGTGACCATAAACTACTGCTGTTGGGAGTTGCCCGTTTCAAAGCATGCTTTCAGTTCCTTGACCAGCATTAGCATCTGTGAGAAAATACAAAGGGAATCAAGGAATTAAAAAAAGAGAATTAAAATGAAATGAACATTATCATGCTGTGTGTTATAAACTCAAGAGTCAGAAGGCCTGCTGTAACAATTACTCTTATTTGTTTAAACGATGAATATCTTGGTAAATTGATAAATTGAGTCTCTTAAAGGCAGGGCAGGGTAGGTAGGATGTTTCTAAAAAAAAAAAAAACATTCCAAATTTGTTTAAACTGTCTTTATATACCAATACATAATTAAAATGTAAGTGCTCTGAAAAAGAGAGTATAAAAATCGAGTGTCTGTAGACCTCTCACGACTGTTGTAAACACAGCTAATTATTTCCATTCACTCCACCCCCTCCCTTCTGAGCTCCTTCCAAAGCCACGCCCCCAAAACACATGAACGCGCGACGCCAAACGTTCAGGCTCAGCTGGAAGACGCATTTATTTACTTACTTATTTATTTACCTGAGACGAGTGGAGAGGAAGGAGCGCAGTGCATGCAGTGACATCATGTCAGAATCACATGTAATAAAATACCTAACTTTATCACTATAAATATAAACAAATAAGATGGCTTTTAGTAGGCTACTCACTATCAAGCTAGCATATCGATACTGGTAAAGTTTAAAATATATTTTGTTTGATTCGGTAACGAGCTATATTTATAGGTAACGAGCTATATTTATAAGGCAAAGCTAAAAACGGGTTGCATTGATGCACGTTTTTCCATTACCATCAGTTACACTGTGATGAAGGTGAAATTCGTGTAAGATTCATAACATATACAGTGTTTTGCATGTAAGAGTTTCCATGATGAAAACAGTACCGGAGACAAGTAGCTGCTACCGCATCGTCGGTTCGAGGACAGGTCCGGGGTCGAGGGCGAAGCAGAGGAGGTCGTTCAAGATTCTTTTTTTTTGCCTTGTTTGCCTTCGCTGACTGCATATGCAGGTGCTTTGAATTTTGAATGCTCTTTCTCTGCCATAATTTTACTCTTCGTAGGTTCCGCGCCTCTCTTGCACTCCTTAAATCAAACGGGTGCGCGCGCATATGGGCAGATCTTGTAGCAACAGTGGTGGTAGCCATGGTTGCGAGAGAGAGTGACAGTCGGCCAAACCAATCAATTGTTTCGTCCCGGATGGAAATAATGAGCTGTGTTTATTGCAGATTAAAAGGTCTACAGTCACTCGATTTTTATACTCTCTTTTTCAGAGCACTTACATTTTAATTATGTATTGGTATATAGAGACAGTTTAAACAAATGTGAAAAAAAGTTTTTTAGAAAAATCCTACCTACCCTACCTTTAACTGACCAATTAATTAACAGTTACTGTGTTACTAGAGAGCCAGGAGTGGAAAAATTTAATTCTCAAATGTTACAACGTTAATATACAAGGCCAGTGAGATTATGTAAGGATTCTCTGTAGTGAAGCCAGAAAAAAATAGACAAAACTTTTCAAATTGAATTAAACCAGATTGATGTCATATCTTTCTTCATTTATCAATGAAGTTAATGTTATAATGATGTCTAAATGAAATCCAGTCCTTATATTTCACACACAAAAGTGCTCACTGTTTTATCCTGGTACATTGTACACAGACAGGCTTCAGAGGGTCTATAAATATATATTTATATGAATTATAATGTAATTGTATTATCTCTACGGACATTTATTCTTAAATAAATTTGCTGTGAGTATTATATTACTTGTCAATCGCAGGGTATGTTCAGAATGACACATTGTACTTCAGAAGCATCAAGATCAGTACTGTCTTTAATGTTTCCATATTGATGGTGTTTCTTGTCAAGGTTGTTAATATCTGAATGAACAAACTAAATGAAGTCACATAATAAAGAAACACAAACATGATGCAAATGCTGCAAAGATCAAATACAGATCATATCTGCAGTAATTGTGTTTGATTTTTCTACAGATACAGATATACTGCCCACAGTAGTTCAGTGACAATCTTCTGTTATTCTTTCAACAGTAATCATTAAAGAACACTAATTAAAATATTATGAAAAAAAAAAAAAAAAACTTGATTAAAGTTCTTAATAATAGCTAAAGTTCTTAATAAATACTGAATAATTATATAGTTGTCGCTTCCTGAAGGATTTGTATGCTTTACTTACACTGTTGTTCTGATTGTCTATACTTCATGCAATAAAAAAACAGTTACAGCCCAAAGCATCAGACCAACACTGGCACCAGATATTCCTGAAACAGCACCTGACCGATCTGAACCTGTAATGATAAAGACAGACATTAGTGTGAATGTGTCTGATCTATTACTGCAAATACTTCTGTCAATGAAAAGAGCAAAGGGTGGTAACAGTCAAAAATGCATAACCTACAGCATGAACCACTGTAGTAAAACTACCCTATATTTATTGGTAATAGTAAGCTGATTCAGCGAGAATCATACATGGCAATATATATATATATATATATATACAGGTCCTTCTCAATAAATTAGCATATTGTGATAAAGTTCATTATTTTCCATAATGTAATGATAAAAATTAAACTTTCATATATTTTAGATTCATTGCACACCAACTGAAATATTTCAGGTCTTTTATTGTTTTAATACTGATGATTTTGGCATACAGCTCATGAAAACCCAAAATTCCTGTCTCAATAAATTAGCATATCATGAAAAGGTTCACTAAACGAGCTATTAACCTAATCATCTGAAACAACTAATTACCTCTAAACACCTGCAAAAGATTCCTGAGGCTTTTAAAAACTCCCAGCCTGGTTCATATCTCAAAACCGCAATCATGGGTAAGACTGCTGACCAGAATGCCATCATTGACACCCTCAAGCAAGAGGGTAAGACACAGAAAGAAATTTCTGAACGAATAGGCTGTTCCCAGAGTGCTGTATCAAGGCACCTCAGTGGGAAGTCTGTGGGAAGGAAAAAGTGTGGCAAAAAACGCTGCACAACGAGAAGAGGTGACCGGACCATGAGGAAGATTGTGGAGAAGGACCGATTCCAGACCTTGGGGGACCTGCGGAAGCAGTGGACTGAGTCTGGAGTAGAAACATCCAGAGCCACCGTGCACAGGCGTGTGCAGGAAATGGGCTACAGGTGCCGCATTCCCAAGGTCAAGCCACTTTTGAACCAGAAACAGCGGCAGAAGCGCCTGACCTGGGCTACAGAGAAGCAGCACTGGACTGTTGCTCAGTGGTTGCTCAAATTTTGCATGTCATTCGGAAATCAAGGTGCCAGAGTCTGGAGGAAGACTGGGGAGAAGGAAATGCCAAAATGCCTGAAGTCCAGTGTCAAGTACCCACAGTCAGTGATGGTCTGGGCTGCCATGTCAGCTGCTGGTGTTGGTCCACTGTGTTTTATCAAGGGCAGGGTCAATGCAGCTAGCTATCAGGAGATTTTGGAGCACTCCATGCTTCCATCTGCTGAAAAGCTTTATGGAGATGAAGATTTCATTCTTCAGCATGACCTGGCACCTGCTCACAGTGCCAAAACCACTGGTAAATGGTTTACTGACCATGGTATTACTGTGCTCAATTGGCCTGCCAACTCTTCTGACCTGAACCCCATAGAGAATCTGTGGGATATTGTGAAGAGAAAGTTGAGAGACGCAAGACCCAACACTCTGGATGAGCTTAAGGCCGCTATCGAAGCATCCTGGGCCTCCATAACACCTCAGCAGTGCCACAGGCTGATTACGGCCATGCCACGCCGCATTGAAGCAGTCATTTCTGCAAAAAGGATTCCCGACCAAGTATTGAGTGCATAACTGAACATAATTATTTGAAGGTTGACTTTTTTTGTATTAAAAACACTTTTCTTTTATTGGTCGGATGAAATATGCTAATTTATTGAGACAGGAATTTTGGGTTTTCATGAGCTGTATGCCAAAATCATCAGTATTAAAACAATAAAAGACCTGAAATATTTCAGTTGGTGTGCAATGAATCTAAAATATATGAAAGTTTAATTTTTATCATTACATTAGGGAAAATAATGAACTTTATCACAATATGCTAATTTATTGAGAAGGACCTGTATATATATTTTTTTTAACACTGAAGCTCTTCTGTGACAGATTCTGTTCTCACTAAAATATGTAAACCATGTTTCTCTAATGACAAATATTGGAAACACTAATCTAAGGTTCCATGAGACAATATGTGAAATAATGTAAATTTCCTCTACAAAATTCTTATTTCTTGCAAACAATTTCTTGTTTAACATGTTTTATTTGTCAGATGTCCTTCATCAGTTAGACATATATATATATATATATATTGATTTAATGTCTAAATTATTCACAGAACACAGATGTAAATAAGATATTGATACTGAAAGATCTGATCTACTCACCACTGAAAGTAACACTGATGGTCCTCTGAACAGTGTATGTGCTGCTGCTCATGTTCAGATGATAATCTTCAGAGTCTGTGGTTTTGGAGTCACTGATGAAGAGAGATCCAGATTTTTCACTTAGCTGCAGTCTGCCGTTGAATCTCTCGTCACTGGTGTCATGTGTTAAGAACTGATTGGTCCGTGTATTGATTTCAGCGATGAGCTGGTCTTTAAACTTCCACATTATCAGATCATATCCCTTTATTTCAATAAGACCAGTGTGTAGAGTAACAGATTCTCCCTCCTTCACTGATACTGTCTTCATTTTACCTGTCACAGCAACAAACACATATGAAGAACATATGATTACACATATGAATAATACTTTTAATCACGCAGTTAAGTGTTCTGCGGTTAATCTACTACTGAAAATGTACAAATTAAAGAACACAGCTCATTTCCACAATGACAATGCAATCTACCAAGAACAGCACAAATTTGCAGAGTCGCAAACAAGAGATCTACTAAAAACACAGCAAATTAAAAATAACATGGATCTGCAAACTATATGTTCGGATAACGTCTTCCTCTGTCATTCCAAATAAACGAACACAAGTGGAGAAAATTCTCTCCTTCTCTCACAAGCTCTCTGTTCTCCACAGCGTCTCTAGCAGCAAATATTACAGCATGTCAAGCGCAGAACTGGTTAAAGCAGGGATACCCAGTCCTGTTCCTGGAGATCGTCCTGCAGTGTTCAGCTCTAACCCTGATCAAACACACCTGAAGCAGTTCATGAAGATCTTCAGGAGCACTTGATCATTACAGTGGGTACGTCTCCAGGAACAGGATTGGGCAGCCCTGAGTTAAGACATGCTTTTTGGGCATTAAATAATAGCCAGTAATTTGACTGCCTCAAAACTTTATAGATAACATTGCATGATTTATTCAAATACCCTCCTGACATACATTTTACAACTGAAAGGAACTCCTACAACTGCATAATGCAATAAGGTCAGCCGAAAAACATAAGTGACCAACTGACATTTTAAAATGAACGAATTATGAATTGTGTGAATATTTGATATGGGTGCACACAAAATCTGGCCAAAAGTGTGCAGTGAGAGCTTGCCTTAAGATGTTTCCTGTCATTAGTGAAAGAATGTAAGGTGATTATGATTTATAATGCACGTAAAAGAGCCTTTTTTAAATGTTTATCAGACGTCTGTAACAACAGGTTATTTTCTCTTTAACAGACATCTTGGAGACACACGTGTGCTCTCCGCTTCTGCAAGTGTAAAGATGAGTGTGATGAATTCTGGTTAAACACTACAGATCCTATTCTTTGTTCTAAACTCTTGCAAAAGCTGATTTATGTATTTGAGTTTCATTTTCTTAAATCAATTTTGACATTTTGTACATTTTAATTAAAACAAACCCATGAATGCACCCAGTCCCAACATGATATTTTACATAGGTAATAGTATAATAGGTAAATATTGTAGCTTAAAAAGGTCTTTAATAGCATCAAATATTAAAAACTGTGCAGAAACCTTAAAAAAAGACCATTAAAGTAGATGTGACAGTTACTTCACTGCAGTTGCGTATGTACTATGGTGGCAGAAAAACTGTGGTAACAAGTGTAGAAAATGGGTACAAAATTGTATGTGTCAATATTGTATGTCTTGAGCTTTTCTTGTGTATAGATGCAGAGTTTTCCACAAGGAATATGAAGATGTCCGGCCACTGTCATTTTGGCAATTTACAGTAGTTCAATCCTTGACCAATAGACCTGACAGTGAGTACGGGTCAGAAAACCTCACACCATTGTTAACGGGTGATTATTGCTAGACTAATTAATGTAATTAGTTTTTTCTGGCAATTGTCAGTTTCTGTGTCACAATTTCCTTCTTTTTTATTTTCGTGACAGAAACAAGCCATAGATTGTAACTGTCACTATTTGCCATCAGGTAGGCTCCGCCCACAAAACACACCTCTGTTTACAAACACCAAAATACTCTATTGAGCCACATTATTACAATATAAGAACAGTATTATAGAATTATCGGAGACATTTTTTAAATTAAAAGAATAATAATTTTAATATATTAATGCCAATGATCGCCACCTAATAAACAACTGGAACTCCGTGACAGTAAATTTGTAAATTCAATTAAATAAAATGACAAATAAAATACATAAATAAAAAGCTCCACACTGTTTGCAAGCTTTTTGTAACCAATCTTTTCCACCCAATTTACAGCTGGACAACATCGAACACTGAAGAAAACTGATCAGAGGCTGATAAGTGCTACACCCACAAAGTAGGTTTTATATATTTAAAATATTTGTAATCTAGTTAATTTTATTGGTTTTATACAAAAAAGTATCAAAATACTTCATCTTTACTTAAAATATATCAGTTTTTAATATAACAATATATTTTAAATAAAACCCATGCAATTTATTTGGGTAGTTATTTGTATGTGGTTGTTGTGTACAACAAATGCTATAAAAGTGAGTTGACAATGCACAATTTATTTGAGCAGCTGTCGATGGGGCAGGTGTGTTCATCAAACGTAAATATTTTAAATTTTATAAGTTGGCATTATCCCTTTTTCACTGGCGGGGACCTTCCAGGCAGATGCAGTATCTTCCTCGGCACTTCAACTGTTTGGTCGCTGCAGCGGATCTGAATTTCAGGGTCTGATTAACACGGTAAGTTGAGCAAATTTAGCCGAATGACTGGTGATGTAAAGTCACGCGAAATTGCTTAGGGAGCTGAGCTATCCTGCACACATGGTAAGCTAAGATGTCTGCACAGTGTGGTCGATCGGCAGACAACAGCGGTTGAGACCGTGCTGTTAATATGAAATTAGTGCTGTAGTCATGCCTACTATGTGTTTTAAGGCTTGGGCTTTAATTTTGCCAATAATAACTCTTTTAATCGTTAGTTAGCGTAAACTTAAACTAGCATAGTACTAGTTAACGTGTTTTATCTAACTTAGGACTTTTAGCTTACTGTTTAATGTCAAATATTAGTTTAAGTTAACACTAAAAGTGATATTATTGGTAAAATTAAAGCCAAAGTATCCTTAAAACACAAAGTAGGAATGACTACATCACTTAAATTAATTTGAACAGTACGGTGGCCGGTGGGGGATGCAGCTGTCCGTGGGGTGCTCGCGTTATCAGCAGCAGTGTTTAAAAACACATACAAGTTACGTAGCTAATAATTAGTTGCACAAACGCAGTTATATTTTTATAATTGCACAGATTAAATTTCGGGATCATATGCGATCGAAACGGTCGCAATTTCGATTCTTCAGCCAATAGTTGTGCGGGCAAATAAGGGAAAGTAAGATGTGGTGTTTTATGGACAACACTTTGTTTTGTTTGTTGTGTGTCTTTGACAGGACTCAGAAATTATGTTAGTATACTTTTGCATTACTAAAGCAGATGCACAGATTAGACTGTAGAGATGTATGCTTAGTAGTCTGTCTGATTTTAGAGATTTGATCCACGTTATTTTAATGCTGCATAGTCAATTAATGACAGATGTTTGGTTGAAAAAAACCTTAAACTATTTCTAACCTATTACTTAAAGAAGTTACATTTACAACTGATTTTCTAACATGCATTTTCCTGGTCTTTAGATACCCAAGCACTTTCTTTACCTGGGGTCTTCGAGCTTCACATCCAGGTAAGAAAAACTTCAGAATATAATTATAATTTAATTCAATATAAAATATAAAAATAATTCAATTACAATTTGATCAGATTATACTTTTTGACAGGATTCATCTGCCTCTGTGGAGAAAAGGAGAGAAGTGGTCCTGAGATGCCTGATTGAGTACATGGGGAAGAGACAGGAAGACCTCATCAGTGTCCACCACGTATGTATTGGGCTTAAAGCTACTTGTCTATTTTTAAGTCTGTCCCATTGAGCACAGTTATGTCCAAAAGACGTCTTTTCAACGTCTTTGTCAAAAAAGTCGTATGTTGAAGAGACGTCCACTGAGGAGCCAGAATGAATGTTATGACGTCTTTTTTGACATGTTCTGTAAGTCCAATATAGACGTTCATGGAACCTCCAAACAAGGTTAAAAACTAGTTCAGATGTGGACATATTTTACGTAATTTAATGTCTCATTTAGACAATTTAAACTGTTTCTGGACCAAATAAACACTTTCAGGATGCATTAAATTAAAACTCATGTTTATTTCAACGTAATTTCTAATTGCAAAGCAACTCACAGACAGTGTGTGTTTGTCCAAAAATCATGAAATCATTACTGTCTATTTAGGGCAGGCAGCTTAAGGTCCCTGGTTCGAATCTGATTTCATTCACGATCCAAATATGTGTGAATTACAGATGCTAAGCTGTCTAAAGGTGTCAGTGCGTGTTTGTCCAAAAATCATGAAAAGAAACTTCACTGTCTGTGAATTGCTTTGCAATTACACATGGAAATTACATTGAAATAAATGTGAGTTTTAATTTAATATATCCTGAGAGTGTTTATTTGGTCTAGAATAAGTATAAATTGTCCAAATGAGACCTTAAATGACGTTGAAAATATGTCCACATCTGAACTAGTTTTCAACCTTGTATGGAGGTTCCATGAACGTTCATTACAGAACACCTAAAAAAAAGACGTAAAAACCTTCATTCTGGCTCCTCAGTGGACGTCTTTTCAACGTACGTCTTTGTGACAAAGATGTTGAAATGACGTCTTTTGGACATAACTTTGCTTAGTGGGTGTATTAATATTGTGATGATATGGGGTGATTACGTTTGCTCTTGAAAGATATTTAAACTGTAGCTTAATTAACAATTTTGACTTTGTCTCTTATGTCTTCTACCTGCTATATTCATCTCATTTCCTATTTGTCTGACCAAACTCTTGATTCTTTTTTGTCTCCACCAATAGAGTCGGGCTGAAACAGAGGTGCACGCTGAGCTTGGCAGTTGCCCACTGAAAATGTACATGTGCCATCACCCCGACACGATTGGGATTATCATATAAGGACAGCCCGTGGTCAGAGGTGTGCCAAACCTGTCGAAAGCATGCTGCCTCCTGTTTGGACTTACCTATGCTCTCGACCTCAAGTATCCCTCAAAACTGGTGTATACTTGAGATATATCAGAGGCTTTTTGTGGGATTGGACCCCGTGCATCCTAAGCCATCATCATGTCATTTTTGACATTGCAGTTCCAGTGTGATACAATGTGATGTTATGACTCACATTTACCTTTATCCAAACATTGCAGTTTGGATATTTCACTGTACTGTTCAGAACAGGTTGAAAATACACTTCTACAGTGTTTGTTTTATATTAGAGTGTACATGTGCGGGCACATTTATTTGCTGTTTTGTAATCACTGGTAAAAGTGACACTGGTTGACATTGAATATATTGAATAAATTATTGTCTTCAATCTATCTTCTCATCTTTTTCTTCTTCAATTGAATTTGTAATTGTTATTGACAAAGTCTGTTTATGTAAAGTTAATCACTGTAGTGCAGGATATAGACATTTAGATTTATTTTCTGAGGTTATAGCCAGGACTCAATTAAAATGTTTATTCACATATGATTAAGTTAATTTTACTAAGAAAATAAAGTTAATAAAACCAAATAAAAATGAGTACAGGTTACTTGTAGCAACCCATAAATAAGTTACCTGTACCAATAAAAGTAGGTTTATCTAACTGAGTAATACTAGTACTATTAGTTAACTCAACTCGATTTTGTTGCGTTTGTATTAAGCAATGTTAAAGTGTTCAATATACTTAAAAAAGGCTGCAAGTTGAATCAACATAAAACATCCAATGCAGCCACTTGCCTCACTTTTTATAAGTTAGATCTAGGTATTACTTTTTACAGTAAGTGCAATAGGCTGTTTTATGTGTAAATGGACTGCATGTGGAAAAAGTCTTATAGGAATTTCACTCTGCGTGAAATAGTGAAAATAAAGTTTAACTGAAATGAAAACTCTGTGTCATTTAAAAAAAATGTATATATGATTGAGTTTTTTTTTAATGCATGTTAATTCATTTGGATTATGTTTTACACATAAGGTTGTACATGACCTTGCTTAAAACAAAGTCATATTTTGTTGTAGACATATGATGCAGAAAAATCTGAAAATGTAAGGGAATGTGAGCTAAAATAAATGGATGGCATACTCACTTCAAGAAAGGGAAACCTGTGTCCCAAAACTGAAGGATTCAATGAGTTTACTATACAATACAATGTTTATTCCCTGTGCAATTTCTATTTTAAACCAATATAATCTCAATATAATCCCATTGGCATATAATGTTGCTTATTTCATTACTCAGATTATTCTCATCTCTGCTGTCTGTACATCACCTCTTGCTATTGCATATCAAAAGTAATATCCATTTTACAATAGTTAACAGTAAACCTGCCCACACTATACTGCCCTCCTCAGCTCCACTGTTTGGTACTTTGGTCATGTGTTTTCTATGGGGAACAAAGTTCCTCCTCCTCCAGGGGCTTCATGACTCAGAGAGAGCAATTACATTGAGCAAAATTGAGAAAGATATTTGTTTTACTGGAAGTATTTGTACATCAAAATAATTAACATTGTTAACATAGGACTGGCACCTGATAAACAAATGGAAATCTGCCCCAAATAAAAGGACTTGCCCAACTTTAACATTATAATTATAATTAATTAAGTGTGAACTTCAGTGTTAATTTGAGCATTAATTGTTCACTAGTGATCACAGAATCTAAATATGATA
The DNA here is from genome assembly GCA_021554675.1 of Leuciscus idus. Lineage (NCBI taxonomy): Eukaryota > Metazoa > Chordata > Actinopteri > Cypriniformes > Leuciscidae > Leuciscus > Leuciscus idus. The sequence continues at coordinate 20,851,027 of CM038625.1, read as the reverse complement.
AATATAGAATCTAATAGAACACAGATTTATAGAAAGTTTGAGCTACTCACCACTAATAGTAATATTTAATTTCGTGTGTAAGATCATACTGGCAGTGTTGATCTCCAATTTATAATCTCCAGACTGATGACTTCGGATGTTTCCAATGGTGAGATCTCCGGTTTCATTATTCCGATGTATGTTTCTCCATTTCTCGTCATCAGGGCCATTTAACCCATTAACTTGCTTGAAACCACCAGTGGTACGATGTTTGTTTCTTTACATTTACGGCATAATTTTACCATCAAAGCTTTAATTAATATTGACAAACAATACATCACTCGAAAGTTTAAAGTCTCACGCTTTGATATTTCTGATCGTAATGTCACAGTGATCGCATCATTTTAATTCGTATCAAGAGTTCGCAACAAAACACACAACATTAAAACGGAGAGTTCTGGCCTGTGTTTGTCCAGTGAAGATAACAGATAAATGTATTCATGCAAACATCGGCATAGAGTTCATGATAATTATCCAGAACACAAAATCAGTTCGACTTTTTAGTCCAAAAAGTTGTAATTTAAGATGAATATCGATTATTATGTTTTTGCTTGCGTAACATTTCTTCTCAGAGAATTATAATTCTTGTAAATTTTTCAATAAATGATGTAGTCTAAGAGGTATTTTAGTAATACAACGCAATATTATCATGTTTGCTAGAGTCTTGAATACAGATTAACCCCGCCCCCTGCTTTATCTAAGCTGCTCTGATTGGTCAGTCATTGAAAACATTCTAACAGCGCCACCGGCTGGTGGGATGTCCAAATATGCATAACCTACAATATTCATAGCACAGCACACAGACAGCCAATGTAAAGTTTTGATGGAAGAAAATTAAGAGATGATTATAGAGATTTTAAGGATAGTTTGTATTCCTCAATCAACCTCATGCAGGTGTTCAAGCATACAAGTTTCTATTTAGGAATCTTAATATTTGTATTCTCAACAAATGTGCTTTCTGTAATTTGTGTGTCACTAGCATTTCCAAACAGAACTGAGAAAATCTAAAGTTTCCTGAAAATTCACTTTGTCTGCCGCTGACTAGAGGAAATCATGTACTGTCAGAGCCGGTTAAACAATTAAAACAGTTAAAACAGTCACAAAAGAACTTGCTTCTTGAATGTTAAAATGTATGTTGTAAAAAGCATGCATGTGTGTATTATGAATATAATGTAGACATACTACATTTGCCATGTTAGTATTTTCATATGACCTATGATGGCAATTGTGTCCCTGTTCCCTGATACAAATTCTTTCCCCTAACCTTATGGGATCTTACAGTGTTCATCCATTGTGAATTTTATAATCTTGTTGGAAGTACTGGATCATCCAGGTATTTTTCGGGCTATTGCTTAATGAATAGTGTGTATTTGGACATTTGATGTGCTGTTTTTCACATGCTATAAAGTAGGGATGTAGATTTATTTGGACACAGGGTCAGTCTTGTCCCCCTGGTCTTGCGAAACTGATTGTCCCGCCCCCAAATCACTCCATTGGTTAAACCAATGCTGCTATATCAGACTGATCTAGATACTCAAACAAACCGATCAGGCAAGATAGATATTTGATAAGAAGCTGAGAAGTGAGAAGTGAGCTGTACTAAAGATACACTACATTCCCTATACATGCTGTCAGCCAACAGAATAATTTTATTTGCAACAATCTTAATTGTTCAACATGTATAGAACTACTAAAAGTTTGATACAGAGACAAATATGTAAATGTTTGCAGACTGGAGACATATAGAGATATACTGACAGATATATATCTTAGGCAATAGTTCTGCACAGGGGTAAATATGTATAGACTAAAGTCAGATGATTGGATAAATAAATGGCGGTATATTACAGAATATGAGGCAGAGTAAAGAGATTTGAGAAGTGGAGAGAGAGATACTGGATGTCAGTAGTAGAGACAGAGAGATGACAGGATGGGCAGTTTGCTGTATATCTGTCATAATGTAAAAGTGTCAACATATGAAGAGTAGATTACAAAATTAACTATCTGGAAACACAGTTTTGAAAATGTGTGTGAAACGTTTGAGAATTAAGGGACAATGGAAAAGCCGGGAATGATGAACTAAAGCACTGCCACCATAAACCTAGAGTACTGTTTGTAACTTTTACAGCTGTACTGTCAACACATGATAGTTTCAGACAAAGTTCAATTGTTGAAATATTCATAACTTACAGATACAACAATTATGTCTAGTTGTATAAATGGCATATTGTGTTTCACCTCACCTTAATTACCAGTAGCCACGATGGAGTTTCCAAATACCTATTTTTTATATTTACATTCTAGAGGAAGAAAATGTTTTATGAACCTCCTTTTTAGTGGCTTTATAATCAAATTTGAATTATAACTTATTCAGACTTGTGGCTTTTAATTCACTGATTTTGAGTTGCTTATGGCACATTTTCATATATTTAGTTTTAAATATATTTTATATTTACAGAAAGATCATTACTTTCTAAAATATTTAAGCATCTCTCACTTTTTGTCTAAAATTACATAATTGATTCTTAAACTTGAAAGACAAAGCCACATCTATCATCTTTTTAAAGAGCCATCAGTTATGCCTGTAGTCCAGAGTGTTCATGAACTGTGAGTGTTTTAGTCTGTGTATGTCAGGTTTGGGTTTAAGCTCAACTAGTGGGGGCGACTGTTAACAGGTTAAGACTTGATCTCCAAACTTCCAAAGTATCTCATCATTCCTCAGTATATCAGTAACACCAGTGTGTAGAGTGACAGTATCTCCCTCCACCACTGATAGTGATTTCACATTATCTGTCACAGTAACAAACACATGAGGAGAACAAACACAAACTGTTTAAATCAAAGATAATGTTGATAATGCTGTAAGTATACAGGTCTAGAAGTATTCAAAAGTCATTCAAAATATTTAGATAACTGATGACTTAAACCTAATTTACCAATTTCACCATGAAAATTGGTGAAATGTATATATATATATATGAAAAAAAAAAATATATATATATATATGAAAATATATATATATAAGATAAGTCATATTAATTTATACATTTCAGTAAAATTTGACTGTGAAGTGCTTTAATGTGCAATTAGAGATGCAGGGGATTGACTGAACTCGAAATGTTCCTACACACACTGCATTAAGCAGCACATAACCTATTCAGCAAAAAGTGTTTCTGCTATTACATGTAATGTCTGTTTATCATTCAAATATTACAGCTAATCCACTTTGTCTCTGATTTGTCTCAAATGTATTTTTTAAAGTAGACATGATAATAACTCTGTACACCTCTTTGCTGCAAAATTTTCTAAAGCATCTTAAAGTTACTGTTCTGATTATACTTACAGATTATACTTTCCTTTACACATATTTCTCATTTTACACAACATACTTTTAACTTAATTTCTGCCTTTAACTATTCAAGAAAAAAAAACAAAAAAAAAACAACAAAAAAACAACAAACAACATGTTTAAGGATAAAACTTGTGATTACTAGTGATCTAAATGGTTCTCAGACTATTACTCCAGATTTTGATCCATTATAACATTGAAGACTTGAGTTACTCACCACGGACAGCGACACTGAATTCCTTGAATATCTCCTTGCTGTTCTTGATATTTAGTTTATAATTTCCAACGTCTGTGGTTTTAATTTTTGTGATGTTCAGAGATCCAGTCTGATAATCCAGCTTCAGTCTGTCTCTGAATCTCCCATCAGGACCATCAGATGTAAATATTAAGTGTCCAGATGTGTCTATTCTAAAGATAATTGACTCATTGAACTTCCACAGTAAATCACCTTCCCTCTGTTTTACAGCAGCATCAGGCTTTAGAGTGACAGAATCTCCCTCCATCACTGACACTTCAACTTTATCACCAGACACACCTGTTGGGGAATTAAAATTGTTTTTTAGTGTACGTTTACTCTTTTAAAATCTCTCCCTGTCTTTCCTGTGGCACACAGCCTATTTGTATGGCCTTCTTTGTCCAATTCACCTATACTGCATGTCTTTAGATTGTGCAGAACCTGCACGTGAACCGGCCCGGTGCAACAGTGATCCACTGAGCCTGTGCATCATGCAGTACACAGTACACACCCAATACTCTTTTAAAATTCTCAGTCTCCTAATACACAATTGGCAGCAATCTAGTATTTAAAAACTACTTTCGTTTCATGTGAACATTTAATTGTAAATGTACAGTTTTTTTGTTTTGTTTTACAGATATTTTGTGTTTCCTGAGAATCTAATGTGAAACCTAACCTAATGTGGCTTGTATTACAATGTAGGCTAATTGCTACAAGAAATGCTGTACAAGAAAAGCATGAAAAAAAATATACTCTTCACTTTCATCCTTCCCAACAACAATGGCTCCCTATTGCCTTTCTTATTCAGTTCAAAATGTCTTAGCTTTTTAGGGCATCCCATTCCAGTGAATTGGTAATGGGATGTATCATAAATTAAATCGGGAGAAAATATCACAAATGGGTAGTATATGTTGTTTTCATTCTGAATACAACGACATAAAATAAAAAAATCACGAGGAAAAGAATGCAAAAAAGAATGACTGAAGCGAGCTTTTGCCATAGATATTAGACTAATGCAAATAGCAAATGCGCATTTTCTGTTTCCGGTTTTGAAAACGAAAGTGTTGAATTAATAAAAAATAAAAAATTCGACTCACCCCCCACGAGTAATAAAACACAAAGAGGGAAATAACTGTTCCTCATATTGATGCCTTTTGATGCCTTTGACTGTATCCAAACTAAACGACAGCTATCCAGACCAGTGTACTGATGACGAGCTGGAGTCAAACCGTCCAAGTCACGTGTTTTCTGAGAGAGAGGGAGTGTCACGTCATACAGTTTGAAAGCGTTCAAATACTTGCGCTGCGTCCCTATTCGCCTACTTAGGCTACTACGCCCTAAATAATGTAACCTACTCTATTTGTGAAGAAAAAGTAGATAGTTTTGAGTGTGTAGCAAAAGAGTACACAAGCTTTGGGACATACTATCATGTCATACAATTGCTCTCTGTCGCATCCTGTCACAATTAAACTGACCTGTCAATCATCTTGTCAAAGATAAAATCCTCCACATTTAATTTAATTTCCTACCGAATCGGTAGCTTTTTAAATGCTGTAGCACGTCGCGGGTCTTTCATGCAGAGAACTCTCATTTAAATGCATGAATGCATTTAAAAATTAATGGCCAAACGGATCTTTATAAAAGTCCACATTGTTGTTGCAGATGAAATATAACATGGATAACATTAAATAAATATTTTTTTATCATGTTAATCTTTGATTATTAGTCACTTAAACCTTTATGTAAACCATCACCGCCGGTCGCGCACATCCGCCATGTTGAGTATTTTTTAAACACTTAATCGTGTTTGTAGTTCTGAACTAAATCCTCCTCCAAAGCGCAATGGGTTTTGGTCAACATTAGCCTAGCACGGATCCACACTTCGAAAATCCACCGTAAATAGTAGACCAACCGGGGACTTTTGACATAGGCTACTATTTCAACATACTTTTGGACACAGTTATGCCTATTTGAATCCTATTTAGGATGGATAGTATGGACATTGGGATTCAGCAGGGCAAGTCAACACGCCAAACAAACGAAAGTCAGTCCATTAAAAATTACTGCAATAAAATCGTTGCTATAATCCAGTAGGCCTACAGACACTCATCGATATGTGACATATAGGCTAATCCATCCATTCTCAAAACCGCTTTATCCTCTATCCTTTATTCTCATTGGGTCACAGGGGTTTGGAGCCTATATGACATATGCAATGTCTTTCTCTTTTATTATATCCATCCATGTATTTCTTTTAAATCTTACTAGGATTTAAGGACCTTTGAAATTCTTAAACACTATAAAGGCTACCCAGTATACTGAATCCTTTTGAACAATTGTGTTGAAATGAACAGTTCTGTTACAGTATTGTTATTTTTTTTCCATACATAGGCTAAATATTGTATTGTGTTTGTCTTTTTCTCTGAGACCTCGAATCGGTTTTCTGATTGGTCGTCTTTGCATTGGTGGGCGTGTCTGATGATGACGACGTCAACATTAGTCCTTCACCGAAGTAAATATTCTCAAGTCAGAACACTAGGGGGGGATGATGTGTCTGAATGCAATGACTTTGATGTAGCCTATAGTTTCATGACACAACAATACAGCAAAAATACTAAAGAATGTCATGACAAAGTGATGATTATCTGGGAATAAATACACAATTAAAAATTTTAAATATCTCTAATTAAACTTAAGACCACTAAGGGTCATTTGGTGTCTACTAAGACAGATACTGTCTTTAAGATGTGGTCAACTGGAACTCAAATTGAAAAAAAAAAAGTTCAGTCAGTATAAAATAACACAAACACAGAATTAATGTGTAAACTTGAGTCAAATCAGTTTACACAATTTACTCCATTCAGCTTCTTTTGGGAGGTTTAGAAATAAAAATAAAGATTGTGTTCCCTAAACAGACCGAAAGGAACAGAAGATGCTGAAAATAAACCATAAGAACCTTCTTAAAATACCTACACATGATTACAGGTCTGGTTTGTTTGGACTATTGGAAATTCAAAGTGAAAAAAAATGTGAAATGAGAAGTGAAATGAAGAACCCCACCCAAAAAAAACAACACACCAACATGCACACGATCACAAAAAAAGTGTGAATTTCTTTCCGGATGTCTGATCTTGTATATTTGGTGTGTAGGAAGGGCTTTTTGTCTTTCTTTTTTTGTTAACATGAATCTCATGGTATGTCTTCTTCCCCTCATTAAAGCTTTACTGTGAAATAAAAACAGTCCAATAAAAACACTCATATAAAACATCATGTTTCCATGCTTTTGAGACTATACCAGCTCAGTTTTTGAGTCAAAGTGAAACTTTCTGCCGTTTGAGTTTATTTCAGGTTAGTGTCAGATTGACTCAAATGAATGTGGTTTCTGTTGAGTGGATAAACGTCTTGCTCCTGTTTACTATTGTGTGTGGTTGACTGATGGGCCAAGGCATTATTTTCCAGATTTCCACTCTTGACAAAACATTCACAGTAAAATACAGTACTGGTCACATGCGGTTGCAAATAAAGGTGAAAATGTACCTAAATGGAGCAGTCTCGATTTATTTAAACAAACAGGTCAGGCAGGGCCAGAGCAGAGATAAAGTCGGGAGAAGCCAGGGCGGAGATGAAGTTGGGAGGAGCCGGTGGAACCCCAAAGACGGCGGAGATGGAGGGGAGAGCCATGGTGGAGGCTTGGCAGCAGGACCCAGGGAGATGACAGACTGAGACAGAGTTGTCAGTGGAGACCCAGGTGGAGCCAGGGGACTGTGGGGACCGGGCTACAACGAAGGTCCTAGAGGGCAGGGCGGAGACGCAGCGATGAGCAACTGAGGTGGAGTCAGGGTGAAAGAGGAAGAAGCAGAGCAACCGAGGACCAAGGTGGAGCCGGAGCTAAAGCGGAGCCCGACAGAGCCCAAGGGGTGGGAATGGACTGACATGGAACAGGCAGACATGGAACAGGCAGACTTGGAACAGTCAGAAGAGATGTGAGCGCGAGGCAGCCCGGGAATCCAAATTCTAAAATTTCAGTACTGATAACAGAAACAGGCTCAGCGCAGGACAGACAATGAACTGAATTAAACAAAGAGCTTAAATTCAAGAGCAAACGAATTAACGAAACGAACATCAGATGCGACAGATAATCAAACACTAGGGCTGTGTCCAAAATCGCCCCCTATACCCCTAAATAGGTCACTATTTGAGGGGACAGCCATTTGTAGTGGTGTCCGAAACCATACTGAATGTTATTGAGTGCACTCATTCAATCCCATAAAGCACCGCAATAACGAGTGTACAACCAATGTATGCTCAACGGCTAGAGCAAGGGTTCTCAACCCTGGTCCTGGAGGGCCACTGTCCTGCAGAGTTTAGGTCCAACCTTGATCAAACTCACCTGCCTGTAGCTTTCCAGTAATCCTGAAAGGCTTAATTAGCTTAATTATAGCTGGCTCAGGTGTGTTTGGTTTAGGGTTAGAGCTAAACTCTGCAGGTCAGTGGCCCTCGAGGACCAGGGTTGAGAATGCCTGGGCTAGAGAATACCCATAATGCACTGTGAGATTGGCGCGTTGAATGAGTTACACTTTTACAGCCTCGTTATGCTTATAACTGTGCTCTTAAAAACTATTCTAACTCAAAATGTTTTTAGATAAAAACTGAAAGAGTTGTGGAAGCTGTGATGGTCACAAACAGACAATGCCTGACATCAGTAGTGATATTTGACAATATCACATGTGTTACATGCACAGTTCACAAACCTCTGTATTTTCTCTAAAACAGTGGATTATCTCACAACACTAATATGGAAGTAAAATAATGTCAAATGTTTTTGAAACAAAAAGCCCGTTGAATTGCACTACTTGAAAAAAATATGCATTGCATTAACCATGCTTGCATTTTAATGCATTGTATTTTTAGGAATTGCCTTTTTATGGGCTGAAATTCAGCATGGTTAAATATTTAAGCAGTTAATATTTCAATTCAAAACATCTCAAACACATTTTCATTATTAAAAAATCAATAATCCATATTCACCTTTCATATTTCACTTCCAAAATATTCAAACTGTTTAAAAATACAACCTATAATATTCAACAGGCAATTTCCGGTCCATTTTATTTCGCTTTGCAAATTCGCTTCCACAAATTCAGTGGTGAAAATTTGACAGTAAATTCAACATTGAAATCCAGGAACTGCAGGAAAAGCAGTAGATTGCCGAGCATACTCTCCATCTGCTCTTAGTCGACCTCACCAGCAGGGGGTGCAAAAGCGCGGGTTGTTGACGAAGACCAGCAACAGTTAGAGCAAGCCATTCATTCATAAAATGAAAATGATTATCTGGGTCAGTAAAAGATGATAAAGACACAAAAGTTGTGTTTATGTTTCATTCAATAACTTCATTGTTACTTTCCCTGTGTAGCCTACATGTTATCAGCTTTCTCTACCAGGATTATAATCGGTTTCCCTCAATACCTCATACTCAAGGATTCCCCTTCCGTCGGGACAAAACGCTTAACGTAGCTTAATACAGTGATATAAAAGACCAAACTCGCACCTTATTTGGGAAGTAGGCTGTAGGCTACAGGCAAGCAGAATATAGTTTCCCAGTGATATAGGCTACTGGCATAAGATCAGCACTTGATCAATTAATACTAACACTTTCTATTCTCTCTCTCTCTCTCTCTCTCTCTCTCTCTCTATATATATATATATATATATATATTTATATATATATATATATATATATATATATATATATATATATATATTTATATATATGCCTGTACTGCATTCGATTAAACTGCGAAGAGCCATAGCATTTGCATATTGTAGTCCTATTGTTAGTTTAGTTTAACTGTAAATCGCTTTGGATAAAAGCGTCTGCTAAATGACTAAATAGGCTAAATGTAAAATTGTCTTGACATTGGGCATTCGCACATTTAGGGACCGTCTCTAAAGTTGCATTCAACATTAGCATACATGTTTCTAACAATAGCAAACTTTAATTTATTTGAATATATCAAAAATCTAAAGGGTGCGCATTATGCCTGACACTACATGAACACTTCACAGTTATTGGTTTATGACTGTAAGTCGTTCTCTTCAAATGCTATTTAAGTTAGAAACGTGTATACCAATGTCGTATGTAACTTTAGAGACGGTCCCTAAATGTGCGAATGTCCAATGTCCAATGCGAGTTTGATCTTTTATCACTGTATTAGTCCATTAAGCTACGTTAAGCGTTTTATATGTCCAGAAGGGGAGTCCTGAAGTATTGATGGAAACCCTAATAGCCTGCATGCAGCACATCGCCGCAATATAAAGTTAAGGCCACTAAACAACCAAGAGAAATATATGTCAACCTAAAATGTAACAATGGATCTGTATATCCGCATCGGGGGAATAACATTATAATCTCGTTCACGGTAGAGAAAGATGCATGTAGGCTACACAGGAAAAGTAACCGTGAAGACACTGAATTTAACATAAAACAGCCTTCATAATAATCACAAATACACTTACATTGCTGTAAATGAGTTTATGAATGAATCGAATGGCTTGCTCTAACTGTTGCTGGTCTTCGTCAACAACACGCGCTTTTGCACCCCCTGCTGGCGAGGATGACTAACAGCAGATGGAGAGTATGCTCGGCAATCTACTTATTTTCCTGGATGTCAACGTTGAATTTTCTGTCGAATTTGAACCACTGAATTTGTGGAAGCGAATTTGCAAAGAGAAAGAAAATAGCCTGTTGAATATTATAGGTTGTATTTTTAAACAGTTTGAATGATTTGGAAGTGAAATATGAAAGGTGAATATGGATTATTGAATTTTTAATAATGAAAATGTGTTTGAGATGTTTTGAATTGAAATATTCACTGCTTAAATATTCAACCATGCTGAATTTCAGCCCATAAAAATGCAAGCCCTAAAAATACAATGCATTAAAATGCAAGCATGCTTAATGCAATGCATATTTTTTTTCAAGTAGTGCAAGTTTGTTTCAAAAACATTTGACATTATTTGACTTCCATACCTAACACTACAGTATTTTACCAAACTACTACAACACTGTAATCAGAAAAGATTTGAACCAATCACTTGAACCTATTGTCAAAATTGACCCACAACCCATGATAAATTGACTACTCATTTGCATGCACACCATTCATTTCAGATTAGGTATTTTTACAATAGTTTAATAGAATGTGTTCACCCTGTGGAAAAATAGATTAGGTCCATCGTCTTCATATTTTCGTTTTGTTGCTGTTTTGTTCATCTCAGCTTGCTCTTTATCTGGTTACACAACTTTTTTTTTAATTACAATATAGCACAGAATCCACCCATCCATCAATTATACACATTGCTTATCCCCAGTAGGGTCAGGGGAGGCAAGAGACCATCCCAGCATCTCGGATCGCAGGTAAGGAATCACCCTGGACAGATGGCCAGTCCATCACAGGGCCAAAACACAATTGCACTTACATGAAAGGGTAATTTTGTCTCTCCAGTTCACCTATCCTGCATGTCTTTGGACTGTGGGGAAAACCGGAGGAAACCTTCATTGACACAGGGAGAATATGCAAACTCTTGCAACCGAAACCAGGGATCCTCTTGCTATGAGGCAACAGTTCAACTTCGACCCAATGAGCCACTTTAACACATAACACAGAGTATGATATTATCAATCAAATTTGGAATAATGCACATTAAGACAAATATATACGTAAAGTCTATAAATCGGTTTCAGCACATTAGAGAGAAAGCTCATTCTTGACAGATTTTAAGTTTTTTGAATGTTATAATTGTTACATAGGCTATTGTTACATAGTATTGTTGGATACACTACTGGATATCATTCTGACAGTACAGGTTTTGGCTAAAATATTGTCTTCTGTTAATATGAATTATGTTTATGTACCTTAACAAATCCGGCCAAGTGGTAAGATAAGGGTCAGTCAAACATAGTTTTATTCTCAAAATTGTATTATAAACTTTATTTATATTTATGTATTTGAATGGTCATTAATGTAAAAAGATATTTGCAGTCTGATCTACCAGCAGGAGCTAACTGGGCCACACTAACCAGAATAACCTTAATCAAAGGCAACAATATTTTGGTGTGTTTGTTATTCATGAAAAAAAAAAAAAAAAAAAAAAAAAAATGACAGTGCAAACTTTAGTTCGGAAACCACAAGCAGACCGGCCTCTCTAAAATTTTCATTGGTTGAACAGATATGCTCATGTCATCTCGAGTTCACAACCACATTAAAACGCGCCCATATTTAGTGATGATACACAGCCTGTCGGCGTTCATTTTCAGTGTCTAAAGGGCGTCATGTGAGACTCTACACATCAGGGTTTTTTTTTTTTTTTTTTTTTGACTTGTAAGGCGACAATCTGAGACTTAAGGAAAATGATTTGCACATATGTTTTGCTTTTGTTAAAACTGGTTGGTAAGTTATACAGTTATATTTTAATGAAATAGTTTTATCACAAAGTTATAATGTAGGCCAACTATAAAAAATTGTTAAGAAGATTTGCATTATGTTAATATTTAAGTCGTTTGATCTTGTTCTGCAGGAGTGTTTGGTGATACAGATGCAGTGGAGTCAGTGTCAGTGATGGAGGGAGATTCTGTCACTCTAAACTCTGGTGTTACTGAAGTACAGAAGGATGATGATATTGAGTGGAGATTTAACAGTATTCGCATAGCTAAAGCAAACATTCCTCAATATGGTAAAGAAGAGAGATTCAGAGACAGACTGAAGCTGGACAGAACCGGATCTCTGACCATCACAAACACCAGAACCACAGACTCTGGACTTTATAAACTATCCATCACTGTTGGGGATAAGGAGATAATCAAGAAATTCAGTGTTACTGTTGATGGTGAGTACAGAGTACAATATATAATGTCCTTTTCAAATTATGAATGGTAAATTATTCTATTCATATTTCAAGATGGTTTTATTTGAATTTGAAATTACATTTACAGATACTTTTAAAGGAACACTCCACCGTTTTTTTCATATTAAACGATGTTATTCCCTTAACTAAGACGAGTTGATTCATACCTCTCTCGTCTCAGTGCGTGCACTCAATCACTCTTTAAGGGGAGTCACTCTTCAATCACTCACTAAAAACTTTAGGTGTGTCAACTGTGTATATAAATGCCTTCTCTCAAGCTGATTATACCAACGCATTCTCATCCTAGGGCGTCATATACTGACGCTTTTTGACATTTCGTCTACATCCAACGCACATGGCACCCTTTAGCATCAATATGAGACGCACAGAGCTTTGTTCGGTTTTAGGTCTAGTGTAGGGATAGGGTTAGACCGCTAGGAGGCGCCTTCTGGCCCATACCTATCTGCGTCTCATATTGACGCTAAAGGGTGCCATGTGCGTTGGATGTAGACGAAATGTCAAGAGCGTCAGTATTATGACGCCTGCTCCTCCCGAACTTTGTTTATAAAACATAATTTGTCGCTTGAATTCTGCAATCTCTTGAGATGCAGATATGTAAGAGGCTAACAATTAGCTGAACATATACTAGTTTAATTAGTGACACTTAGTCTACATTTTAAAATCTTTATTGGAATATGGCAACATGATACCTCGTTCTACAATATTTCTGTGATTAAACCACTGACAGAGAGAGAGTTAGTATGCATGTTGACATCATCCATATCAACAATGTCAACCCCACCCTAGGTTTTAAGAGAAAACTCTTAACTAAAAACTTTGACTGCTATTTAGGAGAACTCGTTGTGGGAAGATAAAATGCTTTGTGAATACAGCCTCAGGTCTTTTGTATGTGCTTCGTTAAATATAGAGCCGTTTTACTCAAGATACCATCAAATGAGCAGCAGAGATGAGCAAAATAACCGATGTCCCTCGCATAAGCAGATTGATAACTGAAAGTTTTTTTTTCTTCTCACTAACATTTAAATATTTAAATGGAATAAAATGCTAACAACAAATAGAACTAGGTTAGAGGAATATCTAAGAAATTACCTTTAAAGTCCATAGATACCAGTTAACACTGGCTGTGTCTGAAATCGCACCATACTATACCCTACATTACTCTACTACTCTACTGGACTGACACACTCACTGAATGATTTCACATTCAGCAAACTCATGGATTGATGTCACAGTAAAATATCACTCATCAACACTTTAATACACTTACAAATAAAACTCTTGTAGCTCTACATTTCTTTTTGTTATTTCATGTTTTGCAGCTCCACTATCCATTCCTGTCATCACCAGTGACATTTCAAAATGTTCTTCAAGCCCAAAATGTGCGCTGTTGTGTTCAGTGATGGATGTGAGTGACGTGACTCTCTCCTGGTACAAAGGAACCAGTGTATTGTCCAGCATCAGTGTGTCTGATCTCAGCATCAGTCTCTCTCTACCTCTGGAGGTGGAATATCAGGATAACAACACTTACAGATGTGTGGTGAACAATCCTCTCAGCAACCAGACCACACACGTCTGCATTACCGATCTCTGTCGTTTGTGTACAGGTACGTTAGCTGTGACGTTATCATTCATTTACTGAACCAGTCTCTGTCATATTCAGATAATATTAATGTATAATTACTGAGTTGGAAAATTCTATTTCTGTGCTTAAGTTATCTCTTCAGATGAAGTCCATTATTGTGAAGGGACTGAAGCTGTGATCCGATTGGTCGTCACTGCTCTGATGGGCGTGGCCGCAGTGGCTGCTTTCATTGTGCTGGTTTATGACATCAGATTAAGAAGAGTTGAACTGGAGAGACATCAGACCCACAATGATGGATCTCATATTCTAAAATGAGAGCGTTTTTGATTATTTCACTTTTTTCTCTTTGAAAATGTAATGAATGAAAGAAAATGTAATGAAAGGAAAAGATTTTCACTTTCACTGCAATATGAATTGTCATGTGATGTATTTTTTATTCCTTTTATTGAGAGAATCTGATAAAAATTTAATTATGATTTGAAGTTTGCTTTTAAAAACAATCAAATTGTGAATTGAATAAAGTAATAGTCTAATGAGCCATTATAAAAAAAAATTCCCACCAAATTTTCAGAATGCCCCCCAGCAACAAAACCATTTGTTAATATTGCAAATGTTAATACTTTTATATGTGTGTATGTATATAAATATGAATATTCATAATTTCCTTTTTTAATTCGATTTTTCAAATAGATTTTTTTTGTTTTTCCCAAATAAATGTGTTTAATTAATTTTGAGTTTGTTTTCGTTATTCACTGTTAACACTATTGCACAAGACAACAAAATAAGCTGTATATTATATATTTGGCACATACCAAAATAATGCAAACACCACCTTCTAATTCTATTATACTTCCAGTATAAGGGGGTGGGGTCATTTAAAAAAAAAGTGAATTACCAGATTCAGTCAACATAATGATAAAAAAAAACTTTATTATTAAGTTACTTACTGAATTATTTAATATTATTATTAAACTTACTGAAATGCAAATAAACTTATTAGTAATTGATAATTAATATAGTGCCCTGAACGATTGTCTTTGTTCTGGCCCAAACTCAAAGAATGTCCCCTTTTTTGTCTTACTGGTTCTGACAATGTTGCAAACTGCAGGATGAATCTTCTGCTGTAGACTCCAGACCTAGAAAGCAGCACAGACTTCTGAAGCCGTCTTTTGTTTCTCTTGTTTCCCTTACAGCTCGCAACCTCTCTGTTTTGTTGGACCAATTCTGACTGCCAGCACTTCTCAGAGTTTACTGTCAATCCACGTTCTCTTAGCCTTTTTATGACCGCATGTAAATATTGATTGTGTGTTTCTTGGTCACAAGCATGAACAATGACATCATCTGAGATATTTTCTACACAGATTTTCACACTTTCATATCTTAAGAGGTAGCAGTGCCCTCTAGTGACAGATTCTTGAAACAACCCCAGTAATCCTTATACATGACAAGTATGATTGTTTTGACCAAGTAAACAGTCCTGCCTCAGCCAACATTTCCATGTGGGCCCCATGTGGGTTTTTAATGGGCTGTCACTAGTCATCATAACGCATCATGCTGATGTGGCCGCCCACCTGGTGTATGAAGGGCTCCAGGGGAACCCTGTTGCGGCTGCCCTGCCCCTGGCCCCATACAGCCTCCTGCTAGTGTGGAGGCTTACCCGCCTCCACTTGGGCTCTGTATGGGCGACCCAAATGGGGCCAATATAAATTTGTCCATTGGCTCCACATGGGCGTGTGTTGGCGTGGGCGTACTCCCATGTATGTGACTTTATTCAATTTTTAATTTTATTAAAATTGTTGTAGTCTTAAACCCCTGATGTCCAAAGCCTCTGATCTTTTTGAAGATTCCATTACGTTATAATGTCAAATAGTGTTGTAGTTTTTGAGACGAGTCTTGGCCTCGAGACCAGTCATGAGACAATTTTTTTAAGGTCTTGGTCTTGTCTCGGTCTCAACGTCATTTGTACTCTGTCTTGTCTCGTCTCAGACTCTGGATTTTTTTTTTCCAAGACCACAACTCTGGGAATATCACTAAATTGCCGGTTCATTGTCTGATTTATTTTTTAACATCAATGCAATTCTATGTAAAACTTTCTGCTTCAGATGTTGCAAGAGTGTTTTTTTAAAATATGAATCTCAACAACATTTATGCAATTATAATGGTACCAATTCAGATGCAAATTCTGTGCCACCTCTGCAGTGCAAGAGGAATTGTGTTAGTGAAGTGATTTCATTGAGAATTACTACTCATACAGATCACTTTACCTGCCGAATAAAAATTGTGGGTAACGCCCCAGCCAATATTTTCATGTGGGCCCAATGTGGGTTTTTAATGGGGCTCATAGAAATGTATCCATCTGGGCCCCATGTATGTTAACTCATAGGGGCACATGATGGGTCCATATGGGCTGAATTTAGATGTTTATTATATGGGCTCACCTGGGTCCCAAATGGGTGCTAATGGGGCAGAGGCGGGCTACAGACAAAAACCTTATGGGCCCACATGTGACCACACTGGACCCACAAATGGCCCCTGATGTTTTTTTTTTTTGTTGGACCACAGTTGGTGAAAATTGGGCCCTGTTTATTAATTTCTTTGCAGATAACCCCTTTGTTCTTTTAGCAGACAATTAGTTTCATTGAGGACATTCTGCCTTTATGGGGATATTGGGGTGATTTTTTTTCCTGCATGAATGCTCTTAAGACAGCGCTGCTGTTTTGCTTTGTGTTTTCACCTAAAACGTTGCTTTCTGTTTTCTTTATGCTAAGGAGTAGGCCTGTTTTGATCCGCACATCGCCGCATGTGCCTATAAGTTGTGTACGCGGGCCTGCTCTTCTGGCTACGTCTACATTAATCCAAATACATTTGAAAATGGCGTTTTCATTTAAAAACGCTCTCCGTCCACACTAGTGTTTTCAGGCGTTTTCCAAAAGTTTCTGGTCCACACTGAAACATCATAAAATGCTATTAACCTTACTGCGCATGCGTAAAACCTCACAAAAGCTCAATACAGGCAGAAAAATAAATAATACAGTTATCGCGCAATTCTTCTGGCAGGATAATTTTCTCACCATTCACTGATCGTCCAGGACGCACTGAGTCACCGTTTGGTCTAAAACGCAACTGCTCTCATGTATTGCCGCGAGGCCAAAACGGAGAGAAAAAGATGTGTTTTTAAATGAAAACGTGTGGAAAGGTCTATACTATACTGGCAGACTGTGAGTGTGCTAATTTATTGAGGCCCTCTGTTTCAGCATTTGTTTCGTTTCGTGCTCAATTGTGGTGAGTGTTGTTCATCATCAACATCCTGAGGAATTCTTTTTATTACTATTATTATTATTTGGTATAGTGTCATTTTGTGTTGCTCAGTGTATTCATTGGTTAATTATCTTTTTTCCTCTGTGCTTAATTTAGGCTGACAGGCCCCGGGTTTTCCGCCTGTAACCGCTTCATCTCACATGGAGTGTGTGTGTTTTTTTTTGGGTTTTTTTTAATAATAACCCTTCAGCTAGCATACCCTGCTACAGTTATGCTGTGTGTGTGTGTTGGGATACTGAGCCGTAGGCTATTGATCAATATATTCCTGCCTTGCCGTCACTTGAAAGTTTTATCTATTTGTTATGTGGAATCAATAAACTTTTTGTACATTTACATCCACGACTCTTTGCCCTTCATGGTAATCAGTGGTGTAGTGGTAAAAAAAGAGGTGGGTAAACTATCAATTCTGGTGGACCACGACGTGGTCACCCGGTAAGGTGGGCCACTGCCTACCGGTGTATGTGAATCCTGATGACATCGCTATAGGCTATCATTTGATGGTACTACCAAGGGTATCACTGGTTGTTCCCTCATCGTAGGTCACACAATCACTATTCAATTCATACATTATTCTAAGTTCTTGTTAAAGAGACTCAAGAAAAGGAATAATATGGTTGAAATCTATAAAGTTTACTAAATGACAAAACAGAGAGAACAAAAATATTTAAGAGAGATAGAGAGGGTGGCTTATATCCAGGGCTTCCAATGCAATGCACTTGTACATAATGATTAGGGATTTGGGATTATTTTCATAGTCGATTAATCTGTTAAATATTTTCTCGATTAATTGATTAGTTGTTTGGTCTATAATATGTCAGAAAAATGTGGATCAGTGTTTCCCTGTAGAGGGAAAAGTATTTAACCTGGTGCAGGCTTGATTCCCTCTGAATCTCTTGTACAGTTGGGTTTCGACATGCTCCCTACATTAAACCAGCTGCCTGTAATTACATTTAGTTTTTTTAAAAAGCACTTATTTTTTGCCTCGTTTTAATGATTTCCTTTTGCGGCTGCAATTGAAAAGGCCGAAAATATGCTGTCCCGCCCCTCCGTGTTCGGCGATTAGGTTTCATTCTCGCGCAGCTTGTTTAGTAATTTCACGAGTGTCTTTTCCGCTCCGTGTGTGCGCCGTTCTCTTTGTTCCGTGTGTGTGTGTGTGTGTGTGTGTGTCGGCGCGCTGCGCTCTCTGCTCAATGTTCCGCTCCGTGTTTGCGCTGCGTGTTCTGCTCTGTCGTTAACGGCCCAAATGTTCGAATCATGTACCGATCGGTGATCACGCACTGGAAAAGCAAAGTCCACTCAAATAACGTGAAATTTAGAAGTGGATAAACGCACTTTGAGGTGGGTAAACGCTATTTCTGAATTTTGGGAGGTGCGCAAACGGCGTTTACGTGCGTTAAGCCTCCACTACATCCCTGATGGTAATGAATCAACACCTGATCACCCAGCTATCTGATCCCAATCACCCAAATTCTAACTCAATTAAAGCACCTGTACGACATTTGTAAAAAAAACAAATGTACGACAGTGAGGATGAATTGAGTGATGTGGATATTGACAACAATAATGTAGAATTTATAAATGGTAGTGAAGACATCATTCAGTATGATGATATAAATTATAGAGCAAATGAGTTTGGCTGTGACATAGATCCGGATGAGCATTTGTTTAATAATATAATCAATGATTGTGTTTACTTCACTGACGAGCAATTTAAATGCATTAATATGAATGGTGCCTTTAGTATTATACACTTTAATAGTAGGAGTTTGAATAAAAATCATAACGACATTAAACAATATCTTAGTCAGTTTAATAAAGTCAGTGTCATTGCTGTTTCTGAGACTTGGTTGGATGCAGACAGGTGCTGTGAAGTAGAATTAGATGGATATGAATTGTTCACTACCAATCGGATAAATAAAAGAGGTGGGGGTGTTGCACTATACATAGATACAGATCTGGGGTTTGAGAGGATTGGTAGTGAGTCAACCACCATTGATGATGTTTTGGAGTGTATAACATGTGAAATCATTTTAGAAAAATCTAAAAATATTGTTGTTAGTTGTGTGTACAGAACACCTGGATCATGTCTAAACATCTTCAATAAAAAAATGGACAGTCTTTTTAGTAATTTAAAAAAGGTCCATATTGTGTGTGGTGACTTTAATATTAATCTTCTGAATCCTCAGAAAAATGTGAAAACAACAGACTTCATTAGTACTATGTATTGCAACACTCTATTTCCTCTTATTGTTAAGCCAACCAGAATTACTACGGACACATCAACATTAATAGATAATATTTTTACTAATCAATTAGCAAGTCAAATTACCGCTGGAGTACTTATCAATGACATCACTGACCATTTTCCTATTTTTAGTATTTTCAAACAATTACGAAATAATACAACCAAAACAAATGATTTCAAAGTTGTAAGACACAGAACTCCTGAAGCTATTGCTGCTCTCAGGGGTGACTTATGTGCCCAAACTTGGGAAGAAGTGTATACAACTCCTGACCCTGATGGGGCTTACAATGCCTTCCTACCTAATCCATTTGTATGACCTGCACTGTCCGCGTAAGAAATACTATATTAAAAATAAAAATAGCCAGGATAAGCCATGGCTTACCAAGGGCATAGCTAAGGCCTGTAAGAGAAAACAACAACTCTATAGAGTTTATTTAAAGCAAAGGACTAAACAAACTGAAGAAAGGTATAAAATGTATAAAAATAAGTTAACTCAAATAATAAGATCTAATAAAAAAGCGTACTATTACAAATTGTTGGAGCAGAACAAGAATGATACCCAAGGTACCTGGAGGGTTTTGAATGGCATTATCAGGAATGGGAGAAAAAAGGAAGAATATCCAAATGACTTCACAGTGAATAACTCAATCATCAGTGACAAAAAGGAAATTGCTAATGCATTTAATAGTTTTTTTTGTCAGTGTTGGGCCTAAGTTATCCAATGGAATTGTGCAATCAAACAATGCAAAAGAATTTGAAGAAATCAATATTCAAAATAATTTAAACTCACTTTTCATAGAAAGTGTTAGTGAGAGAGAAATTATGGAAATTGTACATTCCTTCAAGACCAAGAGAACAACAGATGGATTTGACATTGATATGGTCCTCGTGAAAGATATCATTGATTGTATTGTTACTCCGTTAATGTATATATGTAATCAGTCTTTTTTAATGGGTATCTTTCCGAGTAAAATGAAAACTGCCAAAGTAATACCTATTTTTAAAGGTGGAGAAAAGCAACAATTTACCAATTACAGACCGATCTCAATACTCTCGCAGTTTTCAAAAATATTGGAAAAGCTATTTGTGAAACGACTTGATAGCTTTATAGACAAGCATAACCTGTTAAGTGAACATCAGTACGGTTTTAGATCCAATAGGTCCACTTCAATGGCAGTCACTGCAGGGGCGATTCCAGGATTTTATAAATGGGGGGGCACAGGGGGGACCAAGAACCAGTCAGGGGGGGCCAATCAGAAAATTCAACTGAAAATAAATACTGGTTTAGAAAATATTAAGCACGATTTCCAAAATCTTGTGCAATGCCACGTGCTCTAATATAGATGGTATTATTTTTTTTTGTATTTTGCATGGATTATTAGACAACACAGTTCTGTTCCAATAAATACAAAATAAAAATCACAGACATTATTTAGTCATTTAACATTATTTTATTTACTTTACTTTTTACATTACTTTATTTTCAACACAAAAATTAAGTGTGTGTGTGTGTAAACATTCTCAGCATGAAATGTGTCTGTTCCTGTGGGTTAACTGCACCATCACATGTATTATGCTCTGCTCTGTATTCTGCGTTTTTTTTTTTTTTTTTTTTTGCTGGCTACCAAATAGTTTGATAAACTCATCCATGTCCAGGGACTTGGCTCTCCGTGACTCTACACTGAGCACTCCCAGGTCATATATAATTTAGTGTGTACATACGTAAACACTGACGTGTTGTGGTCAGACATGGGCAGTATTTCAATTAAATGTATTTTAAATACGTATTTAATAACTTTAGTGTATTTTGTAATTTGTATTTTGCAGGTGTGGAAAAAATAAAATGTAGTTTGTAACAAAATATTTTGAGGGAGTGTATTTAGAGTATTTCAAATACTTAAATACTTAAGAAAAATCACCATATGCTTATCACCATAGTAAATGATTTTGCCATATTTTCGGTCTGATGTTGGCAATAGCAATGTCCAGGTTAGATGCACGAAAATCACGTGACACCCTGTAGACCGGGCTCCCTCCAAGAAGTGAATGAGTTTTGAACCGTCGCAACTCTGTTGTCATTATGTTAAGCCCGCCCCGCCTACTCTAAACACGACGTGATTGGCCTGACCCAATTTAGGTTTTTACAGCTCCGAAAGTCAACGGAGAGTTGCTAGACTACCCTGGCTGCAAAATACATTTTGCTGCCGCTAGGGTGCGTCTAGATTTCTAGGCTATAGTCTAGCACAGTGGTTCCCAAACCTGTCCTGAAGGCACCCCAACATTGCACATTTTCTTTGTCTCCCTAATCAAACACACCTGATTCAACTCATCAGCTCATTAACCCATGTGATAATGAGCTGATGAGTTGAATCAGGTGTGTTTAATTAGGGAGACATAGAAAACGTGCAGTGTTGGGGTGCCTTCTGGACAGGTTTGGGAACCACTGGTCTAGCAACTCTCAGTTGACTTTCGGAGATGTAAAAACCTAAATTGGGTCAGGCCAATCACATCGTGTATAGAGTAGGTGGGGCGGGCTTAACATAATGACGGCAGAGTTGCGGCGGTTCCCTGCTACTTGAAAAAAAATAATGGCGGCTGCTGTCTTTTGAATCGGCTTTGGCCGCGACTCTGGAGGACTTGGAGTTAAGTTTTTCTTTGAGAAAAGAGCAAAGAACGGCACTTTAGTCATTCTTAAAAAAGGAAGATGTGTTCGTAGTTTTGCCGGCCAGATTCAAAAGTTGAATCTATCGACTAGCATTAGCTCCGCTGTTGGGAAACGCTCTGGTTGGTTGAAGCGCTGTCCTATTGCGTGCAGAGGGAATTTGAAAGACAGCCGTTTATCCCGCCCCTCGGATTGAGCCGTGTCTATGGAGAGTTGCCAGACCTAACATCTTGATGTAGGTCTGGCTTGCCAGGCTAGCTAGACTACCCTGGCTGCAAAATACATTTTGCTGCCGCTAGGGTGCATCTAGATTTCTAGACTAGGCAGTTAGAGTCTCGTGTGTAAAACAAACCCACACATATTATGATTAATATGATTAATCATATATATTATGATTAAAATGGAATTTTGATTTTGTGACGAAAATTCTCGGTCTGTTATTTTTTTTTCCCTGAAGTACTAGCCTATCCCCCCAGATTAGTTTCACCTGTTAAGTTGAATTCTTGAAATAAATCAACTTTTTGATGATATTCTAATTTTATGACCAGCACCTATACATGCCATTTACGTCAGAGGGAGCTATTTCAGGCCCTGTAGAGATTTAGTGAAATGCCCATGCTTTTTTATTTTGCTATTTCGCCATTTTGAATTTACACATTTCTCATATTTGTGTTATTGCTACTATTTGTGTTATTGACCTTTCAGTAATAAAAAAAAAAAAGACTTAAGATTATTGTGGGAGTATTTTTGTATTTTCAAAATACTAATTACTTGTATTTTATTTAAATACATTTTTCACATCAGTATTTTGTATTTTATTTTGTTACATTTCATGAGCCAGTATTTGTAGTTTGTAACAAAATAGTTTTTGATGTATTTGTGCCCACCTCTGCCCCCGCAGGCATATGCCTGTAAGTGCAATACTCCCACTGTCTAGTGCAATATTCTCTAACTCAGGTGATATTTATATTTATATTATTCATACTACTCAAAATACTGTAAATATGTTCATAATCCAACATGACATCATGACTTTGCATAAACATACACGCCACTTTCAAGTCAAGTGGCGTGTTATCTATACGCATTTTGAGCTATCCGCGTGTATGTCCACGCCGTCATCTTCCGCGTGTATGTCTACGCCGTTAAATGTCCGAGTGATTCCGCGTGTATGTCTACGCCGTTAAATCTTCGAGCGAAACGAAGCAAAATGTATATCTACATCTGGGGAGCGATATTTTTTTACTAGGATGGTAGGGGAAGACTCATAAATGGTATTAACCCCAGTGACGGGTAGGTTTAGGGACGGGGTTGGGGTAAGTCATATATAT
The DNA here is from genome assembly GCA_021554675.1 of Leuciscus idus. Taxonomy (NCBI): domain Eukaryota; kingdom Metazoa; phylum Chordata; class Actinopteri; order Cypriniformes; family Leuciscidae; genus Leuciscus; species Leuciscus idus. Next base: position 20,827,341 of record CM038625.1, on the reverse strand, counting down.
TTATATAGAGAGTAATGTAACGTTAAGTCAACGGCGTTGATAAACACGCTGAAAAGCGATTATGCGTGTTGATAGCACGCCAAAAATGGAAATACGAATTGGCGTGTCATACATACGCCATTTCATGAGATCAGTCTGCATAATCTGTAAATGTTTATTCGGACTAAACCCAACTGTGACCCTACTTTTTTACTTTTATAAAAAAAAAATTATATATATATATTTTATTCTTAGAATTTGTATTACTATGTTTATTGTTGTATTTGTAATTGTATATGTGCACTGGAAGCTTCAGTACCAAGAAAAAATCCTTGTGGGTGCAAGCACACTTGGCAATAAAGCTCTTTCTGATTCTGATTCTGAATGGTCAGTGTATGAGGCGGCTGCTGCTTGCGCTGGGACCTAACGTTATAGGCTTTAGCTTCAATTTTTATTAAATTATTCTCTAATCGTTTGCATATTATGTCGTGGATATAGCCCTCGAATGCATACTGCAGTCTTGCTCTCTCAGATTTTCACCTGTTCGCCAAAAATGACTAATTATCTCCTTGGGAATGTCTGAAACCAGTGCATACATACTGTAATAGACGTGCCAGGCGCAAAAGCTTGACAGGCGTAGCAACAGTAACTAAGGAGGGCGGGGCTTAGCGAAGGGTCAATTGTACAGACAGGCCTAATGCATTGAAATGTCACCAAATATGTACAATACATAAAATACTATTATTTTTAATACTACTATTAGTTTTACTGTAATACTGCAAGAAAAGGGCCAATTTTTAGAGATATGTTACAGTAATTTACTGAGACGTTCCCCAACTGTACATACTGTACTGTAAGTTTGAGGGACCACAAATGATAGTACACTTACCTTTTCTCTTCTCTGAATGTCCTGACAATGGAAGCCACAGAGAACCTGCTCATATTTGGTTGAACATGTAGTCCTGCTTCCCTCATACTCATTCCACGAACCAGAACATGGTGTATGATTGTTGCTCTAATTTCATTGGAAATTATGGCTCTTGTTCTTCCTCCTCCTCTGTCTCCCCCTCCTCCTCCTCCTCCTCCTCCGTCTCTTCCTCCTCCGTCTCTTCCTCCTCCTCCTCTGTCTCGGTTAAGGAGATAATCTGCGCTCTGAACGGAGTGGAGAGCACTTTTGGCACATAGCCATGCCTTGGTCTAAGGACAACCCTGGAGTCATTAGGCCCGAACTCAAGGCAAGAAGCATTAGTAGATAATGCTTGCAGATCCCCCACACGTTTGACTGACGCTATTGCCATAAGCAAAAAGGTCTTAAGGGAAAGCGACTTTAAGTCCGCAGACTGAAGTGGCTCAAATGGGGGGCCTTTAAGGGCCTCTAGTACCAGTGACAGGTCCCAGCTGGGGACAGAGGGGGGCCGTGGGGGGTTCAACCTCAAAGCGCCCTTTAGAAATCGGACAACCATGTCATCCCTTCCCAGCGATTTCCCGGCCACCGTAGCATGAAAAGCTGCTATAGCTGCCGTATACACTTTGAGCTTGGACGGAGTGCGTCCCGCGTCCAGCAGCTCTTGTAGGAAGGTGAGCACCGATGGTACCTTGCATGACTGCAGGTCTAGCTCCCGTGCTGTGCACCAGCTAGAAAATGTAGCCCATTTCTGAGCATATAGGCGCCTGGTCGACGGCGCTTTGGCCTCATTTAAAGTCCTCAACACTCTGTTGGAAAGGTCCCCTGATATCTGTTCAGCGGCCATGCGTGCAGGGCCCATAAATCGGGACGAGGGTGCCAGATCGTGCCGTTCACCTGAGAGAGGAGATCCCTCCTCAGCGGGATCGGCCGGGGGGCTGAGGCCACCATCTGAATCAGCTCGGGAAACCATGACTGATTTTTCCAGAGCGGGGCTATGAACAGCACCATACTCTGGTGTTCCCTGATTCGTTCGATGGCCTGCGGTATCATTGACACCGGCGGAAAGGCATAGAGCGGGCGTTCCGGCCAAACGTGGGCGAACGCATCTTTGCTCTTCGTGAAGAACACTGGGCACTGAGCGTTGTCTTCTGAGGCGAAGAGTTCGACCTCTCCCCTGCCGAAGACGCTCCACAACTGCTGAACCGTTTGCGGGTGGAGAGACCATTCCCCTGGGAGTACTTTGTCTCTGGACAGCATGTCCGCGCCCTGGTTCAGGATACATGAGCTGCCCTGAGCGAGTGCAGGTTGCGCTGAGCCCAGAGGATGATGCTCTCCGCGAGCACGTGCAGGTCTCTGGACCTGACCCCGCCCTGGCGATTCAGGTACGACACCACGGCTTTGTTGTCCGTACGGACCAGCATGTGATGCCAGCGCTAGAGCAACTGCCTTCATCTCCAAACAATTTATGTGAAGGCCCTTTTCCGAGTCTGCCCAAAGACCGCATGCTGGCCTGCCCTCGAAGAGAGCCCCCCAGCCTAGGTTGGAGGCATCTGTCGAGATGGTCTGTCTGACTGACACGACACCCAGACTCACGCCGGACCGAAACCATTCGGCCCTCTTCCAGGGAGCCAAAGCTCTGACACAGCTGAGATTCGCTCTGATTCGTAAATGGCCAGATCGCCATGCATGAGCTGGAACGTGTTTTTTTAGCCAGTGTTGCAGTGGGCGCATGCGCAGCAAACTCAGCTGCAGGACCGGGGATGCAGAGGCCATCATGTCCAGCATCTTCTGAAACCTCTTGAGAGGTGTCAACGCACCCACACTGAAAGAGGTGGCCAGATGTTGTATAGAAAGAGCGCACGCTGACGTCAGGCGCGCTCTCATCTCCAAAGAGTCCAATGTTATGCCCAGGAAGGAAAACCTCTGTCTGGGCGATAGTTCGCTCTTGGCAGCGTTGATCCTGAGGCCCAAAGAGTCCAGGTGACTGAGAAGCCAGGATCTGTGAGTTAATAATAACTCCTCCGATTGCGCTACGACTAGCCAATCGTCTACGTAGTTCAACACGCGCACGCCCCGTTGTCTCAAAGGGGTAAGCGTTGCGTCCATACACTTCGTAAATGTACAGGGAGCCAGAGACAGGCCAAAGGGAAGTACTTTGTACTGGTAAGCCTGCCCCTCGAAGGCAAATCTCAGGAATGGCCTTTGACGGGGCGCTATCTGGATGTGAAAATAAGCATCTTTCAGATCCACTGAGAAAAACCAGTTTCCCGGGCGAATTTGCGCGAGAATCTGCCTGGTCGTCAGCATTCTGAATGGCCGTCTCATGAGTGACTCGTTCAGTTTTCTGAGATCCAGAATTGGTCTGAGATCACCGTCCTTTTTGGGGTCGAGAAAGTAACGGCTGTAAAAGCCTGAGTGTGAGAGGCATGTGTTTGAGAAATCTGGCCCAGGGCTGATATTATATGTAGAGGTGCATGCGGCGATGCTGGCACCGAATCTACATTCATGTTCTCTATCAAACCTGGCGGGCAACGCTGTGATAGCGTTGGCAGGCGCGCGCCTCACTCGTGCAACATTCAGAGCCCGGCGCTGTAAAAGCTGATAGCCTGCCTCATTGGCAGCGATTATCTGGGTATGTGCGGGGTTTGTAGCTGGCACATGAACCTCTGCTGTTTGCACAGCGCGGGCTAGTGATTTGGGACAAGTACTCATGTGTAGCTGTGCAGACTTCGTAGTGGGCACTGGAACTACATTTACAACACTCGCAGTGAGAGCTGACAAGTTTATGAGAGTGGATGGAGTGCTTGTGTGTAGATATGCAGACTCTACGGTGGGCACTATATCTACATTTTTCATGCTTGCAGCATGGGATGGCAGGCTGCTTACAGTGGGAACAGTGTTTGTGAATGAGGCCGTGCGCTTTATGATGGGCACGTGACCTAGACATGACACAGGCAGAGAATAGCTCTTTTCTGGATTTATTTGGGTTGCCGTAAGTGCGGCCGGCGAGCGCCGATGTAGTTCGACAGGGCTTCAGCGGGTGTGTCACCTTAGTTCTCCAGCTCGATGCAGTGGGAGGACACAGATGGGCGGCCACAGCCTCCTCGAGGGGAGGGGGGCTTCATAGCCTTTTTCCTTCACGCCGTCAACACTGGAGAGCGCTAAAGAAAAAGAAGTGCAGATCCGAGCGGAGTGAGGTGCTTTCCAGGATTTAGTCATCTCGTCGTGCACCTCCGGGAAAAAGGGCGCGGGCTGCTGTGCAGGGGCCCGTCGACGCCCTTCGAGAAACCACTCGTCCAGCCTGCTGCGCGTCGGTTGGTCAGGCGAGGACCAATCGAACCCGAGGTCTTGCACAGCCTTCGTGAGCACGTGGATAAGTTCGGCGTCGACGCTAGACCTCGTGCTATCCTGAGTAGACGGGGCGGAAGCAGGCCATTCACAATCCGAAGCAGCAATAGACAGGCTGTCTTTGTCGTCCTCCTTTTCCTCGTCCGAAGCTCCAAAAGAGAGAAGACCCGCCGTGCACGAGGAGGGGCGTTGGTCGGCCTGTGTGAACAGGACGGGCGAAGGCGAGGACTCAGGTGTCGGAGAAGCACGTGGGGACTTGACCGGCATGGGTTCTCTGTCAGCTGCAGGCTCAGGCTCTCTCTCTGCGAGCGGCTCGAGCATGAGAGGCGGGAGAGCAGGCTCGCCGTCGAAGGCCGCTAACCTCTGACATAGCGAGGTTAGGTCCAGGAAGTCACATTCAGGGCAGCCGCCCTTGGTTAGTGCGATCTCCGCGTGGCCGCGACCCAGGCAGGAGGGGCACAGGATGTGATGATCCTCTGCGACGAGCGGGCCTCTACACGAGGCGCAGGTGGAACGAGGCATTAGAACGCCTCAATTGCTCTTGTTCGCGACGGCGAACACGCTAGAATGCCGTATAAAAGGATATTAGTAGCACGGCGGACAGCGGGCTGAAGGCGGCGGGGGCGACGTCTTCAGAAACTGCAAGGCAGCGGCTCATCCTGCTGAAGGTGCTTTCTCCGGTGGCGAAGCTTTCTATCCGTAGTCCAGCGAAGAGCAGAGAAGTCCTCGCTGAAAGGAATTTGATCTGATTTCCTATGTCGTGTCATGGGCTTTTATAGACGTAAGTCACGCCCATCTTGGCGGGCTATGACACGCCATAGGTTCATGCAGTTGCCGCAGCACAGCCAATGACCGCGCTCGCGCTCTGTGCTAGCTGTGCAGCTGCACTGCGTTTTAAATGTTAGCTTTCATATTCTCGAGAAAAATGATAGGATTTTCCCATATAGCTACGCAATAGGAGAGACCTCATTGAAAGGGAACTGTAATAACCACTGAAAGGTTATTAAAATGAAAAATGTAAAGTCGGCAACATAGACTAATTAACACTGGTTTAAACTGAAAAGTCTCACAAACTGACACCATCACACACACACACCCACACACCTACGCACACATAGACGTGTATGGAGTACATCTCTACACTTTAACCTCGTCTCTCCACCTTCTGTTAACTTGAGAGTTTAGATAAAGAAGTTTCGATGAGATCTGTATATCTGTACTTCCTTTTTTTTTTACTTAAGGTTTGTTATTATTTTAAGTAAATTGGAGAGCTGCACAAATGAAAATGGTTCACATAGTACTTTTATATAGTGTGTGTTTATGGCATCTGGATGGTAAGTAGAAATATATTTCTATATTTCCTATAGTTATAACTAATACAAATGAATTCCAATATAATTAATTATTCTAATTCTATTTATTATTTATTGTATCAGTTTCTCAAGCAATTTTACCACTAAATATTTTAATTTACCAAAACAAATGTTGCTGTACTTTATTTGTTTCTGTAATCCATTAATAGTGTCAAATTAGTGGACAGCTGTAAAAAAATAAGCAACAGAAAGATAAACAACAGTTTAACTAGTTAAACCAGATACTTATTTATATAAATTACTTATTTATGTGTGAGCCATGAGCTTTCTGTGTTGAGGAACTGTTCCTCTTGGTTCTAGGTGTCTTCAGTGATACAGCTGAAGTGAAGTCAGTGTCAGTGATGGAGGGATATTCTGTCACTCTAAACTCTGGTGTTACTGAAGAACAGAGGGATGATGATATTGAGTGGAGATTTAACAGCATTCGCATAGCTAAAGCAAGCATTCCTAAATATGATGAGAGATTCAGAAACAGACTGAAACTGGACAGAACTGGATCTCTGACAATCTCAAACACCAGAACCACAGACTCTGGACTTTACAAACTGTCCATCATTGTTGGGGATAAGGAGATAATCAAGAAATTCAGTGTTACTGTTTATGGTGAGTAATTGCATTGCAATTTGTCCTATCTTTTTTGTATTCATAATGTAAACACTATATTCATAACACATTCAGGATGATTCATATATTTGGAATCACACTTACAGATACATTTCAGATGCACTGTTTTTTTTTTCTTTTTTTTTCTCATTATTTTAACATTTCTAATCCTCAAACAAAATCACCCAACATCAACACTCCATCCATAAAAGGTGACTAAGTCAACCTCACATTACCTCCCATGCAAGGGTGAAAAGGATCACAGATTTTATAGAACCAAAATAAACAGTTAAATATTGTTTAAGACACGAGTTTCAGTATGTCTGATCTAAGTAGTATTGCAGCACTATACAGCATTTGACAGTGAGCAAAAGAACTGTGACTAGATGAACCCTGCAAGAGTATAATATGGGAATATGTATGAGATTGGGGTCATTCTAAATGTTTTATCAATTTCTAATTGCATTTAAAACACTGTTTTCTGAAAAGCATACTGCAACAGAACAGTATATATTTTAATTAAATGCACTAAGCCTAACAGAGACGATGGGAAGCTATTCTAATGCATTCAGTCCTCTTTAATGAACCTTAATAATTGGGACAATAACATATTTTATAAGTCTGTTCTTTTTAAGACTGATAATTCTTAAGTAGAGAAGATGGTACTTAAGTACCTTGGTGGTTGAGAGCCACATTCTCAGATCTTTTATTTGGTAGCTGGACAATTTTTAAAAGTCATTGAATTATGTTTTTAATCTGTATTCATTATTAGGAGTGAAAATCAGGACTGTCAGTATCAGCACTAATGTGACTAACTGACATCACAGTAAACTACAAACTTTTCTTCACTTGATTATTCACATTTCTCTGGTTCTCTGATATGTTCCAGCTAATCCATCCACTCCTATCACTCAACAACATCCTTCATTATCGAAAAGTGAGAATGTTGAAGTTAATGACACAGATATTCAGATCAGCAGCACAATTGTGAATGTAATACTGATTTTATACAACAGTTCAATAAACAAAAAATTTATATTGAGTCATGTGTTGTTAAATAGTCCATTAATTTTGTCTTTTTTTCTCTCTCTCTGCTAAAAAAAACAACTTCCTAACAAAGCCAAAGCAAGCAAGTTCTTTACATTTTCTGAATAAATTCAGTTACTCCATAAACATGTTAATTAGACTTATACTGGTCGGGCTATAATTCCTGATGGTCACTGTGTGCATCTGAGACTGAGATTAAGGACAGACTGACAGATTGTTTCTCTTTATCTTTCCAGAATCTGACCAGCAAACTCCCTCTCCTCCTCCAGTCTCAGTCTCTCAGATAGTGCCGATCTCTTCTGCTGTTGCTGGATCTCTGATGATTGTTGCTGGATTTGGGATCTTCTGGATCTGCAGGAAACGCAGAAAAACAGACAATGAAGGTAAGTGTTACCTATACTGCTGATATATCTGTAATAATACAGTTTTGCTGTTTTAACATGTCTGTCATTGTTGTTGAAACAGTCCAGACCCGTGATGAAGAGGTAACTTACGCTGATCCAAAGTTCTACAAAAGAAAAGCACATACAGCGGTAAGACAATTCTTGTTAGAGTTTACACTGTCCAAACTGAGACTTCTGACGGGCCCTCCCCTCACCCCCCACAGCTTATCAAAGGCCCTTACTCCCAGAAAGCAATTTGGCATTTAAAAGATTAGTCATACAAACACAGCCCAGACGTCTGGCTAAAACAAGGCAGAATTTGGGCTGTCAGTGAAAAGTTAATAGATGTCTAAACCATAGCCCAAGAATATACACAGAGGCTACGCATAGAACATGTCAAAGAAATGAAACCGAACACCTTGTAATCACTGTTGACTTTGTTTACATGATGGAATATCATACATCTCGCAAAAACAACTTGTAACCAAATTCAAGGTTATTTTGGCTAGAAGTGGGTTACTCATTGCCAGACTATATCCGGTCTAGTTAACCCGGTGAAATGACGGCTATTGCTTGCTGGACTCTGGCCTAGCCCTGGGCACATGCCCGGTAGACCTTTGTGTTAATCTGGCCCTGTTTTTGACTTGAAATGCTCAGGTGCCAAATGAATGCCTTATCAGCAGATATGTGTGATGCTGCACACCTAAGACATCTAATTAAAGCTGCCAACTGTATAGAACAGCCTTTATGTCAGGAGAGCTGCATTGATGTTTTAGTTTTAAAATACGGTTTCAAAGGTGTCACGACACACACAAGGGAAAGACAGATCCAAGTGCAGTAATATTTATTGGGTAATCCACAATCATATCCAGTCCAGGCAAGGGTCAAAACCATAAAAGCAATCCAAGAAACAAAACAAGAACAGGGAACAAACAGACCTCTGGAAGTGCGTTGACATAAAACAAGGACTCCGTGACAAACACTGAAACAAACAGGAATACACACAGATACTGACAAGGTGACGGGAGACAGCTGTGTGCAATGAATCAATGAGTGACAGAACAGGATGTGACACGTGCCGTATATTCCAAGTGTTCTGAAGGTATACGAAAGGATTTGGTGAAAGCAAACAGAAATTTAATGTATTTAAGGAAAATCCTAACCTTGGCCATTGGTCTTGCATGGCTATGCAATGTACACGTTCTTGAGACTCTAGCGCTGCAGTTCTCTCCGACTCGCCCAGGAAAAGCACACAAGTTGTGAGAAATAAAGATTAATAAATATGTGACAAATACAATGCCTAGAAATCCAAACAATGTATCCCTGCTCTTTCTTCATGAGTTAAATATCTCCGGACAGGAACTCTGTGGCGCTAATAGAGTGTCGTCAAAAGGATTTTCATAAAATATTACATTATATTTCATACTGTATACCCCCAGAACATTTTTATTCATTTTATTTTGTGGTCTAAAAAAGAAAGAAGGGCATACGGCATTAGAACAACACCAGGATGAGTAAATAAAGACTTGATTTTCATTTTAGGGTGAACTGTCCTTTTAACATGGACAAAAAAATCTGACCTCTGATAAAAAAATAAAAGTACTAATGTAAAGAACCAACACAATATAATATACTGAAAAATATTATTTATTGTATTGGCATTATCTACAACCTTACAGTATTATGGTAGATCATTAATTTTACCAGCAATTCACTATTCACAAATGTAAACCTGACTACTTATTCTTTGAGTGTTACAAGGAAGAAATCAAATATCTTTACAGTTTTTAGATGTACTAAATTACCAGAAAGAAAGTTCAGATAACATCTTCACACCTCACTCAAAAATAACTGTAAAATGATTGCGGCTCCGGGTGTTTCTGCAAAAATAAACACTGGTAAACTGACTGCTAAATGCTTGAGCTTCCTGTAAAACTAAAAGCCGAAGATAGTTCTGCTAATTTGAGCATGAGAAAAAGAGGCAGAGATAGTCTCCAGTCATTATAAAAATAAAAAAAATCCTTTAAAATTTGTAATAATTTATCTAATTTGACTACAATGACAAAGAGTAAACATTGGATGTCCTGATAAATGTACTTTAATCTGTTTTTAATTAAGCAACTATTCAATCATTTTCATTTGACAATAGTAATTATTACAGATTTCCATCTAAAAACTATGCATGAGTTTCCAGATCCACCCCCAATGTTCCTCCTGTTTTTAACACATTTTGCAATAATGATATCTTCTCGTGTCTCATCACATGAGTTTCTCATGTTTTAACATGAGACATGACAGTCGTAACTGGTAGTAACACATCTTCGAAGCACAACTCTTCTCATCCGGTCAGTAGTTGCTGGTGATAGCTGAGTGGCTAAAGACTGAATTGCACAACCCCGATTACAAAAACGTTGGGATGCTGTGTAAAATGTAAAAAAATAAAACAATGCAATGACTTGCAAATCTCATAAACCCATCATTTATTCAAAATAGAACATAGAAAATATGTCAAATGTTTAAAAAGAGGAAATTTAATAGATATATACAATAGATGTCACCTTGGCTACGGTTTCGCAGTAGCCAGGGCGACATCTATTGTATATATCTATACCCGCCCGCGCTCTCAGATCACTTAGACGTGGCTGAGTTCAAGAGGTAAAAACGATATAAAAACTGTTCGTTTTCTCACACAAACCGCTCGTTTCGTGTCTTAGGCCATCAATGTGTACTTACGATGGGGAATTGTTTAATTTGGACGACGGGGAATTGTTTTAATTTGGACTCTGTGCATGCTGTTTGAGACAAGTGACCATCGACCTGCATTATATGACTGACAGACAAGAACGGTTTGACCTAAAAATATCAAAATTGAAACTACTGCGGAAAAAAAGACACCTACATCTTGGATGCCCTTGAGGTAAGCTAAAACATACCAAAATTTAATTTCAAAGTGAACTATCCCTTTAATATAAAACCTAGCTAATGTTATCACTTGCATATAATTCCTAAATGCATTTTCCATTTTCAATTAGCAACCATTTTGACTCTTCCACAATGCATGAGCTGACAGACTTCTAACTTGTTTTTAAACCACTTTTAGAATATATAACGTTTGGTTTTAACACTAGCTTTTCACATATTACACAATATCATACATTTCAAAACTATTAAACCTTACAAAAATGTTCAAAGAACTAAAAATAAAACTCTGTTCGACGTGACTTTGGTAAATCACAGATGACGTCACCGGGCGCGAAAGTACAACTGCTGCTATATATACACACATATGTCCACATTTTCATAAAACAGCCTTGTTACACGGACCTTGAAACATTCAGCGACATGTAAACATATTACATTTCAGTTATTTAACTTAATTGACCAATCTACCAACCTGAAACAGGAGAAATAAATGAGACAGGGCAAAGTCTGCGTCCGTTTCTCATCTCGCTCAGCAGAAAGAGAAAGACCGCAAAGCGGGACAAACCATAGACAGTATATAAACGGGACAAACTGACGTAACGCCCCGGGAGCACAATAAGCGCCACACTGCCCCCTGCTGACGAACTCCAGAATTACTCCTGATTTCTATATAAAATATATTAGCGCAAATAAATGGTAGAAACAGGTTAATTACCCCTGAGCAAAGTTCAAAAACATTTCTTTATAAAATTACAAAAATTACCACAAATGTGATAACAATTTACTGGGCATCACATGTACTTGACTTATATTGAGAGAAAAGTCCAAGTATATTTGGCCTATACTTGTACTCAATCTTTTGATTGAGATATACTTAAAATTTGAATTATTCAAAGTATACTTGGCTTGTAGTTGTGTTAACTCTTTTGATCGAGTAGCCTATTAAATATACTTTTTTACATCGTTTTTCATATACAGTTGTTGTCAAACTTTGTTTGAAAATATTGATTTAAAATATTGATATAAAACAGATATGTTTCTAATTCTGCGTATCTGAATTTTTGTGTAGGCTAGTCAAGTCAAGTATATTTGTATAGCGCTTTTCACAATACAGATTGTATCAAAGCAGCTTCACAGTATTAGATTAAAATAATACAACAAGGTTTGTTTCTAGTGGAATTTATTGATTGATAAAATTAAATTAAATATCCCCAAAATATCCCCAACTGAGCAAGCCAAAGGCAACAGTGGCAAGGAACCGAAGGCTAGGCTAGTCCACTGGTAGTGTACATATTTACTTTAAAGTCCCTGTAAAGGCAATTCTAAAAAAAAAATATAAACACATTAGAAATGTTAGAAATGTTTTGCTAAAACATATTACAAAGACTGTGAACTGTGAAGTACTGAATTGTGGAGTTAGACCGTTAAACAGTTTGTCACCATTGCTGTGTTCCGGATTTTTTGGGCGGGGCTAAAACGGGGGCTCGATGACGCACTGAAGCCCCTGAGCTCCTGGACACGCCCCTACTTGATGACGCACTGGAGCCCCTGACGCTGGCACCTCCCCTAACAATAAATAGAGCACATTCACATCAGTTTGCCGATCGCGAGTTACTGTCAGTACTGTTAGTTACTACCATATCATATGGTTACTACAGCCTACAGTTTGCTAGCTAGCTATGCCTCATCACGGAAATGCATATAACCTGGATGCGATCACGTACAAAACAGATCGGTGTCCTTATTTAAATTTCCGAAAAACTAACGTATCACATCAACAAGAGGTGGATTCATTTTGTGAAGAGCCACCTTGATGGAGAGCTGAGGATCACCGCCAAAACCTGCCTCTGTAGTGATCATTTTACACGGGTTAGTTTTATAAACTTTCGTCGGAGACAACTGGGATTCACTGATAATCCGCTGTTACTGGTGAATGGGTCCGAGCCGACTATCTCCCGCCTCGGCCTTCATCCTCCCGTCGCGCCGACAACTGGTGCCATCGTTGGCAGTGCGTGCCCACCAATGAGTGTAAGTTGCCTTGTGTGCTTATGTTATAATTATAGTAGGTAGTCCAGGCTCGAACATGTATGGCTTTGTAAAAACAATTAAGCTGCTAGGAGCATCCATTCCGGCTGTAGGGATGACAGACAGTTGAGTGTGGCGACGGTAGCTTTCCCGCGAGTGGGCGTGGTTTCAGCGCAGCCAGCGGACACGCCCCCAGCGTTTGAGAGCAGAGGCTGAATCCCAATTCGCCTACTTATACTACGACCTAAAAGTATGTACTTTTTTTGTGATGAAAAAGTACATACTTTTGAGTGTGTAGCAAAAGAGTATGCACGTTCTGGGACATACTTCGATGACGTCATGCAACGTAAACGAGAACGTGGTTGCCTAGTTACGCACACCGCGACTGTTAACAAAACATTTTACATTTCATTCATTCTTATATATCCAATATAATTTTATTTACTATTCCCATCTTTTTTTCCACAAACATTTTACATTTACAATGTGTTTTACCAAATGTAGGAGTGAAGCAGGGCGTCGTCGTAGATCAACCAAACGCAGGTCGTTTGTGAGGCTGTTGGTTCTGACGTTAATGTGCAAATGTGTGTAACGAAAGCTACCTAGTTAAAATATTTAAAGTTTATAGTGTAACTATTGTTTAACGTATTTTATACTTAATCTTATACTTATGTATAATACTTAAAAATACCCAGATGAAAATGAACCATGCTTTTACTATAGTAAAAGTGTAGTAACCATGTTTCTTTGGTTGGACTGATAAAGTTAACATTTGTAGAGCCACAGTATTACTACAAATAAGTCAGACAGAAACATCAAAAGAAATACATAAAAAAGACACTTGCATGACACTGTATTAGAGCCTTTTTATTTATTGTTTTGTAGCCTGCAATGAGGCGCTCAGTATCTTCATCGGACACTACAAGATAAAAACGGTGCTTTATTGGCACAACATAAACCCATTAATATTACGAGACAATAAAATATAACTTTAATTAGGGTTAAACATTTGAATTCTTACACTTAAAAACTGAGGGCGCATCTCCGTTGCTGCATCCGACTGCCTTTACATCACCGCAAAGCTCCTCCCTCCCGCACGCAATGGGCAATATTAGCCGTTAGAGTATGCATTGATCTGCACTTCGAATTCTAACCGGAAATAGTAGACCATCCGGGTATCTTTGGAATACTAATTTCAACATACTACGATTTGGGACGTACTAATTCTAGTTTCGCATACTATTTAGGACGGATAGTATGCGAATTGGGACTCAGCAAGAGACTCCTGTGCTGCGTTCCAGTCCACTTTTAGACACGCACTTGCAAACTTCCCTAAGCACTTTCCCTTGGGGGAATCCCTGCCGCCATTTTGAAGTGCGTTCCACTTCGTGAAGTGGACGAGGGAAGTTTATATGGACAGACCCTCGTTCCCTCGATTTTGACCGAGGGAGCGAGTCTGCTTCAAATGTACACTTCAGGCACCTATATGTCCCACAATGCAGTACGATTGTGACGTCACCACATATCTCGTCTAATCACCACCACACAGACAACTCTATGATATATTAATTATAATGTTTTAAATTTAAAACAACCCAAACACACCTATAAACATTTGGATGCTGCATTAAACAAATTATTAAAGGAAAAATATATATAATAATAAATCAACTCCACAGCTGATTCCAAGTGATCAAGGGCTTAAGACGTTCCAGTTCAGCCCATTGCAGTTTCCGCCAGTAGTGGGCACTCGCAATGACGTACATCCGAGTGAACGAGACGAAGGGAAGTTAGCGAGTGAAGGGCTTGACAATTTTGGACTGGAACGCAGCACCACACATTTTTTCAAGATTTTGATAGCTTATTTTATGTACTTGCCGGCTTTTTTTTTTTCATTCAAATTTGGCTGGGTGGCTAATAACACATTTTTCTGTGGTGTGACAAACTCAGAACACATACTTAATTTTGACTTTACAGGGACTTTAATTTAACTTTTCCCCACCATTGACTGAATTTTCCAGCTATCCATGTTTTCACTGGTATACGGTAGGGGGCGCTATGACACATCTTCTAGTACAGAATCTCTGGATCAAAACACAGGAGAAGAAGAAGCTGAAACAAGTGATAGAAGATTGCTCACTCAAATGTAAAATAATGTAATATCAAACATTAAACAGCTTGTAAATCAAACCTGCTTAATGTTTCCAAATGAAATGAAGCGTAGGCCTAACCCATGAAGAGAAAACGACTGTGAAGCTTTGGGGGTGTTGGACTCGATCTACTCCACCTGTGTTTTGATCATCGTTCTGAATCTGATCAAGGCGTAGTCTTTGACAAAAATGTGATTTTCTCAACTATTTTGTTTAAAATGTTGCCTTTATGAAACTTACTGACATTCAAGTGTTGATAAAACAGGATGCATGAAGCTAATAAAATGTTTTTAAAATTAAATTAGAGTTAAAGGTATTTTTCAAGTATAAAAAAATAACATTTGAACATAGTAGTATGCCTACTGCAACTGCAAAAAATTGTATATAAATAGTAAACTATAAGTATAATGTTAAGTTCACTTAAAGAAAACTTGTAGAATAAAACTAGCCTACTAAACTAGTAGTTTACTGAGAGTACATTAAAATAAAACTTGTAGAATAAAACTACTAAACTAGTAGTTTACTGAGAGTACATTAAAATACAACTTGTAGTGTAAAACTACTAAACTAGTAGTTTACTGAGAGTACATTAAAATAAAACTTGTAGAATGAAACTACTAAACTAGTAGTTTACTGAGAGTACACTAAAAGAGTAAAAAATAATATATAAATGGTAAACTATAAGTATAATGTTAAGTTCACTTAAAGAAAACTTGTAGTATAAAACTACTAAACTAGTAGTTTACTGAGAGTACATTAAAATACAACTTGTAGTGTAAAACTACTAAACTAGTAGTTTACTGAGAGTACATTAAAATACAACTTGTAGTGTAAAACTACTAAACTAGTAGTTTACTGAGAGTATACTTCAAAGTTGCTACAAGTATTAAAATAGTAAACTACTAGTATACTCATAAGTTCACTTGCAGTACAAATGAGAAACATAATTATGAACTAGTTGTGCACTTAAAGTTTACTACTGTTACACTTATAGTACACTTAAACATATACTTTTATATACTTCAAGTGCGCCAATTTAGTCCCAAGCGGTATTAAAATAGTACACTTACAAGTTTACTATTAGTACATATTGACATTAGTATACTTACTACATAAAGTTTACTTAAAAATATACTTGAACATTACTCAAGTATACTTCATAAAATTAACTTGAAGTATACTTTTTTTTCGTAAGGGTTGTTTTGCTAAAATATGCAAGGCCTTCCCTGAGAAAGTCATAATCTGGATAGAAACATATGTTGCTCTACAACCTGTATATATTTTTCATTATTGATGGTGCCTTTCCAGAAGTGCAAGTTGCCCATTCAATATAGGCATTCAAGCATTTTGATTTGTCTGACCACAGAACAGTTTTCCACTTCCAAGGAGATCATGGAAAATATTGATTTCTCCAGAATCCCAGAGTCTTTTGGTGATGTAATTTATTTTAGATGTTGAGATATTCAAATTATTCACTATTTTATGTTTAGGTGTCACAGAATGGTGACTGTGAATTCAAGGAAATATTCTGTTTCCCTGATTGTTCCTGTAGATTTTTTAGATTACAGACCATTTAACACTGATGACAGTTTTCCCCATTATTGGACTGTCCAATGGCATTTTTAACTCCATTGAAAAATGAAAAAAATAGAAAAAATTCTATTAAATTCATCATTAAAAATAAAGTAAAAATTTATTTGTACTGTGTAAATTGTTAACTTGCAATTTTTCAAAATGCAATTTAAAATGTGCATTAAAGATTATTTATATAATTTACTATTTTATTGTTTTATGAAAACAAATTGTTTACAATGTTTATTAATTTGTCTATTTAAAAAGTGATTTATTTGTATATTTACAAATAAAATTAAAATATTATAAAATAATTTATATGATTGAATTGTCAAAAAGAACTGAATCATAAAAGTGTCCTCCATAAAAAACTGGTTTATTATATTTTTTTATATATTTATTTAATGCATAAGTAACATTCAAAATATGTAATTTTTTGCCCTTTTAAAATTAGATTTTAGAGGGCATATTGCAGGTTAGAGCCCCCAGTAGTCAATGTATAGAAAAATAATTTAGGAACAAGATTGTAAAAGACAATGCTACAGTGAGAAACTGTTAATTGGTTGAAAGAAAGTTTCCGTATACGGTGAATAACTGTGATCTAACCGTAATTTCACAGTAAAATACCATTAAATTTACAGTTTTGGGAAGTGAAAGAGAACAAGTCTTTGTAAAATTTACAGTAAAAAAATTGTAAATTGACATTCCCACTGAATCCCACAATTCCCTGCGTGACACTTCACATTTGATGTATTTTTGTTGAAATGTTTTAATAAAATTTTTCCCGATACACATTTTGTGCTTATGTATGCAAGGCCATGGTGACTGCTGAGGAAAGTCAGTGCTGCAGGGATGGTAGTGCCTGACTCTATACCCAGGCTTTGAGGCTTGCAGTCTGAACCCGTATGCTACCATGTTAAACTCCATATCGCCGGGATGATAATCCTCCGGTCTAAAGTGAAAGCTACATACTAGCGCTTTTTCGAAGCAGATGCAGAAGTGAAGTCCCATCTCTTCACCTGCTCTAAATGAGTTGTCTGCTCCAAATGTCTTGTAAAACATTTTAAATCCTGCATTAACTTTTCAAATGGTATTTTCATACAAGGTTATATATTCATTTTGTAAAAAAAAAACAAAAAACAAAAAACATAAAACCTGCAATATACAGTTCTATGGTTAAATGTAGTTAGCCTACTATTAAACCGGCACCACTGACTATAGACGGGTACGTATAGTAGTGATAAACTATATACTAACATAAATAAGTACTAATAACTAATTGCTGTCTTATATGAGGAAATTTCACTGAGCGTTTTGCACCATTCAGGTGTGTTTTATGCCACAATCTGAATAAACCTTAGTGTAGATACACAGTGTGAAGCCATTGAAACAAAAATATAAATAGCATTTAATTTAGGGACAAGATTAAGAGAGAGCAACACAAATAGTGGAGAAAAAAATAAGGGTTCATAGAACTTAATACTCTTTACCGTTATAAACGTTACAGCTCAACAGTTTCACAGGAAACTGGACTTCCTGAACAAAAAAAAAACTGTGAAGACATGTGTCTGGTGTGTCTGTCAGAGAGAAAGAGTGAATATTCCAGCCTTCGGATAATATTGCTTTTTATTTATGTTAGGCTACTTATTATATGTATTATACAGACATAATTTCTCGCGAGAGAAGCAGCGCAATTCACTTATTAAATAAAAGTATTAAATTATTATTATTATTAAAAAAATATAAATATAATTTAAACAAATTTACACAGCAAGAAGAGAATAGCTGTCTATGAAAGAGGACAACTAAAAGAAAAAGTCTCGCTGATGTATATCAGTGCAAGTAAAAGTTGTGAAGTTAGTTTATAAAGTTGATAAAGGTATAGAGAGAATTGAACATTTAAGCTCACATGTCGTCATTTTATAGCTTCATCTATTGATTCCAAAGCGTATTTATATTACCTTTATATATTTATTCATTTAAACTCTGCGTAATAATAATTGATGAACTAAAATTGTACATGTGTGATCGATTAAGGGTATAATAATTACATAAATAATATCTAAATCATCCAAATTGATTATTCTAAATAAGATTTTAGACGATTTTGTCTTTAAAAATCATTTGCTATGTAGTGATCTTTAATTTGGAGTAGAAACAGGTGGAGTGACTTTATCAGATGAGTCATGTGTCACTTTGCTCACTGCTGATTGGTCCAAGTTCGGTCTGCAACCTCTTACCGGGAACATAACCTGCCCCGCACCAGGTTAGCCATGAAGCATGAGTTAATGTGGCAATGAACACTGCTAAAAACCAAACCACTTTCATGGTGCCTAAAACCCAGGGTTGGCACAAACTAAACTGAAACATACCAGGCTAGCCACCTAAACCGGCTTCATGGTATATGCCCCTACTCTATAGTTTAGCTTCTCTGTTGTTGATGTTGTCTAGGGTGACCATACGTCCTGTTTAACCAGGACATATCTGGCCAGGATTTCGAGATCGCCCAAAATGCCCGGGATTCGGCTTTTGCTTTCTACAGTCACCATTCATTATGTTTACATTATTACATTATTTGACACTGACACGTACGTGCCAGCTTTGCAGGTCATGCATTCTGCTTCACACGGATCCCGATCGAGACGAAAACACAGGAATTTTCTTAGCAATGCTAGAACGCACATTAACCGATCACTTGTTTAGCGTTCATGTAAACACTACATTTAGATTCACCAATCGGAATTAATTCAGTCCTACTGAATCAAAAGGTGTGCATGTAAACAAAAAGAATGGCGACGAGAAAGCAAAAGCCGTATCCCGGATATTTTGGGCGATCTCGAAATCCCGGCCGGACATGTCCTGGAATATGGTCACCCTAATGTTGTCATCATGCCATTTTATTTTATTATTCAGTTGACTCATTGTTGAACCAATGATCTACACCCTGCTGAAAAAATAATGATGGTTTGCTGGTCTCTGCTGATTTATGTCAGTGTTCAGATGATGTTCAGCTAGTCTCCTCTCCTGGCTTGACCAGCTATAACCACTTTAAGCTAAGGGATAGGTATAGTTCACCCAAAAATGAAAATTCTGTCATCTTTTACTCACCCTCATGTTGTTCCAAACCTGTATGAGTTTCTTTCTTCTGTTGAACACAAAAGAAGATATTTTGAAGAATCAGACAGTTGACAGGAGCCATTGACTTCCATAGTAGGAATGAAAAATACTTAAGTAAATGGCTGATTACCAATATTCTTCAAAACATCTTCTTTTGTGTTCAGCAAGAAATTCATACAGGTTTGGAACAATTTAAGGGTGAGTTAGTGATGACAAATATACAAATTTTGGGTGTATCGAAAGATGGAAATTGTCCAGATGTGAATATTTGAAGAATATTTAATAACTTCTGAATAATTTACAGTTAAAAGAGGCAATCACCTGGTTATCTTGAGCATGTGTGTTTGAAAATTCAGTTTTTAAGTGTGTGGTTAAAAGTGTGTGTTTGTCTTGTGGCGATTTAGATTTCATTGTAAACAGAGTTCTTGAAAAACAGAGATATCTGAACATACTAAAGCATTTGTCTCTTTGTATTTTTTGTGCTTTCTTTCAGAGCGTTGAACAAGAGGATGAAATGGTGTACGCAAGAGTCGTCCAGAGACGTTAATAAAAAATAAAAAAATTGTGATAAGTTTCCTGCTAGAGATGCACCTATAACTAAAATTCTCCCGATAGCCCATTATTCACAATGATATCTGCCGATACCTATAGTTAATGATATAATGATACCAATAGTTTGATTTTTCTCTCTCCTACAAAATGCTGCAAATTACACAGGGAGCTCTCTTATTTGGTAGGCTATATTACTATAATATTAGAGGTTAAAATTAACAATAGAGCCCAAACTGTTGTATTCAACTGGTATTTATTTTTAGATATAATAATTACACTCAAATAAAAATTTTAATGTTTGTTTAGGTAGTTTTCAAAAACACTTGTCTTCATGGCAAATTTATTCAAACATATCCTATAGATGCCACATAACTAACAGTAAATCAGCACCTCTCTAACTAACAAACTAAACATTGGATAACTTTCCTGAGCTGAATACTTTCATTCCGCAGTTGAAACATGGATTGAGCGATTTCCGTACTACGGTGTACATTTTAGGACATCCTCAGACATATGAAGACAAGGCATCATGCCTCAGACTAAAAGGCTTAAGTCACTGGACAAAACGGCATCGCGCCTCAGACTGAAAAGCTTCAGGTCTCAGGAAAAACAATGTCAGGTGTCAGGTCTCGTACAATTAGGCATCAGACGAAACAGCCTCAGACAAAAAGGCATCAGACATAAAGGCATCGGACGAAACGGACTCAGACTAAAAGGCATCAGACTAAAAGGCATCAGACGAAATGGACTCAGACTCAGACTTTAAGGCCTATTTATACTTCTGCGTCGAACTGCCGCCGTAGCTACGTCGTAGGCTGTGTGTAGCGCGCGTACCCTTCGGCGTACCCTGACGTGCACCTCTCCAAAAATGTAACAACGCGTCAATTCTACGCGGACGCAAGCGCTGTGATTGGTCTGCCAGAACCCCTCCCTCTGGGTTTCACATGCTCCCTAGGTGCGCGTCAACGCGGACAACAACGCAGAAGTATAAATTAAAACCAACACGTTGCCTACGGCGTATAGGCTCCGGCGTAGGTCCGACGCAGAAGTATAATGAGGCCTTAAGGGCTCTTACAGAGTCAACGCATCGATACGCATACGCGCCTGCAAGGCTACGCATCGCTACACTTCGGCCGCCATTATGCGTCTATGCGTAGCAAAATGTGTCGTCCCAGTTTTTGATACGCGACGCACCGTTGCATGCAATACTATGCGTTGTTGGTGGGGGCGATACTGCAAGTTGCTTGCGTCCGACGTGTAGACTATGAAAGGGAGCACGTCGCTCACGTTGCTCGCGTTGACTCTGTCAGAGCCCTAAAAGGCATCAGACGAAACGGACTCAGACTAAAAGGCATCAGACATAAAGGCATCAGACGAAACGGACTCAGACTAAAAGGCATCAGACATAAAGGCATCGGACGAAACGGACTCAGATGGAGTTTGGAGGTTCGCATTGCCCCGCCCCATATGACATCACATGTATGCGGTTCATAGCTCGAAAGAACGCTTTAAACCAACATGCTCGACTTGTATGTTTAAAATATACATTAAAATATCATTGAATCATTTGTATTATCAAATCAATATTTTAGTCTGTGAAGCAAGACCAAAACTATAGAAACCTGTTTGAAAGATTTTGAACAGTTCTGTTACAGTACTGGGGTGTTTTTCACTGTTCTGATTGGTTGTCTCTGCTGTAGTGGGCGTGGCTGCTGTTGTGATGTCATCATCAGTCCATCACCGATGAATCAGACATTATCACATCAGGACACTAGGGGGCGATGATGATGATGATGATGATGATGATGATGATGATGATGATGATGATGACTTTTAACAAGTCTCTGGGGATTTTTGTACAGAAAATAAAGAATTGTGAAATAATTTGATTATTTTTGTAGCCTAAATTCGCCTATATCCACCCTAGAAGATGATCTGAGAGCACAGTAAAGCATACACACACACTCCAAATATAGCCTATCAATTTTATCAAACACATTTATAAAATATATTTGCTACTCTGCTGTCAAATCTAGTCT
This sequence comes from Leuciscus idus, assembly GCA_021554675.1. Taxonomy (NCBI): domain Eukaryota; kingdom Metazoa; phylum Chordata; class Actinopteri; order Cypriniformes; family Leuciscidae; genus Leuciscus; species Leuciscus idus. Next base: position 20,805,324 of record CM038625.1, on the reverse strand, counting down.
AAGGTGTTTTAGTTCTGCTGGTGTTGTTTGTGGTTTTGGAAGCTGGGAGATCAGTTTACAGTATATCAGATCCACATAAGGCCATCATTTACAGGCTGTTTCCTACGGAAATAGACACTGTCAGAATGCTCTACAGGATGTTGCTTCTGAGAGAAATGAGAAGTGAGAAAAGAAAAAAAGAGAATGTCTAACATTCAGTATAGGCTATTGCAGAAAATTCTGCACTGGTATTGTAAGTGCCATATAGACTATATCAATACACCATGCAATCTGATTCCATCGCTGTACTGTCAGTTTAAAATGGCTTTAAAAAATAATTATGATGAGGTTGTTTCTGTTGAAAATGATAGTCAAACATTTCTGTAGGAAGTTGAGGCACATTGAGCTTAAAGTGACCAATGTTTATTCAGTGTGAAATGGCGCAGTTCAGAAACTAGAATAAATAGATGAAACAGCGCTTCACTCGATCACACCAACAAATGTGTGAACTTTAGTCATGTGATTCATAAACATGCTGATCATATTTTATATGCTACAGATATTGTTCCTAAAATAAAACTGGTAAAACTTCAGGAAGTTGCATTGAGCAACTAGGCCTAATGAAAACCTCTCAAAACAAGATCCCATATTCATTTGTGTTTTTAGAAGATGATTTATTTAAAATGACAATAAATACTATATTTTGGAGTAAAATGTGTTTACCATGCTAAAGGATTCATTACTCTGATTTCATAAATGTTAGTTTTCATCGACTGTATCATGTGACTAGTCAGTGTGAAGTGCGTTCACGTACACAGACGCGGTCATGAACTGTTTATTCTCCCTGACTGAAGAGTTTCTTTATAAACCTCAGATTATCTACTGATATTGTTCAGATCATAGAGTGATTTTATCTCAGGCTGTTGGAGATGATGTTGCTCACACTTATTTTGTTCTCTTTGAGTTTGTGTTGTCTGCACCGTTTATCATAGACCCATGAGGTGTCAAACTGACTGGTTTAAGGAGAGGTGTGCTTTGACTTTTCTAAGCGATCAGACCTACGGTATTCACACAGCGGATAAAAGAGCGGGCAAAAAACAAAACAAAAAAAACATAGACTTACTGTTAGATTAATTTTCAGGTTCTATCTGCAGCTTCGAAGCATCTGTCAGTCATCAGTTACAGGCCTCAACCCCTGTGATGTGTGGAAACAGCAGCACAAGATTTCGAGAGAATGATGACGCAGACACAGAGACAGTGTATTACCATAACAGTCTCCAGTTTATTAAGGAAAATGGTTCATATTTATACACAAGATAATAGAGAATCATTCACAATGTCCAGGCCATCCAATCATAGTGCTCAGAGGTCAAACCACCATATATGGCATATTAAGAAATATAATAATAAGAGAGTTGATGTTCAAATGTGTGTGTGTGTGTGTGTGTGTGTGTGTGTGTGTGTGTGTGTGTGTGTGTGTGTGTGTGTGTGTGTGTGTGTGTGTGTGTGTGTGTGTCTTGAGTTTCTGTTTGCGTGTGAGTGTATAAGTGTGTCCAAGGCCTAGTTCTTGTTTTGTCTAGGTGTGTCCATGATGTGCACATAACATAACAGAAAGAAGTTACACAAAGGCAGTCTTACACAAGAATAGTCCAAAGTGGAGCCTAAACTAAAGGCCCGTGCACACCAAGAACGATAACTATAAAGATAACAATAAAGATATAGTTCTAAAAATCGTTCTCAAAATTAAAAGTATAGTAGGCCCTAGAGTTCACACCACAACAGGTGAAACTCCAAAAATTCGAATATTGTGCAAAAGTTCATTTATTTCAGTAATTCAACTTAAAAGGTGAAACTAATATATTATATAGACTCATTACATGCAAAGTGAGATATTTCAAACCTTTATTTGTTATAATTTTAATGATTATGGCTTTCATATCCGAAATTCCCGAAAAGGTTTTCATAAGCTGTAAGCCATAATCATCAAAATAAAAGTCATAATGAGATAAAAGTCTCAAGATGTTATTAAAATGAATAAATTATGGATTTACTTGATAATGAAAAGGTTTATGGTTAAAATACCAGCATTGTTTGTATATGAATAACATGCCAAGACAATAATTTCATTGTTATTTATTTAGGTATCAAACGGTTTAATTAGTTCTGATGAAGATACTGTAGGTGAAACTTTACATATACATTTCTCTGTACATTAAAACGGTACATATACATATCTGTTTGTACAAAATAATTAGATTTTTGTATACATATACATCTGTGGTTAGACATTAACATCCTTTACACACTTTCCTCAATCTTCTTTCCCATTCACGTCACCTGTAGCCAAAAACACACAAAACAGAACCGTTTCATCTGCACATCTAAGATCATGTTAGCCAGGATACTGCTTTAGAAAATGCAAGAAGCAAGATTACTTAAAAAAGCCAACCTTACACCCATGAGGCCTTATGCCGCACTCATTTACACTTTAACACACTTGTTTGCCTTTTGTGCCTAAAAGGATAGCAAAGAATACAAGTCAAAATATAGTACATGGTAAGAGAAGTAAAAATGTCTTATTCTCACACACTCTTTTCAGAATGCCTCATTTGCCTTTGTCTTGCCTGTCTTTCTTCATCAGACCTGTAATGAAAAGTAATACAGGAAAGGTCTGTGAAATGCACAGGGTTTGTACACATTTCTACCAATACATTTAAATTACTTTTCCATGACTTTTAGGCAAATTTTCATGACCTAACGTTCCATGAAATGTCTGTGTATACATGTAAAAAAAGAATAGAAATTTCATGTTCAAATGTCAAAAATCACAGTATATCTCAACTAATTAAATGACAAGCAAAATAAACACTGAGACACCAGTAAGCCGGTTAGATAAAATACTGTGTCTGACCCTATCAACGGATTGACATTATTACTATTGAATGTCGTTTCATGTTTAATTTAGTAAATGTATATTTATTAATAATAATAATATCAAAATAGTTTACATTTAATACATTTATTCATAGAAATATGTGTGTGTGTGTATATATATAGTGTGTGTGTGTGTGTGTGTATATATATTATATATATATATATATATATATATATATACATACGTGTGGGTGTGTGTGTGTGTGTGTGTGTGTGTGTGTGTGTGTGTGTGTGTGTGTGTGTGTGTGTGTGTGTGTGTGTGTGTGTGTAAAATAGCTTTGGGGCTAACTCTGGCATATTTACACTGCTGAAAAGCTAAGATGTTCATTAATATGCTTAATATCCCTTTAAAAAATATATATATATATATACACTGCTCAAAAAAATAAAAGGAACACTTTGAAAACACATCAGATCTCAATGGGGAAAAATATCATGCTAGATATCTATACTAATATGGACTGGGTAATGTGATATAAACGAAAAAGGATGCCACATCGTTTGATGGAAATGAAAATGATCAACCTACAGAGGATTGAATTCAAAGACACCCCGGAAATCTAAGTGAAAAAATTATGCAGCAGGCTTGTCAATTTTGCTGATATTTCATTGCAGCAACTCAAAATGGTACTCAGTAGTTTGTATGGCCCCCACGTGCTTGTATGCATGCCTGACAACGTCGGGGCATGCTCCTAATGAGACGACGAATGGTGTCCTGGGGTATTTCCTCCCAGATCTGGACCAGCGCATCACTGAGCTCCTGGACAGTCTGAGGTGCAACCAGGTGATGTCAGATGGACCGAAACACAATGTCCCAGAGGTGTTCTATTGGATGTAGGTCAGGTGAGCATGGTGGCCCTTCAATGGTATCATTCCTTCATCCTCCAGGAACTGCCTGCATGCTCTCGCCACATGAGGCCGGGCATTGTTGTGCACCAGGAGGAACCCAGGACCCACTGCACCAGCATAGGGTCTGACAATGGATCCAAGGATTTCATCCCGATACCTAATGGCAGTCAGGGTGCCATTGTCTAGCCTGCAGAGGTCTGTGCGTCCCTCCATGGATATGCCTCCCCAGACCATCACTGACCCACCACCAAACCGGTCATGCTGAACGATGTTACAGGCAGCATAACATTCTCCACGGCTTCTCCAGACCCTTTCCTGTCTGTCACGTGCTCAGGGTGAACCTGCTCTCATTTGTGAAAACCACAGGGCACCAGTGGCGGACCTGCCAATTCTGGTGTTCAATGGGAAATGCCAATCGAGCTCCCTGGTGCTGGGCAGTGAGCACAGGGCCCACTCGAGGACGTCGGGCCCTCAGGCCACCCTCATGAAGTCTCTTTCTGATTGTTTGATCAGAGACATTCACACCAGTGGCCTGCTGGAGGTAATTTTGTAGGGCTCTGGCAGTGCTCATCATGTTCCTCCTCGCACAAAGGAGCAGATACCGGTCCTGCTGATGGGTTAAGGACCTTCTACGGCCCTGTCCAGCTCTCCTAGAGTAGCTGTCTGTCTTCCTGGAATCTCCTCCATGCTCTTGAGACTGTGCTGGGAGACACAGCAAACCTTCTGGCAATGGCACATATTGATGAGCCATCCTGAAGGAGCTGGACTGCCTGCGCAACCTCTGTAGGGTCCAGGTATCGCCTCATGCTACCAGTAGTGACACTGACCCTAGCCAAATGCAAAACTGGTGAAAAACTGTCCGAAAAGATGAGTAGGGAAAAAATGTCAGTGGCCTCCACCTGTAAAACCATTCCTGTTTTGGGGGTTGTCTCACTGTTGCCCATCTAGTGCACCTGCTGTTAATTTCATTAACACTAAAGCAGCTGAAACTGATTACCAACCCCCTCTGTTACTTAACTGACCAGATCAATATCCCAGGAGTTTAACTGACTTGATGCTATTCTCTGATTAAAAAGTGTTCCCTTTATTTTATTGAGCAGTGTGTATATATACATATATATATATATATATATATATATATATATATATATATATATATATATATATATATATATATATATATATATATACATATATATATCTTGTGCATTTTTGCCCACTTGGGTCCCACCTAGTACCAAGTGCAATACATGAAATCCATCTGTGCAATTAACATGGGGCCATTATGGAACCCGCGGACAATCCTACATGGGGCCCATTTTTCAGCCCATTTCATATGGGCCCCACATACAAATGTTGGCTGGGATGATCTTGATCTACAACACGACATGGGCGCCGCAGTTCAGATCGAGAATCCCATCTGTCCGATTTACAACACGTAAATTCATTAGTTTCTCCCGAAATTCATGAAAGTAAGTTGCCGGTGAACTGTGAGAAGAATAGAGTGACCTTTATAGTTACCTAAACAACATGTATCTGATATGAATAAAACAGTTATATTTGAAAATAGCCTATTAGATTAAATTGTATTTTAATGGATTATTATTGCCGCTTCCATAGACACCATGTGTATTGTACATAATATAAATGTATTGTTTTTCTAGTGCTTAGTATATTTAAATGTCTGAAACCTAAAATAAACATTATGTGGTTGTATAGTTGTGATATATGACAGCGCTGAGCGTGTCCGTCTCTGGCTCAGCTTCAGCCAAAGCATGAAAGTACAGTTTGAATCTGGCAGTTATGTGACATCACTGTACATTCTAAAATCTCATGCAGGGTCACAGAAATAACTATTCCACATGTGGGACCGTAGTCGTACCGCTCTACATACATAAATGCTTCAACTTTGGCTCTTGCACATACTCTGAGCTACAAAAGCAATAACAGGGGGAAAAAAAAGCGCTCTGGTTAGATGTCCACAATGACAGGAGCGAAAGAGCAGATCTTGACACTTCACTCAAAAATAACTGTAAAAACAGTACATGTGTTGGCGCTAAAATAAACACCGCTAGACTCGCTGCTAAAAGTGTGAGTTTCCTGTAACACTGAAAGCTGAAGATAGTTCTGCGAATTTGAACATGGGAAAGACATTTCAACTTTTGCCTTCAAAATTAGGCTATTTGTATACCTCTCATTTGACTGCAGTGACAAAAACTACATTTGTAACACTGAATGTCCCCATAAATATACTTTTATTTCCCCATAAATATAGCTATTTTGACTAGTTTTTGATTTTCATTTGTCAATTGTAATTATTATTGCTTGCTATCTAAAAACTTTGCATGAGGAGAGTGAGTCTTCAGATCCACCACTGAGTCAGTAGTTGAGTTTGTACTAAACCTGCTAAGAGATTCAGTCACTGAATGACCAAAACCTCTCATTGATGGACCAGCTAGTAACAGCATCTACAATCCCTCTTTAAATAAGTTCTTGTTTCCCAGTCATGTTATGTAGTTCGCAACACGCAAGGTTTAAAGTAGTGTTCTCAAAATGAAGTCCGAGTCCAAGACCATATTTATACTATAAGACCAGCTCATGGAAGTCCGAGTCCAGGATGAGTCCAAATGCTCCTGAAAAACAGCCTTGTACTCAGACTTGAGTCCAAAAATTAGACTTGAGTCCAAGTATGGCTTTGTTCAGTTTCGAGTTCTACAACATTGGTATTAATTAGTGTTGGTCACTTTCAAAACACTGCTTCATGCTTGAAAAAAGGACAAATAAAAGCAATTTGCAAATGCTTTTTTTTTTAAGCTAGTTTCAATATACATTTACTATTGTGTAGTTTTATTTGGATACTTTTCAAAACTTGAATTAAATTGTTTTAAAATTCTGTTTTAATTTCTATTTTTCATTTAAAGTGCCCCTATTTTGCTTTTTCAAATAAGGTAATGTAGTGTGTAATATAGCTGTGATTCCAGTCTCACTCCCTGTTACAAACCTCAAACCTGCGTATAGTGTGTAATGCCAGTCTATGGTCTTTATTGGCTGCCCGTGAACAACGTCTACAAGAAGCTACACTGTTGAAGCTGATCTCGCACGTTTATACCAGTGGTTATAATATGTATTTTGAGATTCTGAGTATTTTGAGTGTTTTTTGCCTTTAATAAAATAACAGCTGTGAATAGATCTTGCTCATCTCATTTTTGCCACAATGTATAATATGAGAAAATTAAATGCATGTAATATTGTTGGAGACTCCAAAACACAATTAGGAACCTGATAGCATAATGAACACTTTGAAAACAATTCATTATTTTTAAATTATTTTTTTTTATTTATAAATAGATTTTGACAGTTTACAATCATTAATTTGTCTATTTAAATAGTGATTTATTTATTTCCAATTATTAAATTGATAACTAATTTTATTTTTCAGTGTTACTCCTAGTCCTCCAAAGTTAAATTATTTAATTAATTAATTTGTTTGTTTGTTTATTCATTCATTCAAAGCAAAAGTAACATTTAAATGTGGGAATGTAATTTTCTGCCTTTAACTGGAAAGAAATTTGATGTTAACATGCCGATGCAGTTGACGGGAAATGTACATGTAAATTAAACAGACACTACTGACATAAACTCAACAGTAAATAGCATTAATAAATTTAATACATTGCTTGTTTGTGGAAATTAAAAAAACACGGCATTCTGTGTTAGATCCAAGAAACTGAATAAATTTGAGTAGATACATTGAAGCCATTGAAAGGAAAAATAAATGGCATGTAATCTAGAGACAGGAGTAAGAGAGAACACAGAGTGTTATTTCTGAGGTACAGTATAAGGCCTATAATAGCTCAGGGTGTTTCTGCAGGCTGAAACAGAGACAGTTCCACAGGAAACTGGACTTCCGGAACAAAAAACTGTGAAGACATGTTTGTGTCTGTGAAAGAGAAAGAGTGTGAATGAGTGTGGCCTTCATTAGAAATATTGCTTTTTAGTCAAACCTACATGAAACCTCTAACCAAAAAGTGGTAAAACTACACAGAATTGAGAGTAAAATAGCTGAGAGTAATTATAGCATAATGTGCAATAGAGCGATATTGGACTGTTGTCATAATGGTGACATGAAAGTTTAATTTAATCATTTCAGTATAATTTACAGTAAAATGTTTCTCTTGAATATGCATGCATTCAAATACAGTTTTTAAATGTGCGTTTAAAATTTAGTTTTTTTGACTGTTGTAGTATGAGGGATTTCTTTGGTTTTCTTTAGTGGTAACTAGCACTGTTCTTGAAAAACATCTCACTCTGATACTTAAACATTAGTCTCTGTAACTTTTGTGTTTTCGGTTTTCTTTCAGACTGTTACACAGGAGGAAGAGGTGGTGTACGCAGGTGTCGTCACGAGACGTTAATCCAATTCTTCATGCTAAGTTTGTTTTGTTTTGTATGGCGTTTAGATTTAAGGCCATGTACACACTGCAGCTAAACTCAGTTGTCAATTCACCATTATGTGCTTACACACAGTTCAGTCATTTACAGGAGCTACAATCACATTCTACAACTGAATTAACTCCAGTCAACGCCACATTTACAAAAATTCTATGCAGTTTGTACAGAACCGAACTGAACAACTTGTTAATGATGTATATATTTAAAAGCACATCAGAGATGTGTACGGGTGCTTCTCTTTCTCAAGCGGGTGCATATCTCAGCCGTCACGTCATAAAGCTCTGTCGAGGAACATCTCAATTTGAAGGATCCTTTAAAGATAGCCATGGGCTGCGTCTGAAATGGTATTATCTTGAGTAGATACTTATTTTGAATAAGTAATGACTCTGCGACCGCTAAAAAAGTGTTATATATAGTATGAATGTGTATATGAATGAAATTTGGACGTACTCCACCATGTTGTCACTGTCATGTGATCTACGGCAGCAGTTGTGTTGCTTCACTGCCATTCACAAATTTTCTCCCGTGGCCTCATGGGACAGTAAAGTGCCCATCATGTGTGCATGTCCTGACTTTGCAGAGTTAGACACGTTCCTGGGTCGACATATTTTGTTGATCCGGAACAAATTTCCAGTGTGAAAATCGAATCCTAGCCATATCCCTATCCCTACCATGAGTTATCCCTAAGATCAGAGGGAAAGGATAGGAACACTGATATAGAACCACCTAAACCTATTTGTAAGCTTAAACTTACATAAACTGTAAACTTGTCTTTCAAATCTAATTCTCGGTCAATTGGAATGTTATTCTAGGATCAAAAAAGATGTCATACTTGGTGAAATCATTCATGCACACTTCAGAATCACGGTATTAGGTCATCGGGGACTTTTTGCCTACTCATGAGGACTGTGAATCAGACATACTTATTTTGTCACATACGGTTTGTCACCTACTATAGTAGGCAAGTATGCAATTCGTCCTTCATTCGGCTTATTTTGAAGGAAGCATCAAGTGTATCCTTAAGGCGGCCGCACACCGGACGCGCAGCTCAGCGCCGCGCCGCGCCACGTCTAGGACAACTGTCACCTGAAAATCCGATAACATCAGCAATTTTCTGATTTCTGTAAATAAATATAAAACTAAATGTATATTGCAGCACAGGGTGAGGTCCGTATATACATTAACTACGATTTGAGACACACACATGTAAATTTAATATAAAACTATGTAAATGGCGCTCTGTGGCGCGGCAGGATTTTGAACACGGTCCTGAGCCGCCGCGGACAGACGCCGAAAGGCGCCGCCGGTGTGTGTACTCTCATAGAGAATAGTGTGTTCGAATTTAAAAGACGTGGCGCTGCGCGGCGCGCCGCCGAGCTGCGCGTCCGGTGTGCGACCCCCTTTAGCGTCCTCCAATCACCCATAATCCTTTGCATACATTCCAATTCATGAACAAGAATTAGCAGAAAATTAATCGGCACTGATCTTATCTTATTTCACTATACAATGCAAGACAACATTTTTTGGGGGGAGTTGATGTAAATGAATCACATAATGCTAAGCGCTGTGTATAATGTGATCCACTGTGAGATCACAGATGGTTGTCGTTACCTGCACTGCATTGATAGAAAGCCAGTTAATACAAAGGTTTTTAATAGTATTATATAAAGTATACAAATGCCTCATTCTAGCGTTTAGTGCTGAGGAAGACTTTAGTCAGCCTTCATTTTGAGAAGTCCCCTCTCTCTTCTGAATGAGCAGGAAAACCACAGGGAAAGAGGTGCAAGCCTCGTCTCATTCGTGTTGCCAGATATTAATATAAAACAAGACAATCAAGACACAAGCCCAAAATAATCATAAATAAATCCAAATGCTTTATTGTTATATAAATAAGACAAAAATATTGCAACCTGTACTTCCCCACTTTAATAACTCCATAAACTTGATCACATTATGAGCCAAACTCAAACCACAAGCCCAAAGATGCTTATAATAAGTGGACATGGCAACACTTCAAGAGAGGACTCTGCAAAGTAGCCTTCCAAGAACAAACCCCTTACACACACTTTTAGGGGATTCATACCCATATTTAAATGTGTCACTGCTGAATCTTTACAGTGTGTACATGGCCTTTAGTGATTTTGATGAGATAATTTGTGTTCTTTAATTTTAACATGTGTTTATTTTGGACTAAAGGTAAAACGGTATAACATCATAAGCAGCCTAAAACATCTTTACAGCTGAAAATATCTACAATTGTTCCTGGGGTTAAGAGTAAATGTCAAAACCTCTGTAGAAATCAGTTTAAAGCTCACCCCTGTGGCCTAGTCTAGTCTATTTGTCGATACACACATATCACACATTATCTTCAAACATATGTCATCTTGTCATTTATTTGGAATTTTTATTTTATTATTATCATTTTCTGAGTAGGCTTACAGTAATTATGGCCTGAGGACCGTGTACATCTCATCATGTGTTGTTTCTGTTGTAAAAAAAAAAAAGGCAGTTTTGCAGATGACACAGCTGGAGCTCCAGGTGTTGAACACAGAAGCAAGCTTTTACCTGTTATAACAATTAGCCTACCTTAAAAAGATATGCAATATGGGGTAATGTTGGGCTAATGATATATGTCATTAATGTATAAAATACTATATGAAGAGTTCAGATGCAAAAGCCTCTAAGTGCCATCTGAAATTTTCTTCTAGAATGACCATTTTTATAAAGCTTGTATATTTAAGTTCAGTAATTTCACTTAAATGACAATTAATAGGTCATTTGCATTGCCATTTAAGTGAAATTATTGAACTTAAATATACGAGCTTGATAAAAATAATCATTCTAGAAGAAAATTTCAGATGGCACTTAGAGGCGTTTGCATCTGAACTCTTCATATGCAAAGGCTATAAAGGCTTTAAAAACTTTTTTAAAAATGTGTGGCCCTTTTCTTGAACATTTCCATATGTGCATGTACTGTAACTAGGCTATATAACTATAATATAATTATACTTTTTATTGGATTTTTAATCCCATTATATTTATTTTATTCTCATCTCTTATCATTTAATCAGTTATTGCTAATGTAGCCTATTTCTTAACTAATTGCCTTTTTCTTTTTACTTATGAACAACCAGCCTGCAACTTCACTAGCCTAATTTAAGTCCCACAGTGAGCTGTGTATGATTCACTAGAAAGAACCGACTCAAAGTCATTCGTTCGGGAATCAGACTACACTGGTTGACCTTTATGTTTTTGATTCACTAAGACGAACCGACTCATTAGAATCATTCGTTCGTGAATCGGACTGATCGGACTGGTGATGCCCAGTACAGAATATTCAGAATTTCAGTACAGCGATCCGGTCATGGACGTACACACGGATCTCAGTATTTTTTCCGAGGTGTATATATATAATCAAAGTCGTGAAATAATTTCCTAATAATAACCATACTTAAGTGGTGCAAAGTTATGGTACAATCATGCCATAACATAGCCTGGGAAAACCCAGACTACTTCCGGCGAATTTTAATTCTCTCTCCAGGATAGTCTGGAGAAGAGCCCATTCAAACTCATTTCTGTGCCGCCGAAATCGCGGCACCAATCAGAAACGTTTGGGGAGGGATTTACATGATGACGACAGCGCAGAGACGCTGAAGGAGATTTCATTACAAAGATGGATGCCGCCGTGGAACATCACTGTTCGAATCATAGACAGTATATAAACGAATCAGTTATCGCGTCTGTTTTGAGCGATTTAAACTTACCGTTTTCGTTAAAACCGGAGCAAAGAACAACACTCGAAGCATACGTCATCTCCTTCATGATCTGATTGGTTTTATGACTATTCAATTGCGCCCAGAGGAATTTGAGCTATGTCGGTTGGTGACGCCCCTTTGGAAATGATTTGTCTACATAGCTTCGCCAGACCCTACACTCAGTTTCAACTGAGAAGGGTCTGGTTTTAACCAGGCTAGCCATAACAGACTTGCTTATATCTGAGCTTTCTTAAGTAACAGCGCTCGTCAATGTCAGTGTTTAAGAGGAACAATCAAATCAAAGAAAGAGGGCTACCGTGACGCTTCAGTTTCGTTCAAAGAAAGAGTGCGAGTTTTGGATGCAAACTACTCGGTGTTTGTTAAATTTCGTCGTTGAATAATTGTTTTATCTGGTAGGCTATTATACGTTTCCTTGCAGCTAGTATTAATAACAGAACTAGCCGGGAAGTCGGTCATTTCGAAACCATTTTACAGCTTAAAAATGACCCCAATGACCGCAAAAATTACCATCATGACGTTCATTTACGGAAATGTTTTCTTCAGTTCAGTACTGATGCCTTGTCCAAATACACACACTTGCGGTCTTTGCACTTGACCACTTGTCTACTTGAATGACAGGCTATTTGCTCTATTTGGGACAGTGTTGGACAAGTGTTCAAATAGGCATAAAGACTGCAAGTGTGTGTAGAACACACTTATAGTCTTGCAAGTGTTTACAGGGCACATGAGTTCCCGGACATAATGCATAACGCTCTGAAGCGGTACTGGAGATGTGTGGGTTTAGTGTGCATTAAGGGCACTGCACTTTGGTATTTTTAAGACATGGGGCAGACTTGCGCACTTACTTCCTGTCGCGTGCACGCGCTCTAAAGTGGCCATCAACTTGTCTCCATCTGCTGGATTACTGATGCAACATAAAGGGACACTGGCTGAACAAAATAATTCTAAAAAAACAACAACAAACAGTTTGCTCTATTATTGTTATATTTCAAAATAGGGATGACAATATGCACAACCTAAGGCGGGGCCAGTTGAAAAAAAAGCATCATAAATCTTTTGAAGATATCACTGAACATTTATTTAACCATAGCAAAAATAAATTTCTTATGTTAATTTTTCATCTCTGTTTTTTTGTGTTTATTTCAAATTAGACAAATCTGATATAATTTTAATCTTATATCTGTTATTTAACAGTTGATATACTTCTTTAATGCTTCGCTAACTATCAGAAGACACTAGCCGGGTTTAAATCTGAGTTGAGCAGGCGGGGCATGTTGTCACACTGCGTTACAATGAGACCCTATTAGAACTATGATATTCTATACTTTTATGAATTCTATTGAGAAACCATGAGTAAAAGGTGAATAAAGACTGAGGGTCAATGTTCATAAATTATTCATTATTATTATGTTTTGAACTATGCTGTGTTTTCCGGTGTGTTTGTTGTCAAACTAAGAAGTTATTTTATTTTAAATTATTTAAAAAATGACATTATTTTATATATTTCATAAATTATGAAAAGACAATGCAGAAAAGCAGAGCACATGTGGCGGAAGACAAAACTTGTAGTCCATTATAACATCTACAAAGACAGCATGCATGCTTTCAATATGGAACTATAGGCAGGGCCGGCGCTAGCCATTTGGGTGCCCTAAGCACAAATGCTTGGTGGTGCCCCCCCCCCCCCCCCCCCACCCACCCACCAAGGGAATAACAACCATTCAGAATTTCTTAGTTAGGTTCTCTTTACTTCCAAAATAACTGCTGCAAATAAATAATTTTACATTAACAATGGCACCAAACATGAAAAGAAATAAATAATATAAAGGTTAAAATTATAAATACCAAATACCACCACAATTACTAAAAACACAGATTTGGAACTGAACAATGTAAACACAGAAAGTTAAAAGTGCAAAGGTCAGGCACAATATAATAATTCTGTACATAATTTGACAACTCTGTGAATATGAAAATATACAAACACTGAGATTGTGGGGGGGTTTTTTCTTCAAATTGCAGTTTCAAAGTAAAAAAAAAAAAAAAAAAAGATTTTAGCCATGCAGGGCTAAAGCCCCGGATCTTTTGCACTACTATAGCGACGCCCCTGGACATGCATACGCATAGGCGTAATTTGCGGGTAGGACATGTCCCCACCACTTTTGAAACATCTCGCGGCACGAATGTACCAATACAAACAAACAAAACATCTCCAGTTAACCAGCAGAGCATTCATTTCATTCGTTTTTTAAATAAGAGTCGATCTAGCGCTGAAATGTGTTGTTTTTTTAAATCAACTGATCAAAGTGCTCGTTGCCGAGCGATCAGTGGCGCGGATACTATGTTTGTTTCTGGCTCGCGCACAGCCTTCACTCAGACGCGCGTTTCAATCCGTTGTGGAGAGACTCTCTATTCGCTCCGGTACAATTAGAAAACAAAAAGCACAAAAAGTGTCCCTGCCTGATATACAACCACTAAAAAACATAATCGGTTTTGATGAAAAAAAAAAAAAAAAAAAAACTATATGAGTGCGGATTAGAACTCAGAACCTCTGACACGCTTGGCAAAAATTCTACCACTGGACCACTTAAATACACACATACTTTTCGTCGGATCAACATATAATAGGCCTCATTGAACGACCACTTAAACCCAATATTAACATGCTTTAGACATATTTTATTTGTTATTTATACTAGTACCCTATTGTGATGATTTTTCACGACCCAGATTTTTTGGTGCCCCCCCAAGCACTTGGTGCCCTACGCGCAGTGCGTGATGTGCGTGTGCGGAGCGCCGGCCCTGACTATAGGCAAAGCTAGACAGACTTTCTTCTCAAATATTATAAACTGCAATTTAAACAACACACGCACTCTTTTTGCTACTGTAGAGAGACTGACAAACCCCCCAAGCCAGATTCCCAGTGAAATGCTCTCAAACAGCAAGTGCAGTGAGTTTGCTTCTTTCTTCTCTGAGAAAATCAATAATATCAGAAAGGTGATCAGCACATCCTTGAGTTGCGCCGGGGTCAGACAGATCAGACCACCTGAGAAAGTAGTTACTATGTCTGATTTCAAAGAAATTGATGGCAACATTTTGGAAGAAACCGTACAGCACCTTAAAACATCAACCTGCGCTCTTGACACACTTCCCACATCTTTTTTCAAAAGTGTGTTAAACAGTTTAGAAGCAGATCTTCTAGAAGTGGTAAATGCCTCACTTCTCTCTGGGAGTTTTCCAAACTCCCTGAAAACTGCAGTTGTCAAGCCCCTCCTGAAAAAGAGCAATCTGGATAAGACCATATTAAGCAACTATAGACCGATCTCAAATCTTCCTTTCATAGGCAAGATCATTGAAAAAGTTGTCTTCAATCAGCTGAACAAATTCTTAAGCTCGAATGGATACTTTGGCAATTTTCAATCTGGTTTCCAACCGCACCACAGCACAGAGACAGCGCTCATAAAGATAATAAACGATATTCGCTTAAATACTGATTCAGGAAAATTATCAGTGCTGGTACTACTTGACCTCAGTGCTGCATTTGACACTGTCGATCATAACATACTTCTTGACAGGCTGGAAAACTGGGTGGGGCTTTCTGGGATAGTCCTAAAATGGTTCAGGTCATACTTAGATGGGAGAGGTTATTATGTGAGTATAGGAGACCATAAGTCTGAGTGGACATCCATGACATGCGGAGTCCCTCAAGGCTCAATTCTTGCGCCACTCCTGTTCAACCTGTATATGCTCCCAATGAGCCAAATAATGAGAAAGAACCAAATTGCTTACCACAGCTATGCAGACGACACACAGCTGTACTTAGCCCTATCGCCTAACGAATACAGCCCCATTGACTCCCTGTGCCAATGCATTGATGAAGTCAACAGTTGGATGTGTCAAAACTTTCTTCAATTAAACAAAGACAAAACTGTCACAAAACTGTCTCAAAAAGTCATTGCGTTTGGAAACAAAGATTAAGTTCTCAAGGTGAACGCATACCTTCACTCTAGGGGTCAAACAACTAAAAATCAAGTCAGGAATCTTGGTGTGACACTAGAGTCAGACCTTAGTTTCAGTAGTCATGTCAAAGCAAGAACTAAATCAGCATACTATCATCTGAAAAATATTGCAAGAATTAGATGCTTTGTTTCCAGACAAGACTTAGAGAAACTTGTGCATGCTTTCATCACCAGCAGGGTGGATTATTGTAATGGACTCCTCACTGGCCTTCCCAAAAAGACCATAAGACAGTTGCAGCTCATACAGAACGCTGCCGCCAGGATTCTGAGCAGAACCAGAAAATATGAACATATCACACCAGTCCTCAGGTCTTTACACTGGCTCCCAGTTAGATTTAGGATTGATTTTAAAGTATTATTACTGGTATATAAATCATTCAATGGCCTAGGACCTCAATACATTGCAGATATGCTCACTGAATATAAACCCAACAGATCACTCAGATCATTAGGATCATATCAGCTAGAAATACCAAGGGTTCACTCTAAGCATGGCGAGTCTGCTTTTAGCTATTATGCCAGCCGCAGCTGGAACCAGCTTCCAGAAGAGATCAGATGTGCTCCTACTGTAGTCACATTCAAATCCAGACTCAAAACACTTCTGTTTAGCTATGCATTTACTGAATGAGCACTGTGCCACTGTTTGTCCGACTGTTTGTACTGTACTGTATTTTATTTTATTTTATTTTTCTAAACTGTTTTAATTATTCTTATTTCTTTTAATTATTTTAATTTCTCCTATGTAAAGCCCTTTGAATTGCCATTGTGTATGAAATGTGCTATATAAATAAACTTGCCTTGCCTATATGAAAAAGTTAATGATTGTGTTGTATTGAGAAAATATTTTAATTTGTCTTGTTTATTTATTTTTTATTAGATCAGATAGCATTTTACGCTGTCATACTGGGCATGTTGTCACATCGTCCCCTTGGAATTATAAGGTTCTATCTGGGTTCTGAGCAGTTTTGAGATATTGAGCTTTAAAGTTTTTGCATTCCATTCGACTGTGTAGAAAGAACCTTTTTATTTTCTAAATAAAAAGTTCCAAAATGTACACAACTTAAAAAACAACATCACATAATGTAAAGAAGTGGTCACAGAATAAGAATATGTGAATAACTAAATTTTGACAAAAATGTCAGATAGAACCTTATAATTCCAAGGGGACGACATTTCACTTCCGTTCTTTTGGGGTAAATCAGGAAAAAAGTATACACTGTATTAATTAAACAAAACCACATAATTGTACTACACATGTGGATCAATAAATAAATGAACAATAAATACTCTAAACCCTAAGTAAGTTTACACAAACTGAGAATGTCAAAAAAACATTAGGTTGTGCCCCGCTCTCCCCTACGCCTTCAGTACGTCATGGTAATATCACTGCTTTTGATTATCCCTTAGTTAATTATGAATTCAAAATGCGAGTACCAGTATTTATGTAAGATTACATTTTAGGAAGAAACTGAAGACCATGTATTTTAAAATAAAGTAAAAAGTTAGTACACTGTAAAATGTAATTAGTTGACCTTACTTAAAAAAAGTATGCAAACTCGTTGCCTCAACAAATTTAAACAAAGTAATCTTAAGATTAGTGAGTTAGAAAAGCTTGTTTATTTTAAGTGTGCAGTACTAAATCAAGTAGTACCACTAGCACGTTTTTTTAAGTTCATGTAACTTAATAGCCATGCTTAGTGTTAACTTAGTTTTTTTCATTTTGTGTGGATTGCTTGATATAAATTTAGAATTACTAAATACCTACAACTTAACACTTTTAGTTCTGCTCACTCGTTTTTCAAGATCACTTAAATTAAAGAAACCAATTTCTGAGTTAGGTTTACTTTATTAATTATAGCAGCACTGTCCTTGTACAGCATAATATTTAGAATTTCTTAAAAGTTTCCATTATACAACTTAAAAAATATATATTTTTATTATTTTTTATTTAGTTTTTAGACACATTGACATCAATAATCAGCCTGCGAATCTCAACAATGGTGACAATTATAGAGCATGTTGCAGTGCATTCTGGGTGCAACCAATCAAAACTCATTCATGGCTCCCATCATGCATTGCTGCATGAATAAATAATGAGCTTATGATCAGAGGTGATCTGTTTGTCACCATTGCTGAGATTCATACGCTAATTCTTGATGTCTGTGTGTGCCTACATAAAAAAAAATTTTTTTTTTGATTATTTATTTGATTATTTGGATTTCATTGAAAGGGCTAAAAATATTATGCTGTACAAGGACAGAGCTGCTATAATTAATAAAGTAAACCTAACTCAGAAATTGGGCTCTATATGAGTTCAGCGAATCAGGGCAAATGATTGTGAAATAACGATTATGTTAAAACACAACCAACACCATCAGATCACCTTTTCTATTTGTTCATCTGGCTGTTATAACTCATGTACAGCAGCCAAACACAATCTAAAATTAATAATATAAGGGTCAAGAGCCCAACTAAAACAAACACTTATCACCAAAATGGTGGCTTAAATTACGGTTTTCTCCTTCAGCCAATAGTAGCTATTCAAGGGCGGGTCTTGGCGTGGCCATATATCGCCGTCTAGCATAGAGAGGACTGATCTGCGCATGCCCACAGGTCATAAACTTACTTTTTCTAAATGAATCCAGCTCAAGTAGACTGAGCTGGTAAGATTTTTCAACCTCAAAGTACAAGTGACTTACTAAAAGTGAGTGTTAATAGCAGGTTGAAAAAAAAAATTATTAAGGTCAATTTACTATTTTTAATTAAATACCATGTTTGCATTTACAGTGTAGGGCCCACAATCCCCTAAACTGGGACTTCATACATTCCACTGGAATTATAAGCAACATGATGTATATCAGCTAAAAAGGACATTGCAGAAAAGACATTTTCATGTTCAAAGTGTCATGCAAGAAACACATTGTTTCCACAGAATGTTTTTGAAACTCATGTAGCTCAGTTTCTGGGTCAAAGTGCTGCGGTCTGAGTTTATTTCATGTTAGTTTAGTGTCAGACTGACCCAAATGAATGTGGTTTCTGTTGAGTGGACAAACGTCTTGCTCCTGTTTACTATTGCATGTGTGCGGTTGACTGATGGATGAATGGACAAAGGAATTATTTTCCTTTAGGGGAGACCGAGGACGGTTGCAACACTTTTTGCATTTCTCTCAGTTACTCAGAGACTATTTGGACTAGACCAACCAAATTTGTATATATTAAACTTGCATCTGTCTGCTAATTACCCATACCATTTAAAGATGATTATATATGACATATCGTTCACAGTATTTATTTGAATGGAAGAAGCCAGATGTTGCAACTGACCCCGACCCAGGGACGGTTGCAACACAATCAGGGACGGTTGCAACATGTTAAAAATACCTTAAATCTCACTAATTAACTTTAGCTTTTTGTCTCAATGAGCATATATAGAATTCTGAAAATATTAACTGTTTTTAACTGTTATTATTTAAGTATACACTAATATTATTGTAGCCTATAATTTATTTATTTAGTGATATTTATCAAATAACAGTTATTGAGTTTTGTTTGTTCATGTGTAGAACATAGGCCTACATAGATTCAGTGTGCAGGAGTTACAGATGCTGTTCAATCTCTCCATATTTCAGTGTCAGACAGGAAGAATTGAACAACTTGCAATGCAACAAACTTTTATTAAACATGCAATGTATAACTTGTTGCAACCGTCCCCGACCCTATCAGCCATGACAGAACATCATATAGACACACTGACTTTGACACATGCTAACCATGTCACTTAGAATAATTCAAAACTAAGTAAGTTTTGATTAATTCATACAAAATGTCGGGACAGTATGACAAAAATACATTTACTTTCATACCTCCAAAACAAGTTTTGTTCAATAAATGCACCAGCAGATGTTGAATATGTCTACTGTCTTCTTGGTGGGGGGAGGGTCTATGAGTGACATCACTCTAGCTTGTTTCTGATTGGATAAAAATGACATGTCGCACTCATCCCCTGTTGCAACTGTCCCCGGTCTCCCTTACAGATTTCCACTCTACACTGATTCATTGTTAAAAATAAAGTAGTGAATCCAGCAACACTGACGTCTGATTCTTCTCTTTGTGCATTTCCAAATACATCAGTAGATCGAACCAAACAAGTGCTGGAACATTCTTGAAAGAAAAATAACACAGCATCGTATGAGAGTTGTGTGTCAGTGCTAAAGGTAAAAGCGTAGTACACTGCGGTGGAGAATTACAGTGTACTTTTATGTAATCTTCATATTCTTGTGAAAAATAGCACTAGTGAATAAGAGAAACAGCTCTGGGCCAAAGGTTGTAACACCATTGTTTTAAATACTTCCACACATGTTAGCATGACGAAACTTAGTGTATTTATAGTTGCCATATCAACACTATAAACAAAGCGCCAAAATTCAGAAATCTTTAGAAATCACTGAACATTTGTTTAACCATAGCAAAAGTTCTTACTTATGTTAATTTTTCATCTCTGTTTTTTGTGTTTATTTAAAATTAGAGAAATCTGATATTATTTGAATCTTATATCTGTTATTTAACAGAGATCTAACTAGCAGAAGACACTAGCCGGGGTTAAATTCCAGTTGCCCAGGCGGGGCATGTTGTCACACTGCGTTACAATGAGCACCTATTAAAACTATGATATATATTATATACTTTTATGAATTCTATTGATAAAACATGAGAAAAAGGTGAATAAAGACTGAGTAACAATGTTCAGAAATTATTCATTATTATTATGTTTTGAACTATGTTGTATAGCTGTTTTCTGGTGTGTTCGTTGTCAAACTTATTAAAGTTATTATTACTTATTAATTATTTTAAAAATGCTATTATTTTGTATGAAAAAGTTAATAATGGTATTTTATTGAGAAAATATTTTAGTTTGTCTTGTATATTTTTTTTATTAGATCAAATAGCATTTTAAGCTGTCACGTGGTCATGTTACAATGTGTTCCACCTATGGGGCATGTTGTCACATTTCACTTCCATTCTTTCGGGGTAGGCCTATATCAAGAATCAAGTATACACTGTATTAATAAAACAAAACCACATAATTATACTAGACGTGTGAAATTAATGTGGGGGAAAAGAAATACTCTGAACCCTGAGTAGATTTACACAAACTGAGAGAAAGTCAAAAAGCGTTACGTTGTTCCCCCCTCTCCTAGTGACACTGAATACCGCAAATTAAGACGTTTTTTAAGTAATCCATATTAATATATGTTTCAGGGATATCTGACTGTATAAATGATAAGAAGTTATTAATGTGCATCTGCTGATGGTCTATTCTGAGCCGCACCCATAACCGACCGACAGGAGAGAGACACAGAGACACTGTATGCCTGATTTACTTGAGATCTGTATTTTGTATTCCGCTAAAACAGTAGCCAATATAAGCTTATTGTTATTATTATTATTCACACAAAAAAAAAAAAAGAAAAAAAAAAGTGTTGTGCAGAATATTACAGGTCGTCAGCGCTCTCTAGTGTTCACTACCAGACACACACACTCTGCGAAAGAGGGAGTTACATCATCACACTATTTCAAAGCGGTCCAAACAATCTATTGTCCAAAGGAAAATAAAACAAAGAAAGCGGTCGCCTCTGCTTTGGTGAGAGATACAGTAGTTGTGAGGTCAACATCTGTACGTCACTGATGATATGTCTAAATGCAAGGGCTTTGAAAATGTTACAAATGTTGATTTATTTGAAATTATTGAAATTATTTGAGATTATGTTAACCTAATAAGACATAACAATACACCAAAAAATACACAAAAGTGGTGTCCCACAATAAATTAAGTTACAAGCCAAGCTCAATTTTCTTGAAATATTTGTTAGGCCTATATTTAGTTTAAAACTGTAATTACCATAAACAAGAAAAAATAGTCCTGCTGGACTGGTCACTTGTCCAGAGTGTTTCCTCTGTCTACGGCCAAAGATCCTGCAGACCCTAATGTGACCATATAGGATAAATGTTATGGAGAACTGATGGATGGAATAACAATCATGCAGAATGTCACTACAAAGTGTTTATTCACAAAATAAGTTATTAACTAGATGTACCGCATGGCGGTACAAAATATGACCGCCGCTCAGGCCTGCACTGGCTTTCCACAAAAATAAATGACGTGGAGCAATTTGGCTGTATTGCGTGTTTATGTATATACCTAAAAAAAGTAGTAGTATGTGCATGTCTGTCTGTGTGTGTGTGTATGTGTGTGTGTTTGTGTTTGTGTATGTGTGTGTCTGTGTGTGTGTGTGTCTGTGCGTGTATGTATGCGTGCGTACATGTGTGTGCGCGTGTGTGTTTGTGTGTGTGTGTCTGTGCATGTGGATTTGTATGTGTGTGTATGGGTGTGTGTCTGTGCGTGTGGATGTCAGTGTGTGTGCATGCTTGCGTTTGTTTGTATTCCTGCATGTGTGTGTGTGACAGTATCATCCTAAACCAGCAACCCTTCGCTCAACACCACCATCTACAGGCCGATGAGTGTACACTGCTCAAAAAAATTAAAGGAACACTTTGAAAACACATCAGATCTCAATGGGGAAAAATATCATGCTGGATATCTATACTAATATGGACTGGGTAATGTATTATGAACGAAAGGATGCCACATCGTTTGATGGAAACGAAAATGATCAACCTACAGAGGATTGAATTCAAAGACACCCCGGAAAATCTAAGTGAAAAAATTATGCAGCCGGCTTGTCAATTTTGCTGATATTTCATTGCAGCAACTCAAAATGGTACTCAGTAGTTTGTATGGCCCCCACGTGCTTGTATGCATGCCTGACAACGTCGGGGCATGCTCCTAATGAGACGACGGATGGTGTCCTGGGGTATTTCCTCCCAGATCTGGACCAGCGCATCACTGAGCTCCTGGACACTCTGAGGTGCAACCAGGTGATGTCAGATGGACCGAAACACAATGTCCCAGAGGTGTTCTATTGGATGTAGGTCAGGTGAGCGTGGTGGCCCTTCAATGGTATCATTCCTTCATCCTCCAGGAACTGCCTGCATGCTCTCACCACATGAGGCCGGGCATTGTTGTGCACCAGGAGGAACCCAGGACCCACTGCACCAGCATAGGGTCTGACAATGGATCCAAGGATTTCATCCCGATACCTAATGGCAGTCAGGGTTAGAGTTCTCAACGGGCCTGAAAATTACAACCCGACCCGACCCGGCCCGTGGCTTTTAAAGTCCGGACCCGATGTAACCCGACACATCAACATGAATTATCTGCCTGAACCCGGCCCGCGGCCCGACGCCGCGTCGGAATTTTTTCTCATACACGTAATTATCATGACCAGCAGACGCGAATTCAAATCAACCTTTAATGTTCACGCCTTTTAACAATACAAACAACTGAAACAATAAACTTTAAATATATAAATAGGCTGTAGTAGCGACGGTGAATTCACCTGCGACAAGTTTACTTTTCACCAACTCCATCCTCTTCTCCAGGCTAAAGGCCCTCATGAAGTCTGTTTCTGATTGTTTGGTCAGAGACATTCACACCATGTGGCCTGCTGGAGGTCATTTTGTAGGGCTCTGGCAGTGCTCATCATGTTCCTCCTCGCACAAAGGAGCAGATACCGGTCCTGCTGATGGGTTAAGGACCTTCTACGGCCCTGTCCAGCTCTCCTAGAGTAGCTGTCTGTCTTCCTGGAATCTCCTCCATGCTCTTGAGACACAGCAAACCTTCTGGCAATGGCACGTATTGATGAGCCATCCTGAAGGAGCTGGACTGCCTGCACAACCTCTGTAGGGTCCAGGTATCGCCTCATGCTACCAGTAGTGACACTGACCCTAGCCAAATGCAAAACTGGGCATTTGAGTTTCTACTGCTGAGAAACTAGTTCCTTTGGGATCATTGAGATGAAAGGTAAGTTTGATTTCTAACATTATTCTCTCAACGGACATATACATCGATAGTCAAGCGTTATAATTGATTTGCGTTTGGTGCACTGTGGAGTGGGTAAAACGGTTTTTAATGGCTGGCTAACATAAACCATTGACTCGCGCTAGCCTAGCATCGGCTAACTATCCAAATATAAGGACTGGATAATTAAAAAAAAAAAAATGTCTCCACTGATGAATAACAACCAGGCTGACTTAAAAATGAGGTCCGATGTCAAAAATCCCGAACCACCCCTTTAAGCCGTGTAATCTCGATCTGCAGGTGTTTTTCAGGTTGAATCACATGAAGTTCAGTCAGTAATGCTGGGAGACTCTGTCACTCTGGACTCGAATGTTTCTGAAGTACAGTTGACGGATGAGATCGAATGGAGGTTTGACACCAGTCGCATAGCTTACACAATTAACTTGGGCAATCCAAAGTATTATGATGAGAGATTCAAAGACAGACTGAAGCTGGAGAGAAACGGATCTCTCACCATCAATGACAGCAGAACCACTGACAGTGGAGTCAATAAATTTAGGACCATTATCAATAACAAGGAGTTAATAAAGACGTTCAGTGTTACTGTTTACGGTAGGTGTAGTATAATTAATATAGCCTAATGTTCATTTCATATTGTAAATGACAAAATCGTTCTCAAAATTATCAATTTTTCAAGATGTTTTTTTTATATTGGACATTAGGCCTACATACATATACTTTTCAGGCTGTAGCCTACTCCTGTACGGCTAAACAATTGTTTAAATCCAATTGTTATACACGAAGGTGATATTCATTATTTGACCACCAGATGGCCACAACGTACACCGTATTGAAAAGCTTCGCGTAATGAACCCTTTACGACACAGTCATTCATTTGTCTCGCTTGGAGACACAAGGGGCTTTCACACTGGAGGAACGTTTTTTAAATTCCTATAACTATTGGCGGAAGTTCCCGCGTTTTGGCATGGTAGTCGCACAGCAGAAACTGGGTATACAGTATCCAGATGCAGACCCGCAGCACCAGCCTCAGGCCGGAAGCATGACGAATGTCACATTAATAATCAGGCGCAAGGCGGTAGTGCAGCTTCAATCAACAGGCAATTTTTTTTATTCGATAATTCAACATACATATATAAAAAGATAGCTATAACAGACCTTCAGTGCAGTAGCCTACCCACAAAGAAACAATTACAAAAAAATAATAATAATAACCAACGGTGAGATGTCTTTATTTCTGTCAAGATGTGGTGAACTAATTTATGAATTAGGTGTTTATCTGCTTAAAATCGGCATTATGTATCTTTTATTGTTTGTAACAATTGTTTTATTGTTGCCGTTTGATGAGTAATCAATCAAACGGCATTGCAAAGTAAAGTAGAATTAGGCGTAACTAACCCAAACAATAATATTTCTTTAATTTCTGTAATTTTTCTGTCATGATAAAAATAGCCTATTAAATCGACACACTTAGTTCTCATTTTATTGATCAGGGAACACAGAAGCTCAACCGAACCTGCTTGACACGCGAGAACAATCTACATCTGGATTACCTTCATACTACACAAATTCATAGTATATAGAACATACTTTTTTAGCGGTTGTGAAGTAATTACTTATTCAAAGTACTCAAGAGAGTATGCCATGTCGGTCGCAGCCACGTTCTTGTGGACTTAAAAATGGCTGCCGTGTGTCCGTTAAGTCCATGAGACCGTAAGGTGTCTCATTTGTCATTTTAGGCTTCAGAAGGGTGTTCGCGAGCGCCCCCTTAGCGGTCGATGTGTGCCCTCAATGCACACTTGTGTGTGTTAACTGATGTGTGCGTTGATTAATAAAAGCCTAAATTCAATCTGAAAGCAATTGTGTCTTATTTAAAAGTATTGTCATTAAATATTGTAGATATCAATCCATTTAAAATGTGTATATAGCTCATCTAATAAAACAAAAATTATGTGTGTAATTAGCGCTATACTCTATTAAGACACTATAAGCACACCTCACTTCCACTAGTCTGAAACGTAATTCAGCGCTGATGACGGATGAAGATCTGCTGTTTTGTGAGGCTCCAGGAACCCCTGCATTTATTTTTGTTATTTCATGTTTTGCAGCTCCTGTACCCATTCCTGTGATCTTCAGTGACACTTCACAATGTTCTTTATCGGCTGAAAGATCATCAAGGATCGTCCTGTGTTCAGTGTTGAATGTGAGTGATGTGACTCTCTCCTGGTACAAAGGAATCAGTGTATTGTCCAGCACCAGTGTGTCTGATCTCAGCATCCGTCTCTCTCTTCCTCTGGAGGTGGAATATCAGGATAAAAACACTTACAGCTGTGTGATCTACAATCCCGTCAGCAACCAGACCAAACACGTCTGCATTACCGATCTCTGTCAGTTGTGCTCAGGTACGTTAGCTGTGATGTTATTTACTCAACCAATCTTTGTCACAGTACATTAGTATTATATTAGTGTATATTTACTGAGTCAAAAAAAAAAATTTTTCTGTGCTTAATTTCTCTCTTCAGATGAAGTCCATTATTGTGGAGGGACTGAAGCTGTGATCCGATTGGTCGTCACTGCTCTGGTGGGCGTGGCCGCTGCGGCTGCTTTCATTGTGCTGGTTTATGACATCAGATTAAGAAGAGCTGAACAAGAAAGACATCAGACCCACAGTGCTGGATGTGATTCTTTTTGATTCTTGATGATTTTTTATTATTATTATTATTTTTAAATTTTGCACTTTTCGTGACTTTTTGCATGATGACAAAAATAAAAAAAGAATGGATGCAGTGTTTTTTAAATGCTATGTTTAAAATACCAAAATTGAAATAGAACTATAAGCATGCTGTGCTAAAATACTGATTTCAGATTTTTGTGTATGATTTTTTTTTTTGCACCTAATTTGTAATTTTGTTTTCTCTTTGGTCAAATAGGAAATTATGTTCACCTGCAGCTCTATAGCTTTCACCATCACTGTCATCGTCACCATCACTGTCATTCGTCACTGTCATCTGTTAGTCACCGTCTGCACTACAGTTCCCAGCATCCTCCTTGGCCAACACCTGCACGTCCTTCGCCATTACCCGTACCTGCCAGTCATCTCGTCATCATCAATCATTGTCTTCAGCTGTTGTCATCATTGTTCATCTGTATTTAAGTTCTCTTCATGTCCTTTGTCATTGTTGGTTATTGTTTGTTCCTTGCATGCTGTCTCACCTAATGGTTGTATTCTGAGTTACTTATTAAAAGACTCTTTGTTACTTTTCTATATTCATCGTCTTCATTGGATCTTTACCGTGACAATAGCTCTACTGGAACCGTACAGAGAAGTTAAACTTGATTTTAAAACAGACATTGATGAGAACCTGTCCCAACTTGGTGGGCGAGTTTGTTTACCCACTTTGAAGAAAAAAAAAACGCCCTCGTTGTTGTCTATTATGGTATATCACTGCTTTTGATTGTCTTTTAGTTAATTATGAACAAATGAAATTTTGTGAATTTAAAATTTAAGTGTTTAAATAAGATTACATTTTAGGAAGAAGCTGAAGACTATACATTTTTAAATACAGTAAAAGTAGGGCCCACAATCCCCTAAACTGGGACCTCATACATTCCCCTGGGATTATAAGCAACATGATGTATCAGTTCATGTTTAGTCAGTTTAGTTCATGAGCTTCATCTGCAAGACAAGCGCATCTGAGGTCTGAGTAAAAATACTCTGACTGATGCAGTAGTTAAAAATACTAAATGTAGTTTCAGATGTTTCTAAGTGATAAGACAGAACCATACAACAAATAAATAATAAAAATGCACAACGCTGTTATTCCCCCAGGGGAAAAAAATATATCAATATGTTTTCATTCAACATCAAAGAAGAATGCAGAATGACATGAAGAAGTGATGAATTAAATACTAGTAGGGAATAAACAGAAAGTCTGAACTTTAAAATCTCACTTAATACATGTTACCAACATTAAGGGTCAGTTTGTGTCTGCTGAGAGACTGTCAAACATCTACAGGATGTGGTCTGGAACTCAAAGGGACAACAATATATGAAATGAGACATGAAAATAACAACACAAACAAAGAATTAATGTGTAGTGTTGACACTGATGAGATAAACGTCCCAGCCAACATTCCCATGTTCCCTGCAGGAAAACTCAAATGGGGCCCAGAGAAATGTGTCCATTGGCTCCACATGGGCCATGTATGTTAGACCATAGGGACACATGATGGGTCCACAGTGGGCTCTAATTGAAGCCCTTTCAGATGTCCATTATATGGGCTCACTTGGGCCCCAAAAGCTGTGGTAGTTCGGCTGCCTTCATTAAGTTTGTTAATTCTTGAGTCTGACGTTACTGAATTCCAACATTTTTCAAGATTATCCAATTATATAAAAGCAACAGTAACACTTGGTTAATATAAAATGAAATATACATATATTATCTTGATAGAGAGTTTATATCCCTTGACACGCAGCTGATAGTGTTCAAGTGTGAGTGAGGGGCGACCATTTTTTTTTTTCTCAAATGAGAAAGCGGGATTGGAGGGACGGCACACACTAATCATTTTGGCTCGTGGGGAAGGTGACGCAACTGCTTTCCTTTTGAGCACTTTTTTTGTAGACAAGCCTACATAAATAAAAAGAAATTAGTCAAGGACCATGAATTACTATTATATAAAATTATTATATAATCATATAAAACAAATGAAATACTTAAAGATGCAATAGGTGATCTGGGTAATGTTAACTTTAGTCTGCAAGCATTGAAAGCATATGTTCCCACCTTTACTGCAAATGGCCGTCCAAAGCCACACCTCCTCCAAAACACATGAACGCGCTCAGACCAGAAGAGAGACGACCA
This sequence comes from Leuciscus idus, assembly GCA_021554675.1. Lineage (NCBI taxonomy): Eukaryota > Metazoa > Chordata > Actinopteri > Cypriniformes > Leuciscidae > Leuciscus > Leuciscus idus. Next base: position 20,776,517 of record CM038625.1, on the reverse strand, counting down.
GAGGCAACGTTATTGAATTACATCATGTGTCATTCACTGGTGAGAAAACTTTACAGTGAGTAACAGGAATACAATAATGAACATAAACAACTGTTTGCCTGCCATTCTCACTCTGTCTGTACACTACAGTGTACATGAACGCACTGATGTATGATGTCTGTGTGAACAGGCTGTGCAGTGTGCAAACACACCTTGACTGACAGGAAACACATTCCGACCGAATGAAATGATTGAACAAACATTTTATGGTCCTACACCTTCAAACGATATTTATTTATAAAAATACGTTTAGACCGCTTTACATAGTGATTGCTATCAGGATATGAGGATACTTTCAACCAGAATAAAAAAATTATAATTCTGTAGAGAATCACCTATTGCACCTTTAATGTAATCAATTTAATCAACTGGTTGAACATGTTTTATACAATATTGACACTTACCCATAATGGTATTGATTGGTTGGATTCTGAAATCCACTGTTCTTCAGTGATCATATCAAATGATTTGAATAACATCTTCATGCTTCTGAGATTTACTAATTATAAAGTTACATGTGAGAAAAGCACCGAACACCTGTTAAAAACCTATTTACTCTTCTAGCTGACCCTGACAGCCGAGGTCACTGGGGTCACTCTGTTGCCTATGCATCAATTCTTAGTTAAAACATTTGATTTACTTTTCATCTTAGCTGTGTGTGTGTGTGTGTGTGTGTGTGTGTGTGTGTGTGTGTGTGTGTGTGTGTGTGTGTGTGTGTGTGTGTGTGTGTGTGTGTGTGTGTGTGTGTGTGTGTGTGTGTGTTACAGGATGTTCTGAGGTGAGCTACTGTCACGCAGGGGAGGTAAAAAATGACCATCTGTCCTCCAGATAATCGATGGAGATATTCTTCTGACTCACAGCCCATATGTGGAAATGTTGATTATGTAACTATATGTATGTAACTACATGATTATGTAGTTCAGTGACCTGTGTGAGAGTATAATTGCTGCTGTATTAAGTGTGTACGGCCGAGTGGCCTATGAACTCCTTGAGTGTTGAAGCTGACTTCTGCTGATGAAACTGCAAACTATTCTTTAGTAAAAAAGTTCTTCAATTGATGCATCTCTTGACTCCTGGTCTTCATTTATCATATCTGGACCTACATTTATTTTTTAAAGTATTTCTTGTATTATTTAGATCAGTGTTATAGTCTGATGCCAGTCAGATCCCATTTAGTTTAAGGGATCTTTTTGCAGTTTAGCAAATGAGCAACTTCATGTTAAAAAATGTTGCATAATCTTTCTTTTTGCCTTGGCCGGTTTACAAACGCGTCACATAAAATTTCTAGTAAATTGCGGTAAGGTAATCGTCAACTATACAGATGTGGAAATAAAGTGTAACTGGGTAATGGGCTCCTACACTCATGACATAGCCTAGTGTTTTGAAAGTAGTTTCTTCTCCATCTCTCAGACTATTTTGACAGATACACATTGACACTGCACGCTCACTAAAAGCCCATAGGGTGAGGTGTTTAAAGATGTGATTGGGCCAGCCCAGTGTCAATCAAGAAAAGAACCAATGGGCCGCTGGTTAATATTGGTTTACATACATACTGTATATGTGTCACAGTGTCTGGTTTGTGTTTCCCTGGGTAACCACTAGAGGTCCTTGTCCCCCACGGTGTCATTCTCTCATGCACTACATTTCCCATCATCCTGTTCTGTATTATCATTGATTCATTGCACGCAGCTGTTTCCCCTCACCTTGTTAGTGTCTGTGTATATATACCCTGTCGGTGTCAGTGTTTGTCATGGAGTCCTTGTATAATGTCACCCTGCACTTCGGAGTTCGGTTTATGTTTGTTTCTCGTTTTGGACTGTTTTGTATGGACTTTGACCTTTTGCCTGCCTGGATTATGAGTACGGATTACCCTTAATAAACTGCACTTGGATCTTACCTTTTCCTGTGTGTGATCGTGACAATATGGGTCATTCTATTAGGGGTACATTTCATGTCAGCCAAAAAGTCAGGAAATCAGTATTCTTTTTTGATCAATAAACTAGGTGGTTGAATAATATATGCCCTTAATGTGCTAAATTAATTATTTGGCAAGCTTATGCTCTAATGACTTTTTAAATATTTTAATGAAAATTTAAATTTGATTCATTATTTTATCAACTGTTACATGAATGAAGTACCACATGTTTGATAACACATTTGTTTGAAGTTTTTTTTTGTCTATTCACCAGAGTTTTTGAGAGTTATCTCTCTAACTGATTTGTAAATATGAATTTAGGGCTTCATAATGGCCATTGTGGAATGCTATCATGAAGGATGAAACTTTTCTTCGACATAAATCCACAGTATGCTGAATTTAGTATTATTCACCATCCTTACCCAAGATGTCTATCTCCAGAGATATCCCAATCTATTTTTCTGACGGTTTAGTTCACATTTAAAAGATTTATGACATAAAAACCACACATAACACAGTTGACAGAAGTAACACCATTGACAGGACATAATTAGAAGGAAAAGAGAAAACTTTAAGATGATAACTTTCTTTTTATTCAACAAATGTAAGTAACAAGCAATTAATATGAGTTCAGTTTAAAAAAAAAAAGATTAAAACATTACAGTTAAATTATTTAAATTTAAACAACAAACAACAATTTTGAATCCATAGTTTCTATTGCAAACAAGAACATCACGCCCAGCCCTATACTGTTTCTCAGCAGCAGATAAACCCATCTCCCTACAACACAAATCACTCTGTTTAATATTATGCATTTTTAAACACACACATTATAATAATATATATTATTACGTTAATTAATATATTATATTACACTGAACAAAATTATAAACGCAACACTTTTGTTTTTGCCCCCATTTTTCATGAGCTGAACTCAAATACTTTTTCTATGTACACAAAAGGCATATAATCAGTTACTAATTTTGGACATCTGGTTCAGAGATATGGTACGGAAATAGAATATAACAATGACGATATCTGACGATATCTTAAACTTGATTCACAAAACCCTAACCATCAATTAATCCACTACAAACTGATTCATATGTGTCTCACCCCTTAATAAAATTTATCTAATGAAGCTTTCCTCATCTTCAAACTGTAATTTCTGCTCGGGAGATTTGGTAGGCACATACAAGCATATGGTTTTTGGGACAATTCCTAAAGTTAATGATTGATAATGGAATAGGCCTAATGGAATTTTATTTATTTATATGTTACAGATAGTCTATGATTGTGCCTAATGTGATTTAGAGGGAGTGTGGAGGGAGAGAAGGGGGTTTTACGTGGTGATGGGCGTGTGGGATGGCATTTAAAATCAAAAAGAGTTCAGAGTATTGCACTCTATTTCTATTGATGTATGTAATACACAGTGGCGGCTGCTGGTCTTTCAAAGAGGGGAAGCTCATTTTCAGCCTACATCATAAAAATTGTCCATTTATTTATACGTAAATTCTGCTCTATGTTCCTTTTCAAGAAAATGCTCTGTGACCCTGTCGTACCAACTAGGTGTCTTTTCCAGTGACTTGACCAGTGTCCTCTCAATGGCCAGCAGAGTTAGGTATAATTGTATAAATGTAATAATATGATAAAGGTATAAATAATAATATAATAAAGTATAATAATACTACTACTAATAATATATATATATATATTTATTTTTATTATAATTTTTTTATTATTACTAATAATAATATAAAAAAAGTAATAATATAATAATAAAGATATAAATGTACTGTATAATGTATTATGAAAATTGGCTTGCAATTTCAACAAGAAAATACCAAGAAATAGGTTGCAGCAGTTTGTCTTTCGACTTCACTTGAAAAATCCGTGATGGGACTGAGCTCGAATAGCTTCAGGGTCAGCAACTTTTTATTGAATGAAATCGAGGTCAATCAAAAGGAGATACAGCCTTTCGAAAGACCCACCAATCATCACGCAGAAGCCCGGAGTCCAGGCCAGCCCACTCCTCATTCACCATCAGAGACGCTGAGCGTCCGTGGTTGGGACATAATTGTAGCATTTATCCAATGACCGTCTAGTTTCGAAGCACTGGAAAAAAACTGTTCAAAGCAGCCCCATTGAAGTCAATGGAAGCTGGGCTTCAACAGGGAAATGCACATAGACAGTAAAAGAAATGGACACAGCGACCCCATAGACTTCAACGGAGAAAAGTGAAGCAAATTAGAAGCACTCACTTCCTGATGGCTGAGCGTACTGTGCAGACTCAAACTGAGCTTGATGACGTAGATGTGACGTGAGCAACCCGTCTATCTTCTAGTAGCTGTGCCAAGAGAAATCTGAATCATTCCCTTCCGAAACTTGTAGAGACGGAGAGTGTGAGTAGGAGCTGTCCATGAGCTAGGAGCAGGAGAAACTTTTGCTAAGTATTCTGATTAATTATTTTGTCATTTTGCCTCCACGTCCCCCCGATTGCCCGCAAACTTCTCCTCCTGTCCATACGGTAATTCTCTACTGTGCGACAGAGAGTCGCAATGTGCAAAGAGGTTATGACACAATCGTTAGCCTATTTTTACAAAAACTGCTTCTACGGGGCCATAACATAAGCTACAAGGTAATGAAGCCTTTTATACATTTTTGTGTTTCTTTAGAAATAAATAATGTACAAATGGAGTCTTTAAACGCATTAGATGTAAAGTTATTCGCTGTCAAAGTGACGCCAAAATGAATGGGAGTCAATGGAATGCTAACAGCAGGTGGGGGTCCGCTAATCAATGGTAGCGCCCAGGGAAGCTTCAGTTTTTTCTGAAAGATTACCCCCTTGGAAATGCACTGTGACGCTACGGGAATGTATGATAAGGAACTCGAGTCAGCCGACCTGCTATATGAAACTGATTCTGAATGAACTCGTCTTTGAGATGAACGTGTTCTAACGCATTTTTTGTCAATAAAATTAACACAGTCAATTAACACAATAGTACATATTTGACCATACATTTTTTTACATTATAGGGGAAGCCGAGCTTCCCTTGCAGTCTTAAAGAAATCCCAACTGGTAATACATATAACTGCAATTCTTAATAAAAATATGATCACAAATGTGTTTTTTTTTTTATTGTTTTTTTTTTTTTTTACTTATTTATAATGACAATAGTAACTATAATTCGGAGTAAACTATGGTTACCATGCTAAAGGGTTCATAATTGATTTCATAAATGTTAGTTTTCATCGATTGTAGCTTGTCAGTGTGAAGCGCGTTCACGTACACAGACGCGCTCATGAACTGTTTATTCTCCCTGACTGAAGAGTTTCTTTATAAACCTCATGTTATCTACTGATATTTTTCAGATTGTAGAGTATTTCGTATTTTATTTAATTTATTCTGAGTTTGTGTTTTCTGTCTGGTGATTTATAAAAAAAAATGTATGTCTTTACTTTTAGTGATGTAGGCCTACTTTTGTAATGGATCTCTAATGTAGGCCTACGTTCGGAGGAATTTTATTATTAGCTGTTATTCATTTTGTTCTCCAGGTGTGTTTAATGTTGAGACAAATGAAGTGAAGAGTTTCAGTGAAGAATGGAGATTCTGTAACTCTACACAGTGATGTTAATGGAACATATGATGAGATTGAGTGGTGGTTTGAAAACATGCGTATAGCTAGAATCAAGAGAGCGATTGGAGACAATCCTGATGAGGATGATGAGAGATTCAGAGACAGACTGAAACTGGATCAGACTGGATCTCTGACCATCAGTGTCATCAGAAACACAGACTCTGGACTTTATCAACTAAGTATCAGAATTGGGAATAAGGAGTTAATCAAGAGATTCAATATTACTGTTGATGGTGAGTAGAGAATTGCTGTGTATTTTACTGTCCTTTTCATATTCTTGTTATAAAGAGCAGGGAACAAGTGAAACAGCTCTGGGCCAAAGGCACGGGATAGCCTATGGTAACATAATGGGGCCATAATGACAGAAAATGTAAAAACATTCTTAATCACATAAAACACCAGACTGAATATTTTAACATCATTGAACTCTGTCAGTTATGTTCAGTTATCAGTGTATCATATTAGCATTTATTTTCTAAGCTGATCTCTGTCTTTTGTTGTACAGTAGATCACACTGACACATTCACTGCATTAATGACTGTCTCTCTTTAGCCGTTACAGTTCCAGACACACATCCTCCTCCACAGTCTCCTCCACAGTCTCCTTCTCCTCCTCCAGTCTCCTTCACAGTCTCCTTCTCCTCCTCCAGTCTCCTCCACAGTCTCCTTCACAGTCTCCTTCTCCTCCTCCAGTCTCCTTCTCCTCCTCCAGTCTCCTTCACAGTCTCCTTCTCCTCCTCCACAGTCTCCTTCTCCTCCTCCAGTCTCCTTCACAGTCTCCTTCACAGTCTCCTTCTCCTCCTCCAGTCTCCTTCACAGTCTCCTTCTCCTCCTCCAGTCTCCTTCACAGTCTCCTTCTCCTCCTCCAGTCTCCTTCACAGTCTCCTTCACAGTCTCCTTCTCCTCCTCCACAGTCTCCTTCTCCTCCTCCAGTCTCCTTCACAGTCTCCTTCACAGTCTCCTTCTCCTCCTCCAGTCTCCTTCACAGTCTCCTTCACAGTCTCCTTCTCCTCCTCCAGTCTCCTTCACAGTCTCCTTCTCCTCCTCCAGTCTCCTTCACAGTCTCCTTCTCCTCCTCCAGTCTCCTTCACAGTCTCCTTCACAGTCTCCTTCTCCTCCTCCAGTCTCCTTCACAGTCTCCTTCTCCTCCTCCAGTCTCCTTCACAGTCTCCTTCACAGTCTCCTTCTCCTCCTCCAGTCTCCTTCACAGTCTCCTTCACAGTCTCCTTCACAGTCTCCTTCTCCTCCTCCAGTCTCCTTCACAGTCTCCTTCTCCTCCATCACAGTCTCCTTCTCCTCCTCCAGTCTCCTTCACAGTCTCCTTCTCCTCCTCCAGTCTCCTTCACAGTCTCCTTCTCCAGTCTCCTTCTCCTCCTCCAGTCTCCTTCTCCTCCTCCAGTCTCCTTCACAGTCTCCTTCACAGTCTCCTTCACAGTCTCCTTCACAGTCTCCTTCTCCTCCTCTAATGTCCTTCACAGTCTCCTTCTCCTCCTCCAGTCTCAGTGTCTCTAGTGTTGATCTCTTCTTCTGATGCTGGATCTCTGATGATCGTGGCTGTTATCATGATCTTCTGTATGTGCAGGAAACACAGAGACACAGGTACTGTAGATGCACCTACAGCTTATACATCTGTAAACAATAATGTGGAGCAACGATACTATAGAAAAATACATGTTTTGATTGAACATGTCTGTCATTACAGTTGCAGACGAGACTCACGCTGATGCAACACTCTACATATCATATAGCAATTTAAAGCACTGTTTAAACAGCACTGTACACTGCACATTAAATACAACATACTGCCATATATGTTTAACAAGACATAGTCAGCGTCGGTCCAGTAGTGCCGCTGTCCTACAGAGTTTAGTTCCAGCCCTGATCAAACACACCTGAACAGCTGACCAATGTCTTCAGGACAAACAGGCAGGGGACTTTTTATTATCAGGGTTGGAGTGAAACTCTGCAGGACAGTGGAGCTCCAGGACTGACATTTCCTATACAGAGCTGTTATTCCATTATAAATATATCATCAGCTTCCTCTGCTAAATCTCTGACTTGTTTAGCCCTGTATTTGCTCTTGTCCTGATATCTGATGTTGAACATGTTTTTCCCCCCCACAGTCACACTTGCTTTTATTTTTTGTCACTGTTATGAAAGCTTCTCTTGTCTTCTAACATTTCATAATAAAAGTCCCAAGAACATAAAAGACAGAACCTCCATTATACACAAACACAAGACCATCATTCAGTGTGAGAAACACTCACTCATAAACCGTAATATAGCGATGAATTTGCAGCAAATTTCTGTCATGTATTAAATTTGAGCTCCTGCAGTTTTTGCATCAGAAACATGAGGTTTGTTTTCTCCTTTGACCTTTTGTGTTTGTGTTTTCCAACAGAAATCTGAAATGACGGAGGTGGTTTATACATGTTTAATCACAGATCAATAATCAAACTCTCGGATTCTGTTTGTTTACAAATGATGTGCTGATTATCATATTGGCATTTGTGTTTTACACTGTATTACTTTTAAATTAAATTAAATTTACAGTTGTTTTAAATCACGCTTTTTGAGTCAAACTCAGTTCCTGGTGGGCCACAGCCCAGCAGAGTTTAGCTTCAACCCTAATTAAACACACCTGAACAGCTAATCAAGTCCTTCAGGCTTATTTGAAAACTGCAGGTGTGTGTGTGTGTGTGTGTGTGTGTGTGTTGAAGCAGGGTTGGAACAAAACTGTGTAGGGCTGTGGCCCTCCAGGAACTGAGTTTGACACCTGTGCTTTAGACTGATATCGATATCCACTTTTGGTCACAACAAAATATTTTGTCTGTTCATTAAATCATGGTAAACTCATAAACATGGAATGTGCAGCACACATTTATATTTCAGTGTATTGATTATTGATAAAGCACTTGGGTGTACAGTAGTACATAGTATAAATGCCTTATTTCATTTGATTTCAAATAGATCAATTCTTTAAATCCATTATTATGCATCTAACTTGAACACAAACATGAAACACAATTATGGCAAAGCAAGGTTTTATTCTCTTAATACTCATCCACAAAGAGAACTGAAAAAACTGATGCGTTTTATGCTAGAATATTTATAAAAAAAAGCAAAAGCTGAATGAATGAAATGTTTTGACAGTAAAATTATCTATAACTCCTGTATGAACATCAGAGAAACACTAAGAGCATTTAATACTTCAGTCCACATAATGTGGTGTCTATATTCTTACAAGGTTTTCAAGAAGGTAATCATTAAAAAAATTAAGCATGAAAAATGGAATAAAAACAAAAATGATAATGTAACAGTGTAAGTCTTCAAATAAAACGAATAAAAGCATTTACACTTTAAGTTTGGTATAAGATTATTTCGGCAATATTCTGTAAATGTGTAACAATAATCAAGCCTTCTTACAGTGATGATGTAACATGATAAATTACACTAAATCAGTCAAACTGTCTCTTAAAAACAAGAAACCAGTATCATCAGCATCAGTGCAAACAGCAGAATATAACATCAACTTCATAATGAATGAAAGCATGTTTCTGTATTTATGCCAAATCAAACAAAAGTCTTCACTTATTAGTTTCACATCTCAAAAGCACACATGGGCTGACTTCAAACTCTGTAAATGTGTCTATTGTTACAGTGACTATAAATTCATCACTGATGGTCAGTCACTTTGTTCAAAGGATCGTTTGTTTAGTTGTTTTCCGCATCTGTGAGAAAACAAAGAAAGAATCACAGAAGTTAAAAAGAGAAAGAAACATTCTTACGTCTGCATATAACACTGATGCAGCATTGCATTACAATTTACTGTATTAATGGTGTTTATTAAATTAACTAATGAAGCCATATTAATATATAGATGTAATGCTGAGTGTTATCAACAGAGTCAGGGCTCCTGCTGTATTAATTAAACCGTTTGTTTAAACAATGAAGCTTTTCATTCATTGTTAAATTTACACGCTTAACTGACCAGGAGTGGCACTGAAAAAATATAAATGCATTCATAAAAAAAAATAAAAAAACATTTAACATATTTTTTGTCAATTTTAGTTGACTGATTTACATTTAATTAATGCATCCATTAATAATAGATTTCTTCATTTTATTTTAAAGTGTCACTCCTAGTCTATTGTGTTTCAAACAGTGAAGAATCTACTCAAAAGGGAAAATTTATATATTATACAAAATATATAAATACAATAATTGAATCTGTGAAAACTAGACAAATCCTTTTTAATTGTAAGTTGTTATAAAATATGCAGTATGTTATATAGAATAAAATTAGCTCACTTTTTAAATTAAATATATTACAGGTATATTATAGGTTAATATCTGAATGAAGGTCAGTCACAAAATTCTCTGTAGTGAAGCCAAGAAAATCTGACTAATGCTATAAATTAAAAAGAGATCAAGGTCATCTTTATCTTTATATTCGTATTAATGGTGTTAATGTTGTAATAATGTCTGAATGAACAAGAGGAATGAATCCATATCACACATCTTACAGTGTTTGCCCATCCTGAGCAGTATTCATTTCCTTGCAGGAAACAAACATATTTTAATCTTTTGTAAAACTTAAATTTTCACTGGCATACAAGAATATGAAGATCAATCTGACCGACATCTAAAGCAGCCGATCACAGTTCTTCACAGTACTACCTTTGAAAACTGAAGCAAATCATAATTTCATACTCAAAAGCACTTCCTGTATCAATCTGGTATCTTGTAACAGATGTACTGATAAACACACCTGTGTGCTTCTACTTTTAGAAGGTGAATAAAGCCAGCCAATCAGATCAGATCGTACTGGATGGAGAAAGTGTTCTTCCAGTAATTTGCTGAAGTTGCTAAATAATCTCATTAGACCAAACATCTTCATTATCTAATTTTAAACATTTGCCTTGTACCGTTCTTAAAATGTTCAGTGTGCAGATTTGTGTTCGCAGTATGAACTTGCAGAAGTACCATGTTGCTTTTAATTAATTATACAGTCATTTTATTATGAATTATGAATTATTCTTATTTAAATGCCTAAGCTTATTTTAAGTTTAGTTGATAGAAATACGTGATCTCTCTATCTCAGGATCTGTCCAGAATGTGATGCACTATTTAGTCTTCAGTCTAAAGTGAAACAGCTCAAGATCAGTGCCGTCTTTAACGTTTCTGTATTAATATTGTGTCTTTGTACTGTGTTAAAAATATATTTAAAATATGTAATATCTTCATTATAGATTAATGAGGGCACATCATACAGACACAGCAAATAGTGCAAATGTTCAGTTTGTGTTTTCTACAGACACACAGATGCAGATCACAGTAGATCAGTGTCTGCCCTTCATCTGTTATTGTTTAACAGTATTCAGACTTTACTCAGGTTTATTTCCAAATTATGTGAACTGTGGGTGATACTTACTCCTAAGCCTTTGTAGTTGAGAGATTGTGCTCTTATAGTAAATCACAACAGCAAATAAAACTGCTGCAAACACCAGCAGCAGAACACCAGCAACAATCCCTGCTACAGCAACTGAAGACAGACCTGAATCTGTAATGATAAAGACAGACATTAGTGTGAATGTGTCTGATCTATAACACACACTATGAACATCAGTACTATATAACCTGAGTGTAGATCTGATACTGTAATGATAAAGACAGACATTAGTGTGAATGTGTCTGATCTATAACACACACTATGAACATCAGTACTATATAACCTGAGTGTAGATCTGATACTGTAATGATAAAGACAGACATTAGTGTGAATGTGTCTGATCTATAACACACACTATAAACATCAGCACTATATTAGATTAGATTAGATTAGATTCAACTTTATTGTCATTACACAAGTACAGGTACAAGGCAACGAAATGCAGTTTAGGTCTAACCAGAAGTGCAATAGCAGCAAGTGCAGGATATACAGTGGTTCCATAAGTGCAGAACATGGATATGTACTGAATAAATATAGAGTTGAATACTATTATAAACAAAAATTTACAGATAGATTTGTCCTATGAATATAATATACAGATAACTATTACTGTGAACAGAATTTACAGCTAGATATGTTCTGAATATAATATACAGATGGCTATTACTATAAACAGAATATAACCTGAGTGAAGATCTGACACTGTAATGATAAAGACAGACATTAGTGTGAGTGTGTCTGATCTATAACACACACTATAAACATCAGCATTATACGGATCTCTATAAATGTTAAAGACAGTCATTAATTACTGTAGCTGGTTTTGCCATTCTGACATTAATGAAGACATTATGTTGATTGACAGTCTGATTGATCTTTTAATTCATCGCTGGCCTTAATACATATTGTATGAACAAGCAAAGACTTTACAAGAGACTGCAGTGATCCCTAGACTGTGAAGTTAATTTGCACTCTCTGAATGGACGTTATCTGACATATATTACTGTATGAATAATAATAATGCATGGCTTGTATATTTCTGTATATGCCACAATAAACTTGAAATCTCTTTACTGTTAGTGATACAGTCCTCTCGTAATATTAATCTGCACTGTGTATTTCCACAGAAGATTTCTGAACTCTTCAGTGTCTGAACTGAATATATATTTTCTCTGCACAGGAACATCAGAAGATCAGCTGCGTTTTGGTGGTTTTTAGTGGATGTATGAAGTCAGTTTTCCTTAAGCTCACACACGTGTCCAGCAGAGACACAAACACACACAATACTGACTTCATATTCAACACTAGATCTATGGTTTTAGTATTTCAAACTGTACAAGCTGATTTTTGTCAAATGTTTTGAATATAAAGTGTGTTTGGACATCTTTACTTTTATGGCCTGCTGTATTTTGTCTTGTGGATCACCATCGTGCAGCAATTCTCCTGACTGGAGCGATCATGAGATGTGTTCATCACTCATCACCTCATCACTGCTGCTATAAAACACAGCGCTCTTCTCCTCCGGTCTCTGCTGACTACATATTAATGACACCTTAAAGTCACAAATGTACCTGAATTTTAAGCTCACTACAAACATGCCATTTGTGGAATGCAAATTGTTCATTAGAGGAACAGCTGTATTCAGGGCCGGGGAGATGAGATGAGATGATCCATAATAACTGAGCAAAGCATAACTAATAATCCACTTTACTGTATATTGCAAGCAAGCAGGATGGCAAAACTAGATAAGTCTTATTTTATTTAACAAACTGGTCATAAGCTAACTTAATCATGTTATGACACTGTGAATGTATCCTCAACCTTCTCATACAAACACACATGGACCTCAACATTTAAAACAAACCCTCAACAACAATGAAAACAAAATGAAAGCAATACAAAATGAGCTCTGAAAAATCAAGTGACAACAAACACAACAACAAAAACATAAATAAAAACAGATAATAGATTTCATGATCTAGTCTAGCATCTTTACCAGTGGCCAGCTTTATCTTTAAGATGAAGTTTGTGGGTCTTCTTTTAAATAAGCAAATTATATATGATATAAAATAAGCAGATTCTGTGTGACAATTTTCCTGTAAAATAATGTTAATTTCAAGTTTTATATCTTGCACAGACTTTATTTATGGATCTTATCAAACATCCACTGTATCTGATCATCTCTCTGTATTTCATTATCAGAGTGAAGAGTGACAGGTTCTCCCTCTTTCACTGACACAAACTGGATTGGACTCATTTCTGAAGAAAATACAGAAACAGTTTCTCAGAGATTTAACTTTTTTAACACTGTCAGTAATTTCAGAACATATGCAACTGAGATTTGTCAGCTAAAACATGGACTTTCAGTATCACTCCAGTAGCAGAAATGTTTGGTCAAAAAAGTCATATTTTCTACAAACAAAAATCTAATAATAATGTCAAGTGGTCAATAATAATGTGAAGTAATATCAAGTCTAAAATGCCACAATTAATCAATCAAGAAATATTTGAGAACATAATTACAGTTGCCACAAATAATTTATTATTATTAATAATTATTAATCAATCAATAAATAATCACAGATTTGTTCATTGTGCAAAGGTAAGTTAACCTGCAGTGAGTAAAAGCTTAAGTCATTGTGAAGCCCAATAGAACTCAAATATTTCCTTTGCACCTCATGTTAAATATATTTATTACAAACATCATATATTTTTGGCCATAAATAGACATAAAAGTAGTTTTATAGGGTTACTTCATTGGACCTGAACAAAATAAAAGGTATTAATATTGTTTTTAAAAATGACCTTGACACACAGTCATAATGGTCTACAGGGTTTCTCTCAGTATTTGATTTTATTGACAACAAAATGACTTCCTGCCATAAAGGATGAAGAGACCAGGGGTCAGAACAATGTCATTTCGGAAAACACTGTAGCATTATCTTTCCAAACACACAGAGCCAGTGTCACGTCACACAAGACTGATGAACACCAGCTGTACCTAATCTGAAATTGTTACATATGATTTTGTTGCCAATATCCACTTTAACACCAATAATCCAAACCAAAATGAAATTCTTTAAAACTGTCAAAATTCACTAAGAAATTTCAAATGGTTCTTATTAATAAAAACTTTATTTTTCTTATGATATTTTATAATAAATAAATATTTGATATATATTGGCTGAATTAATAAAATGGATAGGTCAGTAGTTGAACATTGCACCAGCAAAGAAAAGCTAATTTAATTGTTAAATAAATTAAAGTCACTGCTTCTATATTAAAATTTTTCTTTCTTTTTCTTTATTACAATTTAAGCTCAAATTAATGTCCAGTGTTTTAACAACAGCAAAATCCTTTGTAAGGATTGTAAAAAAAAAACAACACTTTATAATGCCACAGATCAAGGGATTACAGAAGCAAGGTGCATTTGAAGGTGCAGATTGTTTGATTTGCTGTATGTTACTCTTGTCAAACCTTGTCCAGAGGATTGAGGATTGGTTCAAACAGAAGAGCTTCTGATGCAGGACAAAGAATCTAGAGAGCAAAGCTTCCATCAGCTGAACACTATAATGTTTGTTTCAGGCCCTTCAAAGCAACCATTTATAAGCACTTCAAGGGCCTTTATACTGTAAGGGCCACACACTGGCCCAGCGATGGCATCCAATGGAGTGGCTGAAGGTTTCCTGCACTTTCTGTCATAACTGTGAACTATTGTGTAACTATGCAAATTAAGTGAATTCCAATTAAATTACTATCTGAATCCAATTTATAAACACTTTGAATTTAGGTTAAAAAGCCAATATATTATTTTCCATTTATATAGTAATTTAACTCAATGTTGGATTTTCCTAGTTAATTCATTCGGATTCCAATATCGCTTAGAGAGTCATACATACAAACTGTGCACGTGGATCTCACAGTCACAAACTTGCCATTTAACAGGAACAATATTCTTTTACAGCTGGTTTAGGCCTTTAGGTCAAACGGTCAAGTTTAATAGATAATTGTATAATTAAAAAGTATTGAATGTGTACTTCCCAATACAAGCCTTGGACTATATGAAGAATAATATTCGGAGTGTTGCATGTAAAATATTTGGATAATATTGTACAAGGAGAATGTAATGGGAGGTTTTGCGAATGTAAAACGAGCGTAAAATATAAAACTAACTTGACCACACTCTTTACCAATGCTATGAACCCCCGAGTGCACAGAAATGCAGATTAAAGCCAAAAAATGCCTTTAGAAAGATGGCAGCATTATCTCTGTGTAAAAATAAGATAGGTCTATTAGGAAAATCTGTTGACTTGCACAGTCTTTGCTGCATTAGGCCAATGGCGACCGCTCAAAAATAGGAAAAAGCACTTGAGTTTTTTGCCAGAAAAACACAAGGCCTAATGATTTAAGCAAAACTTTCTTCAAAGGATAAACCAACCTTTTATTTTGACCTTTTGCTGTGTAGACCTTTGTGTGTTTTTATGATATGACGATATGACGAATGATTATTTCTCAAATCTAGCTAAAATGCTGCTAAAGTGACTCTCAGAGCGGCTGTGTAGATGAAGTTCATCCATTAATGTCCTCATATTGTCAGGGTCTCGCCCTCACAGTTTTGTCTGTTTTGTCACTGTTTAATGTTTCCTTGTTTGTCTTGTGTCTAAGCACATGGCTGTGTCTTTGTGTCTGCCATGTCCACGTGCTCCTCTTGTCCTGCCTCTTTGTTTCCCGTTACCACGCCCCCTTGCTTAGTCCACGTCTAGTCCTCATTTCACTAATTGTGCTCACCTGATCCTCATGTGCTCTGGTCCCTTTATATTGTGCCTCTTTCCTTCATGTCTCTGCTGGTTTGTTTTGTGTGCTTTGTGGTGTAGTCTTGTTTGCTTGCCTTTGTATGGTTAAACTTAGTTTCTGTTCTAGTTGAGTATAGTGTATCCTTTTGCTTTTCCTTCAAGTCTTGTTCTAGTTAGGTTTAGTTTTTTTCTCTTTTAGTTTTATTTCTTCTCTAGGTTATCTTCTCCAGTTTCTAGTTCCCTATAAGTTTTAGGGCTGTCACTTTTTATTCAATATTCGAACATGCATTTGAACATGACGTGAAACATCGAATATAGATATTTGAATACATTTCTTGATATTTGATACCCATTTGAATTAGATTTTTCTCAAAAGTGACAGCCCTAATAAGTGTTTTTATTTATTTTTATTGCAAGTTCCATTCATTTTATTCCTAGCTCTTTTCCTTTTCCTCTCTAGTTTTTTTTTCTGTTTTAGTTTTTCTTTATTTGCCTATTTAATTATACTCTTGTGGCTTGTCTGTTTATCTTGTCTTCTCTTGTTCATTGTGAGTCTTGTGTTTGTTCCTGCCCTGCCTTGCATCCTGAGATTTACTAGCCATTGACCCCCACTGTCTGACAGCAAGACTGTAGCACCTCTCACATTGAAGAGATCATCAGGCCTCTGGTTCCTTGCGTACCTGATTGTGTTCCACACCATCATCCCACCTGGTGCTGCCTCTTCCTCTGCAGTCTTCAAGCTCTTCGTCACCCCAGTTCTGGTTTTGGTGATCATCCTTCCTGCTTGTCGTCCTGTCGTCGTGTCATCTGCCCTACTGTTTGAACTGTTTCACGTGCCCTGTCTACAGTATTGTTAATAAAACTTCCCTTCACGTTCATTATATGTCTGGGTCCTCTCTTCCAGAACCTGACACATAGGACATTATATGGAGCACAACCTAACACATTTTGGTTTTGTGTAAATTCCACATTTTCAATTTTGTTTAACTACATTTCTCAGTAGCGTCGCTGTTTTCTGAATCAAATGGCTTTTCAGTAGAGAAGCTCTTTTTTTGATAAAGTAGTGCGGTAGCGTCCACACAAGCTACAATTTCATAAGCTACGGAAATACAACTGATAAGTTGGGGAGAGCGGGGCACAACCTAACACATTTTGGTTTTGGCTCAATTATTTAAAAAAGGCGCAGACGTGCGGATTCATTTACCACACACACACACTGAAGCATGCATGATGCTTGTGATTTTTTTCAACCTATATGAGGACATTAATGGATTAACTTCATTTTCACAGCTGCTCTGGTCACTTTAGCAGCATTTTAGCTTGATTTGAGAAATAATCATTTGTCATATCATAAAAACACAGAGACTCAAAGGTCTACATGGCAACCCGTCAAAATAAAAGGTTGGTTTAACATTTGAAAAAAGTTTTGCTTAAATCATTAGGCCTAAATTTTTAATAATTGGTCATGACAATTTAAACCCTTAAAATGTAATCCAAAAAAAAGAAGAAGGTAAAAATTTGGTAAAAATAAATAAACATATTTCATATTGCCCTAAAAATTTTATTTATTTTAAAATTATAATAAATTGTTAAATTGTAGCCTGGGAAAACCCAGACAACTTCCGGCAAATTTAGATTTGCTCTGCAAGTAGTCTGGCAAAGAGCTCATTCAAGCCCATTTCTAATCCGTCAAAATCGCGGCACCAATCAGAAACGTTGGGGCGGGCTTTACACAATGACGATCGCTCTGATTGGTTTTTAGGTCTATCCAATTGCGCCCAGAGGCATTTGAGCGACATCCGTTGGTGACGCCCCTTTGGAAATGAGTTATTAATGAAGCTTTGCCAGACCATAACTCAGTTACTACTGAGAATGGTCTGGTTTTAACCAGGCTAGTTAAATTGTATACATTTCATGATTTCAATTACTTTTTGATTACTAAAATTTTATTTAACCATTAAAATGGGAGACAACTGCAGTGCAGCTCTGTAATTGGCCAAAATGCTTCGTTGAACTTTTCTGAGATCCTCTACTCTTCCCTGTGGAATACCTGTGAACCTTCTGTACCATCTGAATTTTCTCATCTTGAATGTTTTAGAAAACTGAATTTGAATTCTGAATTTCTTCATCTTGAAAACTAGAAATCTGTATTTTCAGTATTCAGAAAAAAAAAAAATCAGCTGTTTGAAAATACATGTCTATAAAATTCTGCCATAATTTCAATTTGTTAAATTTCAAATGTTCAATATACGTATAAAGAAATGTAATTCAGAACTATTTTAAAGTCCACATCATTTTCAATTTTGTTAGATTACACTTGAAATTTAAACAATTCAAAGTCAAATAATTTTGTCATATTATAAGCTCCATAAATTACAGGGAGGTAAAAATGACTTTAGAAAGATGGCGGCATTATCTCTGTGTAAAAATAAAATAGGTCTATTAGTAAAATCTGTTATGCCCGAAATTTGTGTCCCTGTAACTCAAAAAGTATTAAAGATATCTCAATATCCTTTTAGATTCTGGTTCTTAAACTTTTCTTTTAGTATCTTCATTTTTAAGGCCCAACATGTTTCATTTCCAGAGATATGGGGATCTCAATGTGGCTCCATGAGAACATTCATGAATTGTACACGTTTTGCAAAACAGTGAAAGTACAGCTGATACTTTTTTCTTTTAAAGAGGAATATCTGAAAATCCAATAATACTGAAACTGTCTGATTGATTACCAAATGAAGAGAGCTATGGCATGGAAAATAATAAATTCATCAAAGAGGAATGCAGCTCTATTGGTAGAGAAATAGTTGTGGATGATGTTTGGTCAATGATTAAAATGATGAGCGAGAAAAGAAAATCTGTTAAAATCGCAGATATATTAGGTAAGAAGTTTTGCATTTTAAATTAAATACATAAACATCGAGAAGAGTATAATAAACTTTGCTGATGTATTAAAGAAAAAGGATAAAGACAGACATTAGTGTGAATGTGTCTGATCTATAACACACACTATAAACATCAGCACTATATAACCTGAGTGTAGATCTGATACTGTAATGATAAAGACAGACATTAGTGTGAATGTGTCTGATCTATAACACACACTATAAACATCAGCACTATATAACCTGAGTGAAGATCTGATACTGTAATGATAAAGACAGACATTAGTGTGAATGTGTCTGATCTATAACACACACTATAAACATCAGCACTATATATAACCTGAGTGAAGATCTGATACTGTAATGATAAAGACAGACATTAGTGTGAATGTGTCTGATCTATAACACACACTATAAACATCAGCACTATATAACCTGAGTGTAGATCTGATACTGTAATGATAAAGACAGACATTAGTGTGAATGTGTCTGATCTATAACACACACTATTATAACATCAGCACTATATAACCTGAGTGTAGATCTGATACTGTAATGATAAAGACAGACATTAGTGTGAATGTGTCTGATCTATAACACACACTATAAACATCAGCACTATATAACCTGAGTGTAGATCTGATACTGTAATGATAAAGACAGACATTAGTGTGAATGTGTCTGATCTATAACACACACTATAAACATCAGCACTATATAACCTGAGTGAAGATCTGATACTGTAATGATAAAGACAGACATTAGTGTGAATGTGTCTGATCTATAACACACACTATAAACATCAGCACTATATAACCTGAGTGTAGATCTGAGACTGTAATGATAAAGACAGACATTAGTGTGAATGTGTCTGATCTATAACACACACTATAAACATCAGCACTATATATAACCTGAGTGAAGATCTGATACTGTAATGATAAAGACAGACATTAGTGTGAATGTGTCTGATCTATAACACACACTATAAACATCAGCACTATATAACCTGAGTGTAGATCTGATACTGTAATGATAAAGACAGACATTAGTGTGAATGTGTCTGATCTATAACACACACTATAAACATCAGCACTATATAACCTGAGTGAAGATCTGATACTGTAATGATAAAGACAGACATTAGTGTGAATGTGTCTGATCTATAACACACACTATAAACATCAGCACTATATAACCTGAGTGTAGATCTGAGACTGTAATGATAAAGACAGACATTAGTGTGAATGTGTCTGATCTATAACACACACTATAAACATCAGCACTATATATAACCTGAGTGAAGATCTGATACTGTAATGATAAAGACAGACATTAGTGTGAATGTGTCTGATCTATAACACACACTATAAACATCAGCACTATATATAACCTGAGTGAAGATCTGATACTGTAATGATAAAGACAGACATTAGTGTGAATGTGTCTGATCTATAACTACAATTACTTCTGTCAATGAAAAAAGCAAAGGGTGGTAAAAGACAAAAATGCATCACCTACAGCATGAACCACTGTAGCAAAACTACCCTATATGTATTGGTAATAGTAATCTGATTCAGAGAGAATCATATGCCAACATAAAAAAAAAGAAGCTTTTCTGAAGCTTTTCTGTGACAGATTCTGTTCTCACTGAAATATTTAATACCCGTTTCTCTAATGACAAATATTTGAAACACTAATCTAAGTTTCCATGAGACAATATGTGAAATAATTTCAAATTTCTTGCAAACAATTTCTTGTTTAATGATGTTTTATATGTTTAATGATGTTTCATCAAACAATTACCATGTCTACCCTATCAGCATGAGAGGAAGCATATATATATTCACTCTGTCAGCTCACCTAACATTCCTTGACAGTTTTCAGCATCCCTCCACCACCCCAACTCCTCACTCTTGGCTTGTTCTTTCACAGCCAGGAATACGGGGGGAGTACTCTGGGTTCGGGCCGAATACCGAGCCCGGAGCCCTCTCCTCGGACAGCACGCCAAATACGCATTTATTCTATCTGACTTATTTGTTAGTGTGAACTCGTGAAACATGCTTTGTTTGTCAGATGTCCTTCATCAGTTATATATATATATATATATATATATATTGATTTGATATCTAAATTGTTCACAGAGCACAGATGTAAATAAAATATTGATACTGAAAGATCTGATCTACTCACCACTGACAGTAACACTGATGGTCCTCTGTATGGTGTGTGAGCTGCTGTTCATGTGTAGAGAATAATCTTCAGTGTCTGTGATTCTGGAGTCGCTGATGATGAGAGATACCGTTGTTTGACCTCGCTTCAGTCTGTCTTTGAATCTCCCACCAGCTCTGGTGTCATGTGTTGAGAACTCATCGGTCCCTTTATTAAATTCAGCAATGATCTGGTCTTCAAACTTCCACATTATCAGATCATATCCCTTTGCTCCAATAAGACCAGTGTCTAGAGGAATATATTCTCCCTTCTTCATTGATACTGTCGTCATTCCATCTGTCACAGCAACAAACACATATGAAGAACATATGATTACACACATGAATAATACTTTTTTAATCATGCAGTTAAGTGTTCTGAGGTTGATCTACTTCTGAAAATGAACAAATTAAAGAACACAGCTCATTTCCATAATGACAACACAATCTACCAAGAGCAGCACAAATTTGCATAGAGTCACAAACAAGAGAGATCTACTAAAAACACAGGAGCAGCAAATTAAAAATAACATGGATCGGAAAACAATATGTTCGGATAACGTCTTCCTCTGTCATTCCAAATAAATGGACACAAGTGGAGAAAATTCTCTCCTTCTCTCACAAGCTCTCTGTTCTCCACAGCGCCTCTAGCAGCAAATATTACAGCATGTCAAGCGCAGAACTGGTTAAAGCAGGGATGCCAAGTCCTGTTCCTGGAGATCTTCCTGCAGTGTTCAGCTCCAACCCTGATCAAACACACCTGAAGCAGTTCATGAAGATCTTCAGGAGCACTTGATCATTACAGTGGGTACGTCTCCAGGAACAGGATTGGGCAGCCCTGAGTTAAGACATGCTTTTTGGGCATTAAATAATAGCCAGTAATTTACTGCCTCAAAACTTTATAAATAACATTGCATGATTTATTCAAATACTATCCTGACATAAATTTTACAACTGAAAGGAATTCCTACAACTGCATATGCAATACAGTCAGCCGAAAAACATAACTGACCAACTGACATTTTAAAATGAATGAATTATGAATTATGTGACTATTTGATATGGGTGCACTGCACCAGCAAAATCTGACCAAAAGTGTGTAGTGAGAGCTTGCCTTAAGATGTTTCCTGTCATAAGTGAAAACATGTAAGATGATTTAGAAATAAAAATAATGTTTATCAGACGTCTGTTTTTTTTCGAGACGAAGCGCTCTTTAACATACATCTTGGAGACACACGTGTGCTCTCTGCTTCTGCAAGTGTAAAGATGAGTGTGATGAATTCTGGTTAAACACTGCATATCCTCTATTGTTTGTTCTGACCTCTTGCAAAAGCTGATCTATGTATTTGAGTTTCATTTTCTTAAATATATTTTGACATTTTAATTAAAACAAACCCATGAATGCACCCAGTCCCAAGTTCCCAACAAGATATTTTACATAGGTATTAGTATAATAGGTAAATATTGTTGCTTAAAAAGGTCTTTAATAGCATCAAATGTTAAAAACTGTGCAGAAACCTTAAAAAATACTAATTATACAGGCCATTTAACAGTAGATGTGACAGTTACATCACTGCAGTTGCGCATGTATGGTGGCAGAAAAACTGTGGTAACAAGTGTGGGGAAATGGGTACAAAATGATATGTGTCAATATTGTATGTCTTGAGCTTTTCTTGCGTATAGATGCAGAGTTTTCCACAAGGAATATGAAGATGTCCGGCCACTGTAATTTTGGCTATTTACAGTAGTTCAATCCTTGACCAATAGACCTAACAGTGAGTACGGGTCAGAAAACCTCACACCATTGTTAACGGGTGATTATTGCTAGACTAATTATGACCGCCGCTAGCGTAGCTAGCCGGTCATATAGGGATTGTCAAAGTTTTTTTTTTTTTTTTTTTTTGTCACCTTACTGAATTTTTCGTCAACGATACCAGGGACACCGAAGCACCGGGGAACATGAAATTTGGTGGGCATGTAGCCCCACTAGACTTCTAAGGAAAAATTTCGTTTGGTCCCCGGGGGCCACTCCACCCCCGCGCTGGGCCCCCCCAAACCCCCAAAAAATTCAGTTTTTCCTAAATAACTACCTGAACCGTGGCACCGAGGATGAAGAAATTTTTATGGTATGTTGGTCTACTAGACTTTTACGGAAAAATTTCGTTTGGTCCCCGGAGGCCACTTCCCCCCCCGCGCTGGGGCCCCCGTAAATTTTTCGTCAACGATACCAGGGACACCGAAACACCGGGGAACATGAAATTTGGTGGGCATGTAGCCCCACTAGACTTCTACGGAAAAATTTCGTTTGGTCCCCGGGGGCCAACCCCCCCTCACCCCCCCCCCCCCCCCCCCCCCCCCCCGCGCTGGGCCCCCCCAAACCCAAAAAAATGCAGTTTTTCCAAAATAACTACCTGAACCGTGGCACCGAGGATGAAGAAATTTTTATGGCACATCAACCTAGCCCATAATCACTCATTTGTGATTTGCGCCCCTCCCATAAAAAATGAAAATGCAATATTATTCTGCTTTAATCGCCCCTATCTTCAGTGGAGATGTTCAGAACTGCACCATATTTCATGTGTATGATTAACTTGACAACCTCTGGGGGTATCCTCTGCTAAGTTTTGTAGAATTTCATCCATGGGGGGGTATAAAATAAATTCATTTATGTGCACATTTAGTGACTGTACACTCATCGGCCTGTAGATGGTGCTGTTGAGCGAAGGGTTGCTGGTTTAGGATGAAACTGTCACACACACACATGCAGGAATACAAACAAACGCAAGCATGCACACACACTGACATCCACACGCACAGACACACACCCATACACACACATACAAATCCACATGCACAGACACACACACACAAACACACACGCGCACACATGTACGCACACATACATACACGCACAGACACACACACACACACACAGACACACACATACACAAACACACACACATACACACACACACACACACACACACACACACACACACACACACACACACACACACACACACAGACAGACATGCACATACTATTACTTTTTTTAGGTATATACATAAACACGCAATACAGCCAAATTGCTCCACGTCATTTATTTTTGTGGAAAGCCAGTGCAGGCCTGAGCGGCGGTCATATTTTGTACCGCGATGCGGTACATCTAGTTAGTGTAAGTGAACCTGTCTTCTGCTGGCAAAACATTAAAATAATTGCAGAAGGCAACCGGAGGATCCATGTTGTAAATATTGACGCTCACATCCGACTGCTATGGAAGCTTGTTCCTGCCACGGAATAAAAAATATAAATAAAGAAAATACATTTTGACTGACGACTGACGTAACAGTAAATTTGTAAAGGTATATGTAACTTTTTGCGCTCTAGTGGTTGAAAACAAAACTGCTAGCGGCTTTTGGAAGAACATTGTAGCCGGTGTTGAGCCGAATTTTTACTGTCCTCCGCATGACATCAGATGATGACGTCAGAGGGGCTAAATTAATTTATTGTTTGTGATTCCCTTTCATTTTTATATATTTTTATGTAGTTATTGCAGCATTGTTTGTTAATGTCTTAAGAACATACTAGATTCAAATTTTTGAAATTCATATTTTGAAATTAAAACAACGAATTAAATAAATAAATAAAAAGCTCCACACTGTTTATTCTACAAAGCTTTATGAAACCAATCTTTTCCAACCAACAACATTGAACATTGAAGAAAACAGTAATGGCGCTTTCCACTGCATGGTACGGTATGGTACGGTACGGCTCACTTATGGCGCATTTCCACTGCATGGTACGGTACGGTACGCCTCGCTTCGGCTCGCTTTAAATGGTACCACCTCTGTTGAGGTTCCAAGCGTACCGTACCGATACTAAAATATGACGTGAAAACACTGCAGATCACTGATTGGTCAGACAGAATCATAACTACCAGCGTCATTGTATTTATGACACGAGACACTAAACCCGCTAGATTTAAATAGCCAGTAGACAACAGCCAACGCTGTAGCGCCTGTTTTAAAAGTATTTGCTTAAAAAAAAAAGAGTATAAACTTTAAAAAAAAAAAGAAATGGCTGAATCGTGGTCAGTGGACGAGGTGCAGACGTTCCTCTCGTTGGTTGCCGAGGAGTGGATGGGGAAACACGGAATGAAAAATTCGCATTTAATATGATGATGTAATGGCAGTAGAGACTATAACGATCAGTCCCACCCACTTTGAAGCGGTACTAACTGCAGTGGAAAAGCAACCGAGCTAAAGTGAACCGAACCGTGCCGTACCGAGTCGAGTCGTATCACGCAGTGGAAAAGCGCCAAGTGCAATTGGCTGTTTTATGTGTAAATGGACTGCATGTGGAAAAAGTCTTATTGGAATTTCACTCTGCGTGAAATAGTGAAAATAAAGTTTAACTGAAATGAAAACTCTGTGTCATTTCAATCATTTTTTATGTATGATTGAGTTTTTATTGTAATGCATGTTAATTAATTTGTATTATGTTTTGTACATGACCTTGCATAAAACAAAGTAATATTTTGTTGTAGATAGACATATGATGCAGAAAAATCTGAAAATGTAAGGGAATGTGTGAGCTAAAATAAATGGATGGCATACTCGCTTCAAGAAAGTGAAACCTGTGTCCCAAAGCTGAAGGATTCAATGAGTTTACTATACAATACAATGTAACATTTATTCCCTGTGCAATTTCTATTTTAAACCAATATAATCTCAATATAATCCCATGGCCAAATAATGTTTCTTATTTCTTTACTTACATTATTCTCATCTCTGCCGTCTGTACATCACCTCTTGCTATTCCATATGAAAAGTAATATTCATTTTACAATAGTTAACAGTAAACCTGCCCAAATTATACTGCCCTCCTCAGCTCCACTGTTTGGTACTTTGGTCATGTGATTTCTATGGGGTACAAAGTTCCTCCTCCTCCAGGGGCTTCATGACTCAGAGAGACCAATTATATTGAGCAACATTCAAATATGAGAATGATATTAGTCTTACTGGAGATATTTGTACACCAAAAGAATTAACATTGTTAACGTAGGACTGGCACCTGATAAACAAATGGAAATCTGCCCCAGAAAATACTTAAATAAAAGGACCTGCCCATCTTTAACATTAAAATTATTATTAATTTAGTGTGAACTTCAGTGTTAATTTGAGCTGTAATTGTTGATCACAAAATCTAAATATGATAATTATAGAATCTAACAGAATACAAATTTATAGAAAGTTTGAGCTACTCACCACTAATATTAATATGTAATTTCCTGTGTAAGATCATACTGGAGGTGTTGATTTCCAATTCATAATCTCCAGACTGATTTCCTTGGATGTTTTTGATGGTGAGATCTCCGTTTTCATTATTCCGATGAATGTTCCTCCATCTCGTGTCACCAGGGCCATTTAACCCATTAACTTGCTTAAGACCACCGCTGGTTCCGATGTTTGTTTCTTTACATTTACGGCATGATTTTACCATCAAAACTTTAATTAATATTGACAAACAATACATCATTCGAAAGTTTAAAGGCTCACGCTTTGATAGTTCTGATCGTAATGTCACAGTGATAGCATCATTTTAATTCGTATCAAGAGTTCACAAAACACACAACATTAAAACGGGGAGTTTTGGCCTGTGTTTGTCCAGTGAAGATGACAGATACATTTAATCATGCAAACATCGGCGTAGAGTTCATGATAATTATCCAGAACACAAAATCAGTTCGACTTTTTAGTCCAAAAAGTGGTAATTTAAGATGAATATCGATTATTATGTTTTTGCTTGCATAACATTTCTTCTCAGAGAATTATAATTCTTGTAAATTTTTCAATAAATGATGTAGTCTAAGAGGTATTTTAGTAATACAACGCAATATTATCATGTTTGCTAGAGTCCATCATACAGATTAACCCCGCCCCCTGCTTTATCTGTGCTGCTCTGATTGGTCAGTCATTGAAAACATTCGAACAGCGCCACCGGCTGGTGGGATGTCCAAATATGCATAACCTACAATATTCATAGCACAGCACACAGACAGCCAATGTAAAGTTTTGATGGAAGAAAATTAAGAGATGATTATAGAGATTTTAAGGATAGTTTGTATTCCTCAATCAGCCTTGTGCAGGTGTTCAAGCAAACAAGTTTCTATTTAGGAATCGTAATATTTGTATTCTTAACAAATGTACATTCTGTAACTTATGTGTCACTAGCATTACCAGAACTAAGAAAATAATGACTGTATTAAAAAAAGTTTATTGGACAATCCCTTTGTCTGCCGCTGACTAGAGGAGATCATGTACTGTCAGAGCCGGTTAAACAGTTTATGAAGAACTTGCTTCTTGAATGTTAAAATGTATGTTGTAAAAAGCATGCATGTGTGTATTATGAATAAAATCTAGACATACTACATCTGCCATGTTAGTATTTTCATATGACCTATGATGGCGAATGTGTCCCTGTTCCCTGATATGTACTAATTCTTTCCCCTAAACTTATGGGATATTAAAGTGTTCATCCATTGTGAATTTTATAATCTTGTTGGAAGTACTGGATCATCCAGGTATTTTCCGGCTATTGCTTAATGAATACTGTACATTTGGACATTTGATGTGCTGTTTTTCACATGCTATAAAGTAGGGATGTAGATTTATTTGGACACAGGGTCTGTCTTGTCCCCCTGGTCTTGCGAAACTGATTGTCCCGCCCCAAAATCACGCCATTGGTTTAGCCAATATTGCTGTATCAGACAATATCTGGATGCTCAAACAAACAGATCAGGAAAGATAGATATTTAATAAGAAGATGAAAAGTGTGAAGTGTGCGGTACTAAAGATACACTACATTCCCTATACATGCTGTCAGCTAACAGAACCTTTTTTTTTTTTTTTTTTGCTATAATCTTAATTTTTCAACATGTATAGAACTACTAAAAGTTTGATACAGAGACACATATGTAAATGTTTGCAGACTGGAGACATATAGAGATATACTGACAGATATATTGCTTATGGAAGAGTTCTGCACAGGGGTAAATGTGTATAGACTAAAGTCAGCTGATTGGATAAATAAATGGCGGTATATTACAGATTATGAGGCAGAGTAAAGAGATTTGAGAAGTGGAGAGAGAGATACTGGATGTCAGTAGTAGAGACAGAGAGATGACAGGATGGGCAGTTTGCTGTATATCTGTCATAATGTAAAAGTGTCAACATATGAAGAGTAGATTACAAAAAAACAAAAAACAAAACAAAAATGTGTGTGAAACGTTTGAGAAATAACTGACAGCGGAAAAGCAGGAATGATGAACTAAAGCACTGCCAACATAAACCTAAAGACATTTTTGTAACTTTTCCCGCTGTACTGTCAACGCACGACTGTTTCAGACAAAGCTCAACTATTTAAATGTTTATAATGTACAGATACAACAATGTAATGCATGTATGCTTACTTGTAAATAATGCCATATTGTTTTTCATCTCAAATTAATAACCAGTTGCCATTTTGGTGTCACCAAGTGCCATTTTTCAATATTTACATTCTATAGGAAGAAAATGTTTTATGAACCTTATTTTTAGTGGCTTTACAATCAAATTTAAATTATAACTTATTCAGACTTGTGGCTTAGAATTGATTGATTTTTGAGTTGTTCATAGCACAGTTTCACATATTTAGGTTTAAATAAATTGTATTTAAATAAATTGATCATCACTTTACAAAATATTTTAGCCTCTCTCACTTTTAGTCTATAATGATATAACTGATTATTTTTCTATAATGACAAAGCCACATCTATCATCTTTCTAATGAGTCCTCAGTTATGCCTGTAGTCCAGAGTGTTCATGAACTGTGAGTGTTTTAGTCTGTGTATGTCAGGTTTGGGTTTAAGCTCAACTAGTGGAGGCGACTGTTAACAGGTTAAGTCTTGACCTCCAAACTTCCACTGTATCTGATCATCTCTCTGTATATCAGTAACACCAGTGTGTAGAGTGACAGAATCTCCCTCAGTCACTGATACTGACTCCACAACATCTGTCACAGTAACAAACACACAAGGAGAACAAACAGAAACAGATTAAACCAGATCAAGCTAATAATGCTACAGGTCTAGAAGTCAGAGATGCTGAACATCTTTGACTCAGATTCTTCAGATTTGCTGCTCTTGCTTTTCTTTTTCTCTCTCTTTTTGTTGAATGTTGAATTGACATCTGAACCTCTGCCTATCTAAGAGTTGTTGACCTTTATTGTTCTTTTTTGAGTTTTTAAGTTTTCTAAATCTTTAGTAATTGCAGTTTAAATGAGTACGCTCACCTGTAATTGCTTTGTTTTTGCATATATTTATACTCTTTGATTTCCTTTATTCCTGGCCATTGAAACTGTTTGTATCTTTCTGAATGACTCCTTATATTGATCTTAAACTTGGATCGTGACACTGGAAATAAACAATGTGTTTTATTATGTAAAATGCATAAAAACTATTTCAGAATCTGCACTATATTTCTAGGTCACTAATTCATGAGTAGTGACAGAACTTTTTACAGAATGACCTGAAATTGCAGATCCTGGTATCAATGAACATGTTTGGATCTTTGCTTAGTGAGAGATTAAAGGAAGAAACTATTTGTAAATGTTTTAATTATTTTGCTGAAATGTTTTAATGTTATGGAGATTTTTCATCTTTTTTTTTTTCTTTTCTTTTTGATAATGTTGTGCTGCTCATCTTGGCCAGGGTCACTTCTGTAAAAGAGATTCTTAATCTCAGAAAGTTTTATCTGGTTAAATAAAGGGCAATAATAAAATGTAAATGTAAATGAGTGTCATTGATCATGTGACTTTACAGACGGCTGAAGCTCAACATGTTCTTAAGATCGTCTCAGATCAAATCTGTTCATCCATCATCAGTCTTAATTAATGTCTCATAAAACACTGCATTAAATATTAATAAGCAGTGTCTCCTTATAACAATAACTCTAATCTGTGTGAGCTTTGTTGCTGTTGTTTACCATCCCTTTATATCATGTGGATACAGGAAGATTAAATATATAAAATGAAGTAATGTAAAAGAGAGATTAAACAAAACACAATAATTTTACACAATAAAATAGGATATGGTCATTTCTATGCCTTTTGTTTCTTCTTTTTAAAGTTGTGAAAATAACTCTGGATTCATCTTTGCTGTAAATCTCTGAAGAATCAATATTTCCTTTACACATATTTCACTTTTTACACATTATTCTCTTAACTTACACTCATTGCTGCTTTTTTAATTCACAAAAACAACAACAGGTTTTGAAGAATATTATTCCACATCATCTAAACTGTTCTCAGAAAATGAATCTAGATTTGAATCCAGTTATTAGACTGTAAGACTTGAGTTACTCACCGCTGACAGTAACACCGAATGTTTTGTATGTCTCAGTTCTGCCACCGATCTTTAGTGTATAGAGTCCAGTATGGTCAGTTCTGGTGTTTGTGATGGTCAGAGATCCAGTCTGATGATCCAGCTTCAGTCTGCCATTGAATCCTACATTATCACCCTCAGATGTAGAGAAGATCCCAGCTGCTTTATTCATTCGAGCTATGATTAATTCACCAAACTTCCACTGAGCTGAAGCATCTTCTGGTATTTCAGTTTGAGGTTTTAGAGTGAGAGAATCTCCCTCCATCACTGTCACATCAACACCAAACACACCTGGTGGGGAAAACATAAATTAAAGATGTTAATTCTTGATCAATCCTGTCATTTTTTCAGTGCAGCAAATGTTAGAGTGAATTTACCCTGATACAGTGTTTTTTCATTATTGTACTGAAGTGCTCTCTGTGTGACTGAAACAGAGAGATGGAGAATCCAGAACTGAGTCTGTATCACTGCTGTGTGACTCTGCTGTTATTTAGTTTTCTAGATATAGTCTGAAACTGGCTTTCACCGACTCTGAACATGCTTTTAAAAGTTAATTTCCCCAATACCCAAATAACTATTTACCATAAAGCACACTTTACATTTTATACATTTTATATGGCCTACATCCATTCACACTTACCGGTACATCAGTGTCTCCTAATTATCCTGACGTGACTTGTAATTTTAACATAAGACATAAATTGTAAAAAGTATGTGGCTGTATGTGGAAGATCACATAAATCACAAAAACACACACAAAATAAATAAGTAAAATTAAAAGTGCAGCCTGGAAGAACTGGATTTAAAAAAACGCAATGAACCAAAATAAATTGTTATTGTTAAAATGTTAAATGTTCCTTATACTGGAATAGCATTATTCAGATAATATATATCCATAAAGGATGTTTTAAAATTCCACATAGCTAGGGGAGACCAGAGAGTGCATTTGGGGTGAGTTCAAACACCATTAGTTTAACTTAGAAATGAAGAACAGAGTTTAATCACAGTCGTGCATGAGCAGCATCCTCAGATTTGTGAGTCACAAAAAATATAGAACTTACAGAACAAAAGTAAAAGTAACATTTCAGGAATGGCTCAAAAATAGATTTACAAATGTTTTGCCAGCGAAAACATTTGCAAAATATTTAGGCTCATTTTATCTCCCATCTCATATTTTTTTCCATCACAGTCTATTTCTTCAATATATATATATTTATTTTTTTTCAAATTGTAGTATTTTGAATTAAAATGCTTATCATTTGTTTACATTTTTTAATCAAAATATTTTATATGAAATAAAGGTGTTGGTTTTTATTGCATAATATTTCTGAAAGTAAAACTTATCACACTAATTCAAACCAACTCTGAAACCTACTGTTTCAGAAACAGGCTGTAACAACTGCACACGTTACTTTAGAGGCAAATAGTGATAATAATGCAAGCATTTCTGGTGTCACTATAGGGGGAGAGCGGGGCACAAACTAACGCGGGGCTAGTTGTAACACAGTTGTTTTAAATACTTCCACACATGCTAGCATTACGAAACTTAGTGTATTTACTAGTGGCCATATCAACACTCTATAGAGAAAAAAAAATACGGCAAAATTCTGAAATCTTTGGAAGACATCAGTGAACATTTGTTAATCCATAGCAAAAGTATATTTCTTAGGCTATTTATTTTCATTTTTCATCTCTATTTTTTTTGTGTTTATTTAAAATTAGACAAATCTGATATTATTCGAATCTCCAATATGTTATTTATCAGTTGATATGGTTCTTTAATGCTGATCTAACCAGCAGAAGACACTAGCGGGTTTAAATCCCAGTTGCCCAGGTGGGGCATGTTGTCACACTGTGTTACATTGTGCCCCTATTAGAACTATGATATTCTATTATATACATTTATGAATTCTGTTTAGAAACCATGAGAAAAAGGTAAATAAGACTGAGTGTCAATGTTCAGAAATTATTAATTATTATTATGTTTTGAACTATGTTGTATAGCTGTGTTTTCTGTGTTCGTTGTCAAACTTAGATTCATTATTAAAAAATGGCAATATTTTGTATGAAAAATTAATAATTGTATTTCATTGAGAAAATAATTCAGTTTGTCTTGTTTTAAGCTGTCACGTGGTCATGTTACAATGTACCCCACCTATGGGGCATGTTGTCACATTTCACTTCCATTCTTTCAGGGTAGGCTATAGGCTAACAAGAAAAAAAAAAAAAAGCCACTGTATTAATAATAAAAAAATAAAAATAAAAAATAAAAAAACACATAATTGTACTAGACGTGTGAAATTAATGTGGGAAAAAAAATATATACTCTGAACCCTGAGTAGATTTACACAAACTGAGATAAAGTCTAAAAGCGTTACGTTGTACCCCGCTCTCCTAGTGACACTGAATACCGCAAATTAAGACGTTTTTTAAGTAATCCATATTAATATATGTTTCAGGGATATCTGACTGAATAAATAATAAGTTATTAATGTGCATCTGCTGATGGTCTATTCTGAGCCGCACCCATAGGCTAACCGACAGACAGGAAAGACACACAGAGACACTTTTATGCCTAAAGAGATTTACTTGAGATCTGTATTTTGTATTCCGCTAAAACAGTAGCCAATATAAGCTAATTGTAATTATTATTATTCACAAATAAATACATAAATAAAAAATAGTGTTGTGCAGAAAATTACGGGTCGTCAGCGCTCTCTAGTGTTCACTACCAAACACGCACATGCACCAACAAACTTACCCCCCAAAATACCTTTATAATGGCGTTGTCACTTTCACGTTATGATTTATCACAACGTCTATTTGTAGAAAAGTTATAACAGTTTGTTAAGAAACAATGGTGATACAAGCAAATTAGATGACAAGAGCAAGTGCGCATTTTCTGTTTACGGTTTATATTGAAAGCGATTGAAACCGAAAGTGTTAAATTAATGGAAATGAACGTGACTCACCGTCCACGAGCAATAAAGCCCCAAAAAGGAAGAAAATATTCCTCATACTGATGTCACTGCCGACCGCATCCAAACCGAATGATAGAAGTGATGCAGGATGATGATGGACTCGTAGCAAACCGACCAGGTCACGTGATTTCAGCGAGCTACATCATCACACTATTTCAAGCGGTCCAAACTGTCTATTATCCTAAGGAAAAGAAAGAAAGAAAGAAAGAAAGAAAGAAAGAAAGAAAGAAAGAAAGAAAGAAAGAAAGAAAGAAAGAAAGAAAGAAAGAAAGAAAGAAAGAAAGAAAGAAAGCCCCCTCTGCTTTGGTGAGCGTTACTGCAGAGGTCAACATCAGTACGTCACTGATGATAGTGATTATGTCTATGCATGAAACGCTATGAAAATGTAAAAAAAAAATAAGACATAACAATACAACAAAAATATACAAAAGTGGTGTCCCACAACAAATTAAGCTACAAGCCATGATGCTCAGTTTTCTTGAAATATTTTTTAGGCCTATATTTAGTTTAATACTGTAATTACCATAAACAATGTAAAACAACAAAAAGAGTCCTGCTATGGACTGGCCACTTGTCCAGAGTGTTTCCTCTGTCTACGGCCCAAGATGCTAATGTGACCTGTCGTAGAAATTTTAAACTGTATATTAAACTAACCATGTTTCTAACATCTAACCTTATTTAACATCTAACATCTGAACAGGATGTACTGTACGAAACCAATGGAAAACGTGTGTCTTTGAGTGTGTGCGTATGTGTGTAAAAATAACATAGTTTGGGAAATGAAACTAGACAGTCTGTTAGAATCTTGTGATTAGCAAATGAAGTCATCATTAAAACAAAGTTTGCTTTACCTATAGTAACTGAGGGGTTTGCATATGAAGAACCAATCAAATAGTGGGGAAATTATGTAATGCAGCCTGACATTTATGCCATACCTCTATACTATAAAAACTGTTGTATTCTTGTGCACTGTGGGATTTCTCAATGGAATTTGTCTGAGATCCTCCGGCCTTGATTCTTCTTGGGAGAGTTTCTCTGAGAACTGCTCGGGAAGATCTCCTGGCCGTGATTAAAGCATTTAAAGGACATTTGCTGGATGTCTGTCTGTTAATACTGCTGCACAGCAGGTCAGTTTAGGGAAGTTAGAGTAAGAAACTCGGCCAGTTGTCGCAACAGATAGTAGACGCGACAGATTTTATTTATTAAGTGTCGATTTGAAGACGCTAGATAGTTGGGTTTAGGGGAAAAATCCACTACAGACCCTATAGGATAAGCGTTATGGAGAACTGATGGATGGATGGAAGAAAAATCATGCAAAATATCACAACAAAGTGATGATTTCAATACTAGTATGCAATTAAATACAAGAATAAAGCAGTGTTTAAATAACTCTAAGAACATTAAGGGTCTAAGGGTTTGTGTGTGCTGAGACAGATACTGTCAAACACCTACAGGATGGTCTAGGAGAACTCAAAATGACAAAACTAAAGTTCAGTCAATATGAACTGAGAAGAGAAAATAACCACACAAACAGAATTAAAGTGTAAACTTGAGTCAAGATAGTTCCTCTGTCCATTGATATTTTTGTGAGGTTTGGAAATGAGGGAGAGTATCTCTGTTATTCTCGAGATAGGGCCTATAACCTCAGAGAAGAGAAGATGCTGAAAATAAACCACAAGAACTGAGACCATCTGCAAACTTTAGCTTCAGATCAGAGAACAGAAATCCATTTAGGATTATTTACATCCAGTGGGTACAGAATCATTATCCTAAAACAACTCTAAACATGATTAGGCTGCGGGTCTATGTTTGACTATTCGAACCTAAAGGGATAAAAAAAAAGAAGTGTGAAATTAGAAGTGAACTGAAAAATACCTCACAGGATGTGTGGGTTTGCATATTTAGTGTGTATGAAGGGCATCTTCTTCATCTACGCATCTCATGGTTTGACTTCCCTTCAAAACAGCAAGAAACAAAAGAAACATGGGAATTATTTTTCTGTAGATTTCCACTTCCAACAGATGATCATAAACGGTTTACTTTTTGGAAAACTAGAATTGTTGCACACATGGATTTGCTCATATATTTTTGTAGTACTTGATAATAATGATTAATAATTATAGATAGTGTGTCCTTTATTATAGATAAAGTGTCCTCTATTACCAGCTTCTTTGCTGCACAATTACAATTGGATGCAAACTTTATTTACAATGTCAGTTTTATTAACCTACTTAGAAGTTTAATGAACTGGGTGGATTTCTTTAACCGGACCAAGAGCTCTGAACCTCTCTCTCAATGTTTGAGCATTTGTCTACGTCACCACCTGTTGCACACGCGCGCGCACATAACGGTGGCAGAGTGCAGAGTGTTGGAGTATGAAGCGGATCTGTGAAACATTCACTTAACAACAACAACAACAACAACAACAACAACAAACATTCATTATCTTAAAATAACATAAAATTTTCGGACTTGTTATGTGACAATTTGAGACTGCGAAAATGATTGGCACGTTTGTTTTGCTCGTTTTGTTGTGTCTTGGTAAGTTATACATCGGTTTTTCATAACAATGTTAACGTTAGGCCTATCACAAAGTAGTTACATATTAGGCTACTACTTACGGTAAGAAGATCTACATGATTTAAATATTTAAGCCGTGTAATCTCGATCTGCAGGTGTTTTTCAGGTTGAATCACATGAAGTTCAGTCAGTAATGCTGGGAGACTCTGTCACTCTGGACTCTAATGTTTCTGAAGTACAGTTGACGGATGAGATCGAATGGAGGTTTGACAGCAGTCGCATAGTTTATACAATTAACTTGGATAATCCAAAGTATGATGATGAGAGATTCAGAGACAGACTGAAGCTGGACAGAAACGGATCTCTCACCATAAACGACACCAGAACCACTGACAGTGGAGTCTATAAATTTAGTACAATTATCAATAACAAGGAGTTAATAAAGACGTTCAGTGTTACTGTTTACGGTAGGTGTAGTATAATTAATATATAGCCTAATGTCCTTTTTCATATTGTAAATGACACTAAATCGTTCTCAAAATTATAAATTTTTCAAGATGGTTTTTATATTGGGCATTACGTCTACATAATACTTTTTTAGGCTGTAGTCTTCTCCTCCTGTACGGCTAAAACAATTGTTTCATTTCAATTGGTCAGACACGAAGGTGATATTCATTATTTGACCACCAGATGGCCACAACGTACACCGTACTGAAAATCCTCACAATCATTCACTTTTCTCGCTTGGAGACACAAGGGTCTTTATCACTGGAAGAACGTTTTTATAATTCCTGTAACTATTGGCGGAAATACCCGCGTTTTATACCCACTGTTCAGTATCCAGATGCAGACCCGCGGCACCAGCCTCAGGCCGGAGCATAATAAATATATAACATACCTTAAATGCAAATACCCACAAAGAAACAATTACAAATGAATAGAAACAACAACAACAAAAAGTATAAGAAAACAAAACCAACAGTGAGGTGTCTTTAATATTTCTGTCAAGATGTGGTGAACTAATTTATGAATGAGGTGGTTATCTGCTTAAAATCGGTATTCTGTATCTTTTATTGTTTATGATAGAGTTATAAAATACAGACAGCCTTGGCATATGAGTAATCAATCAAACAGCACTGAAAAGTAAAGTAGAATTAGGTGTAACTAACCCAAACAATAATATTTCTTTAATTTCTGTAATCTTTCTTTTATGATAAAAATAGCCTATTAAATCGACACAGTTCTCATTTTATTGATCAGGGAACACAGAAGCTCAACCGAACCTGCTTGACACGCGAGAACAATCTACATCTGGATTATCTTCATACTACAGTGTCTAATACTGTAGTACTAGTACTCATA
The DNA here is from genome assembly GCA_021554675.1 of Leuciscus idus. Taxonomy (NCBI): domain Eukaryota; kingdom Metazoa; phylum Chordata; class Actinopteri; order Cypriniformes; family Leuciscidae; genus Leuciscus; species Leuciscus idus. The sequence continues at coordinate 20,739,305 of CM038625.1, read as the reverse complement.
CTATTTGTGTCAGTAACACAAATTCATACTGTATAGAACATACCTTTTTCTGAAGTATACAAGAGAGTATGCTATTTCGGTCGCAGCCACAATCTTGTGGACTTAAAAATGGCTGCCGTGTGTCCATTAAGTCTATGAGACCGTAAGGTGTCTCATTTTAGGCTTCAGAAGGGTGCTCGCGAGCGCCCACTTAGTGGTCGATATGCGCCCTTAATGCACAGTGTTAACTGATGTGTGTGTTGATGAATAAAAGCCGAAATTCAATCTGTTCATCATACAAAGCCATCGTGTCGTATTTAAAAGTATTGTCGTTAAATATTGTAGATATAAATCCATTTAAAATGTGTATGCATAGCTCATCTAATAAAACAAAAATTATGTGTGTAATTAGCGCTATACTCTATTAAGACACTATAAGCACACCTCACTTCCACTAGTTTGAAACTTAATTCAGCGCTGATGACGGATGAAGATCTGCTGTTTTGTGAGGCTCCAGGAACCCCTGCATTTATTTTTGTAATTTCATGTTTTGCAGCTCCAGTACCTATTCCTGTCATCAGCAGTGTCATTTCACAGTGTTCTTCATCATCAGAAAGTTCATCAAGCCCAACATGTGTGCTGCGGTGTTCAGTGATGGATGTGATCAGGGTTAATCTCTCCTGGTACAAAGGAACCAGTTTATTGTCCAGCACCAGTGTGTCTGATCTCAGCATCAGTCTCTCTCTTCCTCTGGAGGTGGAATATCAGGATAACAACACTTACAGATGTGTGGTGAACAATCCTCTCAGCAACCAGACCAAACACGTCTGCATTACCGATCTCTGCCAGTTGTGTTCAGGTACATTAGCGGTGATGTTATTTACAGTGGGGAGAACAAGTATTTGATACACTTCCGATTTTGCAGGTTTTCCTACTTACAAAGCATGTAGAGGTCTGTAATTTTTATCATAGGTACACTTCAACTGTGAGTGACGGAATCTAAAACATAAATCCAGAAAATCACATTGTATGATTTTTAAATAATTAATTTGCATTTTATTGCGTGACATACGTATTTGATCACCTACCAACCAGTAAGAATTCCGGCTCTCACAGACCTGTATTAACTGCACCTGTTTGAACTCGTTACCTGTATAAAAGACACCTGTCCACACACTCAATTAAACAGACTCCAACCTCTCCACAATGGCCAAGACCAGAGAGCTGTGTAAGGACATCAGGGATAAAATTGTAGACCTGCACAAGGCTGGGATGGGCTACAGGACAATAGTCAAGCAGCTTGGTGAGAAGGCAACAACTGTTGGCGCAATTATTAGAAAATAGAATTTGTTCAAGATGACGGTCAATCTCCCTCGGTCTGGGGCACCATGCAAGATCTCACCTCGTGGGGCATCAATGACCATGAGGAAGGTGAGGGATCAGCCCAGAACTACACGGCAGGACCTGGTCAATGATCTGAAGAGAGCTGGCACCACAGTCTCAAAGAAAACCATTAGTAACACACTACGCCGCCATGGATTAAAATCCTGCAGCGCACGCAAGGTCCCCCTGCTCAAGCCAGCGCATGTCCAGGCCCGTCTGAAGTTTGCCAATGACCATCTGGATGATCCAGAGGAGGAATGGGAGAAGGTCATGTGGTCTGATGAGACAGAAATAGAGCTTTTTGGTCTAAACTCCACTCGCCGTGTTTGGAGGAAGAAGAAGGATGAGTACAACCCCAAGAACACCATCCCAACCGTGAAGCATGGAGGTGGAAACATCATTCTTTGGGGATGCTTTTCTGTAAAGGGTACAGGACGACTGCACCGTATTGAGGGGAGGATGGATGAGGCCATGTATCGCGAGATCTTGGCCAACAACATCCTTCCCTCAGTAAGAGCATTGAAGATGGGTCGTGGCTGGGTCTTCCAGCATGACAACGACTCGAAACACACAGCCAGGGTAACTAAGGTGTGGCTCCGTAAGAAGCATTTCAAGGTCCCTGGAGTGGCCTAGCCAGTCTCCAGACCTGAACCCAATAGAAAATCTTTGGAGGGAGCTGAAAGTCCGTATTGCCCAGCGACAGCCCCGAAACCTGAAGGATCTGGAGGAGTGGGCCAAAATCCCTGCTGCAGTGTGAGCAAACCTGGTCAAGAACTACAGGAAACGTATGATCTCTGTAATTGCAAACCAGGGTTTCTGTACCAAGTATTAAGTTCTGCTTTTCTGATGTATCAAATACTTATGTCATGCAATAAAATGCTAATTAATTACTTAAAAATCATACAATGTGATTTTCTGGATTTTAGATTCGGTCACTCACAGTTGAAGTGTACCTATGATAAAAATGACAGACTTCTGCATGCTTTGTAAGTGGGAAAACCTGCAAAATCGGCAGTGTATCAAATACTTGTTCTCCCCACTCTATTTACTCAACCAATCTCTGTCACGGTACATTAGTATTATATTAGTCTATTTTTACTGAGTCAAAAAAAAATCTTTTTCTGTGCTTAATTTCTCTCTTCAGATGAAGTCCATTATTTTGGAGGGACTGAAGCTGTGATCCGATTGGTCGTCACTGCTCTGGTGGGCGTGGCCGCTTCGGCTGCTTTCATTGTGCTGGTTTATGACATCAGATTAAGAAGAGTTGATCTGGAGAGACATCAGACCCACAGTGCTGGATCTGATACTTCTTTTTGATTCTTGATGATTCTTTTTTACCTTTTTTTTTATTTTTATTTTTATTTGTGACTTTTTGCATGATGACAAAAATAAAAAAGAATGGATGCAGTGTTTTTAAATGCTATGTTTAAAATACCAAAATTGAAATAGAACTATAAACATGCTGTGCTTAAAATAAAATACTGATTTCAGATTTTTGTGTATGATTTATTTATTTTTTTTTTGGTCAAATTAGAAACGATGTTCACCTGCAGGCTGCAGCTCTATAGCTCTACTGGAACCGTTCAGAGAAGTAAAACTTGATTTTAAAACAGACATTAATGAGCACCTGTCCCAACTCGGTGATAAGTAAGTTTGTCCCAATATTACCCACTTTGAAAAAAAAAAAAACGGAAAAAAAACCGCCCTCGTTGTTGTCTATTATGGTAATACCACTGCTTTTGATGGTCCCTTAGTTATTTATGACAAAATGAAATTTCACGAGTTCACATATTAATGAAATCTGATGTAATATTATAATGCGTATTTGGCTTGCTGTCCGGGGGGAGGGCTCCGAGCTCGGAATTCGGCCCGACCCCAGAGTACTCCCCCCTATGAATGTATAGCTCGTAGGTATCTATGAGTAGACCCAGCCGAAAGTGAGGTGATGGGGAGGCGGCGGGATGCTGAGAAATGAGATCATGAGACGGGAGGTAAGGGAAGGCTTTATTTATACTGGCTTCTTCTTGTGCTGATTGGATGATTACCTGAACATGCTCCTCCCGAACTTTGTTACATAAAACTTCATTTCACGAGTTCACATATTAATGAAATCTGATGTAATATTATAATGCGTATTTGGCTTGCTGTCCGGGGGGAGGGCTCCGAGCTCGGAATTCGGCCCGACCCCAGAGTACTCCCCCCAAAAAGGCCAGATGAACGCAGGACAGCGAGCGAAGAATTTATCCCCCCAAAATGTGAAGGGTATGTATTACCAAGGAACGAGCTTGCCTGTTCGACTGGGAAGGCTCTCGCAACGTCCGACGGGAACTTGGATGCTCACGGCATCGGACGGATAAGCCCGTTCTGCAGTTGAACTAACAGCTCGATGACGCGATGATTATGCGAGCGTGAATTTGTGGACGAGTTTAACCGTTCACCCAGGAGGGCTCTCGCAGCGTCCGACGGGAACTTGTATGCTCACGGCATCGGACGGGTAAGCCTCGCCAGGTTGGACGGAGGGCGCCCGCTGAACTCGGTCCGGAGGGCTCGACCGGCGCTTCGACGGGGCTGGGGCACGGGAAAAGACCCCTCGCGGCCCGCCGAATGGGGAGCCCACCTGGCGACACGAGCGCGGACGTCCGGCGACGACTAAGACGGGCAGACTCTCACTGCAATTCGAACGGGAGGGCACAACCAGCGCTTCGGAAGGGGGACGGAGCCCGGCCTTCGAACGGGTGAGCCATCGCAGCGTGCGAAACGGGGGAGTCTGCATATGATTGAAAAACGTTTCATATGAATATTACGCGAGCGTGCAAGCGGCGAGCCCAGATGTAACGGAAGGTTTGGTGTAGCGGAAGTAATTAAAATGAAGCGCAGCAGGTACGACTAATTAGTGAGAGCTTGGTGAGCATTTCTGATATGGAAACGGCTGGATCTAATGTAGGTTTTGAAGGCATTCGATGACCAGCGACCGAGGGTTTTGATTTGTTGTTGGGAGAGACCTTTTTGTGCGGCTGTGGTAGCTGCTCCGATACGGAATGAGTGGCTAGAGAAATTATCTGCTGTGACGCCGGATTTGTTGAGGACTGTTTTAAGGTGCTTTTGGAACCAGAATCTCGTAGCTGGATGATTGGAGTCGTTAGTGAATAGTGGGTCGAATGGGGATTTGGACGTGGAACGTTTGTACTGCAGGTAATTAGAAAGAGCTTGGTACGGTTGGATGGGAGTTTGAAGATTGAAAATATACACGAAGTGACCTTTTTTAGCTCTGTCGGTTTTACTTTGTTTAATGAAGAATGATAAGGTTTCGTTATCTATGATCTGTAAGTCTGAAATTGTAGGATGAGTATTTGGGTCGAATAAGGAAGTGATGGTCAATTCGGAGCAGCGGAGGAAACCGAAGAATGCCAGGATGAACATAGCTTCTAGTGTATAGGCGGTGTTGGAGGAGTGGTATCCAAGACGGAGTGAGGAAATGCATCTGGTGAGTATATCGATTGTAATTGGTTGTCTAGTATCTGGGCGAGTGGGGCGGGTTCTTTGGATTCCCTTAATTAGAAGGGACGTTTGGGAGTTATTAAGCGCAGGAATATTTGATGTCAGTTTGATGTCGAGGGGGAGAGAGATAAAGTCGTCGTAAAAAAAAGTTAAGCCGTTCCACTGGTTAAGGAAATTAATCCATAATTTTAGCTCGTTCTTGGACTCGTCGGAAAGGATGATCCTATCTTCCAGCGCGTGAACGGATGAAGTGAGGGCGAGAAGATGCGCGATAAAGGGGCGGCCCTGCGGAATAATGCGCATAGCATAATTTAGGTGGCCCAGCAGCGAAAGAAGTTCGCGTTTTGAACAATCTGAGCTGTCTGTAAAATTGGATGCAATTAAGATGATACGATCGATTTTTTCCTTCGGCAGTGAGGCCTGGAATTTTACTGAGTCCAGATTGATGCCTAGGAACTCGATAGATGTAGTCGGACCCGATGTTTTCTCCTGGGCTAACGGAATCCCTAGCTCGGCGAAAACTTTTTGCACTGTGAGGAGGTGGGCCTCGGGGATGGCGTTGTATGGTGAAATTATTAGGAAATCGTCGAGCAGATGGAGCAGATGAGGAATTGCATAATTATTGGAAAGGATCCAACATATGGCTTCAGAGAGAGTGTCAAAGATTTTCGGGCTGCTTTTGCAGCCGAAAGTTAAGCGCACGGCGAAATAATACTTTTTCCGCCAGTTTACACCGAATAAGTGCCACGAATCAGGGTGGATTGGCATTACTTTGAAAGCAGCGGAGATGTCTACTTTTGCAAGCCATGCGCCTCGACCAGCTATTTTAATCATAGTTATGGCTTGTTCGATATCGTGATAGTTGAGAGAATATTCTTCGAGAGGGATGAGACTATTGATGCTCGGGTATGGAGAATTATGGGGGGCTGAAAGGTCGATTATCAACCGCTTTTTCCCCGAGAATTTCCTGGTAGCCACGCCTATGGGGCTGATGCGAAATTTGTCGAACGGGGGAGCCTCGAAAGGGCCTATCATGAAACCGGATTCAATTTCTTTTTTAATTAGTTTATCTACTATTTCAGGCTCCGCTAAGGAGGACTGAAGATTAGCGCAGATAATGTTTTGCGTGGGATAGCTTTCTACGCCGGGTTTAAAGCCTTGCTTGAGACCTGTCAGCAGATAATTTGTGAAGTTTACATCTGGGTGGAGTGATAATTCCTCGGTCAGGCGGAAAACATTCACAGGAGTCGAGAGATAGTTTTTTTCATTTTTATTAACAGATTTTTTGACTGGGCATACCACGCGGGCGTGCGCACCGCCACAGTAATCGCAGACGTGAAGAAAACGACAACGTTGTCTTGGGCATCTTCCTTCATTAAAGTTTCTACAAACTTGTCTGTCGGGTGCCGAGTATGGTGCTCTGATCGAAAGATCTTCTCTTGCGGGTCGCGGAGCGTAACTTGTGGATTTAATGGCATTCTGCGCTGAGCAGGGAGGGATCGATGGATTAATTTGGGGGCATGCCGTGGTGACATGGCTTGTGGATCTGCAGATTGCGCAGGAGATATTTCTGCACCCGAGGAAGACTCGGTTGTGGAGATCAGTGTCCAACGCTCCCCAATAAGGACACTGATTCCACTGGGAAACGCGGACGGCGCATTTTGCGGAGAACAATTTGTGGTATGTATAAAAATGACTTCCCCCATAAGACAACGCGAGCTCCGCTATGATAGAAAGATAATCGTTCAGCTCGCGTCGTCTATGGGAAAAAGACGAGCATATGATTTCTGTATAGCGGCTGAAGGCAATGCAGAATTCGGCCAGTGATAAAGTACGAGATGAAACCTGTGTGTTATTTTTTAGAGTAACTGAAATATCGCCGCAGTCCACCTGGCGATTGGACTCTGATGGGGGAAACAAGGACAGGAGAGAACCCAAATCTACATCTGCACCTGCAAGGATTTGGGCTCTGATGTTGTTCGTCACTGGAGGAGGTTCTGCGGCAACTGCATTCGGAGGGGCTGGTTGAGGAGTGGCTGAGAAGAGAGAGAAAGGAGATCGCACTTGGAGAGGGTTAAAGGGAGGGAAAGTCGGGGCTGTGGCCGCTTGCGGAGGCATCCTCGCGCAGAGATCGGCCCCAAAGATAGATGGAGGAGGGATGGGAAGAGCATAGTGTGGAAGGGGAAGGGGAAGGAAATGCGCCGGCGATTGACCGGCTAACGGAGGCATCCTCACGTTAGGGTGAGCACCTGGCGCTTGGGAAGGAGGAAAACTGAAAGAAGTAGAAGGGAAGACAAACATTCGGGGATCATGTGAGAAAGTGGAATTGCAGAGATCTGGAGCGTGAGGTACCACGGTGGGAGGGGCTGAGGGGAGTTGACCCGGAAAAGGTTGGCGCCCTTCCGCGACTGGATCAGGGGCGCGGCCCAGGCTAGCGGAAGGTCTGCGATGACGTGGCGTGGGGGCGGGGCCCGGCGCTGCAGGCGAGGAAGGTGTAGATGCTGCGGGACGAGCGATCGGGGCCCGGCGGGCCTTGCTCGTTTGAGCTGATGGGTTTGGAGCTGAAACAGAAGGGTGAGAAGATTGTAAGGTAACATATAGATTAAACAATTCTGCTTTTTTCATCCTGCGGGAAAAATTTGCGTCAGAATTAATTAAGGCTTGTCTCAGCCCCTTAACTGTCCACTTCCCTATGGGAGGGATGTTTGGGGGCACTGAAAGGTGGGAAGGCGCGGAGGAAGATGATGAGGAAGATGATGAGTTCCTCGCTGGCGGTGGTGAGGGGAGTCTTCGGCGTCTCGGAGTACGCGGAGATGATCTGGAGAGCCGGCGTCCCCTGTTTGAGGATGGAGGCTCGATGTTGTTAGCTGCTGGAGAGGGAAAGGTCGCTGGAACGGGGGGTTGCGATGGAGACACCTCCGTGGTGAAAGACTCATCGTCGGAGGGGAAGAGCTCTAACTCGGACATGACGGCACGAAGGCGGAGTCCGATGCTGAGAAATGAGATCATGAGACGGGAGGTAAGGGAAGGCTTTATTTATACTGGCTTCTTCTTGTGCTGATTGGATGATTACCTGAACATGCTCCTCCCGAACTTTGTTACATAAAACTTCATTTAGTGAATTTAAAATTTAAGTGTTTAAATAAGATTACATTTTAGGAAGAAGCTGAAGACTATACATTTTTAAATAAAGTAAAAGTAAGTAGGGCCCACAATCCCCTAAACTGGGACCTCATACATTCCACTGGGATTAGCAACATGATGTATCAGTTCATGTTCAGTCAGTTTAGTCACTCCATGAGCTTCATCTGCAAGACAAGCACATCTGAGGTCTGAGTAAAAATACTCTGACTGATGCAGTGTAGTTAAAATACTAAATGTAGTTTCAGATGTTTTTAAATGATAAGACAGAACCATACAAGAAATAAAAAATAAAAATGCACAACACTGTTATTAAAAATTAAATACTAGTAGCTAGTAACTTTAAAATCTCACTTAATACATGATGAAACATAAGGGTCAGTTTGTGTCTGCTGAGAGACTGTCAAACATCTACAGGATGTGGTCTGGAACTCAAAGGGACAAAAATATATGAAATGAGACGTGAAAAACAACACAAACAAATAATTATTGTGTAAACTTGTATCAAGTAAGCTCTACATTGTACTCTATTCAGTGTATGTTGTGAGGTTTGTAAATAAACAAGAGGTTTTGTTAATGCTGTTGTTTTCTAGACAGGGTCTGTAACCGCAGAGAGAAGATGCTGAAATAACCACAAGAACTGAGACCGTCTGCAGTCTTCATTACATTTAGATCAGAGAACAGATATCCATTTAAGATTATTGCATTTAATAACACATCATCTTTAAATATCCCCTCAAAACAGTAGTTAAATAAATAAAAAGTGTATTTTACCCTCATGCAAGAAACATTGTTTCCACGGAATGCTAGTTTAGAAACTTTAGTAGCTTTCAAAGTGAAAATTAGTTAGTTTATAGTCAGACTGACCCAAATGAATGTGGTTTCTGTTGAGTGGACAAACGTCTTGCTCCTGTTTACTATTGCATGTGTGCAGTTGACTGATGGGTAAATCTGCAAAGACATTATTTTCCTTTAGGACAGATTTCCACTCAACATAAATTAACTGTAAATAATAAAGCAGTGAATCCAGCAACACTGACAACTGATTCTTACTCTTTGTGCATCCTTGAACAGCTTTTATTTCTCTATATCTCAGGACATATTGCCTAAAACAGCAGATCGAACCAAACCAGTGCTGCAACATTCTGGAAACAAGTGATAAACACAGGTTTCTGTTTTGTGGTGTTATTAAAAGCTAAGGAATTAAAAAAGGATGTGAAACTGAGCCAAAACATCAGTAGCCTATTTGAGCTTGTGGTGGCAAACAAAATTCTATCACTGAATAAGAGGCAAACATTTCCAAAAGTATTTAATGAGGTTTATTTTCTTGCAGGAAAAGGCCAGCAGTCAAACACACACACACACACACACACACACACACACACACACACACACACACACACACACACACACACACACACACACACACACACACACACACACACACACACACACACACACACAGAGAGAGTCTGCAGAGTGTGACAGTGAAGGGAGGACATCCTTCCTCCTTTATAGTCTTGACTCCCAGAATGTTATCTTTCTAGGCCAATGATGGTATATCAACCATATGTGGAACATTCTTAGACTTGTTCGTTATCCTTGAGTGAAGGCTCTCCTGTCACTTACCAACACTCTTTACCATTCCAATACAAGTCCATATAATAAGGTTTGTGTGTGCTCTTTTACTGTCACATGATGGTCACACACATCTTAAATATAACATTTCTTCCACAAGCTTCTTTGCTCTTATCAGTGAGTAGCGCGTTCATGTACACGCAGCACGCGCACCACATGGAGGCGAGCAGACTGAAGGAGTCTTCTGATTGGCTGAAGAGTTTTTCTCCCCCGTTTGGCTCTGTCGAGTTTCATGAAATCAAGCTGAGTTTTTTCAGGCATAAAGCATATGACGATTTACCTCAAAGGGTTGAAGAAAATGATTCACGCTGTTTTGTTCTGTTTATGTTGTTTTCTGTACACTACAGTGTACGTGAACGCACTGATGTATGATGTCTGTGTGAACAGGCTGTGCAGTGTGCAAACACACGCTGACTGACAAGGAACACATTCCGACCGAATGAAATGATTGAACGAACATTTTATGGTCCTACACCTTCCACAAATGATATTTATTTTTAAAAATACATTTAGACCGCTTAACAGAGTGATTGCTATCGGGATATGTGGAGACTTTCAACCAGCATAAAAATAAATAAATTCTGTAGAGAATCACCTATTGCACCTTTAATATGTAATCAATTTAATCAACTGGTTGAAAATGTTTTTAAACAATATCGGCACTTACCCATAATGGTATTAATGGGTTGGATTCTGAAATCCACAGCGCTTCAATGTATATCCGTTCAGCGATTTGTAATGAGTTATTAAATCAATATTTATGTTGCTAAATATCAAATGATTTGAATGACATCTTCAAGCTTCTGAGATTTACCAATTATAAAGTTACATGTGAGAAAAGCACCGAACACCTGTTAAAAACCTAGATTTACTCTTCTAGCTGACCCTGACAGCTGAGGTCACTGGGGTCACTCAGGCCTGTTGTCTACGCGCCAATTCTTAGCTAAAACATTTGCTTTACTTTTCATCTGCAATCACTATAATGATGAATATTGTCTGAACCTCTTACTGAGAGAAAGTACATGTTATCAGTATGTTTTGGGAAAGTTTTCTGGTCAGAGCTAGAGCTCAACCAGCTCAGTGTGTGTGTGTGTGTGTGTGTGTGTGTGTGTGTGTGTGTGTGTGTGTGTGTGTGTGTGTGTGTGTGTCAGCCCTCTTTTGTTACAGGATGTTCTGAGGTGAACTACTGTCACGCAGGGGAGGTAAAATGACCATCTGTCATCCAGATAATCGATGGAGATATTCTTCTCACAGCTCATATGTGGACAGTTTATCTGTGTCTTAACCAATCAGAATCATTCAACCTGACGTGATGATGTAGTTTAGTGACCTATGTTAGAGTATTGCTGCTCAGGGGTGTCGGACTGGGGATAAAACCAGTACTGATTACCAGGGCCCCAAGGGGAGAGAGGGCCCTTGAAAAGTCTGGAATATATTTAATTTTACCTGGATATTTTCATTTCCTAATTAAATTTCCTAATGAATGTCATATGAAATGTAAAGTTAGTGTATTGGCTGAATAACTTGGTTGATTGACTGACTACATTTTGTATACAAAAAAGTAAAGACTATCTAAGGTCTCACGGTCCCACCCCTTGCTAAAGTGCCAAATGGTTTAGTCCATCTGCACACATTTTGTTTATGTTAGTTAGTTGAGCATCTGGTGGAGCGCATACTTCAGCTGTAGAAATGTCTTTCTCAAAGAAAGTCAAATCAGGCCACCAAAAAAGAAAGGAAAGAAAACAAAATGAGGGATATGGGGGCCCATCAGGACTGCCTGTGCATATGGCCCGGGATCTTGTGCTACGCCCCTGTTGCTGCTGTGTTAGTGTGTATGGCAGAGCGGCCTATGAACTCCTTGAGTGTTGAAGCTGACTTCTGCTGATGAAACTGCAAACTATTCTTTAGTAAAAAAATCTTCAATTGATGCATCTCTTGACTCCTGTTCTTCAGTCATTATAACTGGTCTTACATTTATTTTTTAAGTATTTATTGCATTATATAGTTCAGTGTTAGTCCGATGCCAGGCAGATCCCATTTAGTTAAAAAAGGTATAAAAGGTAGGTATTAGTTAAAATGTTAAATGTTTTAACATTTAACATGTTCAAATTTTGCATAATCTTTCTTTTTGCCTTGGTCAATTTCAGCAACTTGCAATCCATCCACCCTGTTCACTCTGATACTTTATATAAGTCTTAGTTTTATTGATTGGCTTTATTGTGTATTTGCACATAGATCCATGTATGAACAACAGAAATTACACTTTACACGTGTAAGATCAGTCACAAATCCCCATGCAACTAATCGTAAGATTACACTATAATAAACACCAGTTTCAGATTACTTATGATATATCAGCTTTACAAATACCTGTGATACAGAAAAACTATAATGAAAAGGATTCAGATTTAAGACAAGAATAGGAAGTCCAGGCAACAAACAGTAGTCCACAATAAAACCAATAAAAAATGAATTAATCAGGGATTCATAAAAGCACATTTTATTTTGTATTTGATTCATTTTAAAAAGAGTTTGAAATATGAATCAGTTCAGTAAGATCATAAAACAGCAGTATATCTTTCCTCGTGTCCACATGGCTCTCAAATAATCACGTCAGCTCATATTTCAAGATTTCAGATTCACATTCACATTGTCATGCAGTTCATGAAGCAGAAAACACTGTCATACCATACTTTTGTTCTAGTAATCAAGCACAAAAAAAAGAAAAAAAAAAGAATACATTAAGCATGATTTATATGTCAGAAATATATAGCCTACATTAAAAAAAACAGATTTTTTACCAGAAACACTAGACGAGTTAAAGATGCATTTTAACTATGAAAGTTTGTTTCCGCCATGGAATAAAAATAAATAAAAAAGTAAGTGTAACTTAATTCACAATTCTGACTTTTTTTCGTGCAAATGCAAGTTTAGCTCTCGCAATTTTGACTTTTCTTTTTGAGCAGTCGCAATTGCGAGTTATAAAATCAGAATTGTGAGGTAAAAACTTGCAATTCCTAGAGATTCCGATTTTTTCCTCGGAATTTGACTTTATAACTCGCAATTGCAACTTTATATCTCACAATTCTGAGAAAAGAAGTCAGAATTTGGAAGATATAAACAATTGCAGAAAAATAAGTCAGAATTGTGAGATAAAAAGTCGCAATTACCTTTTTTATTATTTTCCAGTGGCAAAAAACAAGCTTCCATATTGAACCCTTTCTCACATCATTTTAAAATAGTCTAGCTGACCCCCCCAAAGTGAGCTTTTTTTAAGGTGACCGTAATTTTAGATTTCACCTTTATAATGATCTATAACGCCACCATGTTAGTTTGCACCACAATTCAGTGAATCGGATCTGTCAGATTTGCAACACGTCAATTCATCTACTTCTGGAATACATGAAAGTATGTGTATCCAGTGCAGTAGGAGAATCATTTTTTTTATAGTTAGGCTACTTACACAATGTGTATCTGATATGAATAAAACAAGTCGTTAATTCATTGAAAAGATTGCTATTGCCGCTTCCATAAACATCAGTGTGTATTTTACAAACTATAAACGCATTGTTTTGCTATACCTAAAATAAACATTATGTGGTTGAAAACACTGAATAGTTATGATATACAGTATGACAGCGCTGAGCGTCAGTCTCTGGCTCAGCTCCAGCCGAACCGCGAAAGCATTTGAATTTAGCAGTGATGTACTTCATGTGTCACAGAACGGGAGAAAAGCTCTCGGAAGCATGCGTAAACGTCACATCCTTTGGATTTTCCCGGCAAAACCGGCCCAAGGCTTTTGCATAAGGCATTTGTCAATTAGGCTAAATTAAAATTGTTACATTTATCTACACTAATCAGTAGCCTATGTCATGCAAAGCACATGTTTACATTGTTACAGATTATTACACGTTGATTCTCCTCATTATTCATCCTGATCCTGAGTTTGATTCACTTCTTTATCTTCACTGAAACCTGTTATAAAAACACAGAAATATTCACAGTAAAAACACCAAGTTAAAAAATGAAAAGAGTAATGAATAAATTTGATAACAATGATGATAATTATATGTTCTCCTGCATTACACTTGTTTCTGTTTATTAGCCTGTACCATAATGTATTACACACTGTGGAGAATATGTTGTGATTTGTAAATGTTAATTTAAATTATTCTTTGTTCTTTAGTCTTTTATTTCTGATTTGATGCTAATTAATGGAGAGTGACATCAACACTGACAGTTAGATTCAACGAATATAAAAGGTATTACTGACCACTGGCTCAGGAGTCAATAACAATTTGTTAAATTAAACAATTAGTAGTGTCCAATCAATGGGGTAAATTACTAAATATTAAATGGCTAAAATATAGAGCAGCATTGTGTTCTTTGAACAAAACAGCACCAGATCAGCTCTATTTGTGTTAATGATAAGGTTGGCTGTTCTGTCTAAAGTAAAACAGCACAAGATCAGTGCTATGTTTCATATTTCTGTGTTAATGGTGTCAAGTTCTTTGTCAAGTTGCATGTAATACTTACACCTTTGCCTTGGTTACTTATACTTCTTGCAGTAAAAAAACAGTTACAGCCCAAACCATCAGAGCAACACTGGCACCAGATATTCCTGATACAGCACCTGACCGACCTGATACTGTAAGGATAAAGACAGACATTAGTGTGAATGTGTCTGATCTATAACACACACTATAAACATCAGCACTATATAACCTGAGTGTAGATCTGATACTGTAATGATAAAGACAGACATTAGTGTGAATGTGTCTGATCTATAACACACACTATAACATCAGCACTATATAACCTGAGTGAAGATATTGTAAGAACTGAGAAATTAGAAAATGCCGGACAGTCTGGTTGAAGAGCGACCAGACCCTGAGAGGACAAATGACCTCTCAGGAAATTAACATTTGAACTCCCCCTAGTGCACTATCGAGATGAAAGTCTCACCTCAGAGTCATACTAATCTACATATCTTTCCCCCTTCTCTCACCCCCTCTCTCTCATGCTCAGATCATCTGAATTCACCCAAGAAAATGTATAGTTTAATGTGAATGATTAACATCGAGTATTATACATATTTAGTATCATTTTATACATATTTAGTATCATGTCTCATTGCGACTACAAATGTCTAATTTCCAAATAAGTAAAACAAAAGATAATAAGGTTTTTAAGAGTGTAGTAGGGATACCTGGCACACAAAGGAAGGTGGTCCCTAGACAAATGATCTCCTTATAAACATCACACACACTAAATCTGATCAACTCACCACTGACTGTAACACTGATGGTCCTCTGTATGGTGTGTGAGCTGCTGATCATGTTCAGATGATAATCTCCAGAGTCTTTGTTTTCAGAGTCACTGATGATGAGAGATCCCGATTGGTGATGCATCTGCAATCTGCTATTGAATTTCTTATTATCTTTGTCAATTATTAGGAATTGTTTAGTCCCTTTATTGATTTCAGCAATGAGATTATCTTCAATTTTCCACAATATCTGATCATATCCCTGTATTTCAGTAACACCAGTGTGTAGAATGACAGATTCTCCCTCCTTCACTGATACTGAGTTCACTCCATCTGTCACAACAACAAACACATACAGAGAACATATGATTAAATATCTTAATAATAATTTTTTGAAGAAACAATTAAGTTTCAGGGAACATGGTTTACATTAAATGTAGTTCATACCCCAGATGTTATAATTTGTTTACATTTTATTTTGTGATTTCAATGACTTAATTCATTATTGTTCTGCAGAGGTTCAGGTGTTTTTTTTGTTTTTTGTTTTTACTGCACATAAGATAATGAAGATCAGCATGAAGTTATTACATTTCTTTTGCTTAGTATCTTTCATATTAGTGTTTGACATTGAAGAATTGCATGTATGTAGCCATGGAAAGAGCTGTTCAAAGCAGAAACTTGAACGATTTACAATACCATAGTCGTCTTGAAGAGCATGTCCATTCCCATATACTAAACGACATCTGGCCCAGTTGTGGCCCACATCTCCTACATTCTTCTTGTCCACATTCATCATGGAATGACGGCGATGACTCAACCCGAGTGTGGATGGCAATAGCATACATATCCGGGTCTCATCTGGGCCAACATTGGCACATATGGCTCAGTTCTGGCAGCAGCAAAGGTCACATGGGCCACATCTGGGCCACACACAGCAAGTCACAACTCACACTAAAACAGGCTTGATGTGAGTAGGCCAGATACGACCCATATGACCTTTGCAGCTGCCAGAACTGAGCCATATGTGCCATAGTTGGCCTAGATGAGGCCCGGATATGTATGCTATCTGGGTTTTTAATCTTATGTTCAGGGAAAAACACCTGAACTTCTGCGAAGTGGTAATTAATTAAGTAATGTGGTCAGCGCCGCTCTGGTGAGATTAGCTTAAGCTGCGGTGTCCGTTCAGTGTCGCTTGTCAACACGTCCTCCCTGCGAGTCGGTTGTGCGGTTTGGTCCATTGAGTTCTGACCACGCTGTTTGTGAGACATGTCAAATTAAACGGAAAAGCGGACCAAGCTTCCTTTTCAAGTGAAATTACCTCTTACCGAAACTACCGAAATCTTTTCTCATTTCAGTAATGCGTATGAATGAATTTCACTAAGGTTGATCAATGTTTTTCATTTCCCTAGTGTTTGTAAGAGGCTTTTCAATAATTATGGACTATACAACCCCTCATACTGCAGTCTTTAGCCTCCTTGATAGTGCACCCTCCCCCTTCCCACGCCGTTAAAAACCTTGCAGCAACCCTGAATATTGATATTAACTCGTGGGAACATCCTATAACTTGTGGGAACATGATAAGTCGTGGGCTCAAGATCCTATGTTAAGGGAAAAACACAGATTTCTCATGACCACAAGTTAAATGTATAAACAACCTGGACGAACATAGCAACCTGGAATTATCATAAATGGCCTATAGTAATATTTATTTTTAATTAAGAAAAAGCACGGACTTAAGAAATTATTATATGAACATATTGCCTATTATTATATTGTATTGTGCGCAAAATGCGCCATGTGTTAGCTTTAGTTTCCTCTTAACTTACCGTATCTCTTTACCCAATTAACATATTATGTTACTTCAAATACATATTTTGTAAATACTGTAAATGCCCAATCATGCCACTAAAGTTTTAACTTTATGACTGTCTTTCTGAACACCAGTAGCCTATGTGACGATAAATGACCTTAAGTCCTTAGGCTTAAGAGTTTATTATGAGCATCTTACTGTTGAGTCATCAGAGAGTCAAGAATTTAATAAAACAGCTACTCACCAACAGTCATATAGAAATTTCTGCGTAAGATCATACTGCTGGTGTTGATCTCCACTTTATAAACCCCAGACTGATCGATGCGGATGTTTTTGATGTTGAGGTCTCTGGTTTGATCATTCAGATCAATGTTTTCCCATCTTGTGTCAACAGGGCTGTTTAATCCATTAACTTGCGCAAGACCATCGCTGGTTCTGATGTTTATAAATTAGCATTTACTGAATGATTTTACTATCACAATTTTAATTAAAATTGACAAACAATACGTCATTTTAAAGTTTAAATGCTTGAGCATCGATATTTATGATCGTAATGTCACAGCGACATCATCATTTTATTTCTTATAGAGAGATACACGTAACTTCAAATTGGGGAGTTTTTAATTATTTTTGTCCATTGAAGATGACAGATCCATTAAATCATACAAAACAGGGGTGGTTTTATTGGCAATAATCCAGAGCATAAAATCAGTTAAGAGTTTTAGTCCAAAAAGTGCTAATTTAAGAGAAATATCGTTTAAATCAGCTTCGTTTACGTAACATATATTCACAGAGAATAATAATTCTTGCCAATTCTTCAATAAATGATGTACTCTAAGAGGTATTTCAGTAGTACAACTTTACGTCATCTTGCTTGCTAGAATCTCATGTACAGAGTAACCCCGCCTCCAGCGTTCTTTGTGATGCGCTGATTGGTCAGTGATTCAAAATGTTCCAACAACACCACCGACTAATGTGTTGTCCAAATATGCCCGACCTATAATATTCACTGCACACAATCAGCCAGGGTTATGATATTAAAGTTCTGAATGATGGAAAATGCAGCCAACATATAGATGATTACAGAGTATAGATTTGGCTATAGATTTGGAGGGGTTGGCTGGTTCAGTCAGCCTTGTCTGTAGGTTTTAAACATAAAAGTTTGTAGCTAGGTATTTAAATGTTTGTATTCCTATAAGGTACATTGTGTAATTTATGCGTCACTGGCATTAAAATGGAATTGCAAAAATGATGACAATCACTAAATATTCAAATAGTTTTCCTAAAGCCTGTCTGCCTCTGTCTTGCCTTGTTTTTCACCAAACACACTTCATTGTTTTAGCCAGTGTTGCTATGTCAGTCTGCTCTGTATACTCAAACACACAGATCAGTGTTTGATAGCACCACAATAAAAGTGTTCAACTTTTCTGGGAATCAACCTAATTATTTATTGTTGACTCAAATTCTAAAAACACACGTCGCATTAACACACACTATAAAGTGTTAAAATCAACATGAAATGGATTTCAAAACCTATTTTACTTCTATAATGTAATTTGTTACCAAGTGAAACGGGATATTCAATGTGATTTTTTTATTTATTTATCAGGATTTGATTTTATATATTAGAATTGATTGGATGTTGATAAGTGTGTTATATACCACAATGGAGCCGGTATTAATTTGTAGTAATTTTAAGTAGTAGAGTAGAGTAATAAAGTAGTAATTTGAAAAGTAGCTGAG
Organism: Leuciscus idus; assembly: GCA_021554675.1. Lineage (NCBI taxonomy): Eukaryota > Metazoa > Chordata > Actinopteri > Cypriniformes > Leuciscidae > Leuciscus > Leuciscus idus. The sequence continues at coordinate 20,720,847 of CM038625.1, read as the reverse complement.
AAAGCTACACAATGATAGTGAGAAATGTGCTGTACTAGCGCTATGTTTCATGCCTGAAGAGTGGATGACAAAATACCAGTTTGGAATCACAGATTTGAATATTTGCATCAGACTTTGTAATTTAACAGAAGAGCAGAAATAAATGTCAGACATCTAATCATGTTCATATAACTTGTGATGAACCATTGTGTTTTTAGACAGCTTAACTGATTAGACAAAGTATAACTGATTTAATGTTCATAAACTGCAGCTTTACTAATTGCACTCAATTATAAATAGTGGTATGTTGTGGTTCACCTTCTATAAATTGCTAATCGTTCTTTTCGGGCTCTCCAAATGTCCTTTTTTTATTTTTATTTTTTTAAATGTGCTTTCACTAAGAAAAAATATTACAGGAACAAAGTTTTTAGTGTCTTCAACTTCAGATTTCAATTCTAACTTGTTCAGACTTTGACTTTATTACTTTCAAAATTGTTCTGGCACAGTTTCATATGTTTATTCCTAAATACATTTTATGCAAATTAGATAATAATTGCTTTTTCAAAATATATAATCTTCTCTAACAATTTTTTCCTACTAATATAATTAATTACGGTACCTGAACATCAAACTCACAACTCTTATCTTTCTAAAGAGACCAGAATTAAACCTGTAGTCCAGAGGGTTCATGAACTGTGACTGTTTTAGTCTGTGTATGTCAGGTTTGGGTTTGAGCTCAACTAGTGGGGGCGACTGTTAACAGGTTAAGTCTTGATCTCCAAACTTCCACAGAATCTGATCATCTCTCTGTATATCAGTAACACCAGTGTGTAGAGTGACAGTATCACCCTCAGTCACTGATACTGACTTCACTCCATCTGTATCAACAAAAAACACATCTGGAGAACAAACGGAAATGGTTTAATCTTATGCTGCAAGTCACTTTCATACAATACATTTTTAAATGTACATGCACTATGGGGCAAAAAATGCCAGAGACCCAGAATATTTGTGACTTAAAATTGAAGTTAAATGTGAAAATAAGCAGATTCACAAACTTTTTTGTCAGCTGAAGCTCTTTGACCAAAAGTATTTTCTTGAAGCCCTCCCAGGAAGTTAATATTTCAATAAATTAACAACCCATTTGCATGTAAATGTTTCTCTGTTGTCAGTTAATGTTCACATGGCGTGCATTGCAATATTTAATTTGTTTTATTGTAAGTGTTTTTGTTCTTATTTTAAGAATATTTATTATAATTTAACATTATTATGATTTTATATGTGTCATCGACTCAAGAACCCCCTTCAGTTCCCTCACAAACCGCTAGGTGTTCGTGACCTTAAAGGGTTAGTTCACCCAAAAATGTCAATTCTGTCATTAATTACTGACCCTCATGTTGCTCCAAACCGGTAAGCCCTTAGTTTATTCAAAAACTATTAATTATTCAACAATCTCTTCTCTTCCACGTTATTCTCCTACACTGTTGACCTAAGTAATCACAGTGCAGCGCTTCAGGGTTCATCATCAGAAAGCCGGCTCACTTTTGGCCGACGCTAGTCACGTGAGCACCACGACACATGCGTGTGATGCTGACGCAGGGGCTGGCCAATAGTGAGCTGGCATTCTTACGTAGAACCTGAAAGCGCTGCACTGTTTACACTACGTCAACGGCGTAGGAGAATGACATGGAAGAGAAGATATTGTTGAATAAAGTCGTTATTTTTGTTTTGTTTTTGCGCACAAAAAAGTATTCTCATCGCTTCATGGTTAAACCACTGTACTCACTTAGTTTACCAATGTCTTTACTTCCTTTCTGGGCCTTGAAAGTTGAAATGACGTTGATGTCTATGAGGGGACAGAAACCTCTTGGATTTCATTAAAAAAATATCTTAATTTGTGTTCTGAAATGAATGAAGGTCTTATGGGTTTGGAACGACATGAGGGTGAATAATTAACCCCTTCATTTTGGTAAACCCTGATACAGACGGTCAGATGTTTTTTCTTCCGTTGAAACTCAAGATGTTTATTGGAACATCTCAAATCATGCTGGTGAACAAGAACATCAGGTTTTGTGTCACTTTAAAGATTGACATTGAGTCTTCAAGATCTATTTCTCCTCTATACCTACTCTTTTGATAAAAACAAACTCAAATCATGATATCTGGAAATAAAGGAGCTCAGAATCAGTAATTTCAGCCAAAACAATGGTAACGCAACATGACATAGGACTTAATTTGTGGTAACAGGATTTATTTCCTCATGGTTTAAAGAATACAAAATATAAAAGAACAAATGCAAAGCGGAAAACAAATACTTATTAAAAATATTTGACAAACCTTTCTGTTGCAATTACAATGATGCTAATGAAATATTTAAATAAAAGTGGGACAGGAATTAAATTAAATGATTGAACTTCCATATAGTAATCACTAAAAACATTCAAATAATAAATTCTCTCAAAATAGTGTGCATTTTAAAATGTTTAAAATATATATAATCTGATTACATACATATGTGTATATATATATATATATATATATATATATATATATATATATATATATATATACACACACACACACAATGACCCTTATTTTGAAGTTCAATTTGGTTTTGATGTATCATTTTTACATTTTCCATGTGTTCCTGTATTGTTGGTTATCATACTCATTACTTTCACCTGTCTATCAGCTCTTGCTTGTTCTGAAAACAGGCCTGTGTTTAGGTAAGTCTGGGTCCATTCTCATCACAATACAACTTTTGTGGAGAATGTAGATGGTGTGTGTGCTGTAGCTGTTCTCCAGTGTTTTCCTTGTGCTCACTAGTTCTGTATTTTGTTTATATAAAGTACCCGCTTGCTTTTAGATCCTCGGCTTGCTTCTCTATTGCCTTTCATTGTGTAAAAGTACAATTTGTGCTTATCTTTTTTGAATTTTTAAAAATAATGTTTGCTGGATCAATTATATTAAACATCAAGAAATCTCTTTAATCTTATTTGAATATGAATCAGGCATGTAATAAATTGAAAACAAGTATTATTAGAAAATTGTATTTATATATAAACTATTTACATGTATATATAATATAAATTATGTATAAATATATATACAGTATATATGCAATAAACAGTTATTCATAAAGGATTATTGTGTATAATTGTGATTATTTCAACTCATCTTCACAGACAGGTAGTCCACATAATGATCACACTGAGTTACTCACCGCGGACAGTGACAATGAATCTGCATTTGTTGTCATTCATGCTGTCCTTGATCTTTAGCTCATAAACTCCAGAGTCTGTGGTCCTGATGTTTGTGATGGTCAGAGATCCGGTCTGATGATCCAGCTTCAGCCTGTCTCTGAATCTCTCTTCATTATTCCCAGGTACTGTGATTTTGTTGGCTTCTCTATCAATCTGTGCAATGACATCGCTTTCACCTTCAATCTTCCAATGCAGCTCATCTCCCTTTGTTTCAGTAAAATCAGTGTTTAGAGTGAGAGAATCTCCCACCATCACTGACACTGACTTCACTTCATCAACACCAAACACACCTGAGGAACAAACAGAAAAAGTTTCTAAACAGATTACGCTTGTAAAGCTGTCAAGATTTCCATTTACATGCACTTTCTAAGACATATGTATTTAACTGTAACACTGTGACATATGCTAATTCCATTTACTAAACAATATACAGGTTGGAAAAGAAAGATTCAGGCAATTCGATTTCCTAACATAATTCCTGACACTATTTTAAAGTGTAGCAAATGCTACTGTGAATCGCAGATCTGTTGCATTTCTGTGTTTTTTAATTAAACCTGTCATGACTTGTAAACTGTCAAAAGTAAGTTCCTGTATCAGGAAGATCACATGCAAACAGAACATGCACAAATAAATAAACCTGAGTTTAAACGCGATACACGGTATTTAATAGTACAGCCTGAAAACATGGTAATTCCACATGTCTAATACAAATAATTGCAATTATGTAACATATACTATCATTTTATATAAATTAACATGTGACCAGATTTAACATACATACTGACACAAAGATAAAAACAAAATAGCGTAGCGTACTATTTAATTTTTTATTATTTTACACTATCTTGTTATTTTAACTTTTTAATTATTTCTATTATTGTTTTCACCTTACTGTTTTTGATTAAAATGTTTCCAAGAGACCTTATGAGCTCTGCTGCTTTTCAGTCTTCCAGGTTTGTATTTCCACAGCATGAAGTAAGATCTTACAGATGTATGAATGAACCGCTCGTTTTTAAAATGCCATATGAAATACCCAGAGCCCAAAAATGGAAGTTCAAACACAAAATTCTAGAGATGGTTATGCAACCCGAAAGTTCCTTCGAGATTTACTGTACATATGGGGTTTTAGGTTACACTTTATTTTAAGGTGTCCCTGTTACAGTGTAATTATACATTAAGTATTGAGTAATATAAATTAACAACATGCACTAACTATAGAGTTAGGGTAGGATTAGGATTTGGTTGAGGGTTAGTTGCATGTAGTTATGCATAGACACTGTTATGTTAGGCTATATAACAAAACGTAAAAATATCATCACGTTATGTTTACCACAGGCTTTATTTTACTCATAAATAAAAAATAAATAAAAAACATAGGAAAACCATAGGAAAATCTCATAGGAACCATCGGCAAATTAGACTTCCGGGTTCTGACGTCATCCCACTCTATTGGCTGATCCTTGAATTATAAATTAATAAATATGAATATATATAAATAAATATGAATCTTGTGTTCTAAATCTAAACTTTCTAGATTTTATTTCCTTAAATTCTAATTTCAAGATCAATTGGTTAAAACAGTATTTGACAAATCCTGTTTCGTTTTGTAATATTCTTCCTAATCTTGAAAAATTCTTCCTAATCTTGTTTTCTCTGAGTATCCCATTCCTTATGGGGCCATAACTCTTCTCACAGACTAGTTTCTTTGTCAGTAGCTCATCCTTTTGATATGATTGGGACTCTTCTGGTCAAAACAGGAGAATTAGACAGCAATTGCAGAATGAGATGCTCATTTCAACTTTGAAAAAGATGTAAAAGGAATATTTTAATAAACTTATATATATATATATATATATATATATATATATATATATATATATATTTTTTTTTTTTTTTTTTTTTTTTTTTTAAACACAAATGTAAATGTCAGGGTCCTTAAGCCCTACTTTTTAGTTTTTTGTAAGGAACTTAAATACCTGGACACTCTCCTTACATCCAGCAACTCCAAAGCCCTTAAAACTGTAATTTCTATGGTAATTCTCAATACAGCCTACCCTGGCAATGGTTTTGTATGTTCTTGCAATCATACAATAAAAAATAATAATAATTAACTGCAATCTTTAAAGTGAAACAAGGTGTGGTCGGGTGGCATAATTATTCTGAAGAAATATAAACGTGTCACCACAACGACACAAACCAAACCCACACCTGCTGTTACAGGATCAAGTTATAACAGCAATAAAAATTCTCTCTAATTTTACTTGTTTGATGGTGACCACGTGTTTTCTATTTCCGCTTTAGACCTAGTTCCACTGAAAGTTGTGATGCAATAAACACTGTCACGCAAATTAAGAAGAAAGAAACGTTAAAAATATTCCACTATAAGCAGTAACACTGTTTGTGTTGTCGGTTTTCACGTAAAATAGTGAACGAAAATTGCAGGCAATCAGAACCCTCTAGTTTTCACTTTTAAACACACATGCACAAAATAACTTACTAAAATTAACCCTTATAATGGTGCTGACATCCTGTCATTATTCAGTGTTATTTATATTTGTATAAAGGTAATAATAGTTAAGAATGGTAAGAAACACTGGTTCAGAATTTCACAAAAAATAAAATAAAAATCAGAACATGCGCCTTTTGAAAACCGAAAGTGTCGACTTAACGTGACTCACCGTGAACAAGTAATACAAGCCCCAAAAGCAGAGAAAGGTTCCTCATGTTGATGTCACTTCTTACCGCATCCAAACTGAATGACAGCAGTGATCCAGGATCGCCTACTGATGATGATGATGATGATGATGGGCTCTAATCAAACAGACCAAGTCACGTGATTTCTGCGAAGGTAGCGGATGTGTTACGTCATACTAGTGTCCCAAAGTGAACCTATAGAGTTGGTTAAACGGTTGAACATTTTCACAGAGAGAGAGAGAGAGAGAGAGAGAGAGAGAGAGAGAGAGAGAGAGAGAGAGAGAGAGAGAGAGAGAGAGAGAGAGAGAGAGAGAGAGAGAGAGAGAGAGAGAGAGAGCATATTTTATTCTTGATATTTCTAATCTTCTGAGTAATCTTGTCAGTATCATAGCCTGGAACTGTCAACAGAATCAAGACAAGTGCTGCTGTTAATCAGTACAGACAGTACAAGTCAGTACAAGTTATTTATGTAGAAATCAGTTTAAAACTCATTCACTTGTCTGGATCATCTCCATAACCTATTATTAGCACATATTTCCTATGAGCATAACCTATTATTAGCACATATTTCCTATGAGCATAATCTGTTAAATCACATTTTACATGAGCATTTAATCATCATACAACAAAATTGTCTGATCCTGTTTTGGTCAAAATGTACATTGTGGGGGAAAAATGCCCAATACAACTATTTAGTTATTTTGAAAGAAAACAGTTAAAATGTTGAAATAAACAAATGTTGAAATAAGCAGTTATGTTACATCATCTGAGGTCAACTTCAGTCTGTTTCCCATGAATCAGACATTTTCATTTCAGGACACTAGGAGGCGAAGTTGTGCAATATATAGCCTAAATACTAGATGTAGTATCATATGATTTGAAATTATGGCTTGATATCACAAGTCATGCTCAGTTTCCTTGTAATCGCATATCTACATCAAACAAAATGCAAAATGTGATGACAGCAGGGAATGAATAAACACTCTGAACTTTCAAATCTCTCTAAATGCACATTTACATTAAATTGTGCGAAGAAAGTTGCGGGTTAAATACACAAGAACATTGAGTGAAAGTGTATGTGTGCTGAGACAGAAACTGTCTTCAGGATGTGGTCTGCTGAAACTGTGTTCTGGCCTGCAGAATAAGAGATGATGATGATGATGATGATGATGATGATTGAAACATCAGTCATGTTAAACACAACCTGAACAGCTTATATGTCATTGGTCTAGGAACTGAAATTAACAAAAATATATAGTCGCTGTAAAATGAGAAGTGAGAAGAAAAAAAACACACACACAGAATTGACGTGTACACGATAATGTGACTTGAATCAAGTCAGTTCTTCATTGTATTCTATTCAGTGTCTTTTGTGAGGTTTGGAAATGATGGAGAGGTTTTTTAATGCTGTTGTTCCCTAGACAACATAATATAAGAACATTAAGGGTCATTTGTGTCTGCCGAGACAAATACTGTCTCAGGATGTGGTCTACTGGAAACTCAAAGTCACAAAAAAATACATGAAATGAGAAGTGAAAATAACATGTGCAAGAAGAATTAATGCGTAAACTTGAATCACATCAGCTCTTCATTGCACTTTATTCTGTGTATTTCGTGAGGATTGTAAATGAGGGAAAGGTTTTGTTAATGCTGTTGTTCCTCATAGACTCGATCTGTAACCGCAGAAGAGAAGATGTTGATGACCACAAGAACTGAGACCATCTCAGAACTGATCAGATCCTATTCAAGATTATTTGCATTCAATGGCTGCAGAATTTTTATCTTAAAACAACTCTAAACATGAGTCTGATCTGATTGGACAAGCCTATTAGCATTAAAAGTGAACAAAAAGTGTTAAACAAGAAGCAAAATAAAGAGAACCTTAAAAAAAAAAGGCCAATAACACAGAAACAAACACAAATAAAAGTGATAATTTTCCTGGATGTCTGAGTGTTAGTGTGTGTGAATGGCTAATCTTCCTGCTGACATATGCAAATATATGACTTTCCCTCAAAACAGCTTTACTTTGGAATAAAAACAGTCAAATGAACGTGTTTTTTCTCTCTTGCAAGTTATAACACGTTTCCACTGAATGCTTTAGACAGTCTCAGCTCAGTTTCTGAGTTAAAGTGAAACTTGCTGCGGTTTATTTCAGGTTAGTTTAGTGGAAGAGTGACCCAAATGAATGTGGTTTCTGTTGAGTGGACAACCGTCTTGCTCCTGTTTACATTGCATGTGTGCGGTTGACTGATGGGTAAACAGACAAAGACATTATTTTCCTTTAAGACAGATTTTTACTCACATCTATTGAATGTAGACTGAACCAAACGCGTGCTGCAAGAGAAAAATGACATGCAACACCTCTGCGAGTATGAGAGCTGTGTGTCAGAAGTCAAGGGTCTCAAACACAAAGTTAGTTCATGCATTCATGACCTCGAGACTAGATTACTGTAGTGCATTACTAGCTGGTTGTCCTGCATCCTCAATAAACAAGCTACAAGTCCAAAATGCAGCTGCTAGAGTTCTTACTAGGTCAAGAAAATATGATCATATAACACTAATTTTATCTTCTCTACACTGGTTACATATTAAGTTCTGATTGCTATTGACCTAAGGCTCTAAACAGTTTAGCTCCTGTGTATTTAAAGGGATAGTTCACCCAAAAATGAAAATTATGTCATCATTTACTCATCCTCAAGTTGTTTCAAACTTGAAAAAGAAAATATTTTGAAGAATACCGGTAACCAAACAGACTTCCAGAATTAGTTTTTCTCTACTATGGAAGTCAATGGGCTCCATCAACTGTTTGGAACCAACATTCTTCAAAATATCTTCTTTTGTGTTCAGCAAAAGAAAGAAATTCATACAGGTTTGAAACAACTTGAGGATGAGTAAATGATAGTGAACTATTCCTTTAACCGATCTTCTATCACCTTACAATCCATCACACTCTTTAAGGTCACAAAACTGAGGTCTTCTGGTAGTACAGAATATCTAAGTCCACTAAAGGAGGAAGAGCGTTTTCACATTTGGCTCCTAAACTCTGGAATAGCCTTCATGATAATGTTCGGGGTATTTACATACTACTTGAATTTACATTTCTGAAATACATAACTTAGACAGTTACCTCTGATAACAGATCACTCTAAATTTTAATGTAGGCACGTGCATTTTCTGTAAAGCTGCTTTGAAACGATGTGTATTGTGAAAAGTGTTATACAAATAGGCTATATTGAATAGAATTGATAAAGAGAACAGAATGAAGTTCATCTACTGTAGAAATGTAAAGGCTGCAGTAAAGATCAGCCAAGAGCATCATTCTATTGAATATCTTGAGGAACACAGACTGATTAAAGACAATATTATTATAAACACCCGAGCAGCCACACCTATAGAGCTGAGCGCGTTCCTGTACACCAAACTGAGCGCGTTCTCGCGCGTATTCACGGAGGCGCGCAGAGGGGAGGAGTTTGTCTGTTTGACTCTAAACATCAAATTATCTACAGATAGTATTGCGAGGTATTTACAGATAGTATTTAAAAACACTTTCTGTCGAAATCGGTTGCAAACTACAGCGATTTATCTCAAACGGTTGGAGAAAATGATCCACGCGTTTATTTTCTTCTGTTTGTGTTTTTTTCATCTGGTTGGTAAGTACAGCCTATGACGTCACTCGAAATAACACACATGTTTAAGTCCGTGGATTTGAATTTGTGCGTTAGAAACATAAACTATTTTGCATTTGTTTTTTCACTGTATTTACTCAAGATTATCTTTGCAAGATTTAGAAACATTTATTAGTAGAAAACTGAAGTGTATGGTAGAAATTTGTGTATTTTATGTGCTTTTTTATACTGAGAATGACAATTTGGAATGTAAAGAATAACCTATTATACAGTTATTTTGTTTTATTAGGTAAAATACCATATACATAAAAAAACTGGGCTCAATGCAAAGTTTGCAAACCAAATTTTACACATTATCACATTTTAAAAATTACTAAATTAAATATCTTTTAGGGAAAAAACAAAACATTTTTTTTTTTTTTTTTTTTGCACTGGATTTTATGTAATTTTTCTATTTTTCTATTTTTGTTATTTATTGATTTTTTTTTTTTTTTTTTCATTTCCTGGTGGCTAATGTTAATGGTTTAATGTGAATATGTAATATCTCTTGTTCTTATTAACGCCAGATTTCCATTTCCGGTATTAGTACAGTAAGGATAAATTCATTAACATTAGTGAATGTAACATGGTGTCATTGACTGAAAAATAAAGATAATTAGCATGTATTAGTCTATAGATATATAGATATAACCCATGAGTTAGGCCTACTGTTAATTTCTACATGGCTACTAATACATTAAATTTGTATAAATTAACAGTATCATAAACATACATGAGTTAACAATGAACAACAGTATGTTTATAAATCAACATTCACCAGATTAAAATATGCTGTAAATATTGTTGTTTGTTGTTAACTCATGACACATTGTAATGTTAACAAATAGGACGTTATTGTAAAGTGTTGCCATATTTTTTATATTTACATTATTTAATATTGTTCTTCAGGTGTGCTTGTTGCTGAGTCAGATGTGGTGAAGACAATGCCAGTGACGGTGGGGGATTCTGTCACTCTAGAATCTATTATTGACATACAGGGATATGAATCGATAGAGTGGAGGTTTGGAACATTTCGCATTGCTAGATTCAAGGAAATAAATGGTGTCTTCTCTACTGAATATAAGGATTTGAGATTCATAGACAGACTCCATTTGGATAATCACACTGGATCTCTCACCATCACAAACATCAGCCATGAACACAGTGGAGTTTATAAACAAATCATCGGAACTAAGGATCCAGCCGCGATTTACAATGTTACTGTTTATTGTGAGTAGATTTCTACCTATTTTGTAGGGTGCATTTTCCTGTCTTTTTGTATTCATGTTAGTTCCATTTACCCATAAAAATATTTCAGAATCCAACTTTATATTCATCTTTAAAAAAAAAAGAAGCTTTTTATGCCATTCGTGTCTCAGTGTAATTCTATGTTAAATTAGAATTATTATAAATGTTAGGATATGAGTTAAAATGATGACGGTATCAGTGCTCTTTGTGCACTCTTTGCACTAACTGACTCACATTATAATAAACTCAGTGAACTCAGTGAACGTTGAATCCCTCACAAAACATCCCTCTAACTAACTGTCATTTATTTCTTGTGTTTTCCAGCTCATCTGCCCATTCCTGACATCTCTAGTTACTGTACACAAAATCCTTTATCAAAATGTTCATTGCTGTGTTCAGTGTTGAATGTGAGTCATGTGACTCTCTCCTGGTACAAAGGAATCAGTTTATTGTCCAGCATCAGTGTGTCTGATCTCAGCATCAGTCTCTCTCTACCTCTGGAGGTGGAATATCAGGATAAAAACACCTACAGCTGTGTGATCTACAATCCCGTCAGCAACGAGACCAAACACATCAGTGATCTCAATTGGTTGAGTTCAGGTAGGCCTGGAGTGATGTTAGAGGTTTTTCGGTGGTGTTATTTATTTAGCTGTTTACTACTTATTGTCTTTCCTCAGGCTGCAACCTTTGTTTTGACACCACTGAAGCTGTGATCCGATTGGTCGTCACTGCTCTGATGGGCGTGGCTGCGGTGGCTGCCATTGTTGTCCTGGTTTATGACATCAGATCCAGAACAGGAGTGGAGAGAACAAACATCAACATCAGACATCGATGAACCAGATATTGTAAACAAGAATGTTAAATTACAATGAGGAAAAATAATATTGTTTTTTACTTTTTAAATTAATGACACTTAATATGTCTCAATATGAAGTAAATCCAGCCCTGACTCACCTTCATGTCGTTCCAAACCGTAAGACTTTTGTTGAAGATATGAAGATATTTTAATTCAATCTGAAAGCTTTTTGTTCCTTCATTGACAGCTGCGCAAGTACTTTGAAGCTTCAAAAAGTTAATAAAGAGAATGTAAAACTACTTATATGATGGACAGATTGAATTTAGGCTTTTTTTCACATATTGATCAGCGAACATAAACAGAAGCTCAACCGAACCTGCTTGATCACAAGAACAAACCTCATTGTTTCCTGCAGAAGCTCAAACATACTGCGTAACACAAGGATGAACTTCATTGGCTCTTGCTGAAGCTCAAACGTGCTGCGTAACATGAGAATGAACCTCTTTGGTTCTTGCTGAAGCTCAAACGTGCTGCGTAACATGAGAATGAACCTCTTTGGTTCTTGCTGAAGCTCAAACGTGCTGCGTAACACGAGAACGAACCTCATTGGTTCTTGCAGAAGCTTAAACATGCTGCGCAATATGAGAATGAACGCCAAACGTTGTGAGTGTTAGAAATCAGGAATGATGTGAGGCTTCATATGTTTTTCATCTTCAAACCAAACTTGGTTCTTCAGCCGACAAAGTTTAGCAGCTTCCCATAATGTTCACGCATTAGGTCAATAGGCGGAGAGAAGCCAGTCTTTTGTGGCTGTTCGAATGCATACGACCACATGAGTGTTTACTCTACGAAAGCAATCCAGTCGAATGCGTTTTCAAAAACCTCTGGAAGTGGTCGAAAGTGGACGTTTTAGACCCCGTTTACACCTCTATTTAGCATTGTCCAATTGTGATCCAATCAACCAAAACATTGAACTGTTCAGCTTTAGTTTGGCTAACGACTGCAATTCTGCTTGGCCTGCTCTCGAAGTTGCACCAGTTGACGATTAAAGTTATTTTCCAAACTTTGAATGGCTTCCAGTATGGCCAGGGCTCCACCTTCCTTTGATGCAGTTTTGCTCTTCTTCCAGGCTGTAATTTTGCTCGGAGTTGTTGGCGAGTTGTCTTTTCTTTTCTCTTTTGAAAATGTTGACTGCTCGATTCATATAGTTTAGTTTAATGATCTCTTTGGGAACTTTTTGAAGCGTCAGAGTGATAGTTGGTTAGACTGTCAGTGGAGGGACAGAAATCTATCAGATTTTATTAAAATATCTTAATATCTTCATTTGTGTTTCAAATAATGAATGAAAATCTCATTTTTTGGGTGAACTATCCCTTTAAGAATGTTACTGATGACTTTGCTCCTGTGAAAGTCAGAACACTGGGAAATCTAAAGCACCTTGGAGAATCACAACAGCAGTTCAAAGTATGAAAAGAAAGTGGAGAAATGCTGAGCATATGTGGTGGAAGACGAAACAAGTAGTCTATCTATAAACATCTATAAAGACAGCCTTCATGCTTTCAATGTGGAAGTAGGCACAGCTAGACAGACCTTCTTTACAAATATTATAACAGCAATTAAAAAAACACCTGCACTCTTTTTGCTAATGACTAACGACCCCAGAGCCAGTGAATTGAGTCTGCTTCCTTATTTCTGAGAAGAGAAATAATATCAGAAAGGCAAAGGCATATCCACGTGTTTTGCTGAGGTCATACAGACCGGACCACAATTTATATTTCTGATTTCGAGGCAAATAATGGTAAAATCTTGAAAGAAACTGTACAGCATTTTAAATCATCAACCTGCATCCTCGACACGCTCCCCACTCCCAGATCTTCTAAGTGGTAAAAGCCTTACTTTTTCTGGGACAAAGTCCCTTAAAACTGCAGTATAAGCCCTTCCTGAAAAATAGCAATCTGGATAAGACTATAAGCAACAGTAGACCAATCTCAAATCTTCCGGTCATAAGCAAGATTATAAAAAAAAAAAAAAAAAAAAAAAAAAGTTGTTTTTAATCATCTGAATGGATACTTGAACCGCTTCAGTCTGTTTTCCAACCGCATCATAGTACAGATACAGCGCTCATAAAGATAATAAATGATATTCACCTCAATTCAGGCAAATTATCAGTGGTACTACTCGACCTCAGTGCTGCATTTGACACTGTCGATCACAACATACTTCTTGACAGGCTGGAAAACTGGGTCGGGCTTTCTGGGATGGTCCTCATATGGTTGAGGTCATAGTTAAGAGATAGGATACAATGTGAACTGGAGACCATAAGTCTGAGTGGACATCCATGACATGTGGAGTCCCTCAAGGCTAAATTCTTTCACCGCTCCCATTAAACCTGTACTCTCCCACTGAGCCAAATAATGAGAAAGAACCAAATTGCTTACCACAGCTATGCAGACGACACACAGCTGTACTTAGCCCTATCGCCTAACGATTACAGCCCCATTGACTCCCTGTGCCAATGCACTGATGAAGTTAACAGTTGGATGTGCCAAAACTTTCTTCAGTTAAACAAAGACAAAACTGTCACAAAACTGTCACAAAAAGACACACCTTCACTCCAGGGGTCAAACAACTAAAATCAAGTCAGGAATCTTGATGCGATTTTGGAGTCGGGCCTTAGTTTCAGTAGTCCTGTAAAAGCAATAACTAAATCAGCATACTATCATCTCAAAAATATAGCAATAATAGATGTTTTGTTTCCAGTCAAAACTTAAAGAAACTTGTTCATGCTTTCATCACCAGCAGGGTGGATTATTGTAATGGGCTCCTCTCTAAAAAACAAACAAACAAAAAAAACATAAGAGTTGCAGCTCATAGAGAACGCTTCTGCCAGAAATGATGACATATCAATCCAGTCCTCAGGTCTTTACACTGTCTTTCAGTTACATTTACTGTATGTCTGATTTTAAAGTATTATTACTTGTATATAAATCACTCAATGGCCTAGGATCTCAATACATTGCAGATATGCTCACTGAATATAAAACAGACATGCAGATCATCAGGATCAAGTCAGTTAGAAATACCAAGGGTTCACCAAGGGTTCACTAAGCATGGGGAGTCCGCTTTTAGCTATTATGCCAGTCACAACTGAAACCAGTTTCCAGAAGACATCAACAGTATTCAAATCCAGACTCAAAACACATCTTAGCTGTGCATTTACTGAATGAGCACTGTGCTACATCTGACTGATTGCACTGTATCTTATTCATGCCTCCTCTTTTAATTCTTTTTATAACTGTTTTGATACATATAAATACATTTTAATCAGTCTTTTATTGTCATTCTTATTTCTTATGCACTTGTTGTGATTATGTTATGATTAATGTTTATGTAAAGCACTTTGAATTATCATTGTGTAAGAAATGTGATATATACAGGAAATAAACTTGCCTTGCTTACCTTAGTCAGCTATGACACAATTAAATTTAGTGAATTCAAAAATCAAGTATTTATATAATATTACATTTTAGGAAGAAGCTGAAGACCTTACATTTTAAAATAAAATAAAAGTGAGCAGGGCCCACAATCCATGGGAATTATAAGCAACGTGGTATATGTTGCTTATAAATATAACCCCCCCCCCCCCCCCCCCCCTCAACCAAACATTTACATTTACATTTACATTTAGTCATTTAGCAGACGCCCTTATCCAAAGCGACTTACAAATTAGGACTAAGTTCAGCGAGTCATCATAAAGAGGCAAAAGCAACAACAACGCAGGAAGTGCTCAAAATACGAAGTTCAGGTATTATTCAGAGTAGCATAAGCCTGATAAGTGATGTTTCAAAGGGAAAGGATTTATTTTATTTTTTTAATTTTTTAATTTTTTTTCTATAAGGTTAAGTGCTCACGGAAGAGATTGGTTTTCAGCTGTTTTTTGAATGTTGTCAGGGATTCTGCATTCCGGATGAGGGTGGGGAGAGCGTTCCACCAGCATGGAACTGTAAATGAGAATGTTCTGGAAAGTGATTTTGTGGCTTTCTGTGATGGAACCACGAGACGTCGCTCGTTGACCGATCGTAGGTGTCTGGTAGGGATGTAGACTCGTAGGAGTGAGTGAAAGTAGGAGGGAGCTGAGCCTGTGATAGTTCTGTAAGCAAGCGTCAGTGCCTTGAACTTGATGCGAGCAGCTAGAGGTAGCCAGTGCAGAGAGATGAACAGAGGAGTGACGTGGGCCCTCTTGGGCTCGTTGAAGACAAGACGAGCTGCAGCATTCTGGATCATCTGTAGGGGTTTGGTCGCACATGCTGGGAGTCCAGCCAGAAGGGCATTGCAGTAGTCAAGCCTAGAGATGACCAGGGCCTGGACGATAAGTTGTGTTGCATGCTCAGTTAGGAAAGGCCTGATCTTCCTGATGTTGTGCAGTGCAAACCTGCATGATCGAGCTGTCTTTGAAATGTGATCTGTGAAGGTCAGCTGGTCATCAAACGTTACTCCAAGATTTCTGACCGATCTTGATGGGGTGATTAATGATGACTCTAGCTGGATGGTGAAGTCGTGCTGTAGAGACGGATTGGCAGGGAGGACGAGAAGCTCAGTCTTTGCCAGGTTGAGCTGCAGGTGGTGTTCCTTCATCCATGTGGAGATGTCCGCCAGACAGCTTGAGACCCGTGCAGCTACTGTGGGATCATCTGGTTGAAAGGAGAGGAAGAGCTGTGTGTCATCAGCATAGCAGTGGTAGGAAAAACCGTGTGCCTGTATGATGTGTCCCAGTGATGTGGTGTAGATGGAGAAGAGGAGGGGACCAAGAACTGAACCCTGGGGAACCCCTGTGGTCAGCTGATGTGCTCTGGATACCTCGCCTCTCCATGCGACCTTGAAGGACCTACCTGTGAGATAGGACTCAAACCAGTGGAGTGAAGTTCCTGTGATGCCCAGTGATGAGAGGGTGGACAGAAGGATCTGATGATTCACCGTGTCAAAGGCAGCAGACAGATCCAGGAGAATGAGGACTGAAGATTTGGAAGCAGCTTTTGCGATCCGTAGGGCTTCTGTGACTGACAGTAATGCAGTCTCAGTTGAATGTCCTTTCTTGAAGCCAGATTGGTTGACATCCAGCTGGTTGTTTAGAGACAAGAAGGATGTTAGTTGGTTGAAGACAGCTCTTTCAAGTGTCTTCGCAATGAATGGTAGGAGAGAGATAGGTCTGTAATTCTCTACCAATGATGTGTTTAGCGTTGGTTTTTTGAGCAGTGGAGTAACCCGAGCCTGCTTGAATGCTGTAGGGAAGGTGCCAGTGTGGAGGGATGAGTTGATGATGTGTGTGAGTGATGGTAGAAGTGTGGGAGAGATGGCTTGCAGAAGGTGTGAGGGGATGGGGTCAAGCGTGCAGGTGGTAGGGTGACTGGAGAGGAGAAGTGTAGATACTTCTTCCTCGGTTAGCGAAGAAAAGGAGGACAGAGGGGTATTGGCTGTGGAAGGGGTCGGTCTGGGTTCCTGTGTGTGTGGAGCTGAGAACTGACTGCTGATAGCTGTTGTTTTGTTGGTGAAGAAGGTCGCAAAATCGTCAGCAGTTAAGGAGGAGGCGGGAGGTGGTGGAGGTGGACAGAGGAGAGAGTTGAATGTCTTGAAGAGTAATCGTGTGTTGGAGGAGCTGTTGATCTTGTTGTGGAAGTATGAAGATTTTGCAGCATGAACATCAACAGAAAAGGAGGAGAGGAGAGATTGATACATACTCAGGTCAGATGCGTCTTTTGATTTGTGCCATTTCCTCTCCGCTGCCCTGAGTTTGGTCCGGTGTTCCCGAAGAACCTCAGATAACCAGGGGTTAGAGGGAGTAGTGCGTGCTGGCCTGGAGGAGAGAGGGCAGATAATGTCTAGAGAAGAGATTAGAGTGGAGCATAAGGTGTCCGTTGCGGTATTCACATCCAGAGATGAGAATTGTGAGGGTGGGGGAAGAGAGGATGACACGGCAGAGGAGAGATGGGAGGGGGAAAGTGAGCGCAGGTTTCGTCTGAAAGTGACTGGTGGTGGGGGTGGGGGTGCAGGGGTAGAGAGTTGTAGACTGAAAGTAATGAGGAAATGATCTGAAACGTGGAGAGGTGACACCAGGATGTTTTCTGTGGTGCAGTTGCGTGTGTAAACCAGGTCCAGTTGGTTGCCTGATTTGTGAGTAGCTGTGGTGATGAGTCGTTTGAGATCGAAAGAGGCTAGGAGAGAGGTGAAGTCTGTTGCATGTGGCTTTTCGAGATGAATGTTGAAGTCACCGAAGACTAGAAGTGGGGTGCCGTCCTCAGGGAAAGTGGACAGCAGCACATCCAGCTCATCTACAAAGTTACCCAGCTGACCTGGGGGGCGATAAATGACTACAATATGGATTTTAATGGGGGTTGTAAGTGTAATAGCATGATATTCAAATGAGTTGTTGTTGCATAGAGAAGAGAGCGTGGAGTATTTGCAATTGTTAGAAACGAGAAGCCCTGTACCCCCACCTCTCCCAGACTGGCGAGGGGAGTGGGAGAAGGAGAAATTGCTAGAGAGAGCAGCAGGGGTTGCTGAGTCTTCTGGACGAATCCAGGTCTCAGTCAGCCCCAAGATACTAAGAGTAGAATGAGATGCAAAGGCTGGAATGAAGTCAGCTTTATTGACTGCTGACTGACAATTCCATAGACCCACGGAAAGAGAGAGAGGAGTATGTGAGGATGTGAGGATGGGACGCAGATTGGCAGTATTGCGCTGCCTATTGCGCGTGATGAAAGGACGGTGCCGAGAGATAACAGGAATGTATTGAAAGCACATGTTGATTAAGGTGAACAATAAGGTAAGTAGAGGGAAGAGAAGGGGAAGAGGAGATACTTAAGTGCCTTTCTGGTGTCCTTGCTCGGTGGAGTCGCGCAGGTAGAGTCGCTGGTCTTTTCCCGAGTCGGTCTGAACACGAGGAGGCTGAACGCTTCCGCTGACGCTTCCGCGACAGCGCGCAAATTACACAGATATACGGATAATGCTTTCACCGCTTGAGTGAGTACAGCTGTTTCGGTCGGGCAATTAAGTGTAAATAACGCGAAAATGTGGCAATTCCAACCTGCTAGGAGCAAAGGCTTAAGTGCAAATGTAACAATAATTTTAATTTTCACTCGCGGCTGTTGTTAATTGTGCCAACGCGTCTCTCTAAAATACAGAATTATGTGAAGTTAAAAATACAAAGTAACAATAGGATCGAAGATAGGCTTACCTTGACTAAAAAACAACAATGAAATAACAGGGTGAACAGTATTCTGGCAAAAACACTTGCGCGTTCTAGCTGTGCCTCTAGTATGCTTGTCGCTGGTCCTGCTGGAATGATCTTGTCTCTATTTAAAGCTATTCTTACAGATGCTGTTTCGGTCGGGCAATTAAGTGTAAATAACGCGAAAATGTGGCAATTCCAACCTGCTAGGAGCAAAGGCTTAAGTGCAAATGTAACAATAATTTTAATTTTCACTCGCGGCTGTTGTTAATTGTGCCAACGCGTCTCTCTAAAATACAGAATTATGTGAAGTTAAAAATACAAAGTAACAATAGGATCGAAGATAGGCTTACCTTGACTAAAAAACAACAATGAAATAACAGGGTGAACAGTATTCTGGCAAAAACACTTGCGCGTTCTAGCTGTGCCTCTAGTATGCTTGTCGCTGGTCCTGCTGGAATGATCTGAAATGTCTCTATTTAAAGCTATTCTTACAGATGCTGTTTCGGTCGGGCAATTAAGTGTAAATAACGCGAAAATGTGGCAATTCCAACCTGCTAGGAGCAAAGGCTTAAGTGCAAATGTAACAATAATTTTAATTTTCACTCGCGGCTGTTGTTAATTGTGCCAACGCGTCTCTCTAAAATACAGAATTATGTGAAGTTAAAAATACAAAGTAACAATAGGATCGAAGATAGGCTTACCTTGACTAAAAAACAACAATGAAATAACAGGGTGAACAGTATTCTGGCAAAAACACTTGCGCGTTCTAGCTGTGCCTCTAGTATGCTTGTCGCTGGTCCATTTTTGTTCAATATATATCAATATATTTTCATTCAACAAGAAAGAATGCAGAATGTCATGACAAAGTGATTAATTAAACACTAGTAGGAAATAAATACAAAGTCTGAACTTTAAAGTCTCACTTAATACATGATGAAACATAAGGGTCAGTTTGTGTCTGCTGAGAGACTGTCAAACATCTACAGGATGTGGTCTGGAACTCAAAGGGACAAAAAAATATATGAAATGAGACGTGAAAATAACAACACAAACAAATAATTAATGTGTAAACTTGAATCAAGTCAGTTCTTCTTTGTACTCTATTCAGTGTATTTTGTGAGGTATGTAAATAAAAAAGAAGTTTTGTTAATGCTGTTGTTTTCTAGACAGGGTCTGTAACGGCAGAGAAGAGAAGATGTTGAAATAACCACAAGAACTGAGACCGTCTGCAGTCTTCATTACATTTAGATCAGAGAACAGATATCCATTTAAGATTACTGCATTTAATGACATATAATCTTTAAATATCCCCTCAAAACAGTACTGTTAAATAATATTAAAAAAATGCAAAAACCCTCATGCAAGATACATATTGTTTCAATGCTCACTGAAAAAAATGATTAGTTGAATTTAATTAAAAAAAAATTATCGTAAGTGGTTGCACACAATTGATTTTAGCTACATTTAAACAATGCATTAAGTTGAACTTAATCAATTTTAGTTCAACTTAATTCATTTGTTTAAATGTAGCTAAAATCAATTGTGTGCAACCTACGATAAGAAAATTGATTAAATTCAACGAATCATTTTTGTTTTTGAGTCATCTGAGTTTATTTCAGGTTAGTTTAGTGTCAGACTGACCCAAATGAATGTGGTTTCTGTTGAGTGGACAAACGTCTTGCTCCTGTTTACTATTGCATGTGTGCGGTTGACTGATGGCTAAAACATTGATTGCCTAAAACAGCAGTAGATCGAACCAAAAAAGTGCTGCAACATTCTGGAAAGAAAAATAACAGCACCAGAATGAGAGCTTTCTGTTGTCAAAGATATAAAGTGTACTTAACCGGAGCTAACTGACCTGTCTGCCCTAAAAATGTGTTGACCCTGAAAGCTGAGGTCACTGGGGTCACTCAGGCCTGTTGCCTACGCGCCAATTCTTAGCTAAAACATTTGCTTTACTTTTCATCTTCAATCACTAGAGAATAATGATGAATATTGTCTGAACCTCTTACTGAGAGAAAGTACATTATCAGTATGTTTTGGTAAAATTTCCTGGTCAGAGCTAGAGCTCAACCACCTCAGTGTGTGTGTGTGTGTGTGTGTGTGTGTGTGTGTGTGTGTGTGTGTGTGTGTGTGTGTGTGTGTGTGTGTGTGTGTGTGTGTGTGTGTGTGTGTATGTGTGTTACAGGATGTTCGGAGGTGAACTACTGTCACGCAGGAGAGGTAAAATGACCATCTGTCCTCCAGATAATCGATGGAGATATTCTTCTGACTCACAGCCCATATGTGGACATTTTCTGTTTATCTGTGCCTTAACCAATCATCATTCAACCTGACATGATGATGTAGTTCAGTGACTTGTGTGAGAGTATTATTGCTGCTGTATTGTGTACGGCAGAGTGGCCTATGAACTCCTTGAGTGTTGAAACTGACTTCTGCTGATGAAACTGCAAACTATTCTTTAGTAAAAAATGTCTTCAACTGATGCATCTCTTGACTCCTGGTCTTCATTCATCATATCTGGTCCTAAATTATTATTATTTTTTTTAAGTATTTCTTGTATTATTTAGTTCAATGTTAGTCTGATGCCAGTCAGATCCCATTTAGTTTAAAAAAAGGTATAGGTAAAAGTACAAATGACCAACTCCTACAGATAAGACATGTTAAAACTTTGCATAATCTTCCTTTTTGCCTTGGTCAATTTCAGCAACTTGCAATCCATCCACCCTGTTCACTCTGACACCATATAAAAGTCTTAGTTTTATCCAGTTTTATCCATTGGCTTTATTGTGTATTTGCACATAGATAAATGTATGCAGATACTAATGGAACAGAAATTACACTTTACACCTGTATATGATCAGTCACAACTCCCCATGCAAATAAGATTACACTAAGAAGAAACACCAGTTTCAGATTATTTACGATATATCAGCTTTACAAATACCTGTGATACAGAAAAATTATAAATGAGAAGGATTCAGATTTAAGACAAGAATAGGAAGTCCAGGCAACAAACAGTAGTCCACAATAAAATGAATAATAAAAAAATCCCAAAAAAATCAGGGATTCATAAAATCACATTTTCTTTTGTATTTGATTCATTTTAAAAAGAGTTTGAAATATGAATCAGTTCAGTAAGATCATATAAAACAGCAGTATATCTTTACTCGTGTTAAGTGAACTGCAGCCAGCAAACTATTACTCATGCTCAAGCACAAAATGGACAAGAGACTGATCGTGATTCAATGCCCCGATATACCCACCGCAAAGTTATTTTTAGTTTTTTGCTTAGAAGTAAAAAGACTGTGAGACTATAGTTTACATTAATTCCTTCTCTTTGCATGACACATTGACATTACAGTACATAATAGCTCTTTCGGCATAATCCTGAACATTGTTTTAGCATTCATTTAATGTGTCATAGAACAGAAGAAAGGCTCTCAGAAGCATGTGTAAACGCCACATCCTCTTGAGTCTTTCGCATAAATAAAATCAGTCTACAGGCTTTCATGTTTCATTACAATCATTTCAGACATTGACAATTAAAAAACAAGCAATTAGGCTAATATAAGAAAATTGTTAAATATAGCTACACTGATCAGTATGTCATGCAAAGCCCATGTTTACATTGTTACAGATTATTACAGGTTGATTC
Organism: Leuciscus idus; assembly: GCA_021554675.1. NCBI lineage: Eukaryota > Metazoa > Chordata > Actinopteri > Cypriniformes > Leuciscidae > Leuciscus > Leuciscus idus. The sequence goes on along the minus strand of CM038625.1, from coordinate 20,698,316 downwards.
TCCTCGTTATTCATCCTGATCCTGAGTTTGATTCACTTCTTTATCTTCACTGAAACCTGTTATAAAAACACAGAAATATTCACAGTAAAAACACCAAGTTAAAAAATGAAAACAGTAATGAATAAATATAATAATGATGATAATAATATTAGCTATTTGTTCTCCTGCATTACACTTGTTTTTGTTTATAAGCCTGCACCATTATAATGTATTTCACACTGTGGAGAATATTATGATTTGTACATTTAAATTTAAATTAATATTTGTTCTTTAGTCTTTTATTTCTGATATGATGCTAATTAATGGAGAGTGACATCAACACTGACAGATAGATTAAATGGATATAAAAGGTATTATTGTCCACTGGCTCAGGAGTCAATAACAATTAGTTAAATTAAACAATCAGTGGTGTCCAATCAATGGGGTAAATTACTAAATATTAAATGGCTAAAATATAGAGCAGCATTGTTCTTTGATCAAAACAGCACCAGATCAGCTCTATTTGTGTTAATGATAAGGTTGGCTGTTCTGCCTAATGTAAAACAGCACAAGTTGTGTGCTGTATTTAATATGTCTGTATTAACGGTGTTTCTTTGTCAAGTTGTTTGTATGTAATTACTTACACCGTTACTTATTCTTCTTGCAGTAAAAAAACAGTTACAGCCCAAACCATCAGAACAACACTGGCACCAGATATTCCTGATACAGCACCTGAACGTGAATCTGTAATGATAAAGACAGTCATTATTGTGAATGTGTCTGATCTATAACACACACTATAAACATCAGCACTATATAACCTGAGTGAAGATCTGATACTGTAATGGCCCCTCCAGAGGACAGGATGTCTATCGCAGCATCGGAGGGGGAACTGGGCTCTGGAGATGACGACTCGGCTGTGCTGCCTCCCTCTGGGAGACCAGTGTTGCCCGAGCCGGATCCAGAGATGACAGCTATGCTGAAAAAGGCCGCCCAAGCGGTAGGGCTCGAGTGGAACGAACCACCGTGTCCCGACCAGTCTCGGTTGGATGATTGGTTTCTCGGAGCGGGCCAGTCTGGTTCTCAGCCCACTGCTCCGGTGCCATTCTTTCCTGAAGTGCATGAGGAGTTGACAAAGGCATGGATGGCACCTTTCTCTGCCAGAAACCACCTGAGTAGCTCCTCCCCCCTCCCTACCCTTGATGGAGGAGCAGCTAAGGGTTATGAGGTGATCCCTCCAGTGGAGCGGTCCGTTGCGATGCAGTTGTGTCCAGCGACCGCTACCTCATGGAGGGGGAATCCTCATCTCCCCTCTAAGGCCTGTAAGTTCTTGTCCGCTCTGACGGGCAGGGCTTACAAAGCCTGTGGGCAAGCTGCTTCTTCTCTGCATGCCATGGCGTTGCTTCAGGTCCACCAGGCCAAGGCACTCATGAACTTGCACGAGGGTAGCCCAGACCGCGAGCTCATGGGTGAGCTCCGCACTGCAACTGACCTTGCCCTCCGTGGTACGAAGGTTGCAGCTAGCGCGATCGGTCTGGCGATGTCCACCCTTGTGGCCCAGGAGCGCCATCTCTGGCTCAACCTGGCAGATATGAGAGAAGCGGACAAGGTTTGATTCCTGGACTCTCCCATTTCTCAGGTTGGTTTATTAGGCGACACGGTGGAGAGCTTCGCCCAGCAGTTCTCTGCCGCCCAGAAGCAGACGGAGGCCATCCGGGACATCCTGCCCCGACGACCCGGTCGGCGGCAGCAGATCCTCCGCCTGCTCGTCGCCGAGGTCACCCATCTGCAGCTGCCTCCACTCCTACTGGACCACCGCAGCAGCCTCCACCCAGGTCTCAGCATGGAGCCGGCCGCAAAAGGGGCGCCCCGTCCGCTCCAGGTGCTGCCAAGCCAGGTGGCAAGCGACAGCAGAAACGCTGACCTGAGCGGACTGCCCAGGGATGGAGAATTGCTCTAGGAGATGGTCACCGATCCACTCCCTTCACCCGGTGGAGGGCCGGGTGAAGTCTCTTTTTTGTTTTATGTGTGTGTGTCTGTTCCGCCGCTGGCTCCCTTAAAAGTGGACCCACATATTCAAAGAAAGAGCAATTTCTCTGTTCCTGGTCCCCAAGAGGGCTGGTCTGACGGCGTGTGACCCTGCAAAGCCTTACACCCTTCAGCCCCTTCTTGTTCGCCAGCTGGCAGCTGGGTGCGGTTCAAGGACCCGGCCATCCGCCTTCTCACGCATCCCCTGCCACCTAGTGGAGTCAGGTAAGTGTTGCACTGCACACTCAGATCCTGCTTCGGGCCGCCTGCGGGCCTCTCGAGCCGGATCCCTGTCCTCCACCTCGCTGCCCCACCTCGGGTACGTCTGTGGTCCCTGGCCCCTGGTCCAGTTTCATGGAAGTCTAAAACACTTCCCAACCGATGCCCAGCCTGGCCCCAATCGGAACCTTCAAACTCGGCTTACGATTAATTTCGCTCGGCTTCCGCCCAGGCTCAGTGATATTCATCATACCTAGGTGTTGAGCAGAGATGCTCCTAAAGAATTAGTGAGATTCATCACACCTAGGTGTTGAGCAGAGCTCCTGTCCTGTGTGTGTGTACACCGCAGTCCTACTGGCGAAGGATGCAAGCTAGCCGTTCCCTCCAGCTGATATGAAGTCTGGCTTCCAAGAGCCCGTACTTCATTGTACTTTTAATGTGGTGGGTTACAACCATCTTGGATCTGTATCAACTGAAACGGGCCCTTTTTCGAAAGCCTCCGTTCACTTGTTAAACACAGAGTTGCATTTTCAATGCCCTGTCCCCAAGCTTGGTCTGCAGCGTTCTACCTGAAAGACATGTACTTCAGATCTCTATCCTTCCGCTCCACAGGCCTCCTGTGTTCTTGCGTTTGGAGGTACGAAGTATCAGTACATGGTCCTACCCTTCGAGTGCTCCATAGCCAGTTGGATCTTCAGGTCAACTGGGAAAGAGTAATCTCACCCAAGGGACGAGAATCTCTTTTCTTGTGTGGAGATGGTCTCGGTCTAGCGCATATCTCAAATAGAGGTGTGTCAGCTCAGTGCTATTAAAGAAGTGAGAAAGGGCCCCACTGAAACTTTCAGAGGCTCCTGGGGCATCTGGTAGATGCAGCCACACGGCTTTCACCATATGAAGACCGCTTCAGCACTGGCTTCACGGCCGAGTCCAGAGGTGGCCAATGGCAGAGCGACACGATCCGTGTGGTGAACACCCTGGCCTGTCGCCAAACCCTCAGCCCATGAACAGACCTTTTGTTTCCCCGGGCCAATGGCTCCTGGAACAAGTGTCCACTAATGTCGGCTGAGGGGGCCACTTATAAAGGGCATGCAGTAGCAGAGATCTGGGCGCCCTCTGACTGCATTGGCATTCATTGACTCGAGTTGCTTGCAGTCTCCTCGCTTCGAGACACCGCTGCTCAGTGAGCACGTACTGTTCTGACAACATTGCGGCCGTCGAGCTGTGCTCCCCTCGCATGTTGCAACTCGACCGCCACCTCCTCCTTGGACTCAGAAGCTTCTAAGGTCACTTCATTCCACTTATTTCTGCTGGCTTGCTCAATCGTGCCGCTGACAAGCCTCACAACAGCCTCTGGTCCAGACAGTGGAGACTCCATCCCCAGCTGGCCAGCTGTTTGGGACCACTTCGGGGTCGCACTTCTTGCACTACGGTGCTAAAATCAGGAAGAGTTGGAGCAGGTCTTGTTAGTTGCCCCTTATTGGCCAACCGACCTCTCCTCTCGACAGCCTTCCTGACTCCTTCCTCTGAGCCCTGCCCTGGAGGAGGCAGACCCAGCCCTGGCTTTTCTCTGTCCGACCGCTCAGTACGGTTATACGTGATCAGAATGCAAAGCCTAGACCTTAGACCAGCTCTGTCTGTTACGGAAACCATCAGAAGGGAAGGCTGTTTCCAAGCAGAGGTTGGCCCACAACAAGTGGTTGCCTTCGTCTTGGTGAGAAAGTTTCCCAAGATGCACGACACATGCCCACCTGGGCGGTGAGCTCCTCCTAAGCGAGGGTATTGCTCCCTCCTAGGCATTGACACAGTGCCTCGCTGAACAGATGTTGAATAGAGTTGGGGGCTGGGTGACACCTATACACGTTCGCTAGAGAACTAGCCTATGTGTCGAACCGTTGCTTCCCGTGGGCTCCCTTCACATGAAGCCAGTTTCACTGTAAGCACGGTTCGAAGTGTTGGCTTATTGCGTCATTCCCCTCCTATGGACTGGATACGTGCGCAATTCTTGCTCCAGTTGGGTTCCCTCTTAAACCGAACCCTGTTGAGTTCCTCTTTACCCTTCGGCAACGGATGTGGCGGAACGTCCGAAGCCAGGCCTATCACTCGAATGCACTGGTGGAACCCGTGTTAGGCTGGGTCCATATGTTGTGATCCCTGCGGCGATCCCATATGTGTATTCTTACACGGTACGGCTCCCTGCGGCGAGCCCGTGTCTTCCCTTGGTAGAGTCCCCTCTGCGGTCACTGTCGGTTGATCCTACCCCGTTATAGGCTGGAGTCATCCCAGTGACATTCCATATGTTGTACTGCCCGGTTTTCCGCCCAGTCCCAAATGTGTATTCTCCACGTTACCTCCCTTCGGCAGGATGTGGTTTCCACAGCGTCCCTTCCTTCCTTGACAGGGTACGCTTTCCCAGTGGTCCTGTGGAACCGTAGTTGACTTCCCTGGCCTAAGCCTGGCACTTCTCCGCCTCAGAGTTGCGGGGGGTCAGGAGGCTTTCGTCCAGGCACTGGAAGGTGGCAGCTCTAGTGGCGCTTTCCATAATAAGATCCCATTCAGTTGACGTCGACTATGTCTGACATTCTCGACTGAAAGGGAACGTCCTGGTTGCGTATGCAACCCACCGTTCCCTGAAGGAGGGAACGGAGAACGTAGTCCCTTAGCCACTATAGCTGGACCACCGCTGACTCCGAGTTACTCTCGGCTCCTCAGCGTAAAGCAACTAGTGCGTGCATCCACTTCCGTATTTATACCCACGGCGCGGGGGCAGAGTGTGTGATGCGAATCACGCATGCCAATTGCATTGGCTCGTTCTAACATGCTCGAAGATGACAGGCTCCCTAGCGTGATCCCATTCAGTCGACGTCGATTACGTCCTCCGTTCCCTCCTTCAGGGAACGGTGGGTTGCATACGCAACCAGGACGTTCCCTGAGAAGGGGAATGAGATGCTGCGTTCCCTAGAGGGCGCTATGGGGAATGTCTCATTCCCATTCGTTCCCATTCGAAAGGGAATTCATTTTACATTCACATTCTCACAGAGCTGCTGATAGTGATCAAGGTCTTTTGGCTGAGATGTTTATAGGGGTCTGTTAATTGTCACACATTTAGAATGTGTTGTATATGTTGTACAATGTAATTATTTCATGCTTATACTTTGAAACCATTTCAAGTGTAACTTTCTAAATATCTAAATAATTCTTAGAGCACAGATGTAAATAAGATGTTGATACTGAAAGATTTGATCTACTCACTCTTGACAGTAACACTGATGGTCCTTTCTAAGGTGTGTGAGCTGCTGATCATGTTCAGATGAAAATCTTCAGAGTCTGTGATTTCAGAGTCACTGATGATGAGGGATCCAGATTTTTCATTTAGCTGGAGTCTGCCATTGAATTTCTTATCACTGGTGTCATATAATGACATCTGATTGGTCAATTTTATGATTTTTGCAATGACATGGTCTTTAAACTTCCACAATATCAGATCATATATCTGTTTATCAATAACACCAGTGCGTAGAGTGACAGATTCTCCCTCCTTCACGGATACTGTCTTCATTTCATCTGTCACAACAACAAACACATATGAAGAACATTATTATTATGCATATGAATAATGATTTTCTAATCACAGAGTTAAGTGTTCTTTGGTTGATCTATTGGCAATGCCCAAATTAAAGAACAACGACGCAGCAGCTCATTTCAATAATGATCAATGAAATCTACCAAGACACAAACAAGCAGATTCGCTGATCGACTAACTACACCGGATCAGCCAATTAAAAAATCACTTGGCTTGGCAAACAATATGATCATATAACATTGTCCTCTGGCATTCCAAATAAACTAACACAAGTGGAGAAAATTATCTCCTTCTGTCACATGCTCTCTGTTCTATTACAGAATGTCAAGCAAGCGCAAAATAGTTTAGAGTCTGTGGTTCTTCCTCCATCACTGATATTGTCGTCTTTTTACCTTTCGCAGCAACAAACACATGAAGAACATAGATTACACATAATGAATGATCCATTGAATAATTGTTTTGTATCTGGGTATGATTGGTGTTAAACGTTATTTCCCCAGATATTACTGTTTTGTCATAAAATAAATCATTTGTTTTTATTTTGTGATTTCAATGACTTGATAGTATTGTACAGCTCTATACATCACTTTTACAGTTTAGATTAGAGCAGCTGTTGTTTTTTCTCATTGGCAGACAGACCGCAGAAGTGAGAGGCAGTGATGGGGAGGAAAGTAAAGCAGAAGTTATCTGGGAAAAGTAACCTGCTATGACACCGTTTATTTTCAGTCAGGGAGGCGAACAACGAATTAGACGATACCAGTAAAAACTGAGCTTGGTCCAGCTTGTTCCAACCTCTTGCAAATACTGACTTGCATTTAAGAGATTAATTTTCTTCATGCAGTTCTTATATTTTGTCCATTTCAAATAGAAACATGTCCATGAATGTCCCCACATGACATTTTACATAGGTATTAGTATAATAAGGTAAAATGGACATATGGTATAAAATTGTAATTGTTCAGGTCTTAAAAAAAGCATTGAATTTGATGTAACCTACGGAATACCTGGAACTGAAAAAAAAAAACATGACTTGTTTGGTACTTTTGTCATGTGTTTTCTATGAGGTGCAGAGTTGTATGCAGGGTCACAGCTCAAAAAAGACGGTTTATATATATGATGTAATGTATATTCATTGGATATTTGCTACACCACCCCTGGACCCTGTATAATTGCTAATGTGCCCAAGTAAAAGCTGAGAAGGGTTTGTGAGTATCAACTGACATAGTTCATGACTCTGTCCCAGGCCTGTAAATTCATTCACTGGTGAAAGAAACTGAGAATGAGGCACAGGAAAAAATATTGGAGATAAAACAGTCTAACAGTAAATGTATGTTCATTTGAGCATTTTACTGTTTACTAGAGTTAGAGTCAATAATAGAATTTAACAGAACAGCTACTCACCAACAGCAATATATAATTTTCTGTGTAAAATCATACGGATGGTGTTGATCTCCATTTTATAATCTCCAGACTGATCGATGCGGATGTTTTTGATGTTGATGTCTCTGGTTTGATTATTCAAATCAATGTTTCTCCATCTCGTGTTAACAGGGCTGTTTAATCCATTAACTTGCGCGAAACCATCGCTGGTTCCGAGGTTTGTAAATTGATATTTACTGAAAGATTTTGCGATCAACATTTTAATGAATATTGACAAACCATACGTCATTTGAAAGTTTAAAGGCTCGATCATCGATATCTACGATCATAATGTCACAATGACAACATAATTTTAATTCGTATCAAGAATTCACAACAATTCACACAACATCGAATCTGAGAGTTCTGAATTATTTTTTGTCCAGTGAAAATGGCAGACAAATTCAATAAATACAAATATAAGTGTAGTTTTAATGGCAATAAAGCAGAGCATGTAATCATTTAAGAAATGTTAGTACCAAAAGTGTTGATTAAAGAGGAATATCGATTAATTTGACTTTGTTTACATAACATATCTTCAGATTTAATAATAATAATGTAAATTTTACAGTGAATTATGAACATCAATGTTGTTTCAGTGGTAAACGCTATATTGCCACATTTGCTCATGTCTTATGAACACAATAGCCCCGCCCCCAGCATTCTCTGTGCAGTGCTGATTGGTCAGACATTCAAAACATTCTAATAGTATCACCAGCTGCTGTTGGGACGTCCAAATATGCCTGACCTATAACTGCACACAGGAAGCCAGAGAAAACTAGAAAGTTTTAATGGATGTAGCCAACAAATACCATTACAGAGAATTGTTTGTATTCCGCAATCAGCCTTGTGTACATTTTTTATTTTGTATACCCTATAGGTGTTTTAGTACTGTGTTCTTACTGTAGGTGTGTTAAATAATTGATGTGTCACTGGTGTAACAAAACTGAATTCCAAAAATAAAAAGTGTAATCAACATTTTTTTTCTGAACACAGACTATCTGTCAATGATGCCCCTGCTTTTTCCAAACAGATAGTCCTGCTCCAAACACACTTCATTGGTTGAGCCTATACAGTAGTGTTGCTACTGTATTTTAGACTGCTCTGGATGTTTGATAGTGCCACACAGTCACAGTGTTAAACTTTTCTGGGAATCAACCAATACAAATGGCTCATTTTTTAGTTGTCTGCATATTAAAACTGGCAGCTGGGACATATAATTTGGTTTAGCACATATAGAAGGTCTGTGTTCTCTGCTGAACTACTTTTATACACAGGCAAAGACAAATGTTTGCAGACTGGAGGGAAAAGTATATTGGTGGATGCACAATGCTGTATGAACAATAGGGCACAGGTGTAAATGTGTACCAACTATAGGTAGTAGAATGCTAATGGCAGTACATTGCAGAATATGAAAGCAAAGTAAAGGACGTGAGCAGTGGAGGCAGACAAATATTAGCAATAAAAAGAGAGAGAGACATGGCAGTGGGGCAGTTTGCTGTAAATCAATCATAATGCAACAGTGTAAATATGCGAAGAGAAGATGACAAAAATTACAGTCTGGAATTAGATTTGAACATTTGGGGAAAACTTTTGAGAATGAACTGAAAAATAATGGAGAGACAAAAACCTCCAGTCATATTGTGACTGAGTCACTGTGATTGTGCTTTTTTGCGCCAGTGTGACTGTTTCAGAAAAAAACATAACTTTTTGTGTTGATACATTGCTGCTTCAACAATTGTGTTCAGTTGTAATGTCAGTTGTTGTATTGCGTGTCACCTCATATTGATGGAATCTCAAAAGCGTTTTTTTTTCTTGTTTTTTTTCAATGTACTTTTACTAAGAAAAACAAAACTTACAGGAACATCATGTTTAGTAGTGCCCCTTTAAATTTAAATGATATCTAGTTCAGACATGTGGCTTTAATCTCATTGCTTTTATAAGTTGCTCTGGCACACTTTCCTATATTTATTTCTCAATGTATTTTAATTTATATTAATGGATCAATACTTTCCAAAATATTTAAGCTTCTCTTACTGATTTTCTATAGTAGGGTATTTAATTTTGATATTTGAACATCAAACTGACAACTCTCTTCTTTATAAAGAGTCCTCAGTTATGCCTGTAGTCCAGAGGGTTCATGAACTGTGACTGTTTTAGTCTGTATAAGTCATGTTTGGGTTTGAGCTCAACTAGTGGGGGCGACTGTTAAAAGGTTAAGCGATCAGTGTTGATGACTTGACCTCCAAACTTCCACAGTATCTGATCATCTCTCTGTATATCAGTAACACCAGTGTGTAGAGTGACAGTATCTCCCTCCACCACTGACACCGACTCCACAACATCTGTCTCAACTACAAACACATGAGCAGAAGAAACAGAAATAGTTTAAAACAGAAAACAAGTTTATCATTTCCACACAGTCACAGTTACTTGAAATAGCAATGTGAAGAGGAGTCTAAAATCTGAGACAGAACATTTTGTTCCTGTAAAATTTGTTACTATAAAGTTATCTTTTCTGTTTCAACAATACATTCAAACTGTAAAATCTAATCTGCTCCACACCATAAACGCACACACATCATCTTTGTCTGGTCTACAACCAGGACTCACCCAAGCCTTGGATGTTATTCTTACCTGAGATACCTACCTTCGTGTTGTTCTCCTGCCTGTTTCCGTCTCGAGTTCTCAGTGTGTTCTTCTAGACCCTGTAAGAAGAAAACATTCTTATTTCAGTGAATCAGTGATCCATTGGTGTGAAAATGTCCATGCGGAGCACTATGCCTCAGTCGGACTTTTCAAGCCTCATCCTCATCTTCATGATTGTTGTCTCCCTGCAATACATTTCGCTTGCCATTTATCTGAATGAATAAATGTTTTTTTTAATGTTTCTCACTACTACTTCGAGTCCAGACCAGACCTACACTGATATGCCACAACCAAGAGCATCAACTCTGCCTGATCAACCTGTTTTTCTCACTCTCCAAAAAGGTTGTCTGATTGAGGAATAAGAGATTTATTAGAGCTGTCTTCCATCGTGTATTTGGATAATGCATTGCTAATGAAAATATTTCATATAGGGTTAGATGAGCCCTGTATGCCATGGGATGTTAACACCTGCGCGATGGAGCAATATATACACTATGCTCTCCTGCTTAGTCGATCTACCCCCAATAAACCCCTTATCCTTCCTGTAATTCTCGAGCCGGTTCCGTGAGATGGAAATTCACGACTCTGTTTCAGATTTTTAAATACTTAAATTAGAGACTGAAATTTCCGAGTCCGTTCCAGTGAGAGAAGTTTCCGAGTCCGTTCTCGTGAGAGAAGTTCCTGAGTCAGTTCCAGTGAGTGGAGTTCGAGTCAATTCCAGTGAGTGAAATTCCCGAGTCTGTTCCAGTGAGAGAAGTTCCTAAGTCCGTTCCAGAGACAGAAATCCCAGTGTCTGTTCCAGAGAATGAAATTCTTAAGTTTGTTCAAGAGACTGAAATCTTAAAGTCTGTTCCAATAGATGAAGTTTCTGAACCTGATCCTGAAAATAGAATCAGTGTAGTTCCAGAGGAAGCAGATTCAAAGCCCTCTCTTCCCATCTATCCTGGCAGGATCAAGGAGGTGGTCTTTTCCCTATACGCAGCTGCTGCTATGTGTGTCTGGGCCACACACACACACCTGTAGTGACCATCTTTCCGTCGAGGAAATACAGTTGACGTGTGTTCCATAAACTTCATTTATTTATTGCAAACAATCATAAATTCAGAAGACAAGTAAAGGAAATCAGAGCCCGATCTAATTTAAAAACAGTTAGATTAGTTAGATTAAACTAATTTAATCTAATCACTACATTTCTAAGCACTACATTTCCCATCATCCTCCCTGGCTCCCACCTGCACACACTCCACAATCATCAGCAATCACCCTCATCTGCACCACACCATAAAAACACACACCATAAAAGCACACACAACACACATCATCTTTGTCTGGTCTACAACTGTACAAATAGGCAGAGGTGTAAAGTCCAGGGGTCAGAAAGTAGAAGTCCTGCCATATGTTTATTCCACCCATGAACTCAGCCAGCTGATCTCCTGGCTGAAAAACTGTGCTAATTATCAAATCCAGGTGATTGGAACAAAATACTGAGGAGGACTTTTACTTTCTGATCCTGGACTTAACACCTCTGCAAATATGGCACTATTGGAGGGGACAGCCATTTGTAGTGCTGTCCGAAACCATAGTGGACGTTATTGAGTGCATTCTTTCAATCCCACAATGCACCGTAATAACAAGTGTACAACCGATATATGCTCAACGGCTAGAGAATACCCATAATGTACTGAGAGTCGCGCGCTGTATGAATTCAGTCAGTCAATTCAGTCTCTGCTCACTGAGCGCGTACCTCCCCAAACGGACAAGGCGTTTATACTTGACGCGCTCGCCATTGTACTATTCTTTGAAATAACAGGGGGCGACTCGAGTAATTGTCCTCTAAACCATCAGGAATCAGCGGTGAGAAGAAGAAAGCTACACATGTGACAATGTTTATTTTAGGACACCACCACCAATACCACACTACAAAAAGAATTGTGTAAAACCCAGTAAACCCTGAGATTATTACTTGTGACAATAAAACAAAATATATGGATATGAGTATACAATATAACTAAATTGACGATCTCTTTTAGACGTGCAAACTGGGTGCCGGTGTGGTGAGAAGTTCGAGCTCGGCCAGATTCGGCTCGAAGTCGTTCATCTTCGGATGCGGAGCCGCGTGCGCTGTTACAAAAAAAGCCATGCACACCGCCAAGCGAAATGGGGTCTTGCGCACCCAAAGCGCACGACCGCCCACACCACAATGACGTCATTTTTGCCGCGCGCACCTTCGCGCTCAAGCGGATGCGTCGAGTATAAACCTAGCTATTCTTACCATAGATATCATAAAAGAAAGGCTAGATGTCTCGTCCGCGCTGCTGGCCAATGGAGGTCGACGTCCGCACACGGCGGCCATCTTGCCACAGGGAGCTCGCTCACTCGTAACATTGTGTTTTAATGGTGCATGTACTTTTAAATAACCATAACTTGCTCAATTTTCTACCGATTTTCAAACGGTTTGGTTTGTTATAAACGTCAGAGATGCAGTTATGACACTGCATACATATGAATAATTATAACATACATGTTCAAGCATTGGGAATTATAGCCATGTTAATAATGTTTGTAAGAAACCAAACCGTTTGTAAATACGTCAAGATAAGAGGATTTGTGTTCGTGCTGATCACTCACCTTACTTCAGATACCACAGAGCTCGCCAGAAAAGCTTCCCAGTGACAAGATGGCCGCCGGTGATGCCGTTCGAGACTCCGCCTTAAGACATCTAGCCTTATATGGATATCTATGATTCTTACCTGATATACCTACCGTCGTGTTGTTCTCCTCATCTCCACTCCTGCCTGTTTCCATCTCCAGTTCTCAGTGTGTTCTTCTAGACCCTGTAAGAAGAAACATATTCTTATTTCAGTTAATAAGCGATATACTTACCTTCTGATTGAATGAACGTTTGTTATTGTTTCTCATTACTTACAACATCTTGAGTCTGTGTTCCCTGACAATAACATGCTAGAAACATAATCACTGCAATAATGATCCAATCATTGACTCTTAAGCAAACCCTAACCCTTTTTTTATTTATTTTTTTATTTTTTATATTGTTTAGTGTGAAATACGGGGCAGTGTATTTCTTACTCCTCTAGCATTTGGCTTGCTTTGGATATTGTAAAATATTTTAAAAACGCTATACAAATAAATTGTATTCAGTAGAAACTGGATTAGGTTATAAAAGAAATCTAGGATTTCTTATTTTAAATGTACATCTAATGTCACACTTTAATCCAACACTACCTTTCAAAATGATTTCAATATATAGCCTCACATATGATTTGAAACAAATTAAAGGCATTTTGTTTCTTAGAGTTAGAATAAATCTCCCTAACTGTATCCTAGTCTCATGTGGTTAAAAAAATAAAAAAATAAAATAAAATAAAAATATTAAGAAAGAGAAATTAATAGACAAATTGTAATTCAATACTAAATTAATTTTGTAACATTTGGAGACTTGGATTTGGTCAATTATAAACGTCTATGTTTTTTCTTCTTAAAGTTGACATAAAAATAGCATAAACCTCTTGGGATAATGTGAAGTATTTTTAAAGAATTTACTGACATTTACACTGAATTAGTATTAGCACAAAATACTATGTTTTTTTTAACTGTTGCTGCTGTTGTCTAACTATTCAATTTACAAAAAAAAAAAAATTAATGCTTAACCCATATTAATAAAACTTGTAATCATTCCACTGCAACTAACCTGTTCAGAGACAATTGATTGACATAAGTTACTCACCATGTACAGTAACTTGAAATGTCTTCAGTTTAGTACCTGTACTCTTCCTGATGTCTACACTATAATGTCCAACATGTTCAGTTCTGATGTTTGTGATGGTCAGAGATCCAGTCTGTTTGTCCAGCTTAAGTCTGTCTCTGAATTTCACATCATCTGAATAGATGATTCCATACGTTTCCTTCATTTTAGCAATGATTTCATCACCAAACTTCCATATTATCTCTTCATCTCCCTGTAAGTCTGTAGGATCAGGGTTTAGAGTGACAGAATCTCCCTCCATCACTGACACTGTCTTCACTTCATCTGTGTCACCAACCACACCTGATGAACAAAGAGGAACATTTTTGTTATATAATAGTGTAGTATTTGTTCTGTAAATACATTATATTAATGAAAACAGTTTCTTAGGCAATGTATTGTTTGTTTACAGCTCTATTCCTCTATTGGTACGGGTAAATTACAGTGTTACACTAAATTTGATATTATAGTTTCACGTGTTTAGGCAGTTCTCTAAAGTGATCCTTGTCATTCACATTCATGTACAGTACAGAAGGGATATTATGAGCTCATTTATGGTCAGTCCCTGGACTTACTTTATTCTCCCATACTGCTACATATTCTTGTGCCATGATAAAGGGGCAATGACACGACTTGCATATTTTTTTGTACCCAAGTGTATTAGTACCTTTTAAAATAATTTGATTAATTTGTGACATGTATCACTGTATTCTATAAAACCTATTTAGTTTGAATTCATTTTCAGTACATTCAAATAATAAATATTATTTTATGTTTGGCATCTTAAACCCCTAAAATGTCAGGTGGAGCAACTGTCCGTACAAATGAACAGACTAAGATAACTATTTAAATTGGTGTTTTGTTTTAATATTAAGAAATTCAAAATAAAATACTATGGCATAATATTATGTTTTGAAACCATTCATATAAACATAATTTATAACTATCAGTAGTTTTAAAGCTGTTGAGATAAAAACTTTTGTCTGGCAATTTGTATATTCTCAAATTTCAGGGTGGCACAGAGGCAAACATGGGTCTCTTTTATTATGAATTGACAAGATAATAACAGGAAACATGATAATGCATCAACCGGAGAAGCCCAACTGATCATTGTGGCAGAGAGAGAAGGTTTCATCTCTCTTCAATTCTGATAAAAACAGTTACTTTCAAGTATAAAATGGTACACTTTCCAGGTGACAACCATTGTAGAACTAGGAAAAGGCTATTTTATCATAATTTTTTTCATTGTATTTACAAATATGTATGAACTTTCTAGTATAGGCAAAAGCTAAACCAGGCATCCAAGAAGCCAGTTCAATATAAAATTGGTTGCAAAAGTCAGGTGGTGCTACTGCAATGAATTTCCCTATATTAAAGCTAAATAAATAATAAATGTATTATTCAATTTTTTTATTATAATTCTTAAAGACGTTTACACTTTCAATTACTACATTTTGAATCATTTTAGATGCCACTATTGTATCAAGTAAAGAAAAATCGGTTACACTTTAAATTAGGTGTCTTTAACTACTACTTGTCAGTGGCATGTTCAAAAAACTTTATTTAACAATTGAAACTTGTTTAAACACGTTGTTCCTGACTCAAAAATATGCAGTGCATCATCTTAAAATTTGCTGTTATTTAGATTTAAAAAGACTTAGAAACGCTAGGCTTGAAACGTTACAGGTTTTTTTTTTTTTTTTTTTTTTTGCCAGTAGTGGGCACTCGTGCAAGCAGTGACGTAGCCTACATACGAGTGAACGAGACGGAGGGAAGATAGCGAGTGAAGGGCATGACAATTTTGGTTTGGAACGCAGACCAGATATTTGTCTGGCGTCGGCGAGGCGTCAGCGAGCGTCTTTGATGCGTCGTTTAGTATTTCACACATAAAGATTGGCGAGCGCGGATCACCCGCAGATTTGCAAGCGATTACCGATATGCGATATGAAACCGAAATCGCGACACTCAGATCCACGAACCTGTGTCACGGTGTGGGAAAGCAGAATCGCGTTATCCTTCCCTTCCAGATCCAATGCTACCACATCTGTAAATTACTATAAGGCTAGTATTATTTGAAGTTAACATTATAAAATACGTAGACCTACACCACAAAGCTAGTTGAGGATAAATTCTTTAAAATTGGGCAATTCCAGCGTAATGGACATGACATTTGCAGTCAAAACTTGAAATATAAATTCTCAGAAAATGCATTATAATACCAATATTTAAACGTCTGTTTATATATCCATACTCCCTTAATAAAGGAGTCCAGACATTAGACAAATATACACATGCGTTTTATATACTATTTAATATGAGGGAAATACGTGACGCACATGCAGACGTGACACAAAAACTTGAACTTTTAGGTGGCAAAATATTTTTTGTAATTCTATGAATTACACTGCGCAAACCAAAAGTAATACTACCCACCGGATGAAGAAGGGTTTCTCTCCACAGAACATGAAATATTCATTTTATTAAATTTTTCGTGTTTGAATTATAGGGAGACCGGGGACAGTTGCAACAGGGGATGGTTGCAACATGTCATTTTTCTCCAATCAGAAACAAGCTAGAGTGATGTCACTCATAGACCCTCCACCCACCAAGAAGACAGTAGACATATTCAACATCTGCTGCTGCATTTATTGAACAAAACTTGTTTGGGAGGTATGAAAGTAAATGTATTTTTGTCATACTGTCCCAACATTTTGTATGAATTAATCAAAACTTACTTAGTTTGAATTATTGTTTTGTTGACTTCTAAGTGACATGGTTAGCATGTGTCAAAGTCAGTGTGTCTATATGATGTTCTGTCATGGCTGATTGGGTTGGGGACGGTTGCAACAAGTTATAAATTGCATGTTTAATAAAAGTGTGTTGCATTGCAAGTTGTTCAATTCTTCCTGTCTGACACTGAAATATGGAGAGATTGATCAGCATCTGTAACTCCTGCACACTGAATCTATGTAAGCCTATGTTCTACACATGAACAAACAAAACTCAATAACTGTTATTTGATAAATATCACTAAATAAATAAATAATAGGCTACAATAATATTAGTGTATAAATAATACTATAATATTATAGTAGGCCTAAAACAGTTAATATTTTCAGAATTCTATGCTCATTGAGACAAAAAGCTAAAGTTAATTAGTGAGATTTCGTTTTATAAATAACGTAATTTCATATTTGTATTTATGTTAAATGACAGAACATGACTCAGCAGACAAGGATGCATGTTTTGCATAGACAGGCAAAAGACTGAACAAAATAGCACGATGCATACATTTTATTTGCTGTTTTAATGTAAAGCATTTCCTATTTGCCTTTTTTGGAATAAACATAAAAAAATAAATAAAAAAAAGAAGTGGGGTTGGTGTAGCATAGCTATCCTGAACAAGTAAACCTTTTTAGTGCAATAATTAAAAAACAACCTATATAATGTTATAATAACAGGTTGTAACAACAGTCATCCAATGGTAGTTTATGGCAAATAAGCCTGTAGACCTAACCGCACCCTGTATGCCTTAATGACAGCGACAGAGCAATAGAGAAATTGAGTGATAGATTGAGAGAGTGATTTATTGTCGTTTCCGCTCAACCAGTAGGCCTACATGCGTTTGTCATGCGTTTGCACTTTGCAGTCATGTAAAATAGTAATGCTCAGAATAGCCTTTTGTAGGTCGTCAGCACACTCTAGTTTGCACTACCACCAAACAACACGTGTACAAACAACTTACCCCAAAATACGCTTGTAATGTTATTTTCATCTGTCACTATTCGCAATGTGAGTTATCACAACGTCCATTTATAGAAAAGTGATGCATGCTTGTGTTTAAAAAAAAAAAAGCTGTAGATATATTTTTTAAAAAAACAGATATGCCTACGAGGATAACAGTCTGTTCCTGTTTATATTGAAACCGAAAGTGTTGAATTAATAAAAAGAAAATTGACTTACCTTGCACGAGTAATAAAACCCCAAAAAGCAAAGTAGTATCCCTCATATTGGCGCCGCTTCTAACTGCGTCCAAATTACAACGGCAGTGATTCGGGATACTGATGTTGGGCTCGTAGCATACCTTGCAAGTCACGTGATTTCTTGAGAAAGCGGGTGTGTCACGTCATACCATTTCAAAGTGTTCCAAGTGAACCTTGACTAGATATACAAAAAAAAAAAAAAAGGTGAGCCTTGACTAGGCCAAAAGTATTTTCAGACTTGACCATAATATAAAATGTTTGTTTATTATGTGTTTGTGATAAAAGTAAAAATAAAAAAAAGATGCATTAAGCTAGTATTGTAATAAAGCTGTTTTGTTAAAAAATACTATTGATTAATTGGGAGGTGGTCTCTTTTAAAGAAGCCTGATGCTAAAACTATTTTTTTAAATAAAAAAAATAAGACATAGCCTAACAAATAGAAATTTAAAATAAAGACTAAAACAATTTACATCCACTGAGCAGTATTTTTTATTTTTATACTATTATTTGGTTAATATAGAATGTTCCTTTATAGATTTCATTACCCACCCATGCAAACAGAAGAGATATGTTAATTTGAAAAATCTGATGGTAATACATTTTTATTGCAAAAAATAAAAAATAAAGTAGGCTATTCCTTGCAATAAAAAAAGCTTTTTCACACTGTCATCATCGTTAAGCCCCACTTTTAACCCTGGGTAAAGGAACGTTTCCCGCTTGTAAATTAGAAGCAGGGTTAGCACCACTTTTCACCCAGGGTTATGAAACCCTGTTTAGGAGCTGATTTGCACTGCTTTTGTGCTCTTAAAGGGATACTCCACTTTAAAATGAAAATTCTGTCATCATATACTTACCCTCATGATGTTTCAAACCTGTAAGAATTTATTTCTTCTGCTGAACAGAAAGGAAGATATTTAGAAGAATGTCAGTAACCAGACAGCAGGGCTGGACTGGGACAAAAAATCGGCCCGGCCATTTTGGCCCAGACTGGCCCACTATATGATCATAAACACCACCCATCTTTGCACGCCCTTAAATATATGCATACCATCTCCTATTCCTCAAAACCACTAATGCCAGGTAATGAGTGAGTATAGGAACAAGTGAGAGTTAACAGATGAAATAAGTAAAAATTTGACATTTATTAATACAGTTGAACTATACTCCACAGTGATGAATCTAAAACAAGCTATAAGCTGCATTGGCATATAGCAATACCAGTGTTTCTTACAGGATTTTTGGTAAAACTTTGGTGGGTGGACCTCGGTCCTTCTATGAGGGCTTGTGGACATTCCTTGCGTTTCTTCTCCATCTCGCTGACTATTTTGACAGATACACACTGACACTGCTGTACGCTCGCTCACTTGTTTAAAGTTGTGATTGGGCCAGCCCAGTGTCAATCAAGAAAAGAACCAATGGGCTGCTGATCTACGTGTTTCATGGGCTGGTCTGTCAGAAAAAAAAGAACTAACGCTGACTTTTTCTGACCAGCACAAACCCAGCGCCGCCAATTAAGCAAAACAAAACTAAACGAATGGGCCGCTGATGTACACATTTTATGGGCCGTTAAAAAAATAAAAAAAATAATAATAATAGTAATAAAAATTATGTACGAGTATGAGATGTACCGGCCCAAAAAGCACGTCGGCCCACCGGGAAAGTGCCCGGTATGCCAGATGGCCAGTCCAATATATACTATGGAAGTCAATGGGACCAGAAACTGTCTGGTTACTGACATTCTTCTAAATATCTTCCTTCCTGTTCAGCAGAAGAAAGACTTTTATACAGGTTTGAAACAACATGAGGGTGAGTATATGATGATAGAATTTTCATTTTAAAGTGGAGTATCCCTTTAACCCTGCATTGCGGTGCTGCTAAACTTGTACAGTGTGAAACAATGCAGCTAGATGCTTAGCAACCAACAACCAATCGCGTGTCTCATATTCACAATTAAGAATAGCTGCAGACTAGCCTGGGAAAACCCAGACGAACTTCCGGAAAATTTAGATTTGCTCTTCAAGTCAGTCTGGCCAAGAGCCGATTCAAGCCCATTTCCAATCTTTCCAAATCTTGGCACCAATCACAAACGTTGAGGCAGGCTTTACACGATGACGATCGCTCTGATTGGGTTTAGGTCTTGCGCCCAGAGGCATTTGAGCGACGTCCATTGGTGACGCCCCTTTGGAAATGGGATGTTAATAAAGCTTCCCCAGACCCACTCTCAGTTACGACTGAGAAGGGTCTGGTGTCAACCAGGCTAGCTGCAGACTGGAGATCTCAAAAATGGGGCGTGAACTCCAAAAGTGGGCAGAACCTCCAAAAGAGGGCGGTGTCTCCACAAACAAAGACTTGCGCCATTGGCTATGGCTTCATCCAATTGTCATGACTTACATTTCAAAATAAAAATTCGTAAATTAAAAATAGTTTAGTTGATCTCAAATAAAACATTATTTTTACTTGTGGAAACGTTTACTCAACTTTACTCAGTCTACAGGCTGCAGCTATAGCCATATTCACATGCTTTAGACAGTCACGGAAACGCTGCGCGTTGTATGCGTTGTTTGAAGGGGAAAAAATCGAGTGGTAACAGAAAACGTGACAATTGGAGTGAAGAAGATCTATATAGTTAGAAAAGTCCATTACAAGGATAAACTTGATAGTAAAATGTGCAATGTTAGAGCTGTTAAATGTAAACATGTCACATGCCGCGTTCGTCCAATCAGTGACACTGACAACGCAAGTATGCAAATAAGTACATTACATTCAACCACAGAAAGAGTGCAGAATGTCATGATTAAGTGATGAATTCAATATTAGTAAATACATCATACAAATTTTTAAATCACACTTAATACATGTTAACAACATTAAAGGTGCATTGCGCAAGTCTCTGAGTTTTTGCAGAACTATGCCCCCTCTGGCGGCAAGCGAAACTGCAGCCAGAAGTGTGCACGCTCACGGACAAAAGTTTTCTTTTTTTTATCTTACGTGGAGTTTGCGTTGGTGTTTGAAATGAACTACAAGCCGGTCTCTTAGAATCCATCTTCTACGGAGAATGGCGGCGAATACACAAACCTGCCAGACAGCCAGGTGAGCGTGCCGTGAACGCGCATGACGTCACGCCCAGTCTAAAATTCCGGCCCGAATCCCTCTTATTTATTTTACTTTACAGGATTATAGAGACAATCTCAGTGATCAGAGAAGGGCTCATTCAGCCCATCAGGCAATTGTTTAAGCATGTATGGGTTAGGAAACGGGTATTTTTAACATGAAAAGTTGCTTAATGCACCTTTAACCAGTGCTCGAATTGAGGGGGGGCTGGGGGGATCCGGGACCCCCCATAAGGTATTAGGGACCCCCCATAAGAAATAAAAAATAGAATTAGGGGGGTCCCTCAGATATTTTTATTTTAGTAAAAATAATAATGACAAATCTGATTAAATGCATGCAATGGATACAGTACATTTCGTGAATTGATTATTTACAATCATTTATTTTAAGTTTGTTTATAGCTAGTTGTCTCTTTAAAATGTAAACGCCCCGCCCCACATCTAAAGAGCGCTGTGCGCGCGCATGACATCGTTGACTGACAGGATTGTTTGTTTGGCGCCGCTCCGGTGAAGCTAATTTTAGCTTTTTAAAAAATGGAGAAAAATAAACCTCCACTCCCAGTCGGGAAAAGAAAGCTTCTTACTGACTTTTTTTAGGGGTAATTGTTTATCTCTGTATATCTTTCTACTTTATATCTGTCCACTCCATGCCGGGGCTTTTGTATTCCTTGCATAAATTGGAAACACTTAGGCTTAAGTTACTAATTTTTCATTATTAATAGTCCTCCTGGTTCTACAGGAGTGCTAGAGATCTCGATGAAGATGGATAAGTAAGGGTTAATGCCCGACGAGGTGTCCATTGTCAGGTATTAATGCGCGTCGGACGGTTGCCTCCGCCGAAGTCCATTAATACCTGACAATGGACACCTCGCAGGGCATTAACCCGCTTATACCATGGTCACTTAACAAATAACACATTTTTAAACCATTAGTTTATATTTTAATTAGTTTTACAATCGAAATCTAAA
Source organism: Leuciscus idus (assembly GCA_021554675.1). NCBI lineage: Eukaryota > Metazoa > Chordata > Actinopteri > Cypriniformes > Leuciscidae > Leuciscus > Leuciscus idus. The sequence continues at coordinate 20,676,618 of CM038625.1, read as the reverse complement.
GGCTGTCATTGATAAACGGACCTTATCTGAGCCACAAAGTCTGATATTAAATATAGAGTCATTTCAGCCTTAATAAGCCTGTTAACAAGCAGAATCACTGAAGGAAAGAAGAGGACAGAAAAAGAGACGAGCAGAAACACAAGAACTACAACTGACTTCAGCCACAGTCTAAGATGCTGTTTGTGGAGTTGTTTAATCCTCCTCTGCTGAGATCTTCACAGATTTAATGTCTCCTTTTCGCTTCAGTTCATCTTAGACTGTGTCTGAAGTCAGTTGTAGTTCTTGTGTTTCTGCTCGACTCTTTTTCTGTTCTCTTCTTTCCTTCAGTGATTCTGCTTGTTAACAGGCTTATTAAGGCTGAAATGACTCCATATTTAATATACACAGGTTTTGCGGCTCAGATAAGGTCCAGTTCTGGTTTATTTCTTTGCTCTTGGCTGACATGTGGCATTGCTATGGCCTGCTTGTGGCCCAGATCTGGCAAACAGGAGTGAGCCGCCCAACTGTCATCATTCCACGCTGCATGTGGGTCAGATCCGCATTCCACAAGTGCCAGATGTGGGCCGGATCTGGGCCGAAACGTGTTTTCTACATTTCTATGTAACACATTATATATAGTTATGTTCAGTTCTCCATTTCAGTTGTGGCAAAAGAGACTGAGTTTATATATATATATATATACTAAGTACACTGTAAAAAAATTCTAACCTCCCTAACTCAAAATTTTCTAGTGACTGATAACATCTAAATTTTTCAATTGGCCCAAGTGAAAATCTGTAAATTATAAAATTTAATTTACAGAATTTCACTTGGGCCAATTGCAAAATTTAGATGTTATCAGTCACTAGAAAATTTTGAGTTTGGGAGGTTAGAAATTTTCACCCTCTAAATCCATATTACTTTAGTAAATAATTTAAAAGAAGAATTATATATATATACACAATTCTTTATCCAGCGTTTTTAATAAATAGTATATATACGCATATTATGATCAAATATACTGTATATTTTGTATAAAGTGTATATTGCGAGACTAACCAACCCCCGCCCAAAAAAAACTTGGGGACCCCCCATAAGACTTGACTCAATTCGAGCTCTGCCTTTAACTATAAGGGTCAGTTTGTGTCTGCTGAGAAACTGTCAAACATCTACAGGATGTGGTCTATTGGAACTCAAAGTGACACAATTTTTTGGTCATTATGAAATGAGAAGTAGGAATTAATTTTGCAAAACACAGCATAGCCTACTAGCACGAGAGCTGTGAGTCAGGAAGTCATCACTGTTAAATATAATGGATTAATAATGCTTTTTATTGTGGAAACAAGCTATAAACACGGGTTTCTATTGCATGGTGATATAAGGCTAAGGTGATAAAAAGCGAGATGCGAAAGTCAGCCGCGACACCAGTATATTTTGTTCTTACTGACGCGTTCATGTACACAATCACGCGCACTTCACGGAAGCGCGCAGACTGAAAGAGTTTTTTTTTTTTTTTTTTTTTTTTTTGCCTACTCACCGCAAATTATCTACACAACATTTAAGATAATGAAAAAAATGTGAAAGACGCGATTCTGTCGTGTTTCATGAACTCGACCACAGTTTCTTTTTTCAGACATTTTGTACGGAACTATCTCAAACGGTGGAAGAAAATGACCCACGCTATTGTTTTGTTCTGTTTATGTTTTTTTCCTCTTATTGGTGAGTTATAAAATTTTGTATGGCTTCAGTGTTAGTAGGCTACAGATTAGATAGCATATTGTTTAAATCATTCAAGGATTAAGGGTTTGCATTATTTAAATATTTACCTTTACGTATTTATTTGCATTTAATTTTGATCTCTAGGCGCTGTGACAGCTGAGATGGCAGTGATGGAGGGAGATTTCTTCACTCTCCGCACCGGTCTAACTGACAGCCTACAGAGCGTTGATAAGGTCGAGTGGAGGTTTGGATCGAGCAGAACATTAATAGCCTCAATAGCGAATGGGAGCATTGAATATGGTGGTGATAAGAGATTTAGAGATAGACTACAGCTCGAGAGACAGACTGGAGATCTCACCATCACAAACGTCAATAATGAACACAGTGGAGATTATAAACTAAGTATCACTATCGGACTTAAAGAGCCGACCGAAGTAATCCATGTCACTGTTTATCGTGAGTATTAAAGATGTTCGCTAAATCGATTTATTTTTGAAAAATGTGTATAGACCTAGTAAAAAAAGTTTTTTTTGTTTGTGACTGAAATCGCAATAAACTCTCACTCAACACATTCCAATACTGACCAAAACACAGCTCTTATCTACCTTCATACTTATTCTTGGATTTTTTTTACATTTAAAATATTTTTTTATTTTTTTTTAATTTCAGCTCATTTGCCTGTTCCTGTCATCACCAAATACTCTCCTCAATGTTCATCGTCATCATCAGTGTCCAAAAGTGTACTGTTGTGTTCAGTGTTGAATGTGAGTCACGTGACGCTCTCCTGGCACAAAGGAACCAGTGTATTGTCCAGCATCAGTGTGTCTGATCTCAGCATCAGTCTCTCTCTTCCTCTGGAGGTGGAATATCAGGATAACACCTACAGCTGTTCATTGCACAATCTCGTCAGCAACCAGACCACACATCTGGACATCAACACACTCTGCCACACATCAGGTAGGACAGTGGTGATATTACTGTTTCTTCAGTGTCTCGCTTACTGATACCTTTTCAATAGCTATAGGGTATAGGGGTGGTGGCGCAATGGATAAGACACATGCCTTTGGCGTGAGAGACCTGGGTTCGAATCCACTGTGAGACACCAATGTGTCCCTGAGCAAGACACTTAACCCCTAGTTGCTCCAGAGGCGTGCGACCTCTGACATACATAGCAATTGTAAGTCGCTTTGGATAAGAGCGTCAGCTAAATGAATAAATGTAAATGTAAATGTAAATAGCTTGCCAACCATTTATAATGTTTATTCAGATGTTTATTTGTCAGAATTTCTGTTGTTTTTCTGTGGGTTTTTGAAAATAAGAGAGTAGAGTCTGTTTGAAAGAGTTAATGCAGTTTTTACAGAAGTGCCCACTTCTTTCTACAGACCACTGGAGTCAAAGAACAGAAGCCGTGATCCGATTGGTCGTCACTGCTGTGATGGGCGTGGCTGCTGTTGCTGCTGTTGTTGTACTGGTTTATGACATCAGATCCAGAAGAGTTGAACTGGAGAGGAAAACTAGGTTCATCAAACAGTAATGTACCTGGTATTGTATTTGTAAAACAGTCTTTTTTTGTTTCTATCTCTTTCATTTGTTTTAAAACAATATATTTGTATATTTTCGGCCCCGAGGACCAATGGTGTGAGGACCCTCTTGGAATTGTTTTTTTTATTATTCATGTATTTTAAAGAGAAAATCAATATTCATAATGAAAATGATGCATTACTGTTTCAATTTTATATTCTGATATAAATCCATTACAATTGACACCATTTAGGTTTATAAAAAACGTCATGAAATAAATGCCTAATAACTATACTACAATGCGTAATTGATTTTGTCATCTCAGCTGCCTCAGCGGTCTGTAACAGCTCATCTCAAACGTCAAAGGCAGGCTAGTGCAACGCTTCAGTTGTAACGGTCAAAAAGTGCAAATTGTAAAATGTTATATTTGACAAGCATTTACGTTAGAAATGTTAAATGACCAATATGGAGTTTTGAACTGAAAAAATTGATAATGTGATTCATTTGGTAGCCTATTTTTTTATGGGACTCGTTCTGAATAATTATACATTTCCTTGCAGCTGTAATAACACATATGCATCTTACTGAGTACTAGTCAATGCACTTCAGTTCACTACCTAAAAATTCCCCCAGTAGCTCCCAAAAAAGACTGGGCAGACACTCTCTTACCGGAAATCTGTTCTTCCCAGATAGCACACATACATGTATGTCTCCAATATGTCTTATAAAGAGCACTTTGTCTGGAAAGCATCTGCTGTGTGCAAACATCTGATAAACGTCTTTAAAAAGTCAGTTTTACATACATTCTAATCCATAAACATCTTGAAAACATTTTGTAAATGTCTATTTAACATCTGACAGGAAACGTCTATGCGTTGCTGGTGAGCAATCACTCGCACATCAAATAGACGTCTCTACGATGTATGTGCTATCTGGGATTCAGTTCAGTATAAAGCCATTCAGTCTGAAATCGCATACTCTATTGAGCAGGTACTTGTTTTAGATAAGTCACTATGTGACCGCTAAATAAGTATGTTCTATATAGGATGAGTGTGTGTAGTATGAATGTAATCCTGATGTACTACATTCACCATGTTGTCATTATCATGTAACCTGTTAGAGTCAGTTACGCTCCACGTCCGTTCACAAATCCTCTCCTGTGGCCTCATGGGATAGTAAAGTGTCCATCATATTCACACTTCAGGTCATCCAGGTACTTTTTGCCTACTCTTTCATGAATAGGTTTTTGTGAATTCGGACATACTTCTTTGTCACATAATTTTCTTCGCCTACTATATAGTAGGGAAGTATGCGATTTCGGACGCAGCCAGAGACGATTGAAACAAAGCAAAAAACACAGTTGTTGCCATTTCCTAAGTAATTACGTAACCAGCAGAAATTGACACGTAACAAAATACATTTTAAAAAGTTTGCTGTTTGCTCTATTATTGTTATTGCTCAATATATGGACAGCTTTGTGGAAGCATTTGTGAATTTTAATTGAGGGAATTTAATGTTACTTTACATGTTCGACTTCTATATTAAGAAAGCCAGCATTCATAAAAAAAAAAAAAAGGTTTAAAATAAAATACAAATTAAAATGAAAGTGAATAGGACACACGATCCCCTAAACTGGGACCACCCCAATTTTACAGAAATTATAAGCAACATGGCAAATAGCATTGAAACGTCTCTAGTCACTAGGTCACACAAGTCCCTAGAGGGCGCTAGTCACTAGGTCACATAAGTCACTCGAGGGCGCTTCAGGAGCAAGACCAGCGTCCCATCTGAGGTCTAAAAAATGTAATAAACTGCAGTGTAGTAAAAATAAATTACTAAATGTAGTTTCATATAATTTTTTAACTATCGTGATTAAGTGATGAATTCAATATTAGTAGGTAAATAAACCATACAAAATGTAAAATCTCACTTAAAACATGTTAACAACATCAAGGGTCAGTTTGTGTCTGCTGAGATGTCAAACATCTACAGGATGTGGTCTACTGGAACTCAAAGCGACAAAAAATAATAAAAAATAATAATAATAATTGGTCAGTATGAAATGAGAAGTGGGGAAAATGCACAAACTGTGAAGACTTGAGGCATGTCATTTCTTTAGTATCTCCTTTCAGGTTTGGAAATGATGGAGAGGTTTTTGTTAATGCTGTTGTTGTTCCCTAGCCAGGGCCTATAACTGCAGTGAACAGAAGATGCTGAAAATAAACCACAAGAATCAAGACAATCTGCATTCATTACATTTAGATCAGAGAACAGATATCCGTTTAAGATGACTGAGTAGAGGATCTTTATACCTAAAACAATTCGAAACATGGGGGAAAGACAACACACATGATCACAAAAAAGCGTGAATTTTTTTCCCCCAGGATGTCTGATGTTTGGTGATGGGCTTCTATCATTAATCTCGAAGTATGACTTCCCCTCAAAACAGCACAAAATAAAAACAGTAAAATAATAAGCCTAGTGTTCTACTCGTGCAAGAAACATCTTGTTTCCACTGAATGTTTTTTGACACTCTTGTAGCTCAATTTCTGAGTCAAAGTGAAACTGCTGTGGTCTGAGTCAGACTGACCCAAATGAAAGTGGTTTCTGTTGAGTGGACAAACGTCTCGCTCCTGTTTACTATTGCATGTGTGCGGTTGACTGATGGGTAAATCTGCAAACACATTATTTTCCTACACTGATTCGAAAAAGAAAATAAAGAAGTGAATCTATCAACACTTTCATCGCTGCATACCCTTTGTGCATTCTTTAACAGCTCATATTTCTCATGGCATGTTGCCTAAAACAGCAGTAGATCAAACCAATGCTGCAACATTCTGGAAAGGATGAATAACACAGCATCACCTCAGAAAGAGAGCTGTCAGTGGTCAAAGGTAAAAGCGTGGTAAAGTCTAAAAATGTGTCATTAGCTATTGAAATAAGGTATCTATGGAAACAAGTGATAAACACAGGATTCTGTTTTGCGGTGTTATTAGAAGCTAAGGAATAAAAAAAGGATGCGAAACTTAGCCACAACATCAGTATTTGAGCTTCGTTGCTCTTATCTGTGGGAAGCGCGTTCATGTACACAATCACGCGGCACGCGCACCACACGGAGGCGAGCAGACTGAAGGAGTCTTTTGATTGGCTGAAGAGTTTTTCTCCCCCGTTTGGCTCCAACCCGCAAGTTATCTTGTACAGATATTGTGTTTAAGATAATGGAGCACGCTTAAACACGCGACCATGTCGTGTTTCATGAAATGAAACTGAGTTATTTTCTGGCGTAAAGCCATTTGATGGATTTACCTCGCTCGAACAGTTGAAGAAAATGATTCACGCTGTTTTGTTTTGTTCATGTTGTTTTCTTCTGGATGGTAAGTTCTAAATACGTTACTTTTTGGAGCATTCAAATGATTTAGATTTTTACATATTTGTGTTATCTAATCTTGTTCTTCAGGAGTGTTTGGTGTTGAGACTGATGAGATAAACGTGTCAGTGATGGAGGGAGATTCTTTCACTCTCCGCACTGGTCTTACTGACATACAGAGCGATGATGAGATCGAGTGGAGGTTTGGATCGAGCAAAACTCGAATAACCAGAATAGCGGCGGGAAACGTTACTGAATATGACGACGAGAGGTTTAGAGATAGACTGCAGCTCAGGAGACAGACTGGAGATCTCACCATCACAAACGTCAGTAATGAACACAGTGGGGTTTATCAGCTGAGCATCATTATCAACAATAAGAAGTCAATCAAACGATTCGGTGTCACTGTTTATGGTGAGCTTTCTTTCGTGGTTCAATTAAATAATATAAATTTTTCTATTTTTTGGTTCCTTTTATTTTTTTTGTGTTTTCTAGCTCCTCTGCCCTTTCCTGTGATCTTCAGTGACGCTTCACAATGTTCTTTATCGGCTGAAAGATCATCAAAGATCGTCCTGTGTTCAGTGTTGAATGTGAGTCACGTGACTCTCTCCTGGTACAAAGGAATCAGTGTATTGTCCAGCATCAGTGTGTCTGATCTCAGCATCAGTCTCTCTCTACCTCTGGAGGTGGAATATCAGGATAACAACACTTACAGCTGTGTGATCAACAATCCCGTCAGAAACCAGACCACACATCTGGACATCACTCAACTCTGTCACACATGTGCAGGTAGCCTACTCTGGATCCAGTTTGGTGGATTGTGGTTTTTTTAGTTTTTTTAGGATTTAATTTTTTTTACAATACTGTTTTTCAGTGCTCGGTTTATTGTCTTTCCTCAGACTGCGACCTTTGTTTTGACACCACCGAAGCGGTGATCCGATTGGTCGTCACTGCTCTGATGGGCGTGGCTGCTGTTGCTGCTGTTGTTCTTCTGGTTAATGACATCAGAAGAGTTGGAAGGGCACAGACAAACAAACAGTGATGTACCAGAATTTACAATAATAAACAGTATTTTTTTTCTTCTATCTGTCAGATTATTTTTTTATATATATTTCTTGCTTTATTCATTTTATTGTTATATTCTGATGCCAATCTGATGCAATTTAGTTTCAAGTTAAATAGGTAGAGCAAATTAGTCATATAATGGCATAAACATCCTGCTTAATCTTTCTTATGAGTCAAAACAGTAAATTCCAGTGCATTCACAATGGAAGCAATCCAGCAAGCATCCACCCTTGCTGTTTTATCCAGTTTTATACATTCAATCCATTACTGTGCATTTGCACACAGATCAATCTAAAAGTGCACTGCATGATTGTAAACTTTTATAATGGACTGAATTAGGATGCAAACAATGAAATGAATTGCTAGTGCCTGAGGAATAGTTAGTATTTCCAAATAACCCGTAGATTACAGTAATAAGAAACATTTAAATCAACTTCACAATGATATAAACGTCCATTACAATAAACGTTACAATACCTGTAAAATAATAAATATTGATTTTAGGTTTTACTGGAAACAGTGAAAAATGTTTTCACTAGAAATGGAGCAAAGAGTTCTATAGTATGATACATTTACACAAACTTTAATTAGTTTGGACTTTTTCCTTTTTTGTTGAAGAAAAATATAAGCAAATGGACTTTAGAACAAAATACAATGCATTTAATGAGTCCATTCGAAAATTAGAGCATTTGAAATATGCGTTTTTATTAGGCTCATTATTTAACATTCAAGATCAAAGTGGAATGTTACATTTTCTTTTATTTTTGGTTTATTTTTAACAACATTTGAAATATTAATCAGTGTTTGCTCATAAGAGTTCAGAAATGATCAGACAGTAACATTATACAGAACATCAGTAATAACTAACAAGAAAATAAAACTTTAGTTCACGAGACACAAACTATTGTCTGTGTTTACATTTTTTTTTCTAGTCAAGAATGTATTTTAAAAAAGAAAATTAAAAATGTAATAACTTACTACAAAAATGCACTACACTGGACAAGTCAAAGATGTTTAAACTGCATCTCTTAATACACTGATGTGCATAATGCAAACTAATGCATCAACCAAACTTTGTTTCTTTGTACTGTTGCGGTTCTAGGGATCTTCCTTATTCATCCTGATCCTGAGGTTGATTCACTTTGTTAAGAGAAACCTGTTATAAAAACACAAAAAGAGACTCATTAAAAAGAACAAATTAAAAATGTAATAAAAATAGTAAATATTTTATTTAATAGTAAATATATAATAGTTTTGATCATGTTGTGAAGTTATAGCTACATAAAGAGGAACAAAGAGGAAATTTACAATACAAAAGATACAAACAAAACATCTCATTCTGTCAACACTGATATAAATGCTGAGTGTTATCCGTATCTCTCTAATACACTCACACATGAAGATGCACAAAGAAAAAACACACACATCAACACTGGTAAAATCACTCAAAGGTACAGCAGTGCACACAGAACTGAACTAATAAGTATCTTACCACACTGGATCCTGATTAGAGCATTCCTTCTGCTGGATGCAAACACAGATTTCATGTAAATGCTAAACTTCATTCACAGAGGTAAATAGACAATAATTACACACATTCCATGTTTCTTCTTAAAGCTACTTTGCTTGGAGTTTGCTTTGATTATAAACATTTTTAAATAGTCTTTATTAAACCTTTTAAGATTAGCTGTAATACTTCTCCCTGATCAGAAAAGTACACTAGCATACTATTTTTTGTATGTAGGCCAAAATAAAACAGTACAAGATCGGTGCATTTCTGTATTAATGCTGGTTTAGTCAGTTAAACATTAAAATGGACACACATAATTAAGTCACTTTGTTTTTAACAGTTATTAAACTAGACACTTTTCCAGTAAATTAGAACTAATGGATACTAAAAGAAATTTACTATTTTTGTCACTTCTTTGTGGAAAAAAAGCTAATTCATCTCATTATATAATCGGTAAGCAATACTTACTGCTTTGGGTTCCTCGTTTAGATTTCTTGAAGCAGTAAATCCCAAGAGCAATTAACGCCCCAACCAGCAGAACAACACCACCGCCACTTAATATCATTGCCATATCACGTAAAGACACACTTACTGCTGTAATGATAAAGACAGATATTAGTGTGAATGTGTCTGATCTATAACACACACTATAAACATCAGCACTATATAACCTGAGTGAAGATCTGATACTGTAATGATAAAGACAGATATTAGTGTGAATGTGTCTGATCTATAACACACACTATAAACATCAGCACTATATAACCTGAGTGAAGATCTGATACTGTAATGATAAAGACAGACATTAGTGTGAATGTGTCTGATCTATAACACACACTATAAACATCAGCACTATATAACCTGAGTGAAGATCTGATACTGTAATGATAAAGACAGACATTAGTGTGAATGTGTCTGATCTATAACACACACTATAAACATCAGCACTATATAACCTGAGTGTAGATCTGATACTGTAATGATAAAGACATATATTAGTGTGAGTGTGTCTGATCTATAACACACACTATAAACATCAGCACTATATAACCTGAGTGTAGATCTGATACTGTAATGATAAAGACATTAGTGTGAGTGTGTCTGATCTACAACACACACTATAAACATCAGCACTATATAACCTGAGTGAAGATCTGATACTGTAATGATAAAGACAGACATTAGTGTGAGTGTGTCTGATCTATAACACACACTATAAACATCAGCACTATATAACCTGAGTGAAGATCTGATACTGTAATGATAAAGACAGACATTAGTGTGAATGTGTCTGATCTATAACACACACTATAAACATCAGCACTATATAACCTGAGTGAAGATCTGATACTGTAATGATAAAGACAGACATTAGTGTGAATGTGTCTGATCTATAACACACACTATAAACATCAGCACTATATAACCTGAGTGAAGATCTGATACTGTAATGATAAAGACAGACATTAGTGTGAATGTGTCTGATCTATAACACACACTATAAACATCAGCACTATATAACCTGAGTGAAGATCTGATACTGTAATGATAAAGACAGACATTAGTGTGAATGTGTCTGTTCTACTCACCACTGACAGTAACACTGATGGTCCTCTGAATGGTGTATGTGCTGTTGCTCATGTGTAGATGATAAACTCCAGTGTCTGTGATTCTGGAGTTACTGATGATGAGAGATCCAGTTTTTTCATTTGGCTGCAGTCTGTCTTTGAATCTCACATCACCACTGTCATTCAATATGAACTGATTGGTCCCTTTATTGATTTCAGCAATGAGATGGTCTTCAAACTTCCACAATATCAGATCATGTCCTTGTATTTCAATAACACCAGTACGTAGAGTGACAGATTCTCCTTCCATCACTGATACGTTCATCATGCCTTCTGTCAGCAACAAACACATATGGAGAACAAACAGGTTAAGAGATTAAATTTATCTCACACATGATTCATTTCGGAATATCTTACATACACTGTCAGCAAGGCCTGTGCCACTTTGCCAAATACTGTATATAAATACTTCATTGCAACAGTGCACTGCATAAATTGCATTCTTATTTGGCAGTAGTTCTCAACCTTTTTGACTCATTCTCCAACACAGTTTTTGAAGTCTGATATTTCTGCTGCAATTATGACAAAGCTGATTGTTTATTTAAATAAACTGGTAGTTGATAATAAATGTATTAACCATGATTCTTTTTGTGATTCCAGAAATGTATGTTCTTCAGTTAGAACAATAGTTATTGGAGAGTGGTTAAATATGATGGCAGTTTTGATTTTATGTATTTTTATTTAGAATTTGATAATTTTAATACATTAATATTCATTTAATAACTAAAATAATTTAAAGTCATTCTGCGGCCCCCTGAAAGTTTACAGTGGGCCTTTAGTAGTCCCTGGCCCACTGGTTGAAACCCACAAGTATTTGATGATAAGAAACACAGGGTTCCCTTTATTTTCACATTTATATATTTCCAAATAGTTTGAGTTATAGGTTATAATACAAAGTTAATATAAGACAGCAGCACAGTGAGGATAATAGTGTTTGAATCAATCACACTTTTTGGAAGCATTACCAACATTGATTTGGGGCCATGATCCATTTTAGATTAGGTTACACTTACAGTGACCAAGTTAACTTATCTCATTAAAGTATTCTTACTATTTTCTATTTCTATTCACTATTTTCAGGTTTCTATTTGCGCACAGTCTGGTAGCCTATGAGAAGTGCAGGCTACTTCATAATTGTGTTGTCACGTTTTAAATGTTAGGGTGCTATATGTTAAAACAATTTATTATTGATATATAAGTTGACTGCACACTGTAGGCCTATCTTTAACATTAAAATTCTGTTTAATGTAATGTAAGCTTAGCCTAGGTGTTAATTTGAGCTATTAAACGGTTTGCTAAAGAGTCAAAATATGATCACATAAATGATCTCTAATTTAACCTTACAAAAAATGAGCTACTCACCAACAGCAATATATAATTTTCTGTGTGAAATCATACTGCTGGTTTTGATCTCCATTTTATAAACTCCAGTCTGATTTCTTCGGATGTTACTGAAGGTAAGGTCTCCGGTTTGATCATTCAGATCAGTGTTTCTCCATCTCGAGTCAACATCGCCGTTTAATCCATTAACTTGCTCGAGACCATAACCGGTTCCGATGTTTATTTATTTACATTTACAGTGTGATTTTAACATTAAAGTTGAAATAAAAATTGACAAACAATATGTCATTTGAAAGCTGAATATCTCGGGATTCGCTCTTTACGACCTTAATGTCACATCAATAACTTTATTTTAACTCATGAGGATTTACTATTACTTCACGCAACATCGAAACCGGGAGCTCTTAACTGTTTCCGTCTAACGATTTTGACAGGTGAATTCGATCATGCTTACATCCGTGTTAATTTAAAAGCAATATTACAAAACAAACACAGAAATATTTTTTTAGTCCAAATAGAAGAATGATATCGACAATTTCGCCTTTATCTACGTAAAATGTATTCAGAGTAAATTATAATTATTTGTACTTTTTACAATAAATTATGCACTCCAAAGATGTTTGGGTAGTAAAATGGAATATTATCATGTTTGTTAGAGACTTATTAACAGAATAACCCCGCCCCCAGCGACCTTTCTGCAGCGCTGATTGGTCAATCATTGAAAACATTCTAACAGCGCCACCGGCTGTTGGGACGTCCAAATATCCACAATCTATAATAATCACTGTGCACAGTCCGTCAGTGTAACACAAGTGAAGATCTGATGGATGGTGAATGCAGCCAACCAATAGAGCATTAAAGAGATTATATAAGTTGTTTGTATTTTGCATTTAGCCATAAGTATATGTCTAAGCATAAAAGTTTTGTAGTGAAATACCTGTATATTAATATTCACATGGTGTAATTTATGCAAAACTAATGCAACTAAACAGAATTGCAAAAATAATTACTGTATACAGACATGTTTCCCAAACGTGTCTCCTCTTTTTTTTATTGGTCGAACAATCAAAGTGTCACACTCAAATTCATAACATTGGTTAAGCCAATTTTGCTGTGTTGCACCACACAGGCCATTTAAACAAACAGAACAATATTTTCAAGTCACCACAAGAATAACAGTGTTAGACTTTATGGGAATATCTACCCTATCTACAACTTAAATTGTTCATTCTAATTTTGACAGCAATTTTTCATAAACTATTGAATTGGTCATAAGACAAAATCAATAATGTTTGATTACTTAGTTTCATTATTCTTGGTATATTGTTGGGTGCTTAGTGCTGTATGAACAATACTACACAGGTGTAAATGTGTGCAAAATCAGCAAAATAATGATTTGGAAGATTGCAGAATATCTGGCAGAGTAAATTTTGTTGAGCCTCATATTAATTACACAGAGTGCCCTTTTTTAAAATATACCTTCTATAAGAGAAAAGGCTCACAGGAATCTCATTTTGAATGAAAACCCCATCAAAATTTGACATATAAATTGGCAAGACTTTTGGCTTTGATATCTCCGCTTTTTGAGTTGCTCTGGCACAGTTTTGTGTACTTATTCCTATATATTTTACTCAAAAATTAATTGATCTTTACTTTCCAAAACATTAAAGTTTCTCTTACTTATTTTGTATAGCAATATAATGAATTCTGATTTCTTCAGAATAAACTCACAACTATTATCTTTCAAACAAGACCACAGTTATGCATGTAGTCTAAAGAGCTCAAAAACTGTAACCTTTTTAGTTTGTATATGTCAGGTTTGGGTTCAAGATCAAGTTGTGGGTTGACTGTTAAAAGGTTAAGCGATCAGTGTTGATGACTTGATCTCCAAACTTCCACAGTATCTGATCATCTCTCTGTTTTTTAATAACACCAGTGTGTAGAGTGACAGTATCTCCCTCCATCACTGATAGTGATTCCACAACATCTGTCTCAACAACAAACACATGAGGAGAACAAACACAAACAGTTTAAATCAGAGATTAATCTTATAATAATGTAGGCCAAAGCAATTTCAAAATATATATATTAATTCTAAATATTTATGTACAGTGGTGTGTAACAGTCTGAGACCACACTGAAAGTCGACCCAAAAGCTTAGCATTTAAAACATGAAACATTTTTATGTAACATGTTTAAAATGTGCACTATTATAGGTCACAAAACAAATATGAGTAAATGAGTCTCGTTAACCTTAGCTCTTTGGACCATCTTAAATGATGCTCAAATTGTTTTGCTGATAAACTTACTTAAAAAATTAACACCTTATTTAACTTGTTTAACATGAGTTGATGACCCATACAATCAGTATTGTTGGCTTTTGCCACAAATATACCCGTGTGACTTGTGACTGGTTTTGTGATCAAGGGTCACAAATGATTGCTTTGCAGATGTCAGGTTTAACTAGCACTTAATATGATCCTTATATATATATTAATTGAATATTAAATCATACACAAAATCTGAGAAAAAAAGACACCTTAGCTCAAAATCAGTCATCTGCATTTCAGTCAATCAGGAAATGATAACACAACATAGGACTTTTGTTACAATTAGAATTTTTTTATTGTTAAAAAAATAAAAAATAAAAATAAATAAATAAAAAATAAATAAATAATATAAATAAAACCTGCAAAAATAATGTTCGTAAAGCTGCTTTGGAATATTATGTTAAATATATATATATATTTTTTGAAGTGGATTGAAAAATGGATGAAATTACAAAAGAAGAATCTGTGATCTTATTTTGAATGTTTTAGTATAATAGTCACACTTCCATGAAAATAACTCTATATAAAGCATTAGTGTTACAGTTTTTATGTGTGTCAGATAATATTGATATTTCTTTCAAATCTATTCTTTGCCAATTCCTGCTTTGATGTTTAACTGTGCAGTTTACAAATGAATAAAACAAACAAACACAGTTAACCTATATATAAAACTTACGACCTTTTCACAACAATTAAATTGTGCTCAGACAAAAATGAATCCACACAGAATTATCCCACTGTAAGACTTGAGTTACTCACCACGAACAGTAACATTGAAACTCTTGGATGTTAAATAACGGCCTCCGATGTCTACTTTATAAGGTCCTTCTTGTTCATTTGTGATGTCCTTGATGGTGAGAGAGCCATTCTGACTGTCCAGCTCCAGCCGGTCTCTAAAAACATTTATTGAGATTTTGTTTTTTGATATCTTTGCTATGATAAGTTTATCTCCAAAGATCCATTCTATCGTATCATCGCTCTGTAGTTCAGAAACACCAGTGTTTAGAGTGACAGAATCTCCCTTCATCACGGACACTGGCTTCACTTCATCTGTCACAGCCACAAAAACACCTGCAGAGCAAGCATTCACAGATTAAATGTTGCAAATGTTACATTTTGCAGTGTTAAAATATGTCATTAAGTAGGTTACAGAGAAAAGGCACATTTTACTTTCTTTTCTTTTAAAACACTATATAGCACAAAAATTCAGCTCAGCACTTTTCTTAACAACCGCTTTTTGATGATGCACGTGGAAATTTGGCTGATCCTTGACAGATATGCAAAGTTGATTCTGTGCTAATTTGTTCTAATATTTAATGTATTTTAAAATTTTATAGCAAATGAGAATTAATAAAATGAATACATTTTTAGAAAAAAAGTCTTGTTAATGATTTTCAAGGTAATTAAAGCAACAGTTTTTCAATAAAGGAAGATCATGTAAAAGTATTTGGAGTAAAAGGCGCTCCTGCTGTCGGGGTGAAAGGCACAATGATATAATAAACAGCTGCTGACTTTTCCATTTGTTGACATGGTTAGATTCATGGGAAATATCATATATCAAATTGGGTGTCCACCTCAGAGATAATCACCATATTTATAAAGAAACCATCCTATTTAAAAATATGATTTTATTATATCACATTTATTTGTTACTAAAGCTTATAAATGTATTAACGGATCTCATTCAATCCTTTCAGAATCGTTAATTATTAAAATCATTTTGTTTGTGTATTTAACACAAGTCCCCACTCTCCATGAAATCAAAAGTTTTTTTTTTTTTTTTTTTGCTTTTAGTATGAATATGTTAGTCTAACTGTTATCTATAATCTATAGTCTTATCTATTGTGCTCCAAAACAATTACAAAATTCGCATTGAGAAGATCAAGTTCAAAACTTAGTTTCTCACTTCCGCCAATATGGATCAATGATTTTGATGACAACACCTCAGCCTCTAAACAGATTTTCTGTCCAATCAAATCCTCTCTAGAATGTCTATTTATAGGCTACATTATAAATACACGCTGAATCTGAGGCTGAAATCACTTGTTCACATATTTACTGTTTTCTACATGGTGAATGGCACATAGTGCACTATATGGGGATAGGGAACGATTCTAACAGTGTAAATAAGCTTTCCATGGGGCGAATGAAGTCTGGTTATACGGACCGCCACAGCTCCGGTCCAGAGACACAACACCACAAAGTGGATATGATTGAGTTGGCTCATACAAGAAAACATATCGGACCCATTTTAATTCTGCAAAGAATTCTGTATTTTAAAGCGATATGGTGGAAATTATGAGGAAAAAATGGTTAGAGATTAGGAGGAAACTGCTGTTTTACCGAGGTCAACGGCTCTAAGCGAGCTGTGATATAAGTTACCGGTAAGTGAAGGTGCTGCTCAATATGTCCCGCCCTGTCTTCCTGTTTCTGTGGAAATCTGTCAAGTGTCAACACATGCATAATCCCATGGCATGCTGCATGTCCCAAGGCACTTCAGTGGGCTTTTAAAGACAGTATATTTAGCTATTGAACTAAAATGAACTTTCATTTGTCAAAATAAGCCAAAAATAGTACAAACTTTGCTTAAATTATTGTTTAGAACAAGTATTAACTTAGACATTATTAAAAACATATTATTTTAGCTAAAGTTTTTGTCAATACTTTGTGCCTTTTGCCCTATGTGTTAGGGTAAAAGGTAATGGTAAAAGGCCCTCCTTGCCACCTCATACATTTATAAGATTTTAAAACAAACAAACCACTTTTATGATTTATTTTCACACAAAATCTGTTGCTCCATCAGTGTTCAATAAAAACATTAAAAAAAATATTCAACAATAGACTATTAGAGTAGTGAAAAGCAATTTTTTCTTAGGGTGTGCCTTTAGCCCCGAGGGTAAACTGATGCCCGTTATATTCTGATGTGCTTCAAGTGCTGCTAACGCTAAGAACAAATGGACGGTTTCCTGTTCCACAACCACTAAGAAAGGCACTTACAAAAACTCCTATTACAAACTGAGCTTGCGTGCAGCTGAGACGTGACTCAGCTGACATAGTTGCTTTAAAATGGTCCATGCATCCATAGTTGGTTTTAGAGAGCATACTTTCACAAGTTTTCATAATATGCTAAACAAATAAAAAAAAACTTTACAATGAGCTTGATAAGTAAAATTTCACAACTGGCTTATAATTGGATTTGCAATTACTTTAATAGATTTTAAATGCTATATTAAATACCTACTTATATAAAGGCCTACTTTATGTCTGATTAGACTTCCACAAGCACTTACTGGAAACAAAAATTCAACAAAATTGTGTATTTGTTCTGTTGGTTTCAGAATGTTTTGAATTAAAAGGCTCACTATATGCTTACCTTTTAAACAAAATTCTTGTAAATGAAATGGGAGTTGGGTTTGAGGGGGCTGAATTATTCTTAAAGGGATAGTTCACCCAAAAATGAAAATTAGACCATGATTTACTCACCCTCAACTCATCCTAGGTGTATATGACATTCTGCCGTCTGCCGGAAGCTAGTTATTTTAGCCAATAAAGTTTTAAATATGGATATTTTTCTAACATGAACGCATTGCTTCACTGCAGAAGGCCTTTCTCAACCCCCCAGAGCCGTGTGTACAGGGGAGAGCGGGGCACAACCTAACGCTTTTTGACTTTCTCAGTTTGTGTAAATCTACTTATGGTTCAGAGTATTTATTTTTTCCCACATTAATTTCCCACATGTCTAGTACAATTATGTGGTTTTGTTTCATTAATACAGTATATACTTTTTTCTTGACATACCCCGAAAGAATGGAAGTGAAATGTGACAACATGCCCCATAGGTGGGATACATTGTAACATGTGTGCGGCACATTGTAACATAACATATGACAGCTTAAAATGTTATCTGATCTAATAAAAAATATATACAAAACAAACTAAAATATTTTCTAAATAAAACACAATTAAAAAACTTTTTCATATAAAATAATGGCAATTTTTAATAATTAAATATAAACTCGTTTTTGAGTTTTGACTACGAACACATGAAAACACAGCTATACAACATAATTCAAAACAAATAAATAATTAGTCATTTCTGAACATTGACTCTCAGTCTTTATTCACCTTTTTCTCACGTTTTCCCAATAAAATTAATAAAAGTATAGAATATAATAGCATATTTCTAATAGGGGCACATTTTAACGCAGTGTGACAACATGCCCCACCTGCACAACTGGGGTTTAAACCCTGCTAGTGTCTTCTGCTAGTTAGCGAAGCATTAAAGAACTATCTCAACTGTTAAATAACATCTTGGAGATTAAAATAATATCAGATTTCTCTTATTTTAAATAAACACAAAAAATAGAGATGAAAAATTTACTTAAGTAAGAAATTTACTTTTGCTATGGTTTAATAAATGTCTATGGATATCTTCCAAAAAAAAAATAGTGTTAATAATAAATAATATTTTTATATATAGTGTTGATATGGCAACTAGTAAATACACAAAGTTTCGTCATCCAAGCATGTGCGGAAGTATTTAAAACAAGCGTGTTACAACTAGCCCCGCGTTAGGTTGTGCCCCGCGCTCCCCTACTTTTATCATGGATGGATGCACTTTGATTGACATAAAAAAATATACGGTCATTCACTGCCATTATAAAGCTTGGAAGAGCCAGGTCATTTTTTAATATAACACTGATTGTATTGGTCTGAAAGAAAAAAGTCATTTACACCTAGGATGGCTTCAGGGTGAGTATATCATAGGCTAATTTTCATTTTTGGGTGAACTATCCCTTTAAGTAAAATCGATTACCACAGTAATTCAACCCCACCCTACCTGCTGTTACATGGGCACTTAACAACAAACAGCAATCTACTTTTAAAACTAATAATGATAATTACGATGGTTGTTTGGACTATGGACTATGTTTCTTTCTTTGCTTGCTTGCAGTGCTTCTCAAACCTCTCCCCCATCTCCACACCACTCAATTTTTGTATAGGGGTATCTCCCGATCTAGCACATCTGATTCAACTCATAAGCTCATAAGATAGTGCAAGACCCAAAATGGATGCGTCATTCAGAGATCAATAACATATTAATATGCTCTATATGTCTGTTGTGAGTCGCATCATGACTGACAGGACTACTGTGTTTTTAGAGGCAATCTGCGCTCTCTAGCGTTCACTACCAAACACACACGCACGCACAACTTACCCCCAAATACACTTAAATGTCCACCTGTCATTGATTTATCACAACATCTTATTTGAAGAAAAGTAATAAACGTGTATGTCAAGAAATACCGGAGGTAGGCTATACAATAAATGTATAGTCTGTTTCCGTTTTATATTGAAACTGAAAGTGTCGAATAAATACGAATGAATGTGACTCACCGTGCACGAGTAGGCCTAATACAACCCAAAAAAGGAAAGTATGGTTCCTCATACTGATGCCGCTTCTGACCGCACACAAAGTGAATTAAAGAAGTAATGTAGCCTACTGATGATGGGTTCGTGTCAAGCCAACCAGGTCACGTGACTTCTGAGGAAGAGGGTGTGTTACGTCATACTATTTCATAGCGTCCCAAAGTGCACCTAGACTTAATCAAAAGGACAATTCATACAGACACTTATTCATGATTTTATTCGGGGTTTGTGATTTTCTGATTATTCTAAACCTTTCAGAGTGTGAGTTTTGGTGTCCAAAGGTCATAATAAAAATGGAGCTGGTAAGAATAAACCTGAATAAACTAGGCTAAACGTCCTGTTAAGAATGTGTTTTTATTTTATTTTACAACGTGTAGGCACCAACAACAACAACCATAATGTGCTATCCTTCAGCCTCATATTTTGATTCCACTGTTCATCAAAACTTGATTTTTTTCAGAACAATGAATGAAATTAGGCCCAGAATTAAAAATAAACACAAATAATTTACACATTTAATTCAAATAATAAATACTCGTTTGATGGTTGAAAACTGGGTGGCTGATGTTTAAAGGCTAATCGAACACAAAAAAAGTTATTTATCAGGTAGCCTATACTTACCAGAAAGGGTTTACTTTACTTTTCCGCATTTTCTCTGCGCGTGCGGACAGACGCATGCGCACTACAAAGTAGAGACATGCGCACGCGGACTCCATCCGGAGGCATTTGTAGCTACACTAAACGTGATTATGTAGGCCTAATAAATCCATGCTCCAGCAAAGTAATCTCTATAAAATGATGATAAAAATCATTATTCAGCCAAACGACTGTGATATTGATAAACAACAACCCCCCCCCCCCCCCCCCCCCCCAAAAAAAGATACAAAACTATTTCCATATTTCCAGTTTGCTTCTTTTTTTTATTGTTATAATTCTCATTTACACATACTGAATATTTTTTAATTTAAAGCTAAAACAAACCTAGACCGATTATTCCCAGCAATAAAAGCAAATAGCAGTGAATCAGTAGTTTTCACATTCATATTCAGATCTGGTCCATTACTAACTGACAAAACACACAATAGTGTCAGTTTTTACACAAGACTTAATAATATTTGAATGTAAAATATAATATAAATAAAACGTACCAAAACAACAACAACAGGAAAGGCCTGGTTTCACAGACAGGGCTTAGATTAAGTCAGGATTAGGCTTTTTATTTAATCAGGACATTTTAGTAGCTTTTATAAATGTGCCTTAGAAAGAAATGACACTGACATATTTTAAGATACATCAGTGCAAGTTATTTTCAGTTAAAACAGCTCAAACATGCATTTTAGTCTGAGCCTAGACTGAAGCCTTGTCTGTGAAAATGGGGAATAATTTATATCCACATTTATTCATCGAGCAGCAAATGTTTTTATCCAACACAACTTAAAAAAATAAAGTTACAGTGCTGAATTTCAAGTGTTTCATAACAGTACTGACCAAAAGCAGGGTTTAAAGTACATAACAGTGGGGGAAAAAAGTGTTTTCTACTAAATAATTTAAACACCCACAGGTACGGTTAAGTCAGTTACGTTTTTGCAGAAGAGATATGTCTATGTGAAAATTACAATGGTTGAGGTCAATCAGTAAAACACACTATTTCTGTAATTAATGCATTACAATAATCCCGTACAGACACTCAGCATGATACAGCATATAGGATATGTACAAAAACACAAAGCATCCACATTCATTAATTGCACTTTTGATTATAGAGGCTAATGAATATCCACTGAAATATACAAACATCAGTCAGAGAATCATTAAGTGTAGTGCATTACCTCTTATATTATCTATACAGTAAGAGACATTTCTCATTAGGTCAGTTCTTGACCAATAATGAGTGACAAGTGTTTTATAGATACTGAAATATCTCTATCTCTGAGACTAGTATTTTGTTTTGATCAATTAAAGCAATAAGCCCCAAGAAGCCGTGGTTAGGTGTGTTGGTAGCCACAATGTGGAGTGTCCATAAACACATTTATTTAGCTATTTCACAGGTGTATATTTAGAGTAATGTACAACAGCTTTGAACGTGGCTCAACCAATCAGAATCAAGGACCAGAACTATCCATTGCTGGCAATCTGTAGTTGATAATCTTCAGAGTCTGTGGTTCTGGTGCTCCTGATGGTCAGAGCTCCAGTCTTACCGTCCAGCTCCTGTCTCTGAATCTCCCATCAGCACCATCATGTCTTCTTACAGGTCTTATTGGCTGCTCTACTGATTCTTGCTATGATGTTTATACATCCACTTTATCACATCATTCATTATGTGAGTTGGGAGGGACAGATTCTCACTTGCTCAATGTCTTCGTTTCTCCTGATTCATCTACAAAGGAGGTAGGGCCGGAGTGAGACTCATCTTCAATCTTAGACTTTAGTTCACGACTACCTATATTAAAATAATGTACTTAAAACCTCAGTATATAAGTCTGCAATTGTGCACTATTCTCAACAGCCTTGTAATTCATTGTAACTAATGTGATCATGTTTGCTTATTCACACAGTGTGGTACAACAACTTACCTGTGACTTCAAAAGTGAGAGCCTCAGTCTCTTGCATGACATAACTGGATCCTGGCTCTGCTACTGAGACAAAATGAAATTTTTTAAATGGTTATATTTCTCACCACAAATCTCCCCTTTTTACAAAGCTTTCTGATCAAAATCAAGTCAGTTTCATTGATGCAATGCTGAATTGTCTGGTAGCATTAATTATCTCAGGGCATTTTTCATTGAGAAGGTGTACACCATGCTCTTCATTAATAGTAATACTATAATTCTTATATTCATTCAATGACAATCCTACTTGCCCATTCTGGTGTGTTGGGCTCACTGGTGATGTTACTGGGCCTGACTCTTTACTGCTAGGAAACTGGACTAGAGGCTTCTGCTGCTCAAGAGCTTCAAGAAAAAGTTTGATACATAAACATGAACGGTGGCTTGCCTGCAACATTGTTTTGCTCGGCCACTAGCATCTTCCACTGCTCCTAACTAGCTTAAAAACGTTAGCTAACCAGCCGTCTCATCGTCTTTATTTTTTGTAACTCTTGTTGGTTTTGAGGAAAAGGGTATGCATCATTTTCTAGAGTTTTCTTTCTTTTTTTATTCTGGCTTTTTCAGCGCCGTCTTTGCGCTTTCTACTATACATTTTGTATCTCTTATTTTTTGCTCGCATATCTCCAACAACTGACTTTTTTTGTTTAGCAAGGTCACATGATGCCGCTGTCGGGGACGTCAAAAGATAATTACGTCATCATTAACCCGCAGGCTGCACTGTGCGAGTGGGGCCGCGGTAAAGTACTAAATAAAAAGAGTGGGGCTGAAAGCTGGGAGTGCAGGCAGCCTGGGGATAGTATCCATTTTTCAACCCAGTGCCATGACAACACCTAAAAAAAAATAGACCGGCAGCGGGTGCTTAGCCAAGTCGGACCTGATAGGAGGCCAGAATTCAATTAAACACTTTGTCCATGAAAAATGTCCATATTTTACTCTATACACATAAACAACTTCTTTTTGTTTCCTTAAGCACAGGAAGCTCAGTATTATCTGAAGGAAACACTCACCAGAATCCTGCGCCTTCTCGGGTTGACAGCAGATATTCCGCCTCACTGTCGTGAACAAATCTGTGAATGCTGAACAATAACAACAGAATAAAAATAGGGGGTGCAGCAAGGCTGAGGATTAGTGTACGTTATGCAGACTTATGCAAAAGAAAGAAAGCTCTTCAGGGTGCTCTAGCTTATCTAGAAATTATCTAGCTTATTATGCAGCTACTTGCCATATTAGAGCTGCACGATTAATAAGTAAAATATTATGATCTCGATTCAAACACCCACACAATATTATTCCTAAACGATAACGATTTTGCTATACACGTCAATTAAAACTTTGACGTGCGATCACAGCGGACATTCAAATCTGCATTCGCTGAGCCAGAGAGAGTAGCTGTCATATAAAGTTATGAAACATATCATTATTTCTGTCACAATAATTCAAATTATCAGAGAAGCACTGGGATAAAAGTTTGTAGTTCGGATATAAACAACACTGATGTAAACGGGAACCTTTTTGAAAGTGCACAACGGAAGCCAATAGTAAACTGAAGCCCTGTTCTAGTACTCCAGCGCTTCTGACTTAAAGCACAAATGGATTTGTAATGTTTGCTTTGCCGCATCCAGTATAGACAGTCTCAAGATGTGAAAATACGAGGAGACATATCTCACCCTCGGATTCACCAGTACATAGTGGGTAATGAAGAGAGACCATAGTGTGTTGCGTGATTCCTCATTGGAAAACATAACTATTTTAAGAGGTGGCTAATTCATATGAATTCGTACTTGAATTAAACGAAAACAAATGATTTTTTGAATGAAGTCATTAAGAAGGACCACACCTAACCCCGTCCTTAAACTTACCCATCACTGGGGTTTAAACAGATCTTGCGAAAATGTACAAATGAGATATGAATTAGCCACCGATTCACCAAAACGTAAAATAATTACAAATTGCTTTGAGATTGTGTTGCCATGACACACGAGAATGAATCAAGCATGATTGAGCTTGTTTACTATACCTGATGTCTGCGTTGAATGTTTATATGTGAATAAAAGCCTAAATTAAATCTGCTCATCATTTAAAGTGATTGAGTCTCTTCAAAAAAGATTGGACTAAACCACTCAATTCATATGGATTAGTTTTACATTCTCTTTAAGCACTTTTTGAAGCGTTAAGTGGTAGTTACATGGATATTCTTTCATAATAAAGCATTATTACAATAATCACAACTGATAAAAACAGTTCAAAAGATTTGCATTTCTGTTACTCACATTTCCTGTATAGAATGCCCGCAGCCAAACACCCAACCGTCAAAATCACAATAAGTACTAGAGCGATTGACATCCAAACTACACACAAGTAGGATTTTGTAGCATCTAAAAGAAATGAACTGAAATTAGGCAACTTCTTCTCATACTGGCACAAATGCAATGAGGATCTCATTTACCTGCATCTTATTCAAATAAAATATACTAAATAGAATAGTAAAACGAATACAATCTCACCACTGACAGTAATTCTGAATCTCCTGCATTTGGTCCCAGTGTTATCGCTGATCTGTAGTATATAAATCCCAGAGTGTTCAGGTCTGATGCTTGTGATGGTCAGAGATCCGCTCAGTTTGTCCACCTTCACTATATTATTAAATATATCACTGTCACCAGGATCTAATGAGATCTCCAGAGTTTCTCCGTAAATTTTAGCGATGGCAGTCGCATCGCTTTGACACGGGTTGTGATGAACTGGATTGCCTTTTGTGGCCTTTGCAAACCTCCACAGCATCAGATCATCTTTCTGTAGTTTAATATCAGTGTTCAGAGTGACAGACTTTCCCTCCATCGCCGACACTGCCTTTATTTGATCTGCGTCTGGATCAAACACACCTGGAAAAGTTTCACAGTTGATTATTTGCACTGCATTACATCATAATAATGTACATAGGGGAGAACGGGGCATGTTGTCACATTTTTTTTAGCTCTCGTAGAATGTATTGAACCCATTTCCACTCTTATTAATCAGGGAAAAAATATGCAGTTCGTTTAAATCAATCTGACCCTATAGCAGGGTTTAAAAACATAGACATATCTGTATTTAAAATGCATTATAGGATACTAGGTCTTGTAATTAATAAATGTATAAAGGTATATTATGCAAAACACATGTGACAACTTTACCCTGGTCACATTTGCATAATCATTTCAAACCACATTTGTGTAATCTGACTACTTAACAATTACAATGTGGTCCAAAAACTCCCAAACTGTGGGCTTCCTAAAATGGGACAGAGCTGGTAGGTCACATGATGAGAGAGAGAGAGAGAGAGAGAGAGAGAGAGAGAGAGAGAGAGAGAGAGAGAGAGAGAGAGAGAGAGAGAGAGAGAGTAAAGGCCAGACAGGGGGAAGGAAATACACGACCCTAGAGAGAGACATTTCACAACAGGACAACAGTAGGAGTCAGGCTGATCCTGACGGGACCTTCCAGCATACGGATTAAATCTTCACTATTATAAAGTTACAATGGAACGACCAAGCGGGTGAGATCAACCTGGTTATATTATCACTGTTTTCTTTCATTATTTATGCTGTTGTTGTTTTTGTAATCACTGAGAGTTTCTAGTCATGTATGTTAGTTGACTTTAACTGTAAGTGAACTTCATAATCATCTTACATCTTACAATAAACTGCATTTTAACAGAAAAATAATCAATGTATTCAAACTATTGGTAAATATAATCCTTATTGCGCAACTCACCAGTTACAGTCACATTGAATTTCTTCGAGGATTTACTCGTGCTGAACATGTCCACTTGATAAAGTCCCGAGTGGTTGGTTCTGATGTTCCTGATGGTCAGAGATCCAGATTCAAAGTCCAGCTCCAGTCTGTCCCTGAATCTCCCATCAGGACCGTCTTCTGTTGACAATTTTTGGTCTTTGATGTTAGCTATGACAGCGTTTTCAAACATCCACAGTATCTTATTGGATTTTTGTATTTGATTAAGACAAGTGTTTAGAGTGACAGAATCTCCCTCCTTCACTGATACTGACTTCACTCCATCCGTCTCAAAACCAAACACACCTGAAGAATAGATATACACAGTTAATCACATATTAAACTTACTGTAAGCACGCAAGCTCACTTAATTTTATCTAATAAACTAAAAGGACGAAAATATGTAAAACTAACTGAACAAAATACAGAATCAAAATTTGACCAAAAAAGCCTTTGTAATAAAGGTAATGAAGATACACAAAATGCGTATTCAAAGATTTGGTTACACTTTATTTTAAGATGTATTTGTTACACTGTAATTATACATTTAAGTACTGAGTAATAGTCTGTAGCCTAACTACATATAGGCTACTTACTAGGGTTAGGATTAGGGTTTGGTTTAGTTGCATTTAATTATGGATAATTTATAATTATTAGCTAATCTAACTACAAGTAACAATGACACTGTAAAATAGCGTTATCTAAGTAGGTAAATAAAAGAATGTATGCATTCACCACAAAATGCAAACTCAAATAGGCCTACACGGACAATCCAAGAAAACTACAACAATGGCGTCACGACGTTTACACGTACAGAAACGCTTACGCACGATGACCACATGCAAATCGCACAAGGTGCATCGGAAACTATGGATTATGTCGATTCATTTATGAAATCCCGCCACTAAAACAAAGGCATTATTACATGTTATTCAAACACCTTGAAACATAAAATCGTGCGTTCGTTCCATTTCCGGTTTCTAAAGCGTGAAAACGAAAGTGCTGAAAAAATAAACAGAGTTCAACGACTTACCTTCAGCAAAAATTAAGAGAATGGGGAAAATTAGGCTATCCATATTTTTGGACAAGACAGTAAAATTTGACTTCTATAAGGCGATTTTTATGTAAATATGTTGAATGCAGTCTCCGAGCCGCTCCCGCACTGATGAACAGAGAGGATTACAGACTGAAAAACCCTCTGAAGAACGAAATAGAGAACGATTAAGGGATCATTTTCATAATGCAGAAAGAGAAATCAGTTCGTTTGTGTTTGAGGGAAAGGCGCTCAAAAACGTCTGGAAACAGCAGCATGTTATTGGGATATCGATTGGTTGGACAGCGCCGCCTAGAGAACGGAAATAAAGAAATCTTGTTAAGGTGGTTTAAGATTTATCTTACCAGTCTTTCAAAGGTGCACAATACCGGGAACTGAACCATTGAATATCTAGGTACCACTTCATCTTGTACCGCAGATGTTTCAGTGTTTGTTCTAAAAATGACAGTTTTGGTTCAAATTTACATTCTGAGAATGTTTCCACTTTTAGAACTAGAACAGAAGAATCTTGGCCTAGACAGAACCAAGCAAAAGACGGAACTAGATACATTTGAACTGATTCAAAAACTACATTCTCAAATATCTGAAACCATTCCTTTTACCTGCCCTCTAAAAGATTAACATCATACATTAATAAACATTAACCGACACAATATTACAACAAAACTGCTCCATACATTTATGTAGCCTATCATTTATGTAAATAGATGCTGTAAAATCTGAGCTTCAAGATAAAAAGTCATGTATTTGTGATTGAATAGCTATAGTGCTGCTGTATATATTTTCCCTTTTTATTATTCGAAACATTTCCCAATATACAACAAAAAGGCATCAAGACATCGTAATTTTCAATTACAGCCAAGCAGAGATTTGTATAACAAAAAAATTTGGCTACAAATCAAATCAATTCAAGCCATTCAGTGGCTTTACAATAAGTGCAATAACTTTGACATTCATATTACTTATGAATTCTCAATGATTTCAATAAAACTTCAAATTTCACATTAAAAGAAAAAATTATTATGTTGGCCTACATAACTGGAAACATTCAACATCCATGTCAGTGTTCACTAAAGGCAAGTAAACAGCAGTTAAATCATAATCTATCCTAATGTAAACAGAGTAGAGTGACAGTAAAATATACTTCTAGAGCAAAAATGAGGCACAAAGTTTCCATAACTCTATGAAAAATAAAAAAGACATAAGAAAATAAGTATGTGCATATTATTACCAAAAAACAGGCTCATCCTGCACATGAAAAAAAGCATCCATCACATAATTCCCTCTTTAACCCTGTAAAGCATGAATTAAATCACTAAGGAAAACAATCTTAATAAAAATGAAACCTGCGGTTGATGCCATTTGACCTAAAAAACCATCCACCTAAAACCTTCAAAGCAGCAGTGAACAGTCCCACCAGCCAACATGATTATATATGTACTGAAAACAGGTAATGATATGCATTTGTACCCTAAAATAACAGGATCATTGATCAACATGTAGTGCAAACCGTTCCAGCAAGTGTACAACGCATATAAGCATGTTCCTCGGTTTATGCCAAAGAAGTCGTTGACAGAAGTTCGCACAGCTCTTGTTTACTGTTCCAGAGGCTCTGAACTACTGCTGTCCTTTCAATGGATCCTGTACCCCATTCCCTCTACCTTCATCTGAAAGAAGACACAGAAACAAAGTATGCATCACTCCTTACAACTAGAAAATGCAAGTATTTACACAATCAACGAATCCATTTAGTGAAATACTGTTAATATTGTTTCAACAATCACAAATGTCTATGTATATATAGTACAAACGCTTACTCTTGTACAATAAAGTTTAGATTATCCTCATTGTAGAATCAGATTGTAGAACCTTGTCGTTTTTGACTGCGACACCAAATCCCGACCCCCAACAGGATTAAAGCAATGACACCCACACATATGGCCACTATAACACCTGTGGACAGACCCGGTTCTGTAATGGACAAAGGGAGACGGTCAGTTCAATAATAAATCATGTGACAAGCATCTCACGCAAACAATTGCTAGCACAAACAATTATTACATTAAAACACTTGATCTACTCACCACTGACAGTAACGCGGAACTTCCTGTATTTAACCGCTTTGTTTTGACCGGTGACCTTTAGTTTATAGAGTCCAGCGTCTGTGGATTTGGTGTTTGTGATGGTCAGAGATCCGGTTTGATCCAGCTGCAGTCTGCCTCTGAATCTCTCATCAGCTTCATCATATGAGGGGTTTTTACTGGTCTTTTTGTTGATTTGAGCTATGGAAGTCTCTCCATCTTCAAACATCCACGTGATCATATCATAAATCTCTATATCAGCAATATCATGCTTTAAAATGGCAGAATCGCCCTCCGTTACTGACACTTTCTTAGGGATCGCATCTGAAATACATATAGACAAAATGCAGAGAAATAACAGATGTTAATGATTGCGTTCAGACAATTATTCTATAATTTTTTTTTAAATACATGAAATCTCATTAGTTCAATATATTGATATTATAATTCTTCCAATAAATTGTACATACATATTTCCAGTTCGCCACTGGGTCGCTATATACTAAATATATGCATACACATAGACAATGATTTCCATATTTAAATTCAAACTATTCATATTCTTTATCGGATTCGTTACATTTGTGCAACGTTCTGTATTGGTATTTACCCAATATGAAGGAACATTATCCAGAAATGTTTAAAGTATTAAAAGAACACTCAGTTGCTCAATTTAGATAACATTTCCTTAACAAATATTTTAAACTTATTTTTGCATACTTTAAAGGGATAGTTCACCCAAAATGAAAATTGTCATAATTTTTAATCACCCTCAAGTTGTTCTAAACCTGTACGAATGTCTCTCTTCTTTTAAACACAAAAAAGAAGATATTTTAAAGAATGTCGGTAACCAAACAATTGATGGAATTGTTTCATACTACAAAAGTCAATGGTTCAGCAGAGGAAAGAAACTCATAAACGTTTGGTCAATTATTCCAGAATTTGCATTTTTGGGTGAACAATCCCTTTAATCACAATCAACCATTGATTTCTTACCAAGGACAGTGACACTGAATCTCTTGTGTATTGTATGGGTGATATTGACGATCTTCACTTCATAAAGCCCGGAGTGTTTGGTTCTGGTGTTTCTGATGGTTAGATCTCCAGTCTGATCATCTAGATGTAGTTTGTCTTTGAATAGTGCATCATCAGTGTCATATAATAAGGCATTATTGGCCTTGATCGTAGCTATGACGTGAGCTCCAAACTTCCACTCCATCTCATCATCTTTTTGTATTTTGGTAACACAAGTTTCTAGTTTGACTGGATCTCCCTCCGCCAATTCTATTGTCTTCAATGGATCTGGCTCAGCACCAAACACACCTGGAGAACAATCAGAAACATATAAAACACCTATAACAGATTTGGCTGAGATCATTTTTAAAAAATATTATTTCAACAGTCTACATGTAGTTTCTACTATTCAGGACTAAAAATGGGCTTTATACAGCCCACTGACAGGCTTTCTAAAAATAAATATAAATAGACAAACTTGTGCACAAATACACAATATGGTGGTTAAACAAAGCATTTTAATTTAATGCAGACTACATACAGTGTACTATTTGTTAAATTCTTAGGTTTGTTTGAAAATACATATTTATATTTTAAACAGCCTATATGTTGCACAAATATACATTCTATATTAATGAAAACATGTGTATTATACATTACATATAATGTATGTTATAATGGGAACAAACTATGGTCAGACTATTTTAAAACTGAGCATCTACAGACCATTTGAGGAAATCTTAGTAGAATATGTTAGGCTGGGTGCGAATAAAACAAAAACTGTCACTCGATATAACAGTTTTAAATGAAATCTCGCGAGATAGGGGACGAGCTGAATGCGGAAACTGGTGTGCGATTGTGTGGCTACGATATTAAAATTGAAACTGGATCATACAGTAGCGCTTTGTAATGTATATAGACGATGATATTTTTCTTCTGATAAATCAACTAATAAGGGATTTGCGTTATTTGTTGTTTTTGTTTATTCATTTAGACGGCTTAGCACAGCTGTAACGGATTATTTTTGAAAACTAAAATGTTGATAGAAACCTATACGCGTTTAGAATATTAACCGACGCGGTGGATAATGCATTATAGGACCTACGTTGTGACGGCTAGTCACCAAAATACGGGTAAGGAACATATTTTTATATACACCGAATCCGTTTTGTATCTGTGTTCAACAACACGGAGGAAATTCATTGTATAATGCCATTCGTTTAAACAGAGATCTGTCATAGCACAAAAATGGTGGATGATACGAATTCACTGATAAAAGTTTTGGTACATTATCAACGGCCGGGTGAATTAGTGACATATGCCGTATTAACTTGACCAAAATAACAATTTACACTGATATGTTAAACAATTTGACAGGCAGGGACATTGTTTTTCTCCTTACGTTGATATTCTTACTCCCAGAGCGGACTTGACGCCCTTTGGGCGGTTAATGTTTTTCCCACACAAGTCAGTTTCTTCCACGAGGGGGCGCTTTACGGTTCAGAACAACGATTTCTCTATTGAGTAGCATACAAATCTCTGGAGGGTTTTGGCTTTGTTAAATACATTTGTACAATGAAAGTATAATCATTTAAATGCATTAGTAACACGAATAGGTACTTCAAAATAAAACAAAATTCCCGCCCCTGCTATTTCCATACAATTATTCATTTTAAATCCGATGCCTGTAAACCACAAATTGCTTTGATTAGTTCATTCCAATCACCGCTGAGAAAAGTAACATGTACCACGTGACAACGCCATCAACGAACAGCGGTCTACTCAAGACAATGATTTACACGATTTATCAAACTGAGAAACACTTAAATAGCCACCGAAAGGCCAATAGAATTCTGGAATAAACGTAGAGCTAACAGAGAAACAAGTCTGTAAATGAAAGTGACAGAGTGAAAACACCAAAGAACAAACAATAAGAAAACATACAGAACGAGGGGTTCATGAACTGTTCGCAGGACATTTCAAGGTTGTACAGTGTGTAAATCATTTCTAAGAATTTACAAGCTTCCACACGTTTTTCATTTGCTTTCATATACAACTGAGAAGAATTTCAAGTGCCCTGCTGTGGCATGCTGTAGTCTTAAACTATTTTACACAACATTTTTCTTATTCTTGTATTACATTTAATGAATTTAAATTCAAAGTTTAATTATTTTATGTAGCCCCAAGACTCATATGAGGCCATGGAACTGCGGGGCACAACAATCATATTATTATAAGTAATAATTAAAGTAGAAAAAATGCTGTTTAAATGACTTTAAATGGAGTTTAGCATGTCACACTTGCCCTTTTGAAACAGTTACTAACAGTTGGACTACCATGTGCTGCATCCAGACAAAGCATGTATGCTTGTAATTTAATGCCATGTCAGTTTTTTTTTTTTTTTTATGATGAAAAAATAGGTTGATCCAGATAAATAAGTAAAACTTTAAACTCTTTAAGAGTGTAATTATTCTAAATAGTGGTGAAAAACAGTTTTGGGTGACCTATCCCTTTAAGTGCTTAGCCGTTTCCACACAAAAGCAACATGTTGAGGCCTCTCCTCCAATGACTTCCATTCAAAACAGAAGGGCCTCTTTTCTCCCAGTTATCAGTTACTACTTTTTATGTAAACGCCGAAGGCTCTTACTGGGGGATGGGCTCTTTCTTGCGAAACTCTTTCATAACTGCTAAGCCTCAACATATCATGCTTCCTGTTAGGATTGGGAACAACTTGTTTTGTAGTTCCACAAAAGAATGGCCAATTGGAAATTAAACATAATTTTATATAATGCATTCACTAAACAGATGTTGTTGAAAACAGACCACAATTAAAAAAAACAATTGACATATTAACTAATGTAAAAAATCGATTAAATGATAATATTGATGGTCTGCCTTCTTTGATGTCCAGCTATAAGATCAATTTTATATAGTCTTTTGCAGTGCAGAGTAAAGGCCCGTTCACATCAAGAATGATTACTATAACGATGACTGTATTAGCTTCCACACCAGCGGATGATATCGTTCTGTTTATTATAAGTGCATGCTGTTGTTTTGTCGTCTGTCGCTTTAAATGTTCAAGCTCTTTTAAGCCGGATCGATTTGATTGGCTGTCAATGTCTTTATTGTTCAGTTGTATGAATAAAAAAATAGCTTTTATAAGCAAAAAAAAAAAAAAAAGTTCTGAAAGTGATTCAGACCATATATTTTCTTTGTGACATTCTTGTTACAGTAAACTATATTTCTATCGTTATAAGTTATCATCATTGGCGTGAACAGGCCTTAAAGGGATAGTAGGAGTGTGCGATATGACGATTTTTGATCGTGGACGATTAAAATGTCTCCACGATCTGCTTTTGAAGAAATATCGTAGAATCGTGCATTATATCTGTTCTGGCGCCTCTGTCCCAACATACTGAACAACGCGACGTATATTCACATAAAATGTTAACGCAGCGGAACGGGACTGCAGTTCACAAAAGTTCACAATTTGCATGTGCTTTAATGCCTTGTCGGTTAAACATTTAATTTGCGTGCTGATGCGCTGTTCTAACCTGGTTCTAACGTGTGCATTTCTCAGCGCGTACATGTGAAGCTCACATGCACTAAAAGCCTGTCTACCAGTGCCTGGATACTGGACTAAGTTATCTTTCGAGTCTTATTGTGCTTATACTGTCAAATTCACACAAGGTTTATATAAACAAAGTCGGTTATGTCTAAAGTGAAAGCAAACTTGAGAAAATTGAGAGAAAATCTGCTTGTCAAATGCGTGTATATTAGACGCGTCGAGTGCAGCTCTTAAAGAGACAGTAGCAATAGTAAACACGCTGCCGCTTGTCCTTAAAGGGATAGTTCACCCAAAAATAAAAATTCTCACATCATTAACGCACTCTAATGTTGTTCCAAACCTGTTTTAATTTCCTTCTAATAGTTTCTAATATTTTTCTAATATTAATATTTTGAAGAATGTGGCTATCAAAACAGTATAGCTGGTCCCCATTGACTTCCATAGGAGAAAAATATACTATGGTAGTCACTGGGGTATATCAACTGTTTGGTTACCCACATTCTTCCAAATAACTTTTATTTTCAACAGAAGAAAGAAACTTATTCGAGTTTAAAACAACTTGAGAGAGTAAATTATGATAATTTGAATTTATGATAATTTGAATAAAACAACAAAATGCAAAGAGAAAATCACTCACTGCTCTTGACTGATAACTTTAATAGTAGCTTTAATAAGTATCAATGTATAATTTATACAGTGAAGTCTGTTTTGTTTTATTTTCATATTTGTTCATTTAATTACTTTCTTCAATGCTACTGTTAAATACACCTATACTGTAGCTGAAAACGTAAAGCACTGTTTAGCCTATTTAATTTGTATATTAAGTTGTGTATGTGTAATAATGACAAATATATTTATCTTCGCCCCTGTCTGCCATTTTTGTATTTTTTTATTTTGTTACCTAAGGCTTTGTTTTTAAAATATGGACATTAGATTGGCTGTAATGCTAAGTCACAAAATAGTAACATAAACCAACATAAAAAGAATCGTGATAAAATCGTTAATCGTGATTTTCCTGAAAAAAATCGTGATATGATATTTTTGCCATATCGCCCACCCCTAAGGGATAGTTACCCCCAAAAATTAAAATTCTGACATCATTTACTCACCCTCATGTTGTTCCAAATAGGGCTGTCACGATATGATATCGCGATTATCGCGTACAAAATAAAAGTTTGTATTTACATAATAAATGTGTGTGTGTGTACTGTGTAGAATTATTTTATATATATAAATACACACACATGCTTAAGAAATATTTGCATGTATATACAGTTTATAGATTTATCTATAATTTATATTATATAAATACTGTATATCTAAATAACTTTTTTTTTAAAATATACATGCACGTATGTGTATTTAAATATACAAAATAATTATACACAGTACACACACATTTATTATGAAAATACAAACTTTTATTTTGGATGCGATAATCACGATATCATATCGTGACAGCCCTAGTTCCAAACCTGTATGATTTTCTTTCATCTGTTGAACTAAAAGGAAGATATTTTGAAGAATGTTGGTAACCAGACAGTTGACGGGAGCCATTGACTTCCACTGTATTTTTTGTTTCCCTACTATAGAAGTCAATGCTACCATCAACTGTCGGGCTGACAATATTCATTAAAATATAAAAAATTTTTGGTCAACAGGTGAAAGAAACTCATAAAGGTTTGAAACAACGTGAGGGTGAGTAAATTATGACCGGATTTCCATTTTTGGGTCATATGTCTTAACTTCTTATATCTGAAATTAAAGTAATATTTCTGGTTAAATAAATATTTAGGCTAACAGATAGTTCATCCAAAAATGAAGATTCTTTCATTTATTCACCCTCACATCATTCTGAATGTTTCTTTTTGTAAAATGTCTCTGTCTCTGAAAAATTTGCTCAAAGATTTCAAAATAATATTTTACCATTAGGCTATGTTGTAGTTAAAAAAAAATGGGGCTAAGCCCATTGCAACCCTATATCTGTTTCCACTACTGAGAAAAAACCCACAACAGAACATCACAAACTTAAAATCCACCACTTATTAAAATGAAAACTTACTAAGTGAACTGCTTTTTGTCAATTCCTTTGCATTAGAAACAATTCCTGGAGGAAGCTATACTTCCCTGTTCAGCCAAAACAAGTCTTTTATAAAGTGGTTGGGACAAAATTGTCAGCCATAGCAAATAATATAAATATGTCCCAACCATAAAATAGGCTACACATCAAGGGTTAAACTTGCAAGGAATGTTGCATTCAGAAACGCTACTCAAATTCATAACGCAACGTAACGTAAAGTCACTGTAACGAAATTATGTTAAATTATTAACGCTAACTAATGCTATGGCGGAGCAAGAGAAAATAGTATAACAAAAAATAGTATAATCAAGTTATATTCTATATGACTTACAGTCGATATGTTTATAGTAACTCACCTGAATAACAACACATCCGGTTTGACGTCAGAAATGTACCTCTATCGCCCCCTCGAGTACTGAAGTCTGTCAGAACAACGCAACTATTCTCGCGAAAATTATATCACACCAGTTGTCACGATGATGTAAATCGTCCCATTGGAATTATAAGGTTCTATCTGACATTTTTGTCAAAATTTAGTTATTTACATATTCTTATTCTGTGACCACTTCTTTACATTATGTGATATTGTTTTTTAAGTTGTGTACATTTTGGAACTTTTTATTTAGAAAATAAAAAGGTTCTTTCTACACAGTCGAATGGAATGCAAAAACTTTAAAGCTCAATATCTCAAACCTGCTCAGAACGCAGATAGAACCTTATAATTCCAAGGGGACGAAATGCCTGCTAGATCTTCATTGCAAGCACATTAATGTGAAGGCATTTCATGTTGGTGTTAACAAAAACGCGTTCTGTTATAATCAGCTGCATGGCATATCCTAATGATAAACCAAATTACATATACGTACAAAATATTTTATTTATTTTTTGTAACAGAGAACGTCTAATAAATAATTATAATTATTACTAATAATTCCACTATTTGCCTTGTATCATGAATTAGAATTAACGCAATAACGCATGGCTTTATATATAGGCCTTTAGATATAGGCCTAATATTATTTTCATATAATGCGGTTGATTCGGTCTTAAAGCTGGCTTGACAACAGTAGCCTACGACATTTCTAAACACGTATGAAAAACTGGATCGTGCAGCTGAACACCACAACAACGTCATGAACTGGCGTAACATGGGCCTACATGAAATACCCTGACGCATTTCACCATCATATGTAGCCTAGTCTGCGTTTAAAAGCTGTAGACAAATTATGTTGACCAGATTACGAAACCTTTGAGAAAAATAAGGACATTTAGGCTGAAGAACAACAGACATAACGCAAAAAAAGACATAGGCCTAGTCTTCTACAACAGCCTCGATTATCTAAAAAAAATGATCAACAAACCCTCCCACATCTTCTAATCTTAAACCTAAATATTCAAATACAATACAAATTGCATCAGATACACAGGAATTGTAAGGCCTATTGGCATCTCCGGAAGTCTCATTTATATAGCTATGTATAAAAAAAAATATCCTACGCAAAAAGCTTGAATAGAGAGTCGAGATACATTTAATTTAGCCTACCTGAATAGCACAACCGCATAAAATGTAATTCTCAAAGACCCGACGTGATTTGGACATCGATCTCCAAAAGGCTGATAATAATAACCGCAAGGCCTGAACTTGAAAACCAATATGGTGTCTGAGGCTTCATGATGGTAAATAGCGTAAAATAAAGAACACACACCATTTTCCACTCTCTGTCATGCATCCTAATAAACGCGAACACTATTAGCACGTTAAGAACCACAGCAAGGAATAAGAAAATACGGGTATTTAAGCAAATACGCATTATTTATTTCCGGTTCTATTAATTAAAATCGAAAGTGTTATAGCTACAAAAAATAAAATTACTACTTACCCTCCACAGATAATAAGACAAGAAACATAAAATACGCTTTTCCCATTTTGATTGAAGAGTCGAGCAATTTCTGGAGCTTAAAAACGGTGAAGATCGTAGCTATAAATATCCAAATAAATCCGTCGTGCTGTCGTTTCTCAACCGCACCCAACCAGATTGATAACGACAATTACTAAAAAAAACAACGGCTAAAGAATGACCGAGACTATTTAAATTGACTGCGATTTACAGGCGATATTCCTTAAGATGTGTACGATGTGGGAAATGGTTTACGTTCCATAAAGGCTACAAATACAAGAGAGCGCACAACTCGAAATGGCTGAATCTTCCGTCTGGCAGGTAACGTGACGCGGGACGACACAGACTCATAACGCCACCTACCGCACAAAAATCAAACATTCGCAAAGACCTGCCCCCCCCCCCCCCCCCAAAAAAAATACATGTACACCTGTGCTGTCTGGGCGTGAGTTGACATCAGTCTCAGTTTTAGAGAAATATTGTAAGGAAATCTTTAGTTTAATTGTAAGGATTCAAAAGAAATGCATATGCAATTAAGAATAAAATTGAGTTTAGATAGCTATTCCAGATTGGCCTATACTTGTCAAAATACGTTTTTTAGCACTTGACTTGGACAGTCTATTTTAGCATTACTTAGCACTGTATTTGACCCTATATATCATGACTTTCTTTTGAGCATAAAGAATCATATTGGCATTTGTGGACAGGTGCTAGCCTTAAGATATTATCTGTCCGACAACTACCATGTTCTTTTTTTTGTAAATTAACAGATGTCCTACGTAACATGGATAAAGTGTGGTGTGCCTCAAGGCTCAGTCTTAGGTCCATTGCTATTCTCCATTTACATGTTCCCTTCATTTGATATTATGCGGATATTATTACATAGGTGAAATTCAGCTTTATATTTCCTCATTCAAAGCTGGTGTATTGCACTAAGTACATTATAGACTAGATATTGATTTATTTACATCTGATTAATACAAATAAATAGTGTTAACTAAGTAGTGTTTGGTCTGATAGGACCTAATGTCCTTATAATGGCTTTCATATATGGCAATATATTTATGGCAGATATTTTGCCATGCTATGGATTCTCTCTCTGATACTGAGTTTAAAAGTTAGTTTATGTATTCATAACTAAAAATATGATTGTAATTCACTATTGTCTGATTTTCCCACAGTCTTAATACAAATTCTAAATTCTGCAACCAAAGGTTTGATCATGTCAGTAAATTAGTCATCTCATCTACTGTGGCTATCAAATAAAATGTATATTTACAAGTAATAATTTAAACTATTAAAAAACCTGTTATTTCAACAAATGTATTATATGTAGGGAAATATTGACTACTTTTTCTGTCTTTTCTACAGTCATGATCATCATGGTTCCAGCAGCATTTGACATCTGAAGAGTGGAGATTGGAAATTAGTTTTGAAATATCTGTCAGCTTGACCTATAACAAACACTGAAACAACAGATATGCTTGTATTTCTCTAATACAAATAGAACATGTAAGGGTATTACTCATTTAGAATGTGTCATGCATGTTCATAGAATATTTACACCTGTAAAAAAAAAAAGGTCAATAATTACAATGATGTTAATTGAGATTGTACACAGATGCTTTGTTTTGTTTAGAAAGAAAATGCAGAGTCCAAAGACTTTAAAATGTGTTACTGAGGAATCTCAGAACATTTGTAAATCCATAACAAATGTTAATACATTTTGTCTGTGTTAATATTATCTGTGGCCATGTATAGACGGCTTCTTTTGATTCTTCCACCATCTCTAAATGAACTCTCTAAACTTTATTTTGAGTTTGCTGTTTATCAGTGATGTTGTATGTGCTTTCTGTTGTGGTGCTAATGGAAAATAAAATATATATATTTGAAATCCTGCATTTTTATTGATTCTATAGTATTCTGATGTTCTTTTAATAGATTACATAAATGGAGTATTTCCTACAATATGTGCATAAAAAAGTGTGATTCAAATGAAATGGTTGCATGATTGAAACTGAACTTTTACAAAATAATTGTGTAAGTGGATAATTAAAATAATTTTTCTATAGTTATTTTGGGGTGCAAAAAGGTGCAAGTAGAAGAATTGTAATAACACTGGCCTATATCTAAAAAGAAAGAAAAAAACATGTGATTTAAACACACAAAACTAATCCAGCATAACTAAAAGCACGGGATTGCAATCTATGCTGATCAAGATAGCCGGATAACAGGTTAATATATTCATGAAACATTCTCATGACATTTTTAGATTTTAATGAATTTGCTGGATGTTACAATAATAAAACTGAAAATACAGAAAAAACATGAGCAAGGGGTATTCAAATAAGACTTTTTTTTTCCATATAATGTAATAAAGAACTTCACATGACACTTAAAATTGTAAATAAAAAACTTTATGAAACAATAACAAATATTTTTTCTTGGTATAAAAATATAGAATTTGGTAACACTTTATTTTAATGTGACCTTGTTACACTTGTTACATGTATTTAGTAAAGTAATAACTATAAATTAGGCATTGTACATGCAACTAACCCTAAACCAAACCCTAATCCAACCCTAACCCTATAGTAAGTACATGTAGTTTTATACTATTACTCAATTTTTTTATGTATAATTACACTGTAACAGGGACACATTAAAATACAGTGTAACCTAAAACTTACATTAAAAGTGAAGGTAAAAGAAAATGTTTGAAATAAAAGATACAGCTGTTCTTTAAAAGCAAAACAGTAGGTACCAAAAACAACCACCAGAGAGCAGTATCAGTTATGAAACACACTGTCCGTTGATAAGAGCATTGGTTTTCAAGGTTTATTTTCTTTATGATTGACAACATGCATAGAGTTTGAGATACCTGGTATATCCCTTATATATATTCCTGAGAGACATCAAATACAGCTTAACATTATCGCCCCCTAGTGACCTGATGTGACATCATCATATTCACCATCATGTGATTGGGGTGGTGTCTGCTCTCTCCTCTTCTGATAAGATCTTCCAGTTCTGATATCATAAACCAGCACAGCAACAATAGCCACGCCCACCAGAACAGAGCCAGCCAATCGGATGATAGTTTCAGTAAAACCACAACAGTGGATGCGGCCTGAGGAAAGACACACACACACAAAAAAAAAACCACTGAAAAAAACTTCAAGATCAACATGCTTGATACAGTTCTAATATCACAGCTTATGTACCTGCACATGTGTGACAGAGTGTGTTGATGTCCAGATGTGTGGTCTGGTTGCTGATGGTATTGTTGATCACACAGCTGTAAGTGTTGTTATCCTGATATTCCACCTCCAGAGGTAGAGAGAGACTGATGCTGAGATCAGACACACTGATGCTGGACAATACACTGATTCCTTTGTACCAGGAGAGAGTCACATCTCTCACATTCAACACTGAACACAGCAATGAACAATTTGATGACGATGATGAAGAAGAACATTGTGGAGAGTCTCTGCTTATGACAGGAATCGGCAGAGGAGCTGGAAAACATGAGAGAATGGAGAGAAACCTCACAAAGAACTGAGTTTACAATGCATAGCTTTGTTAAATGAACCATTTAGATGTTCAAAGACTCTCTTTTTCACATGAAGTCTAACATTTTAATGCACAGACTCAAACTGATCACAACAACGTGCCATTTGCAAGGGACATTGGGTTAGTATATCACCTAGTCCATTGGATTCACACATTTTTAGTAGCATTTAAACAGAGTTGCATACCAAATATGAGCTAATATCACCACAGTTGTACCTGAACATGGCTGACAGAGTCCAATGATGTCCAGATGTTTGGTCTGGTTGCTGATGGGATTGTAGATCACACAGCTGTAAGTGTTGTTATCCTGATATTCCACCTCCAGAGGTAGAGAGAGACTGATGCTGAGATCACACACACTGGTGCTGGACAATACACTGATTCCTTTGTACCAGGAGAGAGTCGCATCACACACATTCAACACTGATGAGCACACCAATGAACATGATGATGATGATCCTGATGATGGTGAAGAAGAAGAACATTGTGAAGAGTCTCTGGTGATGACAGGAATGGGCAGACGGGCTGAAAAAAAAGAAGTTAGAATAAGAAAAATAACATTAAATAAGTGTTTTAATGTTTCTGATCAAATTAAATTCATTTTAAAAGGAATTGTGCAGAATTATGATCTAACAAATAAAACATAAAAAGAAGAACGATTAACACTGTATGTCTCTCCTCACCATAGACAGAAACTGTGAATGTCTTGTATGAGACCGTTTTACTGATGATCTGTAGTTGATAACGTCCAGCATGATCAGTTCTGATGTTCCTGATGGTCAGAGATCCAGTTTCCAAGTCCAGCTCCAGTCTGCCTCTGAATCTCCCATGATCAGCATCTTCATATGTGTCGAAGACTCCATCCTTCTTATTGATTTGAGCAATCATAGTCTCTTGAGGTCCAAACATCCAAAGCAGTTCCTCACCTCTTTGCACCGTAATGTTCAGAGTAACAGAATCTCCCTCCGTCACCTTTGTTATTTCACCCTTCTCAACACCAAACACACCTGGAAAACAGTGGAACAGGAACTGTCACTCAATAGAATTTTTGGTCCAAACTCGTAAGCTGGTAGACCATCTGGGTTTTGTAAAATGGTAGCTCGTCAACTAGACGATGACCAGTTTGGACCTGGACGAAAACAGCTACATCTAAAAGATTTTTTCGCAAATTTATTAGAATATTTATTTCCCAAGAGGATTCCCCCCCTAATAAATATTGATTTATGGCCTATCTTATATCATCCTCAATGGTTTATAGGCTAGCTTGTAACTCTCGAGCCTATACCACACAAAACACAATTTACTTACCAAAGAGGCGTTCATAATACAAACAGAACCAAACAAATGCATAAAGCATTTTCTTTGACTGAGACATCACTTCTGCAAAATAAACGCAATAAAAACGAATTTCCTAAAACTTTGCTGACGATCGATGGCTCTCGTGGGTTTATTACGATATATTATATTTAAAATACTATCTGCATTTAAAAGGTAAACTTGAAGCGGCGTAGTCTAATAGCGAAATAACGAACGTCGAAACTCTGAAGTTCTCTGCGCGCCGCCGTGAGTGTGTGTGTGTGTGTGTGTGTGTTCGTAGCCGTGCGCGCGCTTGTGATCGCGCTCGATTGTCAGTGAACGCTTTTGTGTTGACGTTTAGTTCTTATCAGGACAGGGCTTCATTTACATATTAATTTAATTTATGCTGTTGTATATTTATTTATTTACCTTTTATTGAATTTCATATTTTAAATCTCTCTCTAAAGTAAAGGCTATGTATATAGGTATATATATATATATACATATATATATACACATATATATATATATATATATATATATATATATATATATATATATATATATATATATATATATATATATATATATACATATACATATATATATATACATATATATATATACATATACATATATATATATATATATATATATATATATATATATATATATATATATATATAACTCTACACATTTAAGTACACCAAGGCTGACCAACAGAAGACATGTCAGTGGTTTTCTTGTGAATAATTATTCCATCAAATGATTGTTTTAATTTTTTTTTACACTCTACAAGTTAAGTTTCGAGTCAAAACGAAACTTGACGTGGTCTGATTCCTTTAGATCTGGAAAGTAGTGTGGTTTTGGTGTGGTAGATGGACAAACATCTTGTAGAGGCGCTTCTGTGAACCCCTTCCTGTCCTATTAGCATGAACCTCACAAGCTGATTTCCTTTTACATAACAACCCAGGTGGAAAAGACATACTATTAAATGTATTAAAAATGTACTTAAGTATATTTTTAGTACAAAACAAATATACTATAATACATTTTTAATACATTTAACATTAGCCTACATCTTTTTCTTATATAGGCCTATATACAGTATAAGGCAAACGAGGAGAAAGGTGTTGAAAATAACGTATAATGAATTATTTATTGAAGAACAGAAAGTTGTGTAAGATGTATAGAATGTGTATGGAGAGGAACAGGGCAACATATGACTGACACGCATGTGATTCAAGATTAGCCTATTCGATGAAAACTGCAGAAATCTGTGAAAACATGTTGTTAAAATGTTGTAAATTTGAATTTGTCCCAAACATGGAAAGACAAAAACAGGATATGTTCTTCTACAAGAAGATGTTGCAAGACGTGGGTGTAGGTGTGATTTCAAAAACAGTTTTTTGGTTCTGCTAACCTTTGCCAGAAATAACCTGAAACTAGCAGTGCTAAAGATGAAAGGTTACGATTTTTGGTGTGCAGTTTAGACAGATAATTTTTTTTTTTATATATATATATTTTATGTGCACAAACTATATCATA
Source organism: Leuciscus idus (assembly GCA_021554675.1). Classification (NCBI taxonomy): domain Eukaryota; kingdom Metazoa; phylum Chordata; class Actinopteri; order Cypriniformes; family Leuciscidae; genus Leuciscus; species Leuciscus idus. Next base: position 20,632,242 of record CM038625.1, on the reverse strand, counting down.
TTTCACATTTCAGATTTTAACAAAACTGTATTTTCATGGAATACACACGAGTTGGCTACATTAACACTTGTTTTTAAAAGTATAATTATAGTGTTTTTTTTTGTTTGTTTTTTTTTACAAAAATCATGAGATGTTTTTAGTCATTTCTAATAATTCGGCAGAATCTAAACTAATCTTGCCATATGATAGATATCTTGCATCATTTTAAAGATATTTACTGACCTTTACACGCAGTCATGTGGGTCTACGGGGTCCTATCTGTGATGTCATTTCCTGTTTTTTTGGTTGTCACGTTACAAAAAAAAAATAGCTTCCTACATATCGTTTATACCACATGTGTCTCTCTGGGGGCAACAGACCAAAAAATATTGCATGCTTGAAAAGAGCCAGACAGAACAGTGTAATATGATGTTCAGAGTTGCATGTTGCGGGTCAAAGGTCACAGGTTTACAGCCTGTCCGTCCAGATGGTTTCCATCAACAGTGTTTGGTTGGTAACTACACCATCAGGATCCACAATGCATCCTTCTTAATTCAAAATAGCAGTTTATACCAGGGGTGTCCAAGTCCTGCGGGCCACTGTCCTGCAGAGTTAAGCTCTTATCTAGTAAGAGTTTGATTATCTGGTTCAGGTGTGTTTAAATGGGGTCGAAGCTGAACTCTGCAGGACAGTGGCCCGTCAGGAGCAGGACTGGACACCCCTGGTTAAACATGTTTTTTTTTAATACGGGAGCTCCATCTAGTGTTTGTAAGTTGTAATAAAATCTAACTATAAGCAACACATTTGCTGAGTCCTAATTCACAGGCTGAATCCAGTGGTCTCGAAATGCGTCCTTCGTCCTTCATTTTCAGTGAAATGTAGGATACATCAGACGGATCCTTGGCGGCTTGCCTGTCCCAGGGTTCATTGAGTGTCAGTGAAGACAGGATTTTTACTTTTAAATCTTTCTCAAATATCTAATGATATGTAAAAATAAAACAAAACCTTTAAAGAGGTTCAAATGTTGACTTACTAAGATGTGATTATACATAATTTATACTCTTAAATGGACCATAATTAGACAGTTCGTGAATCCTTGTTTTGTTTTCAGTTTAATATAACTTTTAAAAAAGTCTAGTACAAATGTTACTGTCATTTATCAACGGCAGCTGTCAGTGTCACAGTTGCTAGGCGACAAGAACAGTCCTCCATAGGCTAGAGACGTCCCATTTAACAACTCTCAGTCCGAACTTCGCAGACTTCGAAGGATGCAACCTTTGAATTGGGACACAGCCATTGAGTGACCATGTACATTTTACTACACACGATTATATGAGGGATTTTTGGACACATCAATGTGTTTGGATTTGTTGGATAAAAGTTATAGTTATTTTAAGTAAAAAAATATATACTTCTTTTACCATTTTTCTATGTTCATTGAAAAATGTAAAATTCACGGGAACATAATCTCAATGAACAGTAATTCGATGATCGTGTCTGCCAGATGCTGTGTTCGTCACAGGAGTCTCCTGAATTAAATGACGCTGCTGGAGCTCCACCTAGTAGTATGTAGTAATTTCATAGAAATAGAAAAGAGTACTAGCCTACTGACTAGTAGCCTACAAGTCCGAGCTCTGCATACAAGTTTGCATAATTCCTATTAATCAGGTCTGTTGCCTATAAACACATTTAACTGTTTTTCGTTTCCTAATATCCTTAATTTCTCTACTAGCTTGACTCTTTCACAGTTTGTCCATCCATCAGATCAAACCACAGCTGTACAGATGTGAATAACTGAGACCACAAAAGGGTTCGACTCATCATCTGGAGCTGCTAGTGTCTCACGTGAATTCTGTCAATCACATACAACCTATATTTGAACTATATTGTTTAAGGAAGGATAATAAAAGTGGACAATAGTTGTTGTAATACTAAATCTTTATTAAAAGTCACCAAAGACATTCACCTAGAGTAATTTCAACAAAGCTTATGAGATCATTCTAATGCATAAAATAAGGTGCTAATTAATAATTTGTTTAGAAGCCATCAATTTAATTTAATAGATAAATAATTTTTTTAAAATTCTGTGCAAATAATCAATAAAAGTACAATTGATGAAAAACAATCTGTTAATAAACAGCTGTGCAAATATAGGAAATCATAATTATACCAGTAAACTTCAGCAAACATATCTGGAACTAAACCTTCTGCTCATTTCACACTGTTGGTCTGATCTGACTCCAGAGGTCTGACAGTGATGTCTGCTCTCTTCTTCTCTGATCAGCTCACTTCTTGTAGATCTGATGTCATAAACCAGCACAGCAACAGTAGCCACGCCCACCAGAGCAGAGACGACCAATCGAATCACAGCTTCAGTAAAACCACAACAGTGGATATGGCCTGAAAAAAAAAAGAAAAAAACTGAATCAGAATTGTGCATTTAGTTCCTTTTTTTACTACTTTTTTTGCTAGTATTGTTTAAAATAATGAATATAATATAATTATGTAGTCTTCTAAGATCTTTAGCCCCTTGTTTAACCTCAGCTCTTCTGGAAACCTGTGATTATGTGACTCTTTCTCCAAGATCTTTTTTTGCACTAATGTTTTCTAAAGCAACACCCCACTCATACTCATGCTCACACACACACACACACACACACACACACACACACACACACACACACACACACACACACACACACACCTGCTTCACATCTATGATGCTCTTCTGCGGTCTGTTCTCTGTTCCAGTTAAATAACAAAAAAAACAAAAAAAAACAGCAAATGCACGTGTGTGCACAAATAGTTCAATCTTTCTATGAATGCATGAGCCGATCAAATATAAACCTTGAATGCAATGTAAATTGCTTTGGATTAAAGCATCTGTCAAATGCATAAATGCATTGTTAATAAAAATCTTGCAATTCGAATTGGTTTATGTGGTTGATGCCACCATCAGCAGGAGCAAAACAACATATGAATATGTTTGGTCACAACTGCACGAGTGTTTCCGTTCTGACATAATCTTTTAAAGCTTTACAGAAACTAATATCACACTGACTGAAAACATTTAACAGAGTAAGAGTGAGTGATGTACCTGAACTTGGCTGATAGAGTTCAGTAATGTTGCTGTCCTCAGTTTGATTGACGGTTGAATGGTTCACAGCACAGCTGGACGAGAAAAAGTTGGAGCTTGATGATCTTTCTGGTGATGAAGTACTTTGAGCAGACTCTGATAATGACAGATGTTACTGTGACGTTAGTCTCATCACACACTTCTGATCTTATTTTATAGTAGAGCCATATTTTAAAAGGAACTTAAGCCACTGAGACATCATACAATTATGGAATAGTGAAAAGAACAGAAAATAAACATTTAAAAATATTACTATTATTCTCTACTCACCATAGACTGTGAGATTGAAACTCACGTAACTGGTCTTTTTGCTGATAATTGTTAGTTGATAAAGTCCAGAGTCATTGGTTCTGGTGTTTGTGATGGTCAGAGATCCGGTTTGATCCAGTTTCAGTCTGTCAGTGAATCTCTCATCAGGACCATCATACGTCGAGTTTGTTTCCGTGAGTCTGCTGACTTCAGCGATTCGAGTGCTTCCGAATGTCCACTGTATCAACACATATTTCTGTGTTTCAGGAACATCAGTGTTTAGAGTGACAGAATCTCCCTCCATCACTGACACTGACTTCACTTCATCTGTCACATCTACAGAAAAAAAAGGGAACATATTTTGTAACAGACATGATGTTTGTTATTAATGATCAGACTTACAGTTATCAGTGATTTGTATTATAGACATTTTCTTTAGTGAATGAATTGCAGTAAACTTTTAAAGAATAACAATAAAAGTTCAGGAGTTCAATGGCAGGTGATTTTTCTCCAGCACTCACTTTCATGTGCAAACAGAAGTGAAACTAAAACAATTATTTTTGGATAAAACTATTTTAAAACTAAATATCAAATTTTGTTTTGGAATTCTTTCCACTAAAATTCGCAGCATGTCCCAGAACAAATAAATTACGTTTGTAAAGATATTAAAGAGATACGAAATTGATCAACTTTGAAAACCAACGTAATGCAACGAGTTTATTTATAGGGACGTCATAATTAAAAACACGCATTACTTACCAACTAGACGCCACAAGCACACAAAGAACAAAATAAAAGCATTAACCATATTCCTTGGCCGTATGCCAACCACTTAAAAACGCAGTAAACCACTTTAAAATCGCCAGTTCACATCACAAGCAACCCCTGTTGCTGGTTGTTGCATGTCGCCAAATGTATAGGGTCTCTAGTAGGCGTTATTGCAGGTTTGTACTTGACTGCGTTCATAGAGCATCACAGTCCCGCCCACAGCCCGAGAGAGCTTAGGTGCCGGAACTAAATTTCCCATTCATTTCTCCCATTGACGTTTTGGAAAAATCCGTATCTAAAGAGTTTTAGAGCATGTCTGAGGATAACCAGCTACGACTGAACTCCTAAGCATACAACCTATCATTTCGAGTGAAAAAAAACGAAGAGAAAATCCCCAAAAAGTCAAAGGTACAACAAGACGTGTACATATTTTCATTTCCGAGCGAAGGAACTCATCCCATAACCGCGCCTCACTGAAGTCGACTGAAGCCACAACCTCGAAAGAGCCTTTTGAGCGACTTCCAAATCTGACGACGGCCACGCGAACTTTTTCCTCCAGTGAATAGTGAATGTTGAATAGCCTAATATCCACAACACGTGAAAATTAAAAAGTGATGGTCAGCAAACCAGAAAGTGCACCACGCCACCGGTCTGATGGACCGGTGCATGCATGGTCTGCTCTTCGACCACCATCATATTCAGTTTATTAACTTGCCATGAATTATTACACAAATGTTCAGTAATGCATGAAGAGGTATATGCCAATAGGCTAAATATTGTTTTGACAGTGGCATCATAAAATGTTTGATATGATGAAGGCTACAGTAGCCTAGCTAAAGTGAACGATAATGCTAACTAACGTTACCAACCTCCCTGCAAAACTCACCACAACTTTATAGGTCTTGTGACTGTCCCTTATGCTGGCCCTTACAAAACCCACAAGCTGACCCTCGGACACGCTAAGTACATGACCCGATTTGAAGTGGTTTTCACCCCTTTGAACACTTTTGTTTTCCTCCTTGAAAAAAGCCATCATGGCAGCCAAGGAGATCATGATTGCACTGATAAATCTACCGTGCAAAAACGCAACGTTTATTTATTAATTTTTATTAATGATCTTCAGTCTCCACGGACCTTCGCGGGGTTTAACCAGACAGTTACACGAGTTCCACCAATCAGATGCATCACTGTGGGATTGTTCAGGATTGTGGGTAATGAAGTACTATCCAAGACATCGCGAATAAAAGGCATTTATCTCAAAACAAGGTTAGTGCCCCATGAACTTTTGGCGTTTATATGAGCATGTATACAATCGCTTAGTACAGCCATAGCTGGTTTTAAGTCTACCATGTATGGTTACGTTTTTATGGCTTATACCCCCCAACAATGGATAAATTGTATTGAATTCTTACTTCCGGCACCGGCTGTGGGCGGGACTGTGATGCTCTATTGAAACGCCGTGCTACATCAAACACCGACGAAGTTACTTAGTTTGAGGTATTGTAATAGCTAGTGAAATCACTTGACTTTGGCAGTTTGATACGCACTTCGAAACAACTGATTCGCAAAGGCAAATTCGTAAAATACGTTACGTTTTTTCGTTAGAGAAGACTATAGAAAAAAGTGTATAACTCAAGTTAGGTAACTTACAAGGCTTTTTAAGTTTAGAAATCTGGCTGCAATTCGTGCCACGCCCTGCTTGCCAGACATTTGCTGTATATTTCTTTCAGGGATAACATTATACAGGGTCTTCTTTAAACGTTGAGGAAAGTCTGAACTTGGAGTCTAGTTTTTTGTGACTTTTTTGAGTTTAGTTTCCAGGCTTGTATGTCTGTCTTGCTACGGTCAACTCGGCTATAGGACGACAAACACCGGAGATTCAGCGGAACACAAACATATAGAAAAGCTCACTGATCATATTTGTTCAAGTCAGATTCGTTACAGCAAAAACACGTGGAACATGTTGCTCTTTCTGTTCTTATTTATTTACGGTAAGTCGAATATCTGTTTCCTTTCGGTTTCGATTTAGACATATTTACAAGTTTTTATGATGATTTCAAGATTTAGTGATGACAGAAGAACTAACAAACCCAATAGAGATAACATACTGAAAAAATCATATTATTGATGAGTATTTTTATCCTGAGACGGGTTTGTGGCCTATTTGAGAAGCACCATGAAGCATTATAAGACTTGGTTTGAGAGAATGCATTTCTATTTTTTTAGTTTCACACAGATACAGTCTATGAAAATAAGTCTTAAATAAAGTGTTGCTTTTCAAGTACATTTATCTTGTTAATGTTTAGCTTGGGTGTGTATGGTCATACATTTTTTATTCGTTTTTTTCCGTCACAATCTGTATTGCCTAATCCAAGATCTGTTTGTCTTTTCAGCAGCTCACACAAATATTTCAATCGAATCTGTTTACTGAAATGACTCTGGTGTTTGAGTATGTTAATCAGTACACAAAATGCGATGCTTCACAATCACAGCTTTACTGAGAATGAAGCGAATCGCGAGAGCTCCCTGATAACGAGAACACGCACGCACACACGCAACCAATCAGATGCACCCATTTTAACAGCGTTACCATTTATATTTTTAACATCATATTCATTTACTAAACATATTAATTAATGCAATACATAACATTTTAAAGTATTTGAGAACATATGAATATTTATTAATTATTTAAATGGATTTGTATGAGGGTGGTTGACATGACATGGCCTTTTTTTGGTCCAATGTGTCAATGTTAAGTATAGAAAAATATATCAAAACCTGTGGTGATATTGTTCAGAAAGTGCTGTTTTATATGAATATACAGAGCATTCATGGGTTTAATCTTACATTTTTTCACAATTTTCAGCCAAACCAGAATAAGCTCATATGGCGTGACTGTCCCAAGCACATTTCACAAATTTTGATTTTGAATAAAAACAAGAAAATTAATTCATTTTCTGTTTATTCAATCATATATTGATATCCCAGATGTCTACTTGTGAGTCTGGTTGACTAAAAGTTCAGGCATAATATTTTGAAGCCACCCTTAACTAAAACATTTTGTCCCAAAAATGGATATCATAAGGTGTGACGCCATATTCCTTTTTTTTAACGGGCAATTGTTTGGAGATCTTTAGGGAGTGGGGGGGTCCTCCTACTTTCAGGAGGAAGAACAACACCTCAGAAGGACACTGAAAGTTACAATTAGAGTTTTCTCTCTTCATGGTTAAAAAAAAAAAAAATCAAGTATATCTGGTACTCCTGCTTCAGTTCCCGGTCTTTTGGTGTGACGCATTTTACACAAAAATGCCCAAATGAAATGACTTTTCAGTCAATATTACCTTTAAAACTATATTGTCATATTGTAGTTAGCATGGTTTCAGCATGTTAGCATAAAAGCACATTGCTTAATGTCATGCTAAGTACATGAAACCTTATATGATGTGACACAAAATCATAAGGTGTGACAGGGTTTTCTTGTCACACCATATGATTATTTTGTCTCACTATATGATATGAACTGCATTTAAATATAATGCTCTTAGATACATATTTCATAACTAATAGTTAAGTTTAATGAATATTTCGTCCTTTTAACACATTTTGATACTATTTACACATTTAATATCTATACACCAACTCAATTTGGTGAATCCCTACTATCCCATTTTCAAGCTGAATCCATGTTAAACTACAGCATTTTGTCACTCAAATGTTTCCCTTTATTTCTTTTTTTTCATTATTTTTTTTCAGTTTGAGGTAGATTTCAGTAGATGGCGAGATAATGCGAATACAGAAAGAACAAGGAAATGATACATCAGCTTGCTGTTCGGTCATTGTTTTACTCATCCTCATTTTGAAATGAATTTATGCATTAAATAAAAAAAAGTTCAATGATTTACTAAAGATTATTAGAATTCATGTAGTTAATATTCAGCAGATTAAAATAAAAAGTGCAACATCAATGAATACAGTAAGTGGATTAATGAATGTGATTCTTTGTAACTTTGAGTAGAACTCACTGTTTTAAACAATTTTGTGATTTTTGCTGTATCTGAAACAATGATTCACTTGTCAAACTAAGTTTGGTTGTTTGTTAAATGCAGCTAATACAGATTTTTGCATTCAGATTGTTTTGTGGTGTGACATCATATGGTGTGACACCATGTAATTTGGTGTGACATTCAGAATTTTGAAAGAAATTAAGGCTTTTTGATTATTAATCATAAAATCATCAATGTGACAGATGGGGAATATTGCCAGCAAAGGTTACAAGCATTTTGGTACTTTTATAACAAGGTATTCCCAAATTAATTTGAAGTATTTTGAAAGGTTAAAAGTAAACGTCTTTCTATGAGTGATGATAAAGTAAAATAATGCAAAATGTAACATATTTGCACATATATGCTATACTTTTATATAGTAATGATAAAGAATCAGGATAAATTGACTTACATTATCACATTATACCCCTTTTTAATTTAATACACAATAACATTCATGTCACACCATATGACTTTTTTAGTCACTAAGACAGTAAACTAGTGAATAAATGTAAATTGCAGGACAAAATCTACAAGACCACATATATATTTGGAAAAATAAGAGTTGGTAGAATATAACCCAATGAGTTCCATGACTTGCATTTGAGTTTTTTTTTTTTTTGCCAAATATGTCAACCACCCATGAACTGAAATGGTTCCATGAATTAAACCTCAGAAAACACTTACAGTAACTCTTCAGCATATTACAGTTTCAGTAAAACTTGTTCTGTTTGTTTTCCAGGTGTGTCTGGTACAGAGACGGATGAAACTGAGCCTGTGTCAGTGATGGAGGGAGATTCTGTCACTCTACACACTGATCTGACTGAACTACTGAACGATGATACTATTCTGTGGCTGTTTGGACCAACAGATTCTCTCATATCTCAAATAAGGAGAAAGGGCGACTTGACTTCATTTTCTGTCACCAGTGAGGATGTGGGATTCAGAGGCAGATTACAAGTGGACGAAAACACTGGATCTCTCACCATCAGAAACACCAGAATCAGACATTCAGGACAATATAAACTCTCCATCTCTAGAAAAAAGACTACGACAAAGATATTTAATGTTACTGTCAGTGGTGAGTATCTCAAGTCTTTTATTGTAACTTTAGTTGCTCTTCCACCGTTAGGCCAAACAGTTCCCATTGCTTAACCGTTCCATTCCGTGCTGAACCGGCCCAGCCGGTACGGATATGGTTTAATTTCCCATTGTGGAGCTGATAACGGAGCTCTTTGGAGTGTAATATAAATTATATGAAATGTAAATAGCAACCACGTTATGGAGGATGCATTTTTATATAATTATTGTATTAGTAACTTCTTGTGTTAACTTTGGTCAAATAGCATATGGAAGCTTGTTTCTGCCATGGAATTAATACAAATAAAATCAACTTTTTGTTCTCCCAATTGCGAGTTTATATCTCACAATTCTGACTTTTCTTCTTTAGATATGTGAGATATAAACTCACTTGTGAATTTTAAAGTTCCATTCTGAAGAAAAGAATTGGCTCACAATTCTGACATTTTCTTACAATTGCGACTTTTATATTGCAATTTTGACTTTATAATTTGCCACTGCAAGTTTATAAGTTTTAAAAAAAGTCAGAATTGTGAATGTAAACGTGAAACACATTTTTGTTAATGTTCTGCTTGTTTTGCAGAAATGGCTGGTGAGACGGATGCAGTGAAGTCAGTGTCAGTGACAGAGGGAGAATCTGTCACTCTAAACACTGATGCTGAAATGCACAAAGATGCTCTGATGCTGTGGAGATTTGGAGATAAAGGCATCATCCTAGCTAAAATCGATATTGAAACTAATAAAATCTCATTAAACAATACTGATGAGAAATTCAGAGATCGACTGCAGCTGAATCAGAATGGATCTCTGACTATCAGAAACACTAGAACCACAGACACTGGATTTTATGAACTACAGATTAGAGGCAGTGAGAGCTCACAGCGATTCCTTCTTTCTGTCACTGGTGAGTCACTGAGTAACTGAAAGAGTGTGAGTGAATGAAAGGTAGGGTTCCTCAAAACCGGTCCTGGAGGGCCACTGTCCTGCAGAGTTTAGCTCGAACCCTGATCAAAATCACCTACCTGTGATTTTCTAGTGATCCTGAAGACTTTGATAAGTTTGCTCAGGTGATTTTGCTCAGGGTTGGAGTTAAACTCTGCATTGGCACTGGCCCTCCAGGGCAAGATTTGAGGAACCCTGGCATACAGTATTATTAGCATATGTTTGAAGTCATTTCAGATCATCATATTGACTGACACTTTCACTGTCTCTCTTTATAGCTGTCCCAGATCCAGATCTTTCTCCGGGTACTATAGCGGGAATATTTTTTGGTGTTTTAGTTCCTGTTGTGCTGCTTGTGGCTGCAGCTTTTGCTCTGGTTTACTATCGCCGCAGAATCTCTACATTAAAAAGGCAAATGGGTAAGTATGACAAAATTGAAAGAAAATTTCTGTTTCCTCCAAACTTGCTAAAACTTTTGTTAAACTGTGTACACAGTACATTATAGTTCTTATTTTGAGCCACTCATTTTTCAATTTCTTCCAAAATCTACGGAGCCCCTGAAGGGACCTTTGCAAATATAAAAAAAATATACAGACTTTCTCGTGCTCACGAGAAACTTTCACGTGCGCATGAGAAAACTATTGTGTGCTCACGCGTTACAATTTCCGGTTTGCGTTATAGTGTCATTAGAATAGGGATGAGATGAGAGTGTGCTTGTAGCATGCCTCCAGAGATTTGTCTTATTATAGGGAGATGCTATGCACACTCATCTCATCCCTAGCGTAACTGCTTTCTTGGATCACACGAGGCACCTCAGCCTATATGTAATGGCAGTGACGTCACGTCAGTGCACGCAGTTCAAAGTTTTATGACAGTCAGTTTCTTGTGGAATATTAGCGCTTTGGTCTTGTGAATAAATGTTCTATATTTGGTGTTATATCGCTAGTAAAGGTACAGTATGACTGCATTGTTTGTGGACTGTGCTTTACTGTGGGAAAAAAAAAAGTATGAAGATCTCTATTAGCTGCAAAGTACTAGTCATTGCAGGCCGCAAACAACTACATTTAAGATTACACTAAAAACCTAATTGTAATAAATATTTAATTCATTAAAAATGTTTTTATACCATCATTCATGACAAAGCATTATATTATCATCATTAAGCACACAGCAGATGACACAACACTTAATGTTTTATTTTAATTAAACAGCATACAAATATTTATAATTAAATTCATGTTGTATTTATTTATTAAAATGCATAATATCAATGTCATATGCATACATGCAGTTACAATTCAAGTCTCATCATAACTGGTAAAACCTGAAAGTCAAAGAAAGAAAACATCTGTAGACCTATTTTATATTTTCTTTAGACCATATAGCCTACAATATCACTCAATATTACTATTAAATACTATGGTAATGTTGCAAATGGATCCTACCTGTCGCGACATTGCCTTCTTTGCATTCTCTCATAAAATAACCTTTTTATCATAGTAAAATCTACATAGCCTATCTTTCCCAACAAAAGTATTGTTTAGTGCAAAACATGTTGAAGATTAGTGGCCAGGCAGTCGATTCATTAAATAAGCTATTTCCTCACAAAAACGGTTCAGTGAAGCCTCTTCTCCATCTACATATCCATTTCCATTTCCATTTTTTTTTTTGGCTGAAGGTTGCAGGCTTGTCTTCTAGTAGCTTTTGTGCATCCAACTGTATCCATACACTCTCATCTCATCCCTTTTCCCCACATTTGTAGTAATGACACTATAACGCAAACCGGACATTGTAACGCTTGAGCACATGATAGTTTTCTCGTGAGCATGCCATAGCTTTCTTGTGAGCTCGCAAAAGTTTCTCGTAAGCACGCGAAAGTCTGTATTTTTTTCATTTTTGCAAAGGTCCCTTCAGGGGCTCCTTAAAAATCAAACCACTCATCAACCGCTGGAAAAAAACTCCAGCACAGCGCTACAACAAACCATAATGAATTGAATCTTCACGATAGATAATGCCTTACAATGAACTCTGTTAGAGAGCTACATATGGCAGTTTATCTCTTCAATAAAATACCTTACTCACCTGTTAGTAATAAAAATAGCAGCATCTCTGCATTGCTTTTACAGCATTTCAAATCCCTCAGTTCTCGTCATCTCCGAAAAGCCAAGCCAGAGTCCTGCATGGGTCCGATTTTGTAAATCCGCACCCGCCCGTACCCACAGTGCTTAAAGCCGCATCCGACCCGTTTTCCGACAACAGCACTAATTAAAATCCGCACCCGACCCGCTTAAAATAGAACCGACCACCCAACCCGCAACCAAAATAAAATCAGTTTAGACTATCACATTATAGACACACTTACAAAAATGTTTATTGCCAGGTCATACAGAAGTTATCACACGACCATTAACACAAGGACAACTTCAGCCAAAGCTGTCAAAAAGACCGGTACATGAAGAACATGGCTAACGTTACCACAAAACTGAGTAGCCTTATAACATTTTACCAATCGAACGGACGCGGCTACAACACTACAGTATATGCCACGCAATTTCGTCTAGCCTACATCTGACAATTTTGTGTTCAAACACGCCCTGCACACCACACATACTTAACAGTGTTAAATTTGAAAAATACTGTTAAATAGAACTGCTTGGCTTGTTACCACAGTTATCTGCGTGCTTCCTCAGCGATGAAGTTCCACATTTGCGGCTATCCAACACGAAAATGCATGTAGCAAAGCCTTTCATAATATTGTTTTCTTCAGATAACTCCAAATTTCTCCCACACACTGGACTTGATTTTTGGTGACGTATTGTCGACAACTTTACCATCTCTGCTAGCTATTCTTTTCTTCAACTCCTCAGCATCCATCTCGACGACTGCAAGCAGATCGCACGTGCGGTTATGAGGAATTTTTAAAAGTGAAAGTAGGTGTAGAGACTCCTGGGAGGGTGTGGGCACAAATAAACTGATGTGGATTTTAAATTATTTTATCAACTTGAAATACAGGCATATTTTTGTAGATGTGTTCCTAAAAATATGCATATAGTTTTACGTTTGCACGTGATTGTTTTAAACCCGTGTTTAGACCCTGGTTTCCCCCGTGTCCGGTCCGACCCGACCTGCACCCGTATCCGACACAGTTGGTTATTTTTCACCCGTTTGAGCAAAATTTGCGGGTCACCCGTCGGGTACCCGAACCCGTGCAGGACTCTGAGCCAAGCTGATGTTGATTCTTGTTTTATTACGAGCTCTGGCGAGTTCTCTTTTTGCCAGCAGACTCTCATTTGTTCAGCATTTGTTTAAAATGGGTGATTCCTCGGAGGTTCGAGAATAGTAGCTCCATGTCAAACTTTCACGCTCGTTTTGACAATTAACCTATGACCCTCCCACACACCTCAAAGTACCCTGGTGAAAAAATAAATGTACTCAAATTTATTTGGATTTTTTATTTTTATTTTTATGCTAAGAATACCACAAATACATTTACATATTTATGTACTTAATATAAATACCCTGCAATTGTACTTTTGCTAAATTGGAACAACTATTATTGTACTTAATAGTGCTGAGGTCCAACTAAAGATATACTTAAATATATTTGATTGTGATAAAGTGGATCTATTGCAAGTATACTTTAGGTACACACATATATTGCATATAAAGACTGATATTATACAGAGATCATACTATCCTCACTAATAGTGATGTTAAAACACATTTTAGGCTTAATATTAAGAAATGTGCATTGTGCAGTATAGGTATTTTCACTAGAGTAGTCAGAGCAACTTTTGTCTATTTCTGGATCTGACTAGACACACACAGGCGAGTGACGTACGCAATTTCCTGCGAAATCAATCCAGACAGGTCTAAAATATAAATGCTTATAAGAAGTTTACCATTGTGAATCAGGGTAAGATTAAAAACTTGTTTGTAAGAAGGATTGATCAGGAATTGGATTATAGCATGAGTCATAAGTCATATGGACTTAATGGTGTGGTTGGTATGAATTAATGTACAGTAATAGAGATGTCCACCTGCACACTCATGAACACATTTGTTCTCTGTTTCTGTTTAGCTGTGACATGTGAAGAGAATGAAGAGACAGTGACGGAGGGAGAATCTTTCACTCTACAAACCGGTCTTACTCACATACAGGGTACTGATACGATAGAGTGGTGCTATGAAGCTGAAGACAATCTCATTGCTGAAATCAATGGAGGGAACAGAAGGACATTGACAGGTGCTGATGGGAGATTCAGAAGCAAACTCATGCTGGATGAGAGAACTGGGAATCTCACTATCAATAACATCAGAACCATTCACTCTGGACTCTATAAACTACAGATCAACAGCGGCAAAAGAACCAAATACAGTCTTACTGTCAATGGTAAAGTATGTCAACTCTTCCAATGTGTTATCATGCACTAAGTAATCAATTTAGATGATCTGAAACTAAAGCTTTTTCAAAGTGCTCAAACTTTAATTACTTTTAGATTGCTTGCAAGTACAGGGCCACGTTATGAATTCATAATGTTATGTGAATATATAATTAGGAGATTGGTTGTAATATTGCATGAATAAATTAGAGATATTTTGAGGAGAAACAAGTCACATAACAAGAAAAGGCATGATCAGGAATCATAGATAGTCAAAGATTAGGGCTGGTTTGGCCCAATTTTAATGAATCTTCATTTCTGAGGCTACATCTACAGTATATCTTCTTTTCTTGAGGCTACATTACTAGCATTTTCAAGCTTTTTCCAAAAGTTGGTCATCCACTCTGAGATGTCTCTTAGTCACATGATGATATTGAGTGGCCATTTACACAACACCGTGTACAGCTATAAACATTATCGTTTCCATGTAAACTCCAAAAACGCGAATTTGTGAGAATGGTAACAATGTTCATGCAGTGTTTCTTTACAAAAGTGACATCGCCAATTACTGGCCTTAATAATACAGCATTTTCAGTTGTTTTCACGGATCTTTGTGAATGGGATTGTTTTGAGAACGTTGTCGTCTGTACTCGAATATATTTGTACAGAATAAGTCTATACTTATATATTTTTCTGCATTAGCTCATGCTTTATAGGTTTGTTTGTTTTTTGGCAGGAGTGATATAAGTTTTTCTGCATGTTTTCATGTTCAGTTGAAGTCTTGTTGCATAAATTCTATCAAAGTGTGTATACAGTGTATTTGCTCATCGAAGAGTAAAAAATATAGTAGTGCTGTAAAAATTAACACGATTATTTTCAGTTTAACACATTAAACAAATCATTACAATAATATAGGCTTCTGTCCTTGTTGTTTCTACATTAATATTATCACAATGTAAAAATATATATATTAAAAACTTTAATGTAGGTGTGAAAAATCACGATTAATTAAAGAGAAAATTTGCTATTTTAATTAGTTAAAAAAATTTTTTTATCGATTGACAGTATAGACAATTAAGTATAGACTTAAGTATAAGTATACATCTTAAGTATAGTCAATTTTGCATTTACCTCATAAGAAACCAAAGCAAAATAGATGGTTCTTCTCAGGAATGTTTAGTTTTCTTGCACCCTTATGGGATTAAACAAATTAAAATGAAGTTCATGTTTAGTAACATGCCAAAATAGTTGACAAAATCTCATCTAAATGTATGTGATGTTGAAAATGCAAACAAAATGAATTCAATCATTTGTTTTCTGTCTCTCTCTGTTTCTGTGTGCTGCTGTGACGTGAAGTGAGTTCAATGTCTGTGAAGGAGGGAGATTCTGCCCTTCTCCAGACTGCTGCTACAATACAGACAGATGATCTGATACTGTGGACGTTTGGAGCTGAAAACTGTCTTGTTGTTAAAGCTGATTCAAGAACAACTGATATTAATGAGAGATTCAGAGACAGACTGGAGCTGAACAAGACGACTGGAGCTCTGATCATCAAAGACATCAGACCTACAGACTCTGGACATTTTAAACTACAGATCATCAACAAAGAACAGACCACATTCAGCAGATTCAATGTGATGGTCACTGGTGAGTAGAACAATATTTATTTAAAAACAGTCCTCAACAGTTTTCAAGCAGTGCTTTTGCGTTCCAGATTATGTGAGCAGTGCAAATCACTAGTTAGTAAGTGCAGTTCATTTGAATGAGTGTGAACGCTGCCATCCGAACCAAACAAGCAGATCGAGACCACTAAAAAGATGGGTCTTGTCCACTTCCAAACTAACTCTGGTGCGGATTGAATTAAATATGAACGCAATACGGACCAATGACATGTAAGGACCAAAAACCTGACATGATGTCACTAGATGTGACCCTAAGAAGGACCGAATGCTCAAGCATACCTGTTTTTTCTCGTCATAATATTGCCCATCACAGTTCAGTACAGGCATCAGAACCACGTCTCCTCGCAGCAGATCTTCATTTGTTTGTGTGATGGAGGGATTGCTGAATCTGTTTTGACTCATTTACACATTTTATATAGGGTTGGGCGATATGGCAAAAATACCATATCATAATTTTTTTTCATGAAAATCACGATTCACGATTTTATCACAATTCTTTTTCATTTTGGTTTAACTATTTTGCAAGTGACTGAGCATTACAGCCAAACTAATGTCCCTATTTTAAAAACAAAGCCTTAGGTAACAAAATATCAAATAAAAAAGAATGGCAGACATTTAGGCCAAAGTGGCGAAGATAAAAAACGTTGTCATTATTTATTAAAAATTAAGAACAAAGATACACATTACACTTAATATACAAATAAAATAAACAGTGCTTTATTTTTTCAGCTACAGGTGGTGTATTTAACAGTGGCAATGAAGAAAGTAATTAAACAAATGAAAATAAAACACAACATAGACTTCACTGTATAAATTATACTTTGATTCTTATTAAAGTTCTCAGTCAAGAGCAGTGAGTCATTTGTGTTTTGTTGTTTTATTAACATTAAAGGGATAGTTCTCCCAAAATGTAAATTTTATAATGTAAAATCATAATTTACTCTCTCAAGTTGTTTTAAACCCGAATAAGTTTTCTGTTGAAAATAAAAGTTATTTGGATGAATGTGGCTAACCAAACAGTTGATTTACCCCTGTGACTTCCATAGTATATTTTTTCCTACTATGGAAGTCAATGGGGACCAGAAACTGTTTGGTTAGCCACATTCTTTTAAATATCTTCTTCTGTGTTCAGCACAAGAAAGAAATTAATACAGGTTTGGAACAACACTAGAGAGTAAATAATGACAGATTTTTTTTTTTTTTTGGTGAACTATCCCTTTAAGAACAAGCGGCAGCAACGTTTACTATTAGGCTACTGTCTCTTTAAGATCTGCATGCGACGCATCTAATATACACACATTTGACAAGCAGATTTTCTAAGTACTCGTCTTAGTCCTTGTGCCACAGGTGATATTTTCTCATCCACAGTAAATTTGTCCAAGTCCTTTTAAGAGTGACTCATACTCTTTGGCCAGGTTGCTGAACTTGTCTGGGGAATTGTCCACTTTGTTCGCAAACGACACATGTAAAACTCCCAGCTTAAAACATGCATTTCTCCCCAGCAGTGGCTCTACAGTTCCTTTAATCACATAGATGGTGTCTTTTTATGGTTCCGCTGTACTGGCGCTCCTATACAATGCAGCAATGTGGCTCTTTTCACTGGTCTGTATGTTAATGAAGTTGAGACACCCCATTGTCTGAGAAGGTTCTGTAAGGACCACCCATTGGCCCAACAATGGAAATCCAATGGCCTGGGCGAAGGGATAATGCGCGTATGTCTTTTCAACGCTCCAGTGAAGTTCACTTAATTTATTGGAATTTAGTTTCAATATTACTTTAGCTCCACGCTTAATCTGACTCCAATTTCAAATGATAATCAAATTTAGATTGTGTTTCTGATTAGAAAATAATCATAAATATTGATTATGAATTCATTTAGATCTCTGATTATTCTCAGCATCTCATAATTTTAAATATTCGTTCATTAAGGGCCCCGGTGTCACTTTGAGACGTCACGTCGCAAATGTGCGCTCACGATCACAAACTAGCCAGTCCTGAAATAGTCAGAGGGTGCAGTGCAACTATTTTACCCTAAGCGGCCGCTCACTGCTGACTCATAACAAAGGTGTATTTTTTTTTTTAATAGTCGCAAACTTGCAACGTGCTAAGTCAGTGATAGTCAGAAATCGGAAGGTCTCCTTAATGATGTGCCCCATGCTCCATTCATAGTGACTTCGGTTTGATCTATCCTGGACAGAGATTTGCAGAAACACCAGACTACACTTTAATCTACTAGAAAATAATGATTTCTGAAAAATGCAGAATAAATCAAGATGTAACATTTATTTGTCAGGTAAACTGTATCATGCCAATTACACAAGTGATTAAAAGCCAATTCAGAAATAATAAATACATGACATCAATTACTCAAAGATGACTCTAAAAGTAAGCAATGCATTCCTGACAGAGACACACAGTGGTGTGTGAGTGTTTTCCAACAGGAAAACACTGAAACAGCACTGTATGGGGGATGATCCTGGTTAAAGTGTCCCAAAGACTGCTCTGTCACCTACCCTTAAACACCCAGACCAGAACAAAAGGGTTGTACCAATATTTTTGGGTCAATTCATGTACCCCAGGGGGTAGCATCTGGTTTCGGGAGATATCTTGAAGAGTCATCACCTAGAGAACAGGATTCTCCTAAGTTCTCAATCTTTCTCTTTAAACCACTGACTGCAATGAAATTAATACCATTTTACCAATCGCACTGAGACACTTAAAATGATACCAAACATGAAAAGGAAAAACAATAGATTCACAAGATACATCATATGTGATATATAGACATTCTTAGTGAACTTTTGGTGACTTGACTCAGGGGGAGAGGAAGGGTGGAGGGAGAGAGGGATGCAGAGATAAGGTAGGAGAAAAGTTTGGACAGGACAATCCTGTCCTGTGCTCTGTCTTTGCTATCTTCTGTCCAGGGTGCGTTTTATTGCTTTATTGCAGGGTGAGTTTTGTCTTAGCAGGAAAATCAGTTCTTACAGTTCTCTGTGTCCCACACCCAGTCCCATTCTACAATTGACCACCATCTGCTCAGGATGTGATCAATGCAGGGTATCTGCATAATTTTTAAAGTCAAATTTAAGGCTTTTTAAGAGCTGAAGAAATCAAAATTAATACCGTACATTAGGGGTGCGCAATATTGACAAAAATATGTCTATATATTTTAAAAGTTTTGTTGATAATAATTAAATGATATTTTACTGATTGTGTTTTTGTGCTGGTATCCCGGCTGGTTTAGGCCTGTTGTGGACAGCAGACCCACGAAGATATTCATATTTTTTATATGCAGCGGTCAGTTCACAGTAGTGACCGAAATTAACATTTTTATTAAGGGGCAATATTTGCCACCTTAAATTGATTTCCAGGGGCATTTTCACCTATACATATATGGACATTGTTTCTAAACGTATTTAGAGGTATGCATCACCTTTTATGTCAAATTCTAACATTCAAATTAAATTATATTAGAATAAAACAGTACCAATGTCAAATTAAATCATTAAATTTAAATCCATCCTTGCAGTGCAGAGGTGACACAGAAGCGGCATCAAAACTGGCATTACTATATTTACACTTCATTTACAATTGCATAAATAAAGCTATTCAATATTTAAATATGAAATGATTTTTAATTTTAACATTTTAATTAAAGGATACTTTAAATATGAAACTGAAACCACCAGTAGGTGGCAGCAAGTCACTGTCTTAATAAGCGAGTTGTTGGAGTCAACCGATTTGTTCAAACGGCTGATTCATTCAGAAAAACAAGTGATTGTTCATTGAATCGTTGAAATGATTCGTTCAAAACGCGGATTTCAGTAAAAAATAATTTAAAAATCATCGCTGTCTGTTGGACCACGGCTTCATTATGAAATTCTCGTCGGCGATATAAAGTGAAAATTGACAATATAGTGTCCAAAAAGTAACTCACAATGTTAACTTTATTGTTAATTTAACTGTTGTATAAAATAAATAGAACATTTGCAATTGTGCACGGAAAACGGCACTCTTGCTCAATATATATAATATATGATATAAATATAAGACAAAAACTCATTTGGGGACATCTATAACTGCACTGACACATCACGCAGTGAAAGCAAGCATGAGAGAGAAACGCGATGTCAGCTCGCACTCGCAGTGCCTCGTACATAGTTAAAACGATTACAATATCATCATAGTTCATAGACAACATCGCACACTCCTAAGCACATATTAACTTACAATTGAACTGACATTTACTCGTTTTCTTCTCTCCTCTCGCGTGCAGGAGACAGACGCAGGCTAATATACTGCCGTAAGTGACGCAAATTGTCACGTGAACAATCAAATCCACCAAGATAGATTTAAAAAAATAATACGTAGGGCTACGCGAATTAGATAGTTTTAATTTCGAAAGCATTTAGATAAGTATAAGTCAAAGTGTCATCTAAAATTGAAGACCTTTTATAAGTAAAAATAAGACTTTTTTAAAAAAATATATATTTTTAAGACTTTTTATGGCCTTAATTTTGAAAAATCAAGACTTTTTAAGGATCTGCGGGGACCCTGCAGTGGTGAAGAAACAATATAACTTGACTTTTAAGACTTTTTAAGGATCCGCGGGGACCCTGCAATGGTGAAGAAACAATATAACTTGACTTCCTTCATCTCTATGATAATAATGCCATTTTGGGGATGAGCTCATTCTAAAATATATTTTGGAGTGGAATCTGGGTCAAGGCAGACTACAATTTCTTACACTTTATTAAACTAAGCTCTGCATGTCAAATCACTCATCTCGTTCTCCTTTCTAACTTCCCGCAGCTCCCCCACTCTTGTACCTTCACGTGATAACGCACACACTATACTACAACTATGATATTTCTTCAAAAGCAGATCGTGGAGACATTTTAATCATCCACGATCAAAAATTGTGATATCGCACACCACTAATTTGATAAGCTCTTAACAAGTTCTCAGCTGCTCAAAATACCATCATAGTTTCGGCTACGCACATACGAGCGTTTATCCCAGAACATAGCATTGTTTTGGATGTTTGGTAAGTTCCGTCTCAAAATATACGTAATAAAGCCAACAAGTCAGAATGTGAACATATACCTATGCCTTTAGGTTCAGTGTTAAAAATGCCAATGTGAACTCTAAGCGGACCAGGACTAAATGTGTGGGGGGTTTTTTGGTCCGGACCAAAGGAACCAAGCTAATCGAACTACAAGTGTGAACAAAACCTAACATTTTTTCTTCACGTTTTTCAAGGAAAAAGATGTGTAGTTATTCATATTGTAAAAATATTAGCTATATTTGTTTTTGTTTAGTGTATATGTTTAGAAACTCTTGAGACTGTGTAGCTTTGACATCATCCATATGTAGATGTAAATGCAGCAAAAGCATTTATTTCTCTTATTTAAATTTCTGTGATTTGTCTCTTTATTTTCTGTCAGATTCCTCAGGAGACCGAGTGAATGAACCAGTGGCTGAAATGTCACCGCTGTTGAATAGAGATGTTCCTGATGGAGAGAATGAGCAGCAGAGTTCAGTATGATGCAATAAGACACGCCCACCAGTGTCAATCACTGTGCCATCAACAATCGAGCTCAACAACAGATTTCTGCTTTATTAAAGTAAGAAATTAACCTGTGTTCTGGAAAAAAGTTGGAATGAGTTCTTGTGTGATGAGCACATGACTAACAGCAGGTTACAGAAGACACGTGTTGAGTCGAGATACTGACACTAATCTCACTGCTGAAGAACTACTGAGAACCGAGAAGCACGAGCACATGTAATGTGATGAAGAGTTACTATGTGTTTTTCCTGAGGTTTAATTCATGGGATCTTTTTAGTTCATCCAGTGAGTAATCCGTTTAAATAATTATTAAATAATCATATGTTGTCAAATACTTTAAAAATGTTAAGTTTTGCATTAATTAATATGTTTAGTAAATTCATGTGATGTTAAAAATCTAAATGTTAATGCTGTTAAAATGGTTTCATCTGTACATATTGAAGGGGGTGGATTGGAATCCACTGCTGCTTCAATTTATATGTAATGAGTGATTATAATCAAGGTATTAATCAATATTTTTCCTTATAAATATCAAATGAGTTGAATGACTTCTCTGGAGATTTTACTTTGTTATAGAAGTTACCAGTGTGATTACTGAATTATTCTTTTCATGTATTCTTTAATGTCTGTATTTGATATCTGAATGCACTAACAGTGCTTCCAGAAATTAAATAGGGAAATGTTTTGTGTTTGAGAAAGGTCTTCAACGTGTTTAAACATATAGGTGTCATTGAAGCCAATAGTTTAAGGGACCATTTCTTTGTTAAAGCCTTACTTTCCATTTAGACTAAAGTGTAGCTCCCCTTGAGAGAAAGAGCGCATTATCTTGATGTTTTGAGAAAACTCTCCTGTTTATAGTTAGAGCCTGGCCAAATCCAACCTTGGAAAAGCTGTGTGTTGGTGTGTGTGTGTGTTAGTCTTCTTGGTTACAGGTTAAGGAACCACTGGCATTATTGGAGATTGACTGAGTTGTTGTTCGGGACATGCTGGTGCCCAGCAACCCAAATCTGTAAACTGGAAGGTCATGACGTGCCTAACTTCAGGGTCTGAGTGTCAGCTGCATAATTGATGGAGATGAGCTTTAGTTTATGTATATTTGTGGAAAATTACTATGTTTATCTATTTCTTAGCCAATTAGAAACTGCAACTTGAAGCAATGATGTAGCTTGGTGAATGGCATAACTGCTGTGATCTTTATAACTGTAAGCGGGGCGGCCTACGAACTCCTGTGTGAGTCTTGAAGCTGACTTCTGCTGATGAAACTGCAAACTATCTTCAGTAAAACTTTTTTTCATTTTTTTATAATTCTGACTCCGGGTCTTCTTTCAAACATCTGGTCCTTGGGTCCTTAGGTCCTAAACTGTTACCCCCTAACAGTAAAATGTACAGAAAAAAATAAGTATAATAATGATAATGTTGCCAATAACTTGCTATATCCATGTTACTTGTATTTTTTTTTAAATGAAAATTTAGAAGTGGAAGAAATGCAGCTACAAAGTGATCCATGGCATTATTTGGCTATGATCTATTCTATTGGATTTGACCACTATTCGCATTTCCAATGCAATCGCATAGAGAATATTAACTTCGATGCACTTCTGTTATTTTTGAAGCAGCTTTCTGAAACTACTGCATGCTGAAATAATGTAAGTATAGTAGTGTTGCATATATCCTATCTATGGTTGTTCTCTGAAACGCATGCTGGAATAGCTATAAAAGGCTGCAAAATCCAAGATGTGAATAAAATTTCCAAAATGAAACTCGTACACTCTGTGTTTTTTTTTTATATATATATATATATATATATAAAAGGAAATGCACATAAAATTGTAATTTTTAAATTTTTTTATTAGTTAAATTAATGACATTTTTATTTAATTATTTAATAAAAAATAAAAAAAATACAGGTACTGCATTAGATTAAACTGAGAAGGGTCATAGCACTTGCATATTGTTGTCCTATTGTTAGTTTAACTTAGCCTGGGAAAACCCAGACAAACTTCCGGCAAATTTAGATTTGCTCTGCAAGTAGTCTGGCAAAGAGCCCATTCAAGCCGATTTCTAATCCGTCCAAATTGAGGCACCAATCAGAAACGTTGAGGCGGGCTTTACACGATGACGATCGTTCTGATTGGTTTTAGGTCTATCCAATTGCGCCCAGAGGCATTTGAGCGACGTCCGTTGGTGACGCCCCTTTGGAAATTAGTTATTAATGAAGCTTTGCCAGACCATAACTCAGTTACTACTGAGAATGGTCTGGTTTTAACCAGGCTAAGTTTAACTGCTTCTATTGTTCTCATTTGTAAGTCGCTTTGGATAAAAGCGTCTGCTAAATTAATAAATGTAAATGTAAATAAACTGTGATGGAAACACATTTAGGCTTACAGAAGAAACTCCTAAGTTTATTTATTTAGGAATATAAGATAAAAAAAAAGTACAGGCTTATGTGACTAAATAATTCATTCGTAACTGTAATAATATTTGGACTTGTATCGCATCTGAAACGTTGCTCTGACTGAGTCTAATAAATTAGAAATTCTGTGTTATAAAATTCCAGAGTAGAATCGGTCGAATACAAACTTGAACTTTGCTGATAGATTTAAAAGCAATAATTACAATAAACTAATATTACAAAATCAGAAAGTCAAAAGAAACCTACCTCTCCCATGAGGGAATAGTGCAAAAGGGAAGATGAGGAGACAGAACAGGAAGTTCTGCAGACCTGTGACATTGCAACAATTAAAGGGGAAAGCACTGACATTACAAAAAGGACAGCCACATCAGGTATATGAATTAACAGTTTTTTTGTGAAATCTACTAAACGACATACTGTATATTAAACAATAATTTCTATACCTGTTACACCTACCTCTTGTGTTGATGGAGCCCATTGCTTCAGAGATGTTTGTATTTTTGGACATCTTTTCATTAAATGCTGCAAGGAGACGCAGAAGAATTAGTGAAATATCACACATGGCTTAAACGGCCTGGTGTGGAAACCTCCCTATATAGCCTATCGTGCACACACTCAAATGACTATGGCTAGATTTTAAACTCTTGAATTCTGTATGAATGTCAAGGGCTATGTTGGAATAATTGTGCGTCAAGTTAGACCTTTTGTTGGGCCTAAATTCGTAATGCATAATTCCATGGTGTTATGCATGTAATGGTCACAAATCATCATCAGTATGTAAATAAACTGTTTCCATCATGCCCATTTGAACTAATGCAAAACGCAAGATAATCTGGATCTAGCACATTCAGGGCCCTATTTTAAGGATGTGCATGGTCTAAATCACAGGGCGCAAGTGTACTTAGGGCGTCCGAATCTTTTGCTAGTTTAACGACAGGAAAAATGGCTGGGGCACGGTTTAAAAAGGTTGTCCCTATTTCCTTAAGGGATAGTTCACTTTGAAATTAATTTTTGGTATGTTTTAGCTTGTCTCAAGGGCATCAAAGATGTAGGTGTCTTTTTTTCCGCAGTAGTTTCAATTTTGATATTTTTAGGTCAAACCGTTCTTGTCTGTCAGTCATATAATGCAGGTCGATGGTCACTGTCTCAAAGAGCATGCACAGAGTCCAAATTAAAACAATTCCCCGTCGTCCAAATTAAACAATTCCCCATCGTAAGTACACATTGATGGCCTAAGACACGAAACGAGCGGTTTGTGTGAGAAAACGAACAGTATTTATATCGTTTTTACCTCTTATACACAGCCATGTCCGAGTGATCTGATCTGACGTGTGCGCAGACTGGTGCATAGATACACTAGATGTCGCCTTAAAGACATTCGTTCCAATGAATGAATAATGTATCGTAAATAAATAAATGTTCTTCCTTAAAATACAGGGTGCATAAGTCTGGACACCCCTATGTTAAATTCCCATAGAGGCAGGCAGATTTTTATTTTTAAAGGCCAGTAGGCTACGTATGATGTATTACCAGATTACCCACCTCGCTAGACATAGTTCCACGCGATACAGTTGGCTTGCTCCGATCAAAACAAGAGCACATGAGCAGCGGTAGAGAGGGGGAGGAGGCCGCCGCAAGTGAGTTTTTACGACTGTGTTGTGAAATATACGCCCCCCCTGTAGGGAAGCTCGTGGGGAAAACACGCGACAACAAAAGGGAAAATCAGCAAAGAAGTGACTAGAGTTTGCTAGAGTTGCAGAGTTCTCCTTTAACAAAATAAATGCTTGCACAAAATTTACTGATCTCCAACTTTTCAGTGGTGTTACAACCCTGCAACTACTATTTCAAAAATTTAACTTCTGCCATCATTTACTTAAGTCATGTTATTTCAAACATGCTGTTGTTTGTCACTCTTTTCCATTCAACATTTCATAGTGACTTCAATGTTCAAGCTCAAAAAAGGAAAAGGACCAAAAATGCACTATTGTGTTGACCAAACAATTCATGCTATATATTCCAAGTCTTCTAACGTCAGATGATAACTTTGTGTAACGGACACTGTTATTCACCGAATAATCTTCCACTTCTCCAATGTTCTGCCAAAATTGTTGATGTGCTGCAGTAGGTTTTACATCCTTGACACTAAATGTCATTTGTTAAATATGTCAAAGCAAAGCACAATGAACAACTGTGAGTCTGAAGAAAAGAGAATGAGATTTGAGATGTGTGGCATTACCAGCATTTTTTCAGTCTGTTCCTCACTCAGAAGACTTGGAATATAGCATGAGTCATAAGTCATATGGACTTTATGGTGTGGTTGGTACAGTAATTAAGATGTCCACCTGCACACTCATGAACACATTTCTGTTCTCTGTTTCTGTTTAGCTGTGACATGTGAAGAGAAGGAAGAGACAGTGACGGAGGGAGAATCTATCACTCTACAAACCGGTCTTACTCACATACAGGGTACTGATACGATAGAGTGGTGCTATGAAGCTGAAGACAATCTCATTGCTGAAATCAATGGAGGGAACAGAATATTGGCAGGTGCTGATGGGAGATTCAGAAGCAAACTGAGGCTGGATGAGAGAACTGGGAATCTCACTATCAGTAACATCAGAACCATTCACTCTGGACTCTATAAACTAAAGATCAGCAGCGGCAAAAGAACCATATACAGTCTTACTGTCAATGGTAAAGTATATTAACTCTTCCAATGTGTTATCATGCACTAAGTAATCAATTTAGATGATCTGAAACTAAAGCTTTTTCAAAGTGCTCAATCTTTAATTACTTTTAGATTGCTTGCAAGTAGGGCCACGTTATGAATTCATAATGTTATGTGAATATACAGTTAGGAGATTGGTTGTAAGTTGTAATATTACATGAATAAATTAGGGATATTTTGAGGAGAAACAAGTCACATAATGAGAAAAGGCATGATCAGGAATCATAGATAGTCAAAGATTAGGGCTGGTTTGGCCCAATTTTAATGAATTTTCATTTCTTAAGGCTACATCTATATCTTCTTTTCTTGAGACTACATTACATTTACATTTAGTCATTTAGCAGACGCTTTTGTCTAAAGCGACTTACAAATTAGGACTAAATTAACTAAAGAGGCAAAAAACAATGCAAGAAGTGCTCAGAATGTGAAATACGAAGTTCAGGCATTCAGAGTAGCAAGCGAGGATTTAAAGGAAAAGGAAAGATTTTTTTTTTTTTTTATGAGGTTAAGTGCTCACGGAAGAGATGGGTTTTCAGTTGTCTTTTGAATGTTGTCAGGGATTCTGCATTCCGAGGGTGGGGAGAGCATTCCCAGCATGGAACTGTGAATGAGAATGTTCTGGAAAGTGATTTTGTGGCTTTCTGTGATGGAACCACGAGACGTCGCTCGTTGACCGATCGTAGGCTTCTGGTAGGGATGTAGACTCGTAGGAGTGAGTGAAAGTAGGAGGGAAGCTGAGCCTGTGATAGATCTGTAAGCAAGCGTCAATGCCTTGAACTTGATGCGAGCAGCGAGTGGTAGAAAGTGCAGAGAGATGAACAGAGGAGTGACGTGGGCCCTTTTGGGCTCGTTGAAGACAAGACGAGCTGCAGCATTCTGAATCATTTGTAGAGGTTTAGTTGCACATGATGGAAGTCCAGCCAGAAGAGCATTGCAGTAGTCAAGCCTAGAGATGACCAGGGCCTGGACGAGAAGTTGTGTTGCATGCTCAGTTAGGAAAGGCCTGATCTTTACTAGATCAGATTTCATTACTAGAATTTTCAAGCTTCTTCCAAAAGTTGCTCATCCACACTGAGATGTCTCAAAATGCTTAAATCAGCTTAATCACATGATGATATTTAGTGGCCATTTACACAACACCGTTGTCAACTAAAAACATTATCGTTTCCATGTAATCTCCCAAAACGCGAATTTGTGAAAACGGTAACAATGTTCATGCAGTGTTTCTTTACAAAAGTGACATCGCCAATTACTGGCCTTAATAATACAGCATTTTCTGTTGTTTTCACAGATCTTTGTGAATGGGATTGTTTTGACAACGTTGTCGTCTGTACTCGAAAAACTGCTGTTTTAGGATACGTTTACAGAACATCTATGTACTAAAACGGAAAAGTTTTTACTTAGCGTTTTTTGCGCGTACAGATGACATCATTGTCAAAATGATTCCTGTTCACACAGATCCGAAACCGGCTAAAAACACTGTATTATGCATGCCAGAACAGTAGTTGGTGATGTTTGTAAAGAAACACCTCATGGCTATAAACTGAACACGTAGTATACATGTGCATGACGTCATCGTTTTCACAAATACACGTTTTTCTAGTTTAAGCGGTAACTATAACGGCATCGTTTTCAAAAACTTGCACTCCCCTCCCCAATGTTCAACATGTGGTTATAGCCTTGACTTTTATGTTTCACGTAAAACGTTATGTTTACCTCATGAAAACCATTCAGTGTTTGTAGTAGTTTGCTAGATAAAAATAACCCATTATGAAAACAACTTTATGACGCCACTTTTTAAGTTTTTATATTTGACAAATTGAAGTAACAGAAGTAGCTTATTTCATTAAAAGACAATTTCAAATTTCCAATGTTTGTTTACAACTTTGAATTTGACTGTTGATTACTATATCTAAAAATAACTCTGGACCAAGAGAGACTTCATTATTTAGATATTTTCCTTAAGAAAAATGGACATGTACTACATGAAATATTGTGAAAAAGTTAAATAATTAAAATGAACTGAATTAAATAATGAAATTCCCAGCCCTATAAAATATAGTTTGAAATTATTTATTTTAATACATCTATAAATCATTCCATGGCTTAAACATGTAAATACTACAGCACATTCTGCTTTATGATTTGTGAATTCATCTTATGCTCTGCTATCTGACTGCTTTGTTGATATATTCATTATGACTTTATTCTCATAATATTACAACTTAAATTAACAAAACAAAAAAACTAAAAATATAGTTTTTTTATGGTAAAAGGCTTAATAACATTAATATACATTTACTACAACAACATTCCTATGAGAACTGTATAATCTGGTTTGATGTTATATTTGTCTGCATTAGCGCATGCTTTATAGGTTGGGTTTTTTTGGGTAAGTTGTTAGTCCAAAAAAAAAAAAAGTTTTGCAGGAGCGATACAAGTTTTTCTGCATATTTGCATGTTCAGTTGAAGCCTTGTTGCATGAATTCTATCAAAGTGTGTTTACAAACAGTGTATCTGCTCATCAAACAGTAAAAATATAGTAGTGCTGTAAAAATTAACGCAATTTTTTTTTTTCAGTTTAACACATTACAAATATTTAACACAATTAATCCATCCGTATTTTCCCAAAATAATAATTTTGCCAATATTTTTAAAGCCTAATAAATTTGAAAATGTATAGCTTTTAGTTATACCGTAATGTTGAATGGCTATAATTAATGGCTAAAATTGAGAGAGAAAAAATCTATTTCATAGAGACATCAGTAGCAGTATTGGTATCGGTGATACTGGCCTTCATTCATAAAAGTTAAAAAACTTTAATCTAGGTGTGATTAATCGCGATTAATTAAAGAGAAAATTTGCGTATACCTCATAAGAAACCAAAGCAAAATAGATGGTTCTACTTATGAATGTTTAGTTTTCTTGCACCCTTATGGGATTAAAAAAATGAAAATGAAGTTCATGTTTAGTAACATGCCAAAATAGTTGGCAAAAATCTCATCTAAATGATGTTGAAAATGCAAACAAAATGAATTCAAACATTTGTTTTTCTGTCTTTCTCTGTTTCTGCTGCTGCTGTGACATGAAGTGAGTTCAATGTCAGTGAAGGAGGGAGATCCTGCCCATCTCCAGACTGCTGCTACAATACAGACAGATGATCTGATACTGTGGACGTTTGGAGCTGAAAACCGTCTTCTTGTTAAAGCTGATTCAAAAATAACTGATATTAATAATGAGAGACTGGAGCTGAACAAGATGACTGGATCTCTGACCATCAGAACTACAGACTCTGGACATTATAAACTACAGATCATCAACACAGAACAGACCACATTCAGAAGATTCAATGTGACGGTCACTGGTGAGTAGAACAACAATTATTAAAAAACAGTCCTCAGCGGTTTTCCAACAGTGCTTTCCCGTTCCAGATTATGTGAGCAGTGCAAATCACTAGTTAGTTAGTGCGGTTTATTTGAATGAGTGTGAACGCAGCCATCCGAACTAAACAAGCTGGCCAAACTAACTCTGGTGCGGTTCGAATTAAATATGAACGCAACACTGACAAATGACATGTAAACCAACCAAAAACTGGACATGATGTCACTAGATGTGACCCTAAAAAGGACTGAATGCTTTTTTCTCGTCCTAATCGGGATGTTGCCCTTCACAGTTCAGTGCAGGCTTCAGGACCTATGCTTGTGTGTGTGATGGGGAGGATTGCTGCACCTGTTTTGACTTATTTACACATTTTATGAGCTCTTTGTGAGTTCTCAGTTCAGCTGCTCAAAATACCATCATAGTTTCGGCTACGACACACAGTGAGCCCAGAACACAGCATTGGTTTCGGATGTTCGGTGAGTTGTGTCTCAAAATACACATGATTGTAGTAGACATGAAAGCGTTAATGGTTTTGATTGTCACGTGATCACGGTGTAGGGTCACGGGATTATGTAGGAATGTGAATATTAGTCACCTGTTCACTGATTGTGATAGGGAAAGGGGGTGAGCAGGGACGATGTATTCTTTGTTGACCACTAAACTTCGTACCATCGAGAAACATCAATCTGTGCAAATGCAATAAACAAGAGCAAGAAAAGGGATTTTCTTCTCCGATGTTTTATTTGTGCGTCATAAGTGCAAAAGTCCTTGCTTAGTCTCTCAGCGGCTTAATCATTGGATTGAGTAGCCGCTATAATGATAAAAGCCAACCAGTCAGACTGTGAACATATCCCTATGCCTTTAGGTTCAGTGTTAAAAATGCCAATGTGAACTCTAAGCGGACTAGGACTAAATGTTTTTTTTTTTTGGGTCCGGACCAAAGGAACCAAGCTAATTGAACTACAAGTGTGAACAAAATCTAACATTTCTCTTTACGTTTTTCAAGGAAAAGATGTGTAGTTATTCATATTGTAAAAATATTAGCTATATTTGTTTTTGTTTAGTGTACATGTTTAGAAACTCTTGAGATTGTGTAGCTTTGACATCATCCATATATATGTAAATGCAGCAAAAGCATTTCTTTCTCTTATTTTAATATCTGTGATTTGTCTCTTTATTTTCTGTCAGATTCCTCAGGAGACCGAGTGAATGAACCAGAGACGTCACCGCTGTTGAATGGAGATGATCCTGATGGAGAGAATGAGCAGCAGAATGAGCAGCGAGCAGAGTTCAGTATGATGCGATAAGACACGCCCACCACTGTCAGTCACTCTGACGTCATCAACAATCGATCTCAACAGCAGATTTCTGATTTTATGAAAGGGAGAAATGAACCTGTGTGCTGGAAAAAGATGGAATGAGTTCTTGTGTGATGAGCACATGACTAACAGCAGGTTAGAGAAGACATGTGTTGAGCCTGCTCTTCTTCACTGCTGAAGAACTACTGAGAACTGATGAAGCACGAGCACATGTAATATGCTGAAGAGTTATTATACCGGTATGTGTTTTTCCCAAGCGGCAACCTCCCCGTCTCTCTCTTGAAACCAACACGGAAGTGAGTTAAACTGCAATTCATTGACTGGCCGCTTGAGGCTGGCTGCACAAGTGAGTCAAATCTGTATCTCCCCCATGTTAAAATGACCAACTTTACTGCAGAAAAAAAACATGTTTACAGCCTGGTTCTCTCTGTGGCTTTGGTCTATACAGCTAATTTTGCCCTTCATAACAACTGTGAGGGGGGTGAATTTTTTTATAACTCATCTGTTTAGTTGATTAATATTTAAAGTTCTGCATAATTAAGGGTGTGGCCTCTTGAGTGACAGGTGGATTGCCGCTGATGTCAATGCTAGCCGTTTGTCTGTTGTTACTAGCCGTCACTTCACCTCAGCAACTGTTAGCTGCTGAACTTGCCATCTCTGCAGTGTTTGTGCTTTTTTCGGGATTCTTTCATACAATTGAATACACCCATTACTTCGCCCACGGTTTAGGATTCCGTCGTTGTCGTCGAGTATCGTTCGAGAGAACAACCAGCGCTGTATTTCAGTTGTTTTCCTCTGTGAACATGCACTAATGGATGTCTGACAATTTCGTTCCTTTT
The DNA here is from genome assembly GCA_021554675.1 of Leuciscus idus. Lineage (NCBI taxonomy): Eukaryota > Metazoa > Chordata > Actinopteri > Cypriniformes > Leuciscidae > Leuciscus > Leuciscus idus. The sequence continues at coordinate 20,599,729 of CM038625.1, read as the reverse complement.
TGGAGTTTTCAGATTTAAAAACGTCAATAAAGGCTCGTTTGTTCTGCTCTCACGGAACAGATGGAGATTATAATATGCTCATGTACCGTCAGATGAAATCCTGCAGGTGTCGGCGCTTTCTCCGTCCATGCAATAAATGCACATCCTTGAATGAGCGTGGATTTCTAGCGCATTTACTTTAACTTCATAGGTAATATATCTATGGTTTAACCCATTTGAGAGGCGGCCAAAATCGGAATTTAAAATGGACTGAATAAGCTCTCTACGAACTTGACGAGCGATTCCGCGCTGACGGACCATAGACTATAAAAAAAGAGTGACTGACATGCACAAATCACTGTCACACACACTCTCAGAGTAATATTAAGTTACTGCATAATACATTTTCAACTAGCAGAATAGTACAGAATCACGATACACAGTCTCACTTGTAGCCATGTCTTTTAACTATTATAATATTTCGAAGGGCAAAAATAGGAACTTTTAATTGGCTTTACATCATCAACTGTCACTTTAGAGCGAGGCCCTGTGCAGTCGCAGACTTGGTACTGTCAGTAGCATAACGTTATAGCATTATCTCCCCAGCCTGAGCTAACTCGATCACGTCGAGTTAGGTGGGCGTGATTTCAGTTAGCCAGGTTCCTCAGCTCCACTCACGCCCCACCTCTTTGCCCATTTTCTGTTATCCTGAGTGACGCAAGGCCAAGATGGCGACGGCCGGCTCCGCCCACTTTAGGCTTCAAAAATGCTCTTCAGAAACCTACGGGTGACGTCACGGACACTACGTCCATATTTTTTTACAGTCTATGGTTTTTCCTGAGGTTTAATTCATGGGACCTTTTCAGTTTATACAAAGAGTAATCAGTTTGAATAATTATGAAATATTCATATGTTGTAGCCTGGGAAATCCCTGCTTAGTAATCCCTGCTTAAATGCTTTCTAAGTACATTCAACTAAATATTGTGTGTTTTATAAACATATAAATTTAAATTGCAATATGGGTGCAATAACATTAAGCTATTGGCTAAAAAGCAAGAGAGTAAGATGATTAAATATAAATGTTATTTGAGAGTTATTCTGTTTGGTTAAAAGATGAATGTGTGATTATATCATTATGTGTGTTTTAAATTAGATGCAATTTTGTGAATACAGGGAGTGTAAATGCTTTAATGTAAGATATACACTCAAGTAGGCTACATACACTGTTAGACTTTTCAAGGGTTTTTTACAGTAACTTACTGGCAACACTGTTGCCAGTAAGTTACTGTAATTAAGAGTTACAGTACCAAACCATATTTCAGTTTTGTGTAATACAGTGCATTACTGTAAAAACGAAGCTAATCAGTACAGTGCATTACTGTAAAAACGAAGCTAATCAGTACACTACTGTAATTATTTTTATTTGTACTAAATATAAATTAGATTTGATAATTTTGATATATGATTAATTTTATTTTTATCCTACATAAGTACTACTTTCATACAAACCAATTAGACAAAGTTATCACAAAATACCATTTTTTTATTTAAAACATTTCATATATATCACAAAATAAACATGCCAATGCTGGAAATGATGTGTGAAATTTTTACACATTAATGGGTGAGTTTAGGGATAATGTTTTTTGTGTTAATTTTAACTCATTCATTGTGTTAATGATTTTAACAAAGTAAATATGTCAGAGAGGTTAACACAAAGATGTGTAAACGTGTTAAATTAACACATTATGTGCTGTCCTTCACTGCAAACATTTTTGAAAACATACATAAAACCATAAACAAAACATTAGCATTTGACTAAATCAGGGTTCACCAATCTCGGTCCTGGAGGGCCGCTGTCCTGCAGAGTTTAGCTCCAACACACCTGTTTGAAAGTTTCTAGTATGCCTAATGAGACCTTGATTAGCTGGTTCAGGTGTGTTTAATTGGAGTTGGAGCTAAACTCTGCAGGACAGCGGCCCTCCAGGACCGAGATTGGTGAACCCTGGACTAAATGAATGTAGTCATTGGTTGTTTAGCTTATACAAGTATTATAATGAAATATCAACCATTACATTCATAAAACTGCAGAATATAAATACATTTTTAAGCATTCAAAAAGGAAATGTCCAACACAGGACAAAACACAGTTCTTTTCACAATACATGACACATAACCCCACCTTCAAAATAATTTCACTTATTTCCAAAAATTTGTTGGATTCATGTACACTGGAGGCCAAAATAAGTATTTAAGTGTCTTAATGTTTTTGAAAGAAGTCTCTTTGATGCTCAAGAAACATTTCTTATTATTATCAATGTCTGACTGTCTACTCCATCTTTTCTACAGCATAGGAGTAAAAGTCATCATCAAAATAATCTTTAAAAAGCCAACACAATGTTTTTGTCCACCTTTGTGAATAAATGAACTTCTCCAAAGATTGGTTCCTGTTCAGAACTTGATTGACAACATCAGAGTGTTCCCTGGTCTGCATGCGTGCCCACAAACACAAATGTACTCAGTCCTTCAGAGGAGATCCCGGTTCCAACACTATATGAGAGAGAGAGAGAGAAAGAGAGTATTAGTGTCACATTATTTTTAACCTCCTTTTTTTGTTAATTTTTATTATTATTTTCACAAAAACTTAAGAATATATATTTGTAAACAGCTTTTGTCAATAAATAGCATACAAAAGAACTAAATAAAATTATGCCAGATTAAATTTTAATACTTACAAATCCTAAATTCTGTCCAAAAATGCTGAGATCCATAGAAAGAACGACTGAAATCGATGATTTTAGCCCATTTCAGCTTGTCTGCAGTGAAGGAGTTCCTGTTTGAGACAAATACACAGTAAGATACATGCAAGAAATCACTGTGTGATGATCGTTCTCCTTCCTACAGTAGTTAACCCACCTGCGTGCTGATGTTAGGACCTTCCTAGTCAGGTGGGACTGCAATGGTAGAGTCTTCTGGCTAATAAAATATCAAAATAATGCAAAAATATAAACTTAAGTTGTTTAGAATGCTAGATTTTGTATGAATGAATTAGTGAGAGTTTTACTGCGGTGCTTACCTGGATACATTTAATCTGGTGAGACTGAACAAAGACAATGGTCCATCTTCTGATTGGTTCATTTGCTGTGTAATAAAGTTAGACATAAGGCAAAGGTCACTTATTTGATATAAAGTTAGCCAATTTTATAAGATATTGTAAGATATTGTAAGCTACTTAGTCTGCACCAGTGGCTCAAAAGCAATTTTCACATAGCGTATTGCTAATCATTTCAGCAAATTTATCTCAAAATATATCACAAATGGGCTGGCCTACCTCTGGAATCTTGCTGGAAGTCACTGGCGCGAATTGGCGCTTTGTTGCAGTTGCCTTTAAACACAAAAATGGAAGTAAATATTAAATTCCATTAAAAAAAAAAGTATAATATGGTATAGTTTGCAAACTAATGCTAAAACTATAAAGGTTCTCATCAGTAGGCCAACATTAGGCTATAAACAGAATTTCACATTAGTTTATTCACATTTATTGTTAATGTAAACGCGTTGCTCGTTGGCATATTTTAACTCGACAATTCAATAATCTAACAAAGTGTGTAAAATGAAACGTTAGCTCAGTTTACCATGGTAAAGTTCGTTACCGCCATGCTGACGACGAGTAACGTTAGGCTAACGTTAACGTTATAACATACGTTAAACTGGGCACAATCCTGACAACACACACAGAATGTTTTGTTTTTTTACCTTGCTTGCTGATCTCTCTCTCTCGGTGAAGTGAATTCCGTCTCTTCCCCGGGCCAGACACGAACGTCGCGATCCAACAAAAGACAGACCCCATTACCTACACTGGATGCTCTGACGCGACACGACAAATCCCAGACAGTCAGTGTAGTGCATAGACTGTAAAAAATAGGTGTAGTGATGCGCCGCGGCCGTTATATTTCTGACGTAGTCCGATACGAGTCCAAGCGCTCGCGCTATTTCTGACAAGGGATAAACAGGTATGCATTTAAAGGTCCGGTCGCTTCAATGTGTCCAATATAGACAGCCTCTGGCTATTATAGCGTTGTAGACACGCGGTGTAAGGCAAAAATTAGGAAATAAAAAGCACGATGGAATGGTGCCAGCCAGAGAGGCAGTTACGTCAAATACAGTAGTATACAGCAAATTAAAAAAATACAGTAAGTCTCTGTATGTGGTGTTAGACGTCACAGAAAATTCCCATGATGCAATGGGAATCACAGTTATTTACTGTAAAGAGAAATAGCAGTATAATACTGGGGGATTTAAAGTAAATAACTGTAGAAATTACAGAAAAGTCTAACAGTGTACTCAGGTTTATTTACTCTGTCAAACTTGAAGTGCATCGATTTGAGAAAATATGTTTAAATAAGAGCTGATGCATTTTTTGTGTGTAATAATTGTTGATTTATTGTCACAATTGATTCTCGTGAAAGCTGTGATTGTGAAGCATCGCATTTTGAGTGGTTACTGATAAACACACTCCCTTTCAGGGGCACTACACAGAGACACAATCCTCAGTTAACCAATCGCTGTCTTCACTCAGGACGTGTGACACTTTCAAATGATCCATGGTGCTACAATTACCAAACATCAGTACTGGAATAGCTTTAGCTTTATTGTTCACTACATCTGAACTGATTCCAGACAGTGAATGTGGTGCAGAAATAGGGAAACTCTGAACTATTTGACACTTAAAAGATTATTTAGCTTTTTGACAGTTTCAGAAGCAGTGGCGGCTGATGGAACTTTTCTAATCCAACAATTTTAGCACAAGTCCCAGTATGAATTGTTTTGATCCACGTCATGTTAACGGGCATTACAATGTAAAGACGGTGTTCCTACAATAACAGACTGGCTTGCATCCAATAAACACTTCATTCCAGAACATTGTGCAAGTTTACTGCAAAAGTGGTGCTGCTAACTTCACATGCTTTTGAAAATCCAGTTTTTAGTTGATCCTGATAAGCGCTCATTGTCACAGTGAGAGTGTTTGGCATCGCGATGGTTTTCCAGGTGGACTGTTAAAATGGGTGGAGCTTACGTCTAGCTCCTCCCCGCTAGACAACCAGTGAGAAGGAGCAAATGTAATTTGGGCCTAATGGGTGTAGCTAGAATATCTAACCACACCATAACCCTAAGCACAACTCTATCCCTCCACCCCATTAGATGTCATTCTACTGCAGAGTACTGTAAGACTGGAAAAACTGGTTGAAGTATGACCATTGCTCAATAAGACAATGGATCTTGCTGGAAATTAACATTTGACCCCCCCCCCCCCCCCCCCCAGTCTCACCTAATCTACATTTCATTCTCTCTCTCAGACACACCTAAAACTCACACAAGAATACATATGGTTTGATGTGAATGATTATCATTGAGTATTATGTTTAGTATCATTTGAAATGTCTCAGAGTGAGTGGTACAAATGTCTCATTTCCAAATAAGTAAAACAAAATGTAATAAGGTTTTAGTGTGTCACGTGAATTCTATCAATCACATACAACCTTGAAATATATTAAGGAAGGATAATAAAAGTGGACAATAGTTGTTGTAAAACTAAATCTTTTTTAAAAGTCACGAAAAACATTCACCAAAAGTCATTTCAACAAAGCTTATAATTATTCTAATGCATCATGTGTTGCTAATTATTATTTTGTTTAGGGTAATTATGTATGCAGTCATGAATTTAATTGAATAGATCAATAAAAATTATATTCTGTGCAAATACAATCAATACATTTTCAATAGATTAAAACATTCTGTTAATAAACAGCTGTGCAAGTATAGGAAAGCTGTTGAGTATTAATGCATGTTTTATTTTCATGATTATACCAGTAAACTTCAGCAAACATATCTGGAACTAAACCTTCTGCTCAGTTCACACTGTTGGTCTGATCTGACTCCAGAGGTCTGACAGTGATGTCTGGTCTCTTCTTCTCTGATCAGCTCACTTCTTGTAGATCTGATGTCATAAACCAGCACAGCAACAGTAGCCACGCCCACCAGAGCAGAGACGACCAATCGGATCACAGCTTCAGTAAAACCACAACAGTGGATGTGGTCTGAAATAAAAAGAAAAACACTAAATCAGAATTGTGCATTTACAGTGGTTCCCTTTTTCACTACTTGTTTTCTAGTATTGTGTAAAATAAGGAAAATTATATAATTCTAGAGTCTTCTAAGAGCTTCAGCCCTTGTTTAACCTCAGCTCTTGTGGAAACCTGTGATTATGTGACTCTTTCTCCAAGATCTTTTTTTGCACTAATGTTTTCTAAAGCAACAGCCCACTTACGCTCACTCTCTCTCTCTCTCTCTCTCTCTCTCACACACACACACACACACACACCTGCTTCACGTCTCGGTCGCTTTTCTGCGGTATGTTCTCTGTTCCAGTTAAATCACAAAAGAAAAAAAAAACAGCAAATGAAGAATTCAGAAGCAAAAGCCTCTAAGTGCTATCAGCAATTTTCTTTTAAAATTTGTATTTTTATCAAGCTCGTATATTTAGGTTCAGTAATTTCACTTTAATGACAATTAATAGGTCATTTTCATTGCCATCAAAGTGAAATAACTAAACATAAACATACAAGCTTAATAAAAATTATCATTCTAGAAGAAAATTTCAGATGGCTTTCTGAAGTCTTCAAATGCACTTGTGTGCACAAATAGTTAAATCTTTCTATGAATGCATGTGGTGATCAAACGTAAACCTTGAATGCAATGTAAGTCGCTTTGGATAAAAGCATCTGTCAAATGCATAAATACATTGTAGATAAAAATCTTGCTATTTTAATTGGTTTATGTGGTTGATGGTTTAGCACCCATCAGCAGTAACAAAACAACACTTATGATTATGAATTTGTTTGGTCACAACTGCACGAGTGTTTCCGTTCTGAAATAATCTTTAAAAGCTTTACAGGAACTAATGTCGCACTGACTGAAAACATTTAACAGAGTAAGAGTGAGTGATGTACCTGAACTTGGCTGATAGAGTTCAGTAATGTTCTCATCCTCAGTCTGGTTGACGGTTGAATGGTTCACAGCACAGCTGGACGACAATAAATTGGGGCATGGCGATCTTTCTGGTGATGAAGAATATTGTGGAGTCACTGATAATGACAGATGTTACTGTGACGTTAGTCTCATCACACACTTCTGATCTTATTTTATAGTAAATCCACATATTAAATGGAACTAAAGCCATTGAGACATCATAAAAATGGAATAGTGAAAAGAAAATAATTTTTTATAAATTACTATTATTCTCTACTTACCATAGACTGTGAGATTAAAACTCATGTAACTGGCCCCTCTACTGAAAAGTCTAAGTTGATAAAGTCCAGTGTCATTGGTTCTGGTGTTTATGATGGTCAGAGATCCGGTTTGATCCAGTTTCAGTCTGTCTCTGAATCTCTCATCATATGTCGAGTTTGATTCTCTGTCGACTTCAGCGATTCGAGTGCTTCCGAACGTCCACTGTATCAAAAAATATTTCTGTGTTTCAGGAACATCAGTGTTTAGAGTGACAGAATCTCCCTCCATCACTGACACTGACTTCACTGCATCTGTCACATCTACAGAAAAAAGGGAACATATTTTGTAACAGACATGATGTTTGTTATTAATGAGCAGACTTACAGTTATCAGTGATTTTAGTGTTTTCATAGACATTTTCTTTAGTGAATGTTTAATTAATTGCAGTAAACTTTTAAAGAATAACAATAAAAGTTCAGGAGTTCAATGTCAGGTGATTTTTCTCCACCACTCACTTTCGTGTGCAAACAGAAGTGAAACTGTCTACAACAATTATTTTTGGATAAGACTGATTTAAAACTAAATATCAAATTTTGTTTTGGAATTCCTAAGACTAAAAATCGCAGCATGTCCCAGAACTTATAAATTACGTTTGTACGGATATTAAAGAGATAAGAATTTGTGAAACTTTTAACGAAAACCAACGTAATGCTAAGTGTTTATTTTATATATAAGAAAATAAGGGACATCATAATTAAAAACACTAATAACTTACCAATCAGACGCCACAAGCACACAAAGAACACAATAACAGCATTAACCATATTCCTTGGCTGTATGTCAACCACTTTAAACACGCAGTAAAATAAATCGCCCGTTCACATCACAAGCGACCACTTTGTTGCTGGTTGTTGCATGTCGTCAAATGTATAGGGTCTCTATAGGCGTTCCCATTGGTTGCCTATAGCGGATGTCATGGCATGTTGTTTCAGTGAACAGTTTCTAAAATAACCATTTTTCTTGGCGTGAATAACATTTGCAACCTGGAAAAAAATGTAAATAAATACGCAAATAAATAGATAAATGTGCAAATGAATACATAAATCCACATATTCCTGCATACAAATATATAATTTAATACATTTTATAAATATAAATAATTAAATGTGCGAGGAGATAAATAGTAGGCTAATTAAATTAATAAAACAAATGTTGGGGGAAACAAAAAAAAAGCTAATCTGATAGTTTACCTTTCCTTTTAACCGAATTCATTTTTGAATAGCTCCGTATTTATTTCTACTTGGCGCAACATGCTAATAGTTAGGGAAAGTTAGGATTTTTTTTTTTGCCAATCTGCAAAAAAATTCTTACCAGTAGCTTTTTTTACCATGTGTTCCTATAGGTATCTAGTAACACCTCCCAATTTATCCACGGCCAAATCCTCGGGGAAACGCCTGGAGAGGCAATCAAAGTTGGGGTGCCCAGACGTCCTGGGTAAAAATAATGATTTTTTTATTTATTTTATTTTTAATATTACCTTTTGAGATGTCTAGGGGTTTTTAGGGGTGTCGAATCTATCTGGTTTTATTGAACAATTACAAAACAAAACTTACTAAATCGGTTTAAGGCCAGACACTACAGGTGAATAGAGTCAAATTTTTAACTAGCAGATATCACCATGAAACTTTCCCAGTTGATTACCTATATTAAGATGAGAAAAAAATTGTAATATGCAAATTAGGCTATATCTAATTAAATATGCGCTAATTTGCATATCTTTTAAAAAATGAAATCTGAGTATTGGATAAAGCCAGGTTAAAAATAATGTTTTCATTGTGTTCACATATTAGATGGGAAAAAAATTACTGAGGGATTCATGGATATCTAATTTTGTTATCCTGTAAATCCGAAAATACTGTCAATAGCCTTAAAAAATGATTTTCGCCATGTTTTTTGGAATAAAATGTTATATAAATCAGGCTAGGAATAATATATTTACAAATCCCTCTGTATATGTCTTCATAATATAACTAGGTACAAGACTGGAAAGTTTGGTGTAGCCTATATAGGTGCTACTGAAGTGGAGATTTCGGACTTGGAGAATGAGAGAAAAGTCATTTTGAGAAAATGGCCTTTAAAGATTTATCATCAGCCAATGAGATTGCGCATTCAGCCCTTTTACTTTCACGATTGGTTGCTGATAAAAAGGAAATAAACATATTTGGATAAAAAGGAAATGACCATATTTGGATCTGACAGTTGGATCCAAATATGGTCATTTCCTTTATATCAGCAACCAATCGTGAAAGTAAAAGGGCTGAATGCGCAATCTCATTGGCTGATGATAAATCTTTAAAGCCCGTTTTCTCAAAATGACTTTTCTCAAATCTCCACTTCAGTAGCACGCACCTATACGCTGATTTCACGCAGCCGCCATTTTGAAATCGAAAGTGAGGCTCCGGTGGGAAGAACCCCGGAAGTAAAGATAAACAACAATGCCTTGGATTACCAACCTGAAGCTGCTGCCGCGATTTACGCTGTCGGATGTTAATATCCAATATAGGATAATATGTATATAGTTCATTCCTGCTTATTTTTTTACATTCTGAATTATATATAAAAAACATTTTTTTATTTATAAATGAATTTCACTGTATATAGTCTAAAGTATTAAAGAAATGTATGTAAATTTTTAGAATTGACACAACATCATTAAACACAACAATACGCCATCGCATTCACGACTCTCCTGTGATTAAAGGCGACACTTCCGGTTTTCTTCCCACCGGAGCCTCGCTTTCGATTTCAAAATAACGGCTGTGTGAAATTAGCGTATATACACCAAACTCTCCAGTCTTGTACCTAGTTATATTATGAAGACATATACAGAGGGATTTGTAAATATATTACTCCTAGCCTGATTTATATAACATTTTATTCCAAAAAACATGGCGAAAATATTTTTTTTAAGGCTATTGACAGTATATTCTGATTTACAGGATAACAAAATTAGATATCCATAAATCCCTCAGTAATTTTTTTCCCATCTAATATGTGAACACAATGACAATTTTTTTTTTAACCTGGCTTTATCCAATACTCAGATTTTGTTTTTTAAAAGATATGCAAATTAGCGCATATTTAATTAGATATTGCCTAATTTGCATATTTAAACATTCAATTACAGAAAACTTGTAATGCATTTTTTTCTCATCTTAATACAGGTAATCAACTGGGAAAGTTTCATGGTGATATCTGCTATTTAAAAATTTGACTCTATTCACCTGTAGTGTTTCGCCTTAAACCGATTTAGTAAGTTTCGTTTTGTAATTGTTCAATAAAACCATTTTATGTGGTTTTTGTATGGACTTGGAGTAATTTTTACTCAAAACGAATGGCTGGGATAGATTCGACACCCCTAAAAACCCCTAGTTAGACATCTCAAAAGGTAATATAAAAAAAAAAAAAAAAATATATAAAAAAACATTATTTTTACCCAGGCCGTCTGGGCACCCCAACTTTGATTGCCTCTCCAGGCGTTTCCCCGAGGATTTGGCCGTGGATAAATTGGGAGGTGTTACTAGACACCTATAGGAACACATGGTAAAAAAAGCTATTGGTAAGAATTTTTTTTTGCAGATTGGCAAAAAAAATTCCTAACTTTCCCTAACTATAATGAGAGGGTGTCAATCAAACATCAGAAGGCGTATGGTAGCCATGGCAATTTGGAACTACATTCAAAAATGAATAAAAAAGTAAAAAGTAAACTTCAGTTTAGCATTTCCTTTAACATTTCCCCAACTTTCGTTTTATTTATTTAATTATTTATTTCCTAACATATTCAATTGTTTATAGTTATGTATATGTATTTATTTAGGCTATTTATATTATTTATATGGGCCTATAGTTTTATGGATTTATTTATCTATTTATTTATTTATTTAGCAGGTTTTTCCCTCCATATAGCCTACTTGACTCAACACCCAAACACAGACGAACGTAAGTCGCGCTTTTTAGAGGAGTTTGAGGTATTATAATAATGAAATCACTTGACTTTGGCAGTTTGATACGCGCACTGATTCAAAAGAAAGTGTCTATGGAACTGAGTCACTAAGGCAACTTATTATGAGTGATGGGAAACCGAGGCTTTCTGAAGTGTTTGAGGCTTTCATCCAATTCTGCCGAAAAGGGGTCATTAGCCTACTCGAAGCTTTTAACACAATGCGCATTAGCAACATCTGGTGGTCACACTTTTACGGTTATGGTTTTCTCCACCATATCTAACAAATCACAGCAGAGCAGAAAAAGCACGTGACCAAACAGCTTCATACGGTGACATACAAAAGTGGAATCAATCTGGGATCCATACAGTTCTATCAAATTAGATCTATCATCTAAATGAATTTGAGACATTGAAATGTATCCCCGGTCGCGGGAGCGCGCACGCATTTTAGCAGTAAAGGCGGACCATTGGTTTGACCAGGTAAAGTTTCAAGGGTACCTTGTCACGACACCTGTTAGAAACCACGTCATGCCACGCCCTGTGCTCGCCAGGACAGATCGACATTTCTGCTGTAGGCTGTATTTCTTTCAAGTATAACATTAAACTGGGTCTTCTTTAAACGTCATTCACACCATTGAGAAAAGTCTAGTGTCGTAGAGTCTAAACTTGGAGTTTTTTTGTTTGTTTTTTTCTGTATTTTTGTGACTGTTTTGAGTTTAGTCAGTCTGTCTTGCTATAGCTTTAGGACGACAAACACCGGAGATTCAGCGGAACACAAACATATAAATCTCATTGATCATATTATCCAAGTCAGATTCGTCACAGCTCTACAAAAACATTTGGAACGAACATGTTGCTCGTGCTGTTCTTAATGATGTACGGTAAGTTATGAATCTCGATTTCCTTTCGTTTTCGACTTATAGACATTTTTCATAGACAAGGTTTTATGATGATTTCAAGATTTAATGATGACAGAAGAACAAAGAAATCCAACAGAAATAACATACTGAAAACAAATTCTATTCTTGAGCCTATTCTTTATCCTGAGATGAGATGCATTTAGGCCTATTTGAGAAACAACATGAAGCATTAATATTAGGCTAAGGCAATTGGTTTCAGAATGTATTTTTTTTTGTTTCATACAGATACAGTCTATTCTCAAGTAGGCTACATTTATCTTGTTAATATTAAACTTGGGTGTATACGGTCTTACATTTTTTATTATTTTTTTCCGTCACAATCTAAAAAGGTAGCCTAATCCAATATATATTTGTCATATCAGCAGCTCACACAAATATTTCAATCGAATTCAGTTGACTCTGGTTTTGTAGTAGGCTACCCCTGCCCTGAAAGGGAGTATGTTAATCAGTAAGGACTCAAAACGCGATGCTTCACAATCACAGCTTGTTACTGGGAATGAAGCCATTCGCGAGAGCTCCATGACAACGAGAACACGCACGCACACACGCGACCAATCAGATGCAACCATTTTAACAGCGTCAACATTTATATTAGTTGACTTAACATATTAATTAATGCAATACATATCATTTTTAAAGTATTTGACAACATATGAATATTTAATAATTCTTTAAACTGATTAATACTGAAATGGTCCCATGAATTAAACCTCAGAAAACACTTACAGTAACTCTTCAGCATATTACAGTTTCAGTAAAACTGGTTCTGTTTGTTTTCCAGGTGTGTCTGGTACAGAGACTGATGAAACTGAGCCTGTGTCAGTGATGGAGGGAGATTCTGTCACTCTACACACTGATCTGACTGAACTACTGAACGATGATACTATTCTGTGGCTGTTTGGACCAAAAGATTCTCTCATATCTAAAATAACGAGAAAGGCCGACTTGACTTCATTTTCTTTCACCGGTGAGGATGTGAGATTCAGAGGCAGATTACAAGTGGACGAAAACACTGGATCTCTCACCATCAGAAACACCAGAATCAGACATTCAGGACAATATAAACTCTCCATCTCTAGAGAAAAGACTACGACAAAGATATTTAATGTTACTGTCAGTGGTGAGTATCAAGTCTTTTATTGTAACTTTAGCTGCTCTTCCACCGTTGGGCCAAACCGCTCCATTTGCTTAAGCTAGTTAGCATGGTTTATGGATACGGAAACAAGCTTCCATAAATAGCGTGCTTGGCAAGCTACAGAGAAACTGTCAGTCAGGCCACAGACAAGTGACCAATCCTGAGCAGCGCTGAGAACGGTTTGTAAGCTTGACTTGACTTGACTTAAGCGTGCCATGCTGAACCATGCTGAAGTCAAAATGTAACTGGAACCGTTAATACCGTTCTTAGAACCGTTCAGCCTGACGATGGAGAAACAGCTAATGGTCCGGGTTTAGATCAGTGTGTCAATAATTTGGTCATTCTGAACCCTGGATTATTTCACACTATTCATATTTACCCTGGGTTAGGAATTATGGTTATTCACGTTTCATGATTTTAAACCAAATTGAAATGATTGTGTAAGCATTTACTCAGTGTGATTTTCCCGATTTTGCACCACACAAGCAGGTTTTCATGATGGGACTAACGCTTTCAAAAATTGTGAAATGTCATGAAACATATTTTTGTTAATGTTCTGCTTGTTTTGCAGACATGGTTGGTGAGACGGAGGCAGTGAAGTCAGTGTCAGTGACAGAGGGAGAGTCTGTCACTCTAAACACTGATGCTGAAATGCACAAAGATGCTCTGATGCTGTGGAGATTTGGAGATAAAGGCATCATTCTAGCTAAAATCGATATTGAAACTAATAAAATCTCATTAAACAATACTGATGAGAAATTCAGAGATCGACTGCAGCTGAATCAGAATGGATCTCTGACTATCAGAAACACTAGAACCACAGACTCTGGATTTTATGAACTACAGATCAGAGACTGTGAGAGCTCACAGCAATTCCTTCTTTCTGTCAATGGTGAGTCACTCTGAGTAACTGAAAGAGTGTGAGTGAGTGAAAGGTAGGGTTCCTCAAAACCGGTCCTGGAGGGCCACTGTCCTGCAGAGTTTAGCTCGAACCCTGATCAAAATCACCTACCTGTGATTTTCTAATGATCCTGAAGACTTTGATAAGTTTGCTCAGGTGATTTTGATCAGGGTTGGAGCTAAACTCTGCATTGGCACTGGCCCTCCAGGTCAAGATTTGAGAAACCCTGGCATACAGTATTATTAGCATATGTTTGAAGTAATTTAAGATCATCACATTGACTGACACTTTCACTGTCTCTCTTTATAGCCAAATATCCAGGTCTTTCTTGTGGTGCTATATCAGGAATTTGTTTTGGTGTTTTAGCTGTTCTGCTGCTTGTGGCTGCAGCTTTTTGTCTGATTTACCATTGCCGCAGAAATTGCTCTAAATCAAAAAGGCAAACTGGTAAGTATTACAAAATTGAAAAGAGAATTTCCTCCATAATATTGCTAAAACTTTTGTTATACTGTGTACACATTACATTATAGTCCTTATTTTGAGCGACTTGTCTTTCCATTTCTTTCAAATGGAACTATTACAAGTAAACTTTAGGTACACTTTAAATATCTTGCATTTAAAGAATGATATTATGCAGAGGTCATACTATCTTTACCAATAGTGATATTAAAACACATTTTAGGCTTAATATTAAGAAATGCGCATTGTGAAATAAAAGTATAGTTTTTTTTCACTAGAGTAGTCAGAGTAACTTCTCCAACAAGATCTCCAACTTTTCGCTAGCGTTACAACCCTTTCCAACTACTATTTCACTCAAAAATGGAACTTCTCCCATAATTTACTTAAGTCATGTTGTTTCAAACATGCTGTTGTTTATGTCACTCTTTTCCATTCAACATTTCATAGTGACCTCAATGTTCAAGCTCTAAAAAGGAAAATACACTATTGTGTTGTCCAAATAATTCATGCTATATATTCCAAGTCTTCTAACGTCAGATGATAACTTTGTGTAACGGACACTGTTATTCACTGATAATCTTCCAGTTTTCCAATGTTCTGCCAAAATTGTTGATGTGCTGCAGCAGGTTTGAGCAATGAACAACTGTGCAGAACAGAGATTGAGATTTGAGATGTGTGGCATTACCAGTAATTTTTCAGTCTGTTCCTCACTCAGAAGACTTGGAATATAGTAGAGTCATATGGACTTTATGGTGTGGTTGGTATGAATGTATAATTGAGATGTTTACCTGCAGACTCATGAACACATTTCTGTTCTCTGTTTCTGTGTAGCTGACGAAGCAGAGACCGTAACAGAGGGAGAATCTTTCACTGAAATACAGTGGGACTATAAACCTGAAGTCAATCTCTTTGCTGAAATCAATAGAGGGATCAGCAGGACAGTGGCAGGTGCTGCACTCAAAAAAATTATATGTTGGCTTTAATTAACTTTATGTCAACAGGTCACACATAACTCTGTTACGTTAAACAAACATAATTTGTTCATGTTACTTCAACATCATGGAATTAAGTCATTTTAAGCGAAATGTTTAGTTTGTGAAACTATTTATTTTAATAAATCTTTAAATCATTCCATGGCCTAAACGTTTAAATACTACAGCACATTCTGCTTTATGATTTGTGAATTCATCTTCTGCTCTGCTATCTGACTGCTTTATGTTCATTATATCTTTATTCTTAACTTAAACTTAACTTAAATTAAGCATAAAAATCTAAAAATATGACTTTGCTCTGGTAAAAAGCTTAATATAATTATCCTCCTGGGACCCAAGAATAGACTTTTGTCCACTGTAGTGGACATTATATTTTAGTGAATTTCTCTGAAATCATACATGTCACATGACACAACCTGGGTGTCCTGTAAAGAGCACATTCAGGACTTTTCAGAGACACCAAATGTTTGGAGGTTTCACCATGAAAACAACTTCTCCTTGGTCTTTAAAAATGTCTGACATTAATTTAGTGATCAAATGTAGCATTCTTATGGAAATATGATAATATATTGTAATTATAATATAAATTGGACTACTTTTAAAATTGTATTTCATAAAACAACATCTCAGGAAAATGTTAAGGGGTTTCAAATAAAAAAATGACTTTCTGTTACAGAACAGGGCATTGATTTCATACATGTCCACTGTAGAGGACATCAGGACTTAAATCATGTTTATCAGGCATTTTGTGAGACACAACAAGTGAATATGGAAATAAATTATACATGAATATTCCTATGAAATATTAGATATTATTAATAAAATGTTGCCAATTATTACTCCAATTATTACACTTCTTTTTTCATTAAATGTTGCTCCAAGAACACATTAATGTGCGTATTAGATACAGTGTAGATACATTGCATTGAATAAGAATATTAATTTATGGCCATTTTACCCACATATTGCATAAAGTAAAATGGTGTATCAATTCATTCCGTTATTTCTTTCATAACATAGTTGAGAATAATCTTTATACAAATTTTGGTTGAAAAAAATCCTGAAACCCCAAAATGTATTGGTGATTGAAAAAAAAATCCCATTGTTTTTGCCTTTACATATAATTTCATGTCATTTTATTTTTTAAACAACTTAGTCCTGGCGTCCACTACAGAGGACATAGCATAACGTATGAATAAAATATTATTTGTCAAAAAAATTTTTTTACCATTTGTTTATTGTGCTCTAAACAGTGTGATGACATGAAAACTAAATAGCTAAATAAATAATAATAAATAACTAATAACTAAACAGTGTGAAAACTATATGATAATA
This sequence comes from Leuciscus idus, assembly GCA_021554675.1. Classification (NCBI taxonomy): domain Eukaryota; kingdom Metazoa; phylum Chordata; class Actinopteri; order Cypriniformes; family Leuciscidae; genus Leuciscus; species Leuciscus idus. Next base: position 20,582,715 of record CM038625.1, on the reverse strand, counting down.
TATTGTGATAATATATCCGCCTCGTTCTACATTATCCCTTATATAGGCTATATGTATATATATATGTAACGGAGGCCAGCTAGTAGTTGCTGTGCGAGTAAACCTCACTCCTCTGATCTCAATCCTTGTTAGAGCGCCTGACTCTCATGCCGGAGACCCGGGTTCGAGTCCCGCACGGAGCGGGTTGTGAAGGACCCGGTGAGAGGGGTTACATTGGTGCCGTGACCCGGATGGGAGTGAGGTTTAGGGGGGTGAGTGTAACGGAGGCCAGCTAGTAGTTGCTGTGCGAGTAAACCTCACTCCTCTGATCTCAATAGGCGCTCTAGCGACAGATGCTAGAGGCTGCAGTCTTTAGCCTCCTTGTTAGAGCGCCTGACTCTCATGCCCGAGACCCGCACGGAGCGGGGTGAGAAGGACCCGGGTGGAGGGGTTACATATATATATATATATATATATATACAGTATATATATATATATGTATACTGTATATATGTAAGGGATAATGTAGAACGAGGCAGTTGTTATAGCGAATACAACCCCGACAGGCTGATCGGGACTTGTATCAGCCTGAAGGGGTTGTATTCGCTATAACAACCGCCTCGCTCTACATTATCCCGCCTATTACATGGCTACCCACCAAATAAATCAATAATATTGATTTAAAAAGGAGTTTATTGATTTAAAAACGATTGTATTGCTTCCGCTAAAGAAAATAGTCCGTTCCGACTCTACGGTTAGAATCCTGCGTCTATAGCAACGCTCTGTTTTTCATGGCAACGGTGTGTTATACTTCGCAGTGGTAATAAATATATACAAAGAACAAAATGTGCGATTTTAATTAGTTAAAAAAAATTGATTGACAGCACTAAAGTATAGACAATTTTGCATATACCTCATAAGAAAAGAAAAATAGCGAAATAGATGGTTGTGCTCATGAATGTTTAGTTTTCTTGCACCCTTATGGGATAAAAAAAAATGAAAATGAGGTTCATTTTCAGGAACATGCCAAAATAGTAAAAAAAAAAAAGAATAATCTAAATGTATTATTTCAAATGGATTCAAAATGGATTCAAACATTTGTATTTCTATCTCTCTCTGTTTCTGCGTGCTGCTGTGACGTGAAGTGAGTTCAATGTCAGTGAAGGAGGGAGATCCTGCCCATCTCCCGACTACTGCTAAAATACAGCCAGGGGATCTGATACTGTGGATGTTTGGAGCTGACGGTTTGAACCGTCTTCTACTATATAAAGCTGTTCCAAAAATAACTGATATTAATGAAAGATTTAGAGGCAGACTGAAGCTGGACAAGACGACTGGAGCTCTGATCATCAAAAACAGCAGACCTACAGACTCTGGATGTTATATTCTACAGATCATCAACAAAGAACAGATCACATTCAGCAGATTAAATGTGACGGTCACTGGTGAGTAGAACAACATTTATAAAAAACAGTCCTCAGCGGTTTTCCAACAGTGCTTTCCCGTTCCAGATTATGTGAGCAGTGCGAATCACTAGTTACCGTAAAACTTCAAATAATAGCCCAGGCTTTTATTTTCCCAAGTCACTGAACTGCACCGGCTTGTATTTGAGACAGGCCTTTAATTTAGTGTTGAGACTTCACCCTGTGCTGCAATATACATTTAGTTTTACATTAATTTACAAAAATCAGCTGGTTGAATGAAAATTGCTGATGTTATTGGATTTTCAGGTGATTCTCAATTCATTCAGTTAAAGGTGAACTATGCAGGTTTTTTACCTTAACTGAACAGCTTCGGAGTCATTGGAATGGTTATATTACTTTGTTTGGGTTGAATGGTGGTTGTTTCTCACCCCCCTATTGCCTGTGAGTGGAAAAACCACCCTTGCAACTTTGAGCCGGCGGGCCGCCGACTGCAGCGTCAGGAAGTATTGCGTGATATCAGGTCTCGCCATGTAACAAATTGCTTTACGGTAAAAAAATCTGCTAAAATTCTGTCATTATTGCGCTCCCTCACACTGTTCGAACCCGAATGAAGAAGACGTTTGAAAGAATGTCCCATCTGCTTTGATGTCGTTGATCTACTAGCCTCTGGTATCTGAGAGTCGCCAACGAGTTTTTCGACAGTGTTGTCAAATATCTATTCCGAAACTGTAGGGGGAGCTCTAGAGAGAAACCTGCGAGCAAAAAGCGAGAATACAGCGAAGAAATTCCCGAAACTGCATAGCCCTGCTTAACGGACGCTCTGAGATAAAGTGAATTCAGACTGTAGACTAAGCAATGATTGTATTTAATTGTACGGTACAATCATAACATAGTACAGACATGATCTTAATTTCATAATGTCCTTAAACATAACAATATTGCTGGCCATAAACTGACAAAGTGTGCGTCCATTGTGCGATACCTTGAGTTGTCATAGACGCACGCTTATGGCGTTATATATGTGCCTCATTCCTGAGCGAGTAATTGTAAGTTTTGAGCACAGAGAACTATATTTTGCAAGCACATTACATTATATTTTGAACAGAAATTAACAATCGCAAAAAAAAAAAATGTGTTTGAGCAAAGGAAAAAACGATTCCGTGCTCAATAAATGCTTGTTTGCTATTATCCATATTAACGTGCAATAATAACCCCTCTCACGCAGTTTACTCAGGTGCTCTCTCACAAACTTATTCTCTGCGCTCCTGTCAAGTCCCTCTCTCTCTCTCTCAACCTCTTAATTCTGTGCGCGCTCAACTCTTGACACACACGCTCGCTCAACTTGCAACAGCGTTACAAGTGTGCCACAAAATCAACCAATCGGAAAATTAAAGGTCAATTGTGATTGGCTGTTGGTCTCCAATCAAATCGCTAGTAGAACCAAAGCCCGTCTTGTAGAACTATCCATATATATCCATATATAATCCTTTATTATATGATATCTTTGGAACTATCTACAGCATCCAGGAAGCTTACTGAAAAAAAATCGAAAAAAATAACACTACAGCGAGACTAATGGATTAAAACACATTTTGGTAAGTATTTTTTTTTTTTTATTAACTTAAAAGTGCCTTGTTAGTTTTGTGTATTATAATGCTGTTGTGTTGTTTAACTTACAATATTATATCTCCTATTGTGACTAAAGTTAGTTTGACTTATCCTTTTCAATCATTCTAATGCTAGCACAGAACATCAGAACAGCAACACCTAAATGTCACACCACTTTAGTCACAATAGTAGATATAATATTGTAAGTTAAACAACACAACAGCATTATAAATTATAAGCTGAATCTCTGGAGGAGTGTCATAATATTCCTCTGTCACATATAGCTGTCAATCACCTCACACAATGACCTCACTCTTAAAACTGACATTTTCCGAACAATTAAACAAACTATTAGGCTAATGTCTGTAATGTCTGTGATCTAAAGAAAACCACCATTATAATAATTATTTTAATAATTATTTTTGTGTATTATAATTTATAATACACAAAACTAACAAGGCACTTTTAAGTTAATAATAATTTAAAAAATACTTACCAAAATGTGTTTTAAACCATTAGTCTCGCTGTAGTCAGTTATTTTTTTTGATTTTTTTTTCAGTAAGCTTCCTGGATGCTGTAGTGTAGATAGTTCCATAGATATCATATAATAAAGGATTATATATGGATATGTATGGATAGTTCTACAAGACGGGCTTTGGTTCTATTAGCGATTTGATTGGAGACCAACAGCCAATCACAATTGACCTTTAATTTTCCGATTGGTTGATTTTGTGGCACACTTGTAACGCTGTTGCGAGTTGAGCAAGCGTGTGTGTCAAGAGTTGAGCGCGCACAGAATTAAGAGGTTGAGAGAGAGAGAGAGGGACTTGACAGGAGCGCAGAGAATACATTTGTGAGAGAGCACCTGAGTAAACTGCGTGAGAGGGGTTATTATTGCACGTTAATATGGATGATAGCAAACAAGCATTTATTGAGCACGGAATAGTTTTTTTCCTTTGCTCAAACACTTTAAAAAAAAAAAATTTTTTATTGTTAATTTCTGTTCAAAATATAATGTAATGTGCTTGCAAAATATAGTTCTCTGTGCTCAAAACTTACAATTACTCGCTCAGGAATGAGGCACATATATAACGCCATACACGCTAACTCTCTCTTCCTGCGTTGCTTGCGCTAACAGCTCCCGCCCAGATGCGCAGGGCTCTCTTGCGTGCGCAATCTGCTCCATAGAACTGGCTTAAACAGACGATCTGACGGGTTTTAGCAGATTAAATACAACCCGAAACTAAAAAACAGATCAGGCCTCTATTTGAGACCGGCCTTTATTTATCCAAACCTGTAACCACACCAGGCGTGTAAAAGAGACAGGCGTCTATTTGGGACTCGGTTATTATTTGAAGTTTTACGGTAGTTAGTGCGGTTCATTTGAATGAATGTGAACACTGCCATCCGAACCAAACAAGCAGATCGAGACCACTAAAAATATGGGTCTCATCCGCTTCCAAACTAACTCTGGTGCGGTTCGAATGAAATATGAACGCCACATGGACCAGTGACATGTAAACAAACCAAAAACCGGACATGATGTGACCCTAAAAAGGAACGAATGCTCAAAGATACCTGTTTTTTTTCCGTCATAGTCATAATATTACCCCTCACAGTTAAGGACAGGCATCAGAACCGTGCCTCCTCGTGGCAGATCTTCTTTTGTGTGTGTGATGGAAGGATTGCTGCACCTGTTTTGACTTATTTACACATTTGTTCAAAATACCGCCATAGTTTTGGCTACGGACACACAACGAGCGCGTTTATCCCAGAGCACAGCATTGGTTTGGATGTTTAGTGAGTTCTGTCTCAAAATATACGTGATAAAAGCCAACCAGTCAGATTGTGAACAAATCCCTATGCCTTTAGGTTCAGTGTTAAAAATGCCAATGTGAACTCTAAGCGGACCAGGACTAAATGTGTTTTTTTTTTTTTTTTTGGTCCGGACCAAAGGAACTTGTAGGTTCTGTACAAGTGTGAACAGAAGCTAACATTCTTTACGTTTTTCAAGGGAAAAAAATGTGTAGTTATTCATATTGTAAAAATATTAGCTATGTTTGTTTTTGTTTAGTGTACATGTTTAGAAACTCTTGAGATTGTGTAGCTTTGACATCATCCATATGTAGATGTAAATGCAGCTAAAGCATTTCTTTCTCTTATTTTAATTTATGTGATTTGTCTCTTTATTTTCTGTCAGATTCCTCAGGAGACCGAGTGAATGAACCAGAGACATCACCGCTGTTGAATGGAGATTATCCTGATGGAGAGAATGATCAGCGAGATTATCCTGATGGAGAGAATGATCAGCGAGATTATCCTGATGGAGAGAATGATCAGCGAGATTATCCTGATGGAGAGAATGAGCAGCAGAATGAGCAGCAGAGTTCAGTATGATGCGATAAGACACGCCCAACACCAGTGTCAATCACTGTGACATCATCAACAATCGAGCTCAACAAAATATTTCTGCTTTTATGAAAGGGAGAAATGAACCTGTGTGCTGGAAAAAGATGGAATGAGTTCTTGTGTGATGAGCACATGACTAACAGCAGGTTACAGAAGACACGTGTTGAGGCGAGATACTGACACTAATCTAGGGTGACCAGATGAGATCGGCTGAAAGTCGGTACGGTTTTCGGAGTGGTAGGGCGAGCTGCAGGACGACTCAACCTCCACGGACAGTTTTTAATGTTTTATCAGACAATAACTACTCAAGATTTTGCTTTAGTATAATTATCGGGACAATTAGGGCCAAATTCGGGATAACAGCAGCTTAAGATTTTGGGACTGTCCCGAATTTTTCGAGACGTTTGGTCACCCTACACTAATCTCACTGCTGAAGAACTACTGAGAACTGATGAAGCACGAAAACATGTAATATGCTGAAGAGTTATGTGTTTTTCCTGAGGTTTAATTCATGGGACCTTTTCAGTTCATACAAAGAGTAATCAGTTTAAATAATTATTAAATATTAATATGTTGTCAAACACTTTACAATTAATTAATATATTTAGTATATAATTAATATGCATTAATTAATATGTTTAGTAAATTCATGTGATGTTAAAAATCGAAATGTTAACGCTGTTAAAATGGGTGCATCTGATTGGTCGCGTGTGTGCGTGCGTGGTCTCGTTACCAGGGAGCTCTCGTGATTCGCTAATCGCTTCATTCTCAGTAAAGCCAGAGCCCGTAGAGGAGAGCCTGGCCACTCCCTATTAAGTCCTATTGTACCAAATTTTGGTTGTAGTTCCACTGGGGGCGATCACCCATGAGTGCAAAATGAATGGGAGTCTATGGAGCTAGACGGCTAAATTTGTCTCTTTCACCCGATTGCTGTTGAGAAATCTCAGATTTGATTTTAGGTTTTGCAAGTTCAACAGGGGTTATAGGTCGAAAGTTGATGTGAACCAGTACTAATGTCCTTTCGATTTATTACAGGTTGAGTTGTTGCTGCCCATAACACGCTAGCATTCTGCTAATGAACGCTGATTGGTCAGTGAAGGACTGATTACGACCAGAGATACCTCTTGATGGCATCGTGGCATCTGAAGCGGGACCAGAAACAAACAAAACAAAAACTCGTCTAGCACGTGTATTTACCTGTGTCAGCTGTGTTGCCGATGCCTCGAGAGAAAAGAAAGTGCAGAGTGCGAACGCACCAAAGTGACTGAAGGATTGCCTTAAATCAGTATCTCTGGTCGTACGATGTGTATGACGTCATTGACATTTTAAAAGACTTTTTAAAGCAAATAAGTGACTCTAAAAAATCTAACACCAAGCAATGTGTAATTTCTTTGCATCTCCTTTCGAATACAATATTCAAATTACTAGACAAAAAATTATATCCTGAGAAAAGTGGATTTTGATGGGTATAGCGCCATAGACCTCCATTCATTCTGCACTCGTCCCGTGAGCGCCCTCATATGGAACCAGAGTGGAACTGCAACCAGTTCAGAAGCCGGAAGTTTACTGAGAGTGGAACTTCTCCCCTTATTAGACATTCTCTGGTAAAGCTGTGATTGTGAAGCATCACATTTTGAGTGATTACTGATAAACATACTTCCTTTCAGGTATATATAACGTACATTTGCACACAAATGTATAGTATGTTTTATAAATAAATGCAGCTAAAATATTGTGTGTTTTATAAACGTATAAATTTTAAATTGCAATATGGGTTGAGTACAGCATTAAGCTATTGGCTAAAAAGCAAAAGAGTGAGATGATTAAATATAAATGTTATTTGAGAGTTATTCTGTTTGGTTAAAAGATGAATGTGTGATTATATCATTATGTGTGTTTTAAATGAGATGCAATTTTGTGAATACAGGGAGTGTAAATGCTTTAATGTAAGATATACACTCAAGTAGGCTACATACTCAGGTTTATTTACTCTGTGAAACTTGAAGTGCATCGATTTGAGAAATGTTTAAATAAGAGCTGATGCATTTGTTGTGTGTAATAATTGTTGATTTATTGTCAAACTTGATTCTCACTAAAGCTGTGATTGTGAAGCATCGCATTTTAAATGGTTACTGATAAACAAACTCCCTTTCAGGGGTACTACACAGAGACACAATCCTCAGTTAAAACATTCGCTGAATTCACTCAGGACACGTGACTCTTACAAATGATCTATGGTGGTACAATTACCAAACATCAGTAGGCCTACTGGAATAGCTGTGTACCTTAATTGTTCACATCTGAACTAATTCCAGACAGTGAAGGTGGTGCAGAAATAGGGAAACTCTAAACTATTTGAAGCAGTGGCGGCTGGTGAACATTTTCTGGGTAGGGCTGTGCCACTTTCACATCCACATCCAACAATTCTAGCACACGTCCCAGTATGATTTAATGCCTAACAAACAGTTAAAGATTTTTTTTTTAAGAAAAAAAAAAGCTAACTGAAGGAAACCATATTAATACTAAAAACATACTTAAAAACATTTTGTTTTGCTTGATCCGGTGTTGTGCCGAATTTCGACCCCCTGCCAAATTATTACCCTTGCCTAATCCTAACCCCTCCCCCACAACTAATCCTAAACCTACCAACACTAGGGGGGGTAATAATTTGGCGGGGGTCGAAATTCAGCACAACACCGGATCAAGCAAAACAAAATGTTTTTAAATATGTTTTTAGTCTTAATATGATGTTCAATAACTGGAATCCAGTCTGAGACGTGTGGAAGAAATTTTATATGTTCTATATGTTTGCATTTTCTTATATTCATAGAATCTTAGAAACATGATGATAATCAGATGAATGTAGTGTTGATATATATTCTTATTAATATATGTATGTCTATGTCCTTGTATATGACCGGACAAAAGTTAATATGAATGAATGTATGACCGAGACACAGAGAGTCTCCATTCAAGGGTGTAATATGATTAAATAAGATAGACAAATCTAAACAATATGTTAGTTATGGCTAAGATGTATCTTGATGTAGCCTCGGGAAAACAACCTTGGGGGAGGAACAACTATAAAGAATGAAGGATACCCCCCACTCGTTCTCACACTCTGCAGGCACTTTGTAATGACTGTATGACTGCTGACCTTTCCTTGCAAGGAAATAAATAGTTTTTAAAGACAATTGATACCTGTTTGTCTCTTATTCAGTGATGTAAAATTGTTTGCCACTACAGACGTCAGTTTAAGGGAAAAAATGTTTCAGAATCAGGAGGTGACCACATGACTGAAAACATTTCTGAACATTGCTTGAGGACAATGAAAATATTGATGAATTAATATAAGAAATATTCAAAGAACCAAAGTGGTGATTAATGTTTCCTCGTTTTAGTCTCTGGTGAAAAATCATTGTTTCCATATTCATATAAACATGGTCATCTGCATTAGGAGAGTCATGTACCTGTACACATTTTTTTTGTACATTAATTTGGTCCTATTATTATTCACAATACTGTAACAATTTTTAAATATCTGTACATGTTGGTTCTGACTAAACTGTCGTGGCAAATTCACGATCTTTGGTTCAGGTCTTCAATGTCTGATTCAGGTCTCAAAAGAAATCTTTCAGAGTCGAAGTTTCAGGTCTCAGAAGAATTCACTTTATTGAGCAGTTCAACAAAGTGAGATGCCAGCTGTTCATCTGATCTTCCAATGGTCTGTACCCAAGTCTTATATCTTTTTCTTATCGCTCGGTGTCCAATTCGCATTCATATAAGTTATCTTTTTCTTATTGCTCCTCCTCGTCACTTTGCCACGATTAGAAACACCTGCATCAATGTTTTATTTTTATTGGTGGCAAGTCCTTGCGCATGTGCTTCATATATGGTTTTAGGTACTTTTCCTGTCTTGTCTTCTCACAACCTTTGACCTGTTTTCTCTGTCTTCCCATAGTTTTGTCTTCCCATACTCTCAGGCCTAGTTCTCTAACATTACAGCATTTATTTGGACCCATGTATGAGACAGATGAAATTCTCCAATAAAACCTACAGTGTCTGTCTATTTTTATTTTTACATTTTATGAAGCTTCTTGTTTTTTGTTTATGTGTGTACTGGAAGCTTCAGTACCAAGGTAACACTAGAAAAAAGATCTTCCTGATTTTCAATCAAAATGCATGAATAATTTACACATGAAAACTTCTTTGATTTAGTAAGATTTATTGTGCCTCCAGATAGTGTAGTTATCTACAAGTACGCCATGCTAACCAGAAGAGAAGAGAGAAAACAATACACACATGAACCACTGAAAATACATATACTTCAAAATCTTCAAAATGTACAAAAGTATTATGAATATCCTTGTATTTTAAAAGCACACTATCACTGGGACGAGACCCTTTCATGAATCAATCACTTTCACTGTGATAAATATTAAAGATTATTATTATTACTTTGATTTCAGACAGCTGGTTTTAGCATGACGGCATAGAGAACTTAACTGAGTGAAACGTTTCCCACAATAATCACATACAAAAGGCTTCAAAAGGATCGTCTCATGTGTTTTTTTCTCTAGAGTGAATTCTTTGGTGCTTTTTCAGTGCCGCAGCTGCAGTAAAGGTCTTCCCACATTCAAAGCACATGTGATCCTTCACACCGCTGTGTATTTTCTGGTGTGTTTTTAAGTAACTCAGCTGGCTAAAACTCTTTCCACATGAAGTGCAGGTGTAAGGCTTCTCCTGTGTATGAACTCTCATGTGGACCTTCAGTTTGTCTGCCCTAGGAAATTTTTTACCGCATTGATCACATTTATATGGTCTTTCTCCAGAATGCAAACGCAAATGTAATTTAAGAGTGGATGCTTGTGTGAAACTCTTCCCACACTGATCACATGAATACGGTTTCTCTCCAGTGTGGATCCTCATGTGGTTACTAAGGACTCCTTTTAGGTTAAAACTCGTCCCACATTGATCACATGTGTGCGGTTTCTCTCCTGTGTGGATCATCTCATGATATTTCAGAGATCCAGAACGGGCGAATCTCTTGTCACAGTGTGAACACTTGTAAGGTTTTTCTCCCGTGTGAATTCTCTGGTGCCGATTCAGAGCAGCTGCAGTAGCAAAAGTATTTCCACAATCAAAGCACATATGATCCTGCACACCGCTGTGACTTTTCTGGTGTATTTTAAAACTATCCATTCGTGAAAAACTCTTTCCACACCAACAAACGAAAGGCTTTTGCTTTGTATGAACTTTCAGGTGCCTCTTCAGATTTTCTGCCCAAAGAAATGTTTTGCTGCATTGATCACAGTTATGTGGTCTTTCTCCGGAATGAGAACGCAGATGAAATTTAAGAGTTTTTGCACATCTGAAACACTTCCCACATTGATCACATGTGTGTGGCTTCTCTCCAGTGTGGATTTTCAGGTGATCATTAAAGCTTCCTTTTTGTATAAAACTTTTACCACATTGATCACAATTATAAGGCTTCTCTTCAGCGTGGATCCACTCATGTATTTTCAGAGTCCCAGACCGGTTGAATCTCATGTCGCAGTGTGAACACTTGTAAGGTTTTTCTCCAGTATGAATTCTTTGGTGCACTGTCAATGTGTCACGTCTAGTAAAGGTCTTCCCACAATCAAAGCACATGTGATCCTTCACACCATTGTGTCTTTTCTGGTGTATTTTTAAAGCACTCATCCGTGAAAAACTCTTTCCACACAGAGAACATAAGTGGACCTTTTGCTTTATATGAACTTTCAGGTGCATCTTCAAAGATTCTGCTCTAAGAAATGTTTTGCAGCATTGATCACAGTTAAATGGCATTTCTCCAGAATGAGAATGGAGATGTAATTTAAGCGAGTCTGCTTGTGAAAAACTCTTCCTGCACTGATCACATGTGAGCCGCTTCCTCCAGTATGAATTCTCATGTGAGGTTTAAGACTTTTTTTGTAGGAGAAACTCTTTCCAAACTGAGGCCAGGGGAAATATTCTCTGGCTCTTCTATTCAGTGAGTAACTTGAAGATTTCTCCAGTTTTGACAGGATGATGTTTCTCTTCCACCTTCATCAGGTCTAAAATTAAAGATAAAAAGATTTTATTTTAAGGACTTTTATTTTGACAGGCAGTGTTGAGAACACAAGCGCCTTATAACACAGTTCTCACATTCTCCGTCTTCATTAATTTGCTGTCTTTATTTAACTGTCTAATGTTATTAGATCCACAAAGAAAGAAAACCTTAAGTGTATATAGTGTTTGCTTTTATATTATTGGTAACAGAAAGGAAAGAAATAACATTCTCATTTACGTCCTAAACGGACAAAAATGTTCTTAATGCAAAGAAGCTAGCTAAAATCAGCAAATAAAACAATGACACAATGATGCACATTCTCTAACATTCTCATTTACTGTCAACATTCAGCAAATTCACATCTATCTCATTAAAACAAATCTTTATCTAGTAAAGATTTAATTTCTAATAAACATTTAATTTCACAAACCTTGCATTTTTAATCAAATCCAGGTATACGATCTTCTGAATTGTGCATTTGTAGCTTGTATTTATTTTGCCTTATGTCTGTTCTAGAGACGTTACAGCTTTTTGATAAAGCTCGAATTAGCTTCCTTTGGAAATATGTTTCAAATTCACACTGAATGCATTTATGAATGTAAAGCATGTATGTGTGTGTCAAAATCAAGATTAAAATCACAATACTGATCAAAGTCTATTTGTCCATATTGCACAGCCCTATATCGGACTCGTTCTGAGAAAAAAGTAGCATCGGCTGTAGTGGAAATTACAATCTGAATTAAGCGCTATTCTGATTATGCACTGAAGATTCCACTTTAGCTCTAGAACATATATGTGACCCTGGACCACAAAACCAGTCTTATGTGTAATTTTTTTAAATTGAGATTTATACATCATCTGAAAGCTGAATACATAATCTTTCCATTGATGTATGGTTTGTTAGGATAGGACAATATTTAGCCGAGATACAACTATTTTAAAATCTGGAATCTGAGGGTACAGAAAAATCGAAATATTGAGAAAATCGCCTTTAAAGTTGTCAATTTCTATTGGCGATTGTGCTGCATCCATTCACAAAAATAAATGTTTTATATATTTAAGGTGGGAAATTTACAAAATATCTTCATGGATCATGATCTTTACTTAATATCCTAATGATTTTTGGCATAAAAGAAAAATCTATAATTTTGACCCATACAATGTTTTGTTGGCTATTGCCACAAATATACCCGTGCAACATAAGACTGGTTTTGTGATCCAGGGTCACATATGCAGTATATTTGTAGGGCTGGGTATCGATTCAGATGTTACAATTCGATTCGATTTCGATTCGCAAGCTCTAATTCGATTCGATTTCGATTCTCGATTCGATTTTCGATTTTGATTCTCGATTCGATTTTTTCCAATTTCGATTCTAAATTAATTTCGATTCGACTCACTCAATGAATATTAAATACAAATCCTATATTTATTAAAAAAAGAAAAAGAAAAGAAAAAAAAGTGAACAAGTTTTCAAGTGTTTAATTAATAAAAAGAAATTAAGAGCTACAAACCTGTATATTAAACTCTTTTTATTTTAGGTACACTTGGGTACATTAAAACAGAACCCAACTCTATATTTCAAATGCATACAATGAATAGACAGGATTTTGATGCAAGATGAAAAATTGATGCTGAAAATTGGACAAGTCAGAACAGTCGCATGTCTTGATCAAACAGGTTAACAATCCTCACATAAACCCACATATAAAAACGTTGCATATAATATAATATGTGCCCTTCCTGTCTAACAGCTAGGCCATACAGAAATTGAATAAAATTATCAAACAGTCTGTGTTGCATTAATTATAAATTATATATTGACTAATCAAAGTTACAAAAGTTCTTTATTCAAGAGCAGTGAGTGTTTTTCTCTGTTCTCTTTGTTCTTTGATTAACTTAAATGACAGAGATAATTAGTGGCTACAGTGTACTGTCCCTTTAAGACCAGCCGCTGTTGACAGAGACGCGGAACTCACACGCGGACTCATTCTCTCACGAGGCACAACTCTTCACGTTCGTCATAAGACTGCTCTTATGTTATAAAGATACTCGACAAAAATACATTTTGGCATAATTGTGTGTGTTCTTCGTTCAAGCGCGAAAGATAATTCTATTCTGTGCTGTCTTGTGCGCACGCACGATATCATCGCAAGTTTTTCTGTCACAGTCACGACAGCATTTTGGCAGCATTTTGGTCAAATAGCCTAATTGCGTATTGGCTTGTCATAGCGATTGCGATATGATTAAACGTGCAGCACTAATTGAGGTTATTTTATGATTTAGATAAAACTACCATAAAATCTCACAGCATTAGCTATAAAATTGAGTTTGCAAGCCTATGAACAGTGGAGGAAAACTAATACATAAAGATGGAAAAAAATCGATTCTTGGCGTTTGAGAATCGATTTTGAATCGACCACATTTTAAAAACCGATTAATCGAAAAATCAATTTTTTTTGCCCAGCCCTATATATTTGGATGATGAAGAATCTAGAATAAACATCAAGTCAAGGCGGTTGATTTAGGAGTTTGTTGGTGTCTACATGTGATCCTGTCCGGTATCGCAGCTTGACTCGTAGAAACAGATTATTTGAGTTAGGAAATATATGCTGAAAACTTTTAAAACTCATATTATTCTACTGTTAAAGGTGCAGTGTGTAATATTTAGGAGGATCTGTTGACAGAAATGCAATATCTTATACGTATAACTATGTTTTCAGTTGTGTATTGACTTTACTTAATGAACCGTTATGTTATTACCTTAGAATGAGCAGTTTCTATCTACATACAACGCGGGTCCCCTTACATTGAAATGCGTTGACATGTTTCTACATGTTCAGAATCTAAACATAGCTTGCTTTTCTAATAACTACATTCACGGCGATTTACACCACATGAGTATTGGCAGGCGTTATTTTAAAGGGGTCCTATTATGCTCTTTTACGAAGTTTGATTTTGGGGTGTACTAGAATATGTTTTCACGCTTGAGTGTAAAAAAAAAAAAAAACATTATCTGTCACATATTTTACACAATTACAGCTCCTCTCTCCCCAGTCTAGTTTGAATGACGATACAAAATGTGCTGTGATTGGTTAGCTGGCCCCTTGTGTTGTGATTGGCAGCGTGTTTAGGAAATGTCCCGCCCCTTCATAACCACAAGCTCTACTCAGATGTAAATATTAACGATGGCATCAATTTCAAACCAATCTGAGCCTGATTCAGACTCTGACAATGTTAACGAACAAGAGGATCGTTCAGAACGAATTTCAAACACGGACTATGCAAGCATGGATTTCCCAGGACGTTTCAGAGTATAATTTTCTAATTGATAATTAGAAAGTGGTTTTTGGGGTCCTTGAGATGTTCTGACATGCCCTGACATTTGTGTTTTTTCAGTTGCTTATAAACATATTAATGGCAAAGGTATAATTACACTCTATTTAGCACAAACAGGGCTACCATAATATGTGAGCAACATGCATGTACATGTTTGTATTTTTGAGAGAATAATGTTTATGCATGGTTATTGAAAAAACTAAAAACTAAAGTTTCTGAAATAAGGCCACAAAACACATACTAAATATGTGACAATAAGACTTTTGACTAATTGATGTCATTGCCTAGAGTTTTTTCTTCAAAATGATGTGAAAATCATCCTGCCCTTATCATTCACATAACACAATACATTAATTTAAATCTTGTAAAACACTTTTTGTTTGTAAAGACAATATGCGCAAGGGGCGTCAACCATTCAACAGCATCATGCATATGTAGTGGTTCACACCTGAGGAGACAATGGGGCCTGCATACTTAATGAGCCATTCATTCAGGTGTGTCACCTATAGCCACAAGAAAGAATGCAAGAGCAATAAATAAATAAATAAATAAATAAATAAATATTCTACCAAATTGGTTCACAGTTGGAAGCATTTCAATTTTTTTTTTTTGCATAAATTTTGCTTGCAAATTGGATAATATCCAAGGAAAACATGTCTAGTAATTGTGCAGTTAATTCTCATACTGTATTTTCAGTTTTGGAATATGTATCCTCTCCCCAAATTTGTCAATAATAAAACACAATAAAAAATATTTAAAGAAAAGGCTTATATTTACCTTTTAAAATTTGTTTACATCTACCTTGTAAATATATTTTTTTATTAAAAAGGTTACAATTACAACAACAATTGAAGTGTAATCTTTCTTTGTAAAAACTAAAGTATACATTTTATCATATATATTTCAAAGTTAAGGATTCATTACTTCGAATATAGCCTACATTGACAAAACATACTATATTTAACATATTAGCAAAAATTGGCAAACAAAAGCTTATTTGAGGTGGCAGATATTTTACAGTAAAAATGTGTAATCTATCCAAAACTAATCAACGAAATGTTGTCTTTCATATGTCTGTAACATCGGTCTTTCGTTTTTATTATAAGGAATATAAATGTTAATTTGCAATTTAATACGTTGCTTATACAAATACATTTTATTTCAACACATTTCAGTTGTGGTAAACAGCGCATCGCTGCCGTTCATTCATTCATTCATACAGAAACGCGATTTACTTGAGAATGAAAAAAAACTTACTACAGTATTCCATCCGTTGCTCCTCGAAATACCAGCACTTCTGAGGTACGTTTTCCATTATTATTATTCCTCACAGCGCTGCGAGACAGTGTAGACAAGTACACTGATCATCTGAATAAACTTGTGTTTTCTCGAGCTGATATGTGGGCGTTCACAGTTTGTATGGGATCGTCTCAGTCATTTGCGTTTGAATAGCGCGCGCTCTCCGTGGGCGGGGCCGATTATAACGTAATGAGCTGAGATGAGCTCGACTGGAATCGCTCTCTTTTAATACAGATTTCACAAGATGAGAATATTTGTTTTTTATATAAATTACTTCATTTAAAAGAAGAGAATTCAAGCTTCATGCCTGTGTGTCTGTATGCCTGTTTGACTGAGTGTTCGCTGAGTTATTATTCATTTTCGGACGCGTTTCAGAATGGACTTCACTGGCAGAGAGAAGGCAGAACTCGCTTCGTGTTTATTTTTCTTTATTTGGCAAAAAGCACAACACTTTGTTTTTATTGTGAGTATACTAGGGCTGGGCGATTTTATCGATTCTGCGATATAAATCGATATTTTTTTCCCAAAGAAAGTATCGATTTTTTTGCCGCGAGTATCGATACATACGTCCCATTCAAAATCCCCTGTGTTTACCTCCGTCCGCGTTGCAGGAAGAGCGATTTGGTCAGCCAGCCGCTAGTGTTGCTGTAGAGCAAGTTACCCGTACTAACTTTACACAGACGCAGACGTCTACCTCTTCCTGTTTACCAAGTCAGAGCGAGGATATTCAGAGAATGGCGGTGAATATAAATCCGGCACCCGCCTGCTTAAAAGCAGATGTGTGGGAGCACTTTGGTTTTAAAAAAAAGAAGGAAAGCAACGACTTGGATAAAAGCGTCGCGGTTTGTAAGCTATGTGGCACTAACGTTAACGCGCATGGTGAACGCGATGGAGCCCCGCTATCCTATTCCAACCCGACAACACCTCACCAAGGTTTGCATTCCCGGGCTGTACGCTCAGACAAGGGCACACGTTAAAGCCTCCCTGGCCAGCGCGGAGAGAGTTATTTCCAACAAAGAAAGTGAAAAGAACGTGTGAGTAAATGAGGGAGAAAAGAAAGTTAAAGGAAAGTTGATAGATGGAAGTCGTAAGAAGATTGAAGGTTAAAAGAAGGAAAGATTTAAGTCTTAAGGGAATCCTTTGAAGGAAAGATCTATAATATTCTTTTTTATTTTTAAAAGTACTGTATTTTATTTTATTTTTCTAAACTGTCTTAATTATTCTTATTTCTTTTTATTATTTTAATCTCTTCTATGTAAAGCACTTTGAATTGCCATTGTGTATGAAATGTGCTATATAAATAAACTTGCCTTGCTTGTTATGTTTTGGAGAAGCCATAGTACTACTATGTTTACTTACCTGGCAGCTAGACTGGCTACCTCATGTTCAGTGTCAAGCTAAAAATCTGTCAAAGAAACTGTTCAGAACAGACCACTTGCACTTTAACTCTCCATTGTTAATTGCAAATTGCAATGTTGCACTTTATTTACTTTTCAAAGGCTTGTAAGCTACAGTTTGCACTGTTTCAATAAATGGAACTAATTTTCTCAACACATCTTTGATTAGTTTTGTCCAGCATTTATTTTGCAAGCTGTCTGATGTTTTTTGAGTTTTCATTTCAATTAATCCAAGTAAATTAAACACTCACAAGATGTCACCAAATCACTCTGTCCCCTTTAAATCAATCAGAAAATGATGTAAGCGTATCGAATTATATCGAATCGTATCGAATTATATCGAATCGTATCGTTGGCTGAATATCGTGATATATATCGTATCGTGAGCTGAATATCGTGTATTGTATCGTATCGTGAGATTAGTGTATCGCTACAGCCCTAGAGTATACACAAAAATAATACACATTTAACAGAATCGATTGATGTATGAAACTCCTATGGAAAATCAAAGTCAACTGAGTATTTATGAGTTTCTTTTACACTGATTAAAAAAAAGCGAGCTGGTATCGCCGGCGATACCGTAGACCTCAGGGGGTTAATCATATTTGTCTGGAAAACTATGGTAATACAAACAGTTATCGATCACAGTATCATGGATAATTTTTCTAAGTGATGGTGAACAGCCTTACAAAAGCTACAGTAAACACCATACTGCAATTTTAGTTAGAAGGCTAGCGGAGGCAAAGCTTTGCCCATTGTTTACATCATACCTATCATAGCAACTACACAACACTTATAATTGGAACTGTTAACAGAAAACAGTTTGTAATAAAAACTACAAATAGCCTAATAAGATATACAAGTTGTGATCCATAAACAACAGATTGTTCCACTACCGACAAAATTGGAATGGCTACGTCTTCCAGAGGAAGGTTTTGTGCAAAGTTTCTGTCTGTCTGTTGGTACTGAAATTAAAAAAATTTGACACTTTGAGTGCTGTTGAGTGGAATCGTAAACACCTCTGATTGGCCATTGTGTTAACGTGCTCATCAGATATGTCTGTGATTGGCTACAATGATCAACGCACGGGAGAGTTTGAAAGTGTTTTGAAAGCGCAATTACTGTTTGTACTTTCAAGCGTGTATCTATGTAAGCGCTCGGTGAAGAGCGTCATTGATGTATATTTACAACATGTTTTTGAAGCGCTGATCATTGTAGCCAATCACAGACACATTTAATGAGCATGTGAGTACTGTTGTGGCAAAAAATTTCTTGAACATCACCATCTGTAAGAGACTGAGTCAAATAGTCTTTATTTGACTCATAAATACTCAAAAAGTATTTATTCTCTTGCAAGAGAAGGTCAGACAGTCATACAGACATTCAGAGCCTGCCTGCAGAGTGTAAGACAAGGAAGAGGAGCTGTGCAACACCTTTTATATTCTTTACCAAGGTCTCCTTCAGCTGTTGCTTTTCCTAGTAGTTTTCCACTAACTTTGACACTTTTGCACATGCTCCTATTCATCACTACTTCTGACACTGGGACCAACAAATTTAAATGCATCCTGACCTCTAAGGTCAGAAGGTCACTTTTCAGCTATCCCCATCCTGGCTCACTCAGCACGGAGACAGATGTACAAACATATCCTGTTCACATTTCACAGTATAGACATGTGACACATTACTTTGCAATATGTGTTGAAGATGAATGGAAATCAAATTTTTCCATTACAGTGCAATGGGCAATCAGAGGTATTTAGCGCTCAACAGCACTCAAAGCATCACATTTAAAAAAAAATTCAGTACCGACTTGGTACCAAAGTCAGTATTTTTTACAACACACAGCAACATTACACACCAATTAAAGTTTAATAAGCATAATAGGATACCTTTTATGTTTCCGCCCTGTGATGGATTTATTTATTTTAAGGCTCAATATTAAGTATTTTAGGATTAACCCTTACATATTTTAATTTTTACGATGTAAAGTACATATAATTAATTTAATTCACAAAGGTATGTCAAAAGAGAAATAATGCAGAGGTGGACGAAGTACACAACTTCCTTACTTGAGTGAAAGTACAGATACTACTGGTCAAATATTACTCTGTAACAAGTAAAAGTTGTAAAGACCTATTTTTACTTAAGTAAAAGTACAGACGTACTCGTTTTTAAAAATACTTAAGTATCAAAAGTAAAAAGTAAATGTCAATGCATTGTTTTATTATTGTTGCATTTTTGTATGTAATACTTAAAAGTACCGTATGCCTCTGAATCTATGCCTGCATACCCTCATATCAATATCACATTTATTTCCAGAACACAGTTTCAGTAGTGGGATTGAATGCGAGATTGAATAAGTGCACTCAATAACGTCCACAATGGTTTCGGACACCCAAATGGCGGTTCCCTCAAATAGTGCCCTATTTAAAGTTTTTGGGCTTTTAGTATGAATATGTTCGCCTTACTGTTATCTATAAGCTAGTGTGCAAAAAAGTGACAAAATTCGCATTTAGAAAATCAAACCCAACGTTGAAAATGAAAATCAGGTTTATGTCAGAATCCAATGTCAGATTGACGTTGATCTCCAACATTGGACAGACGTTGTATTGTGGTTGAAAATGAAAATCGGGTTGACGTCAGAAACCAACATCAGTCGGGTTCTGACGTCAACCCTACTTTTATTTTCAATCAATATCCAACGTCAATCTGACATCGGGTTCTGATGTCAATCAGATGCAGGGTTCTGACATAAACCCGACTTTCATTTCCAACCAAAATGCAACCAAAATCATCCACTGACTGATGTTACTTTCTACTCAAGGACCTTGACAGAATTGTAGTGGAGTAAAAAGTACGATATTTGTCTTTCAAATTTAGTGAAGTTAAAGTAAAACGTTTCCAGAAAAAATAATACTCAAGTAAAGTACAGATACTCAAAAAGTGTACTTAAGTACAGTACTCAAGTAAATGTACTTTGTTACTGTCCACCTCTGAAATAATGAAATATGAAAATTCTAGGCTAATTCCTGGTTTGACAGTAATATTATCACTCCAAACATCAAAGCGATCATAACACAAAAATCGCTCCGGTCATAGTGAATTGACATTAGTTCCTCAACGTTTACATGTGCACCAATAATGCTATTATTTCCAATAATAATCTAATATGGTTACTTATTCCACAATCAAATAGGCATACCGGCCATTGTTTTAATCTACTCGCATTAAATTCAAAATACATTTTTATGGACAAGTTACTGGATTGGATATTGTTGCGTTCTTCACGGCGTCTGAATGGAGATACAGAGAAGAGACTGTGAGGGGAGAGGGAGGTGTGATAACAGAGTTTAGCAATTTGGAGAAGAGGAAAGTTCAGAATAATGTCACGGAGTTCATGAAGTTGCGTGAACAACTCATCCGTATAGAACTGAACATGAGCACTTTGGGCAGAGCGATTATGTTTACACGCCTGTTTATTGCAAAAAACGGCAAATGCCACATAGTTACGGTTACTTATGAGCGCAATGACATTAGTTTTATCGACGTACATGAGGAAAAGCTTACCATGTAAACAATTACCATCTTTCAACGTTGAAATATAGTTGAAAAGAAGTCGGTCAGCCTTGGACTGGTTTTCGACATGATTTCAACTAAGTAGTTTCGGCTGGACTGTTTGACTACGTGTTTTCAACTGATCATCTAAGATACCACGTGTTTTCAACTGATAATCTAAGACAAGACAGTTATACATGCTAAAATAACGGAGAAAAACAAACTACGAAACCATGTTCATTATTAGGCCTATCTAAAATAAATTTATAGAGTTTTACATATTCCATCAAGACGTTAAAGCCCATGTTGCAGTTTTTTTTATTATTTTTTTTATTAATATAACCTTGTATGAAAATACCATATGAAAAGTAAATGCAGGATAAAAAATTGTTTTGCAAGACATAAGGGCACAAATTTTATAGAAAACGTGACCGTTTCCTTGACCGTGTTGAAAAAACGCTTTTTTTTTTCACCATCGCGTCATATGACGCCACATGAGGTAGTCGTTCGCCGGCTCTGCGTTCGCTCAGTGCGGAGTAGGTTGGTATTCAGTTGGAGCGGTCATGATTCAGTGTGTTTTCGGTGCTTATTGTATTTCAATTAATCATCGTCGTGGTAAATGATTGTGAATTATGGCCTGTCAGGACACCGAGTCCACAGGTTTCCGAATAAGAAAAAGGACAGTGCGATCTTCCGTGCCTGTGTGCGTTTTGTGCAGGGTAAGAGACGGGACTTCACTTCTGCTTTGAATAATGCGGTAGTGTGTAACGTTCACTATAGACCGAATGATTATAATCCCGGCGATATGTGCACACTGTCCCGGCTCCTTCATCGGGTTGCCCGGTGATGGTCCGCCCTCAGCATGTGGTTCGGCCGCCAGTGGGAAACATGACGCTCACGGATCCGTCAGACATCACTTATTGTACATCTGTTTTACAAAATGTGCCTTGTCTTAATTTAATTCATTAACATATCCTACATAAACTTGTAATGCATTTATGTGTTTGTTATTAGTCTGTAGCCAACACTTATTATTATTATAAATATAATATATTATGTTCTATAATTCATTTTCAATCTGTACAAACCGACTTTAATGTTTGTGTTGGCTGTTTCTACATATAAAGTTTTTATACAGTAAGACAGTTGTGATTGTAAAGTTAAATCTGAAATTGAAGGAAAGAGGGAGAAATATATATTCATCATTGTTTAATTAAAAGATTTGAGATCAAAATGGGAGCAGCCTATTGGTTGTGAGCACAGTGCTGCTGGAACAACCAGGGAAGCTGATTGGCCATTGAAACTCCACATGGCACAAAGGACCAGGTGTGTGTGATTGTCAGCATGCTGAAATCTTTGAGCAGTTGATGTGCTTCTCCTACCCAAGCTGGTGGATTTTGGAGATTATACAACCAAATGAGAAAGATTGGTAATCAGCATCGAGTCAATTGAGTTTGTTCAAAGACTGCTGGGAAAAGCCAAAATGTGTTCATCAACTTGGAGTGCTACTGGTAGGACAAATATTCATTGTGTTTGAAAGTTGTTTGATGCTAGCATTTTAGCATCTAGTATGCTAACTGGACATGTGCACTAAGTGTATTTGATTTTACATTGTTGTTGCCGTTTACAAGGTGCTATATAAACCGCAAATAGTTTAACAATATTGTTTGTACTTTTAATATCTCTGAATGTACATTTATTTATACTGTGTGTAGTGACTCATATATTTATATATGTTTTTCTATATAGGTTATTAAGCTAAGCATCTGAGATATTCATTGGAACAAGAAGGTCAAGTCATTGTTGAAAGATTTTCAATAAATTGATTCGATGAAGAAGAATTCAATGCTTCGAGTTATTCCATGCACCCTTCTCTTAAAGTTGATTGAAGCCTTTTCAAGTTTGGGCAGACATTGAGGCAAAGAAACCCTGAGAACTTGACACTTAATAACCATCGCTTATGGATAAGAAGATTAAAGGCTTCTGATGGTCCAGAAAATAAAGCTGGTGCAAAACAAGAATCAACATTGTCAAAACAAGTCATCAGAGAATTGAGTTGTTTAAGAAGACGTATCATTGAGACTTGAAGATAAGATGGCAGAAGAAGCTTTGGGGAAAACGGTGGATCAACTTAAAAGAGAGAGAACCACTGCAAAGATGTGTTTCACAAGGCAAGCCAACCTTCTCATTCGAGAGTCAAGTCAAATGATTGAATCTGAGCTTCGGAAGGAATTCCAGAAACTCTCTTCTAGTGCAAGAGCACTTTTTGATGCGAATGATGACTACAACATGGGGTTGCTGGCAGAGCTGGAAGTTAAAGCAAAGAGTGATGAGAAAGTGGAACTTGAAATGCAGCAGACAACAGATATTGAGAAGACTGTTAATGATTGTGAGACAAAGCTCGAGGAGGTGCGGAGAATGGTCCAATTTAACTTATGGCAGAGGTACGGCCAAGAGGAATTGACTGTTGCAGTCCATGAAGCTGAGAAAGCTTGTAATCACTGTGCTTCAATACCTGTTGCTGGTGTCAATTGTGAAGGATATGAAGTTCAACTAATTCACTTGGAGAGGCTCTTGAGTAGAGCAGTCAAAACTCTATCCAGCTGGGAGCGATGGATTCCTACAGGAGAGAAAAAGGACTTTGAGAGCAGAGTAAAGCAGTTAAAAGTAGAAAATAATGGACTTGTTTCAAGAAACACTGAGTTTATTACTGCACGTAATGCTGAAAGAAGTTCTCAATTTGCAAGTCCTATAGACCCAAATACAGGTCTCCGAACTACGCCGGTTACACCAGTTGTGAGAATAAAACCAACTAGTTTGCCTAGATTTAGTGGCATCAAGAGAGATTTCTTCCGCTGGAAGAAGGATTGGGAAAGTTTGCAGAAACAAGGTGAACCATCGGGATCAGTAGAGGTCAAGAAAATCCAGCTCCTGGACAGTTTGGATGACAGAATTGTAAAGGACCTAAGGCTGTCAAGTTATAGCACTGCTGATGATGTGTTTAGAGTGCTGGAAAACAGATTTGGCAATAAAGTAACAATTGCCATGGAAATTATTGAAGAACTGGAAAGAATTCCTGGTGTGAAGGGCAATCAACCCAGAAAAGTGATAGACTTGATCCAGACTGTTGAAAAAGCTTTATCTGACCTGACAGATCTTGGGAACATTGGTGCAATTAAGAACCCTCTCGTAATCAAGTCTATTGAGAGTAAACTGCCTGAGTTTGTAAAAAGAGACTGGCTTTTCTTCATGATTGACTCTGACAATGGTGTGACTCAAGAGAATCACTTTGACCACCTGTTGAAGTTTTTGAGGAAACAGGAAAATGTTCTTGAAAAACTCGAACAGCTCCGAATCACTGACAAGGTAGATAGATCTGAAAATAGATTTGAAAGGAAGTATGCATCTACAAGAACCACAAGGAAAGATTCTGACGGTGGGTGTGCTTTGTGTGGAGCTATGAATCACAAGGACAAGATTTTCTTCTGTAAGAAGTTTAAGGAGCTAAATTTAGCTGAGAAGAAAGCTGCTCTGAGGAAGATTGGAGCATGTAAGAAGTGCCTTGGATGTCATGAAGGTAACACCGACTGTAGAGACACATTCTTGTGTAAAAATAGAGACTGCAGAAGAGAAAATGTCCCAGATCATCATTATTTTCTCTGTCCAAAAAGAGAATCCACGAGTGGGAGTGAGAAAAGGTTTGGAAAGGACAGTAGGAAGATAAATGTGCTAACAGCAGAGCAAGAGGAACTTCTAGCTGAACTTTCCCCAGAGCTTGCTGAGAGGTGCAGAAATGCCTTCACCAACAAAACTACAACAGTGACTTGCACTGGAAAAACCAGAGTTGGACTTCTAAAAGAAAGTGGGGTACAAGAACTACCTGTCATTATGATGCTCATGGAAGCAACAGCCAATGCAGGGCAGAAGATTGGAACTTTGGTAGATCTTGCATCAGATACCAACTATATTACCCACAAGGCTGCAGAACGTTTGAGGTTAAGGAGCGAAGATGTCACACTGATAGTGCATGGAGTTGCTGGAATGGCCATCAAGGTGAAAACCAAGCGATATCTTCTTCGGGTAAGAGTCAAGACTGATGAGGATAAGGAAAGAGCACATGCGCTTCTCTGTTATGGCTTGGAGGAAATTGCTAAAGTGCATAAAGTTATCGAACCTAAGCAATTGCAGAGATTCTTCCCAGAAGTCAAGCTTGAAGAGTTGGTAAGACCTAAAGAGATTGAACTTCTTATTAGCCATCGAGAAGGGAGATTGGCCCCACAAAGAGTGAAGGTTGTGGGGGATCTTGTCTTATGGGACAGTCCTTTGGGAAAGACAGTAGGCGGAGCTCATCCAGACTTATTTGAAGAAATTAACGTAGCTGCATATGAATCCAAAACACATTTTGCTCGCTCAATGAGAACAGCCGCAACAAAATATGAAGAGAAAGTGGGAGGACCTGAAATGCAAGTGATGTCTAAGTCAGTCCAGATACTTCAAGAAACCAGAGCTGAGACAAACATTGCTGTTACCAACCGTGAGTTCTTGGAATGGTGGAAGTGGGACAGCATTGGGGCAGCTTGTGAACCAGTGTGTGGATCTTGTCGCTGTGGGAACTGTCAGCCAGGTGGTAAGGAGATGACATTGGCAGAGGAAAGAGAACTCGAGGTTATAAAAGAGTGTCTTAGCTACCTAGAAAGTGATGATCACAGCAAGTCTCCTCATTGGCATGCAAAATATCCCTGGACTGAAGATCCAGCTTCCCTTCCCAATAATAGAGGGGGAGTAGAGGCAACATTCCTGAGAACAGAAAAACAGCTCATGAGGGAACCAGAGTGGCAAGTCGCTTATACAGCTCAAATTAATGAAATGGTGGAGCGCGGAGCAGCAATCAAGCTCACTGAAGATATGATGAACTCCTGGAATGGACCAGTATGGTATGTGAGTCACCTGATAGCACCAAATCCTCACTCAGTTACGACTCCAGTGCGCTTGGTATGGAACAGCAGTCAGAAATTTAGAGGAGTGAGTATGAATGATCTTCTTCTGAAAGGCCCAGATTTTCTTAATCCAATCAGAGCTGTTCTCCTAAGGTTTAGGGGAGGAGTTTATGCTGTCCTAGGAGATATAAGGAAGATGTATAACTCTGTATGGCTGGAGGAGAGAGAAATGCATCTGCATAGGTTTCTGTGGAGAGGTGATCAGAGTAAGGAGATAGAAGAGTATGCAATCACCAGAGTTAACATCGGTGACCGACCAGCAGGGTGCATTGCGCAGTTAGCCATGCGTGAAACTGCAAAACTGGCAAAGTTCTCTCATCTGCATGAAGAGCGCAAAGTCATTGAAGAGGATAGTTATGTAGATGATATTCTAACTTCCCACAATGATCAGGAAAAGCTGGACAAAGTAACCGAAGGCGTTGAGGAGATCCTAAGAGCTGGAGGGTTTTTCTTGAAGCACTGGGTTCGGTCAGGACAAATTTGGAAGCCTGGTGATGGTGTGTCAGAATCAACAGCAGAAAACAGAATCCTGCAACTTCCAAACCAGTTGAGGGACAAGGACAACAAGGCCCTTGGAGTTGGGTATCTGGCAGAAGAGGATACACTTTACATCATGACATCAATAAATTTTTCCAAGCGGAAAAAGAAAATGAGAATAGGACAAAACCTCATTAAAGAGGAGGTCAGGGCCAAGACTCCTAATCCTTTGACTAGAAGAGAGCTACTGAGTCAGGTGGCAGGACTGTATGATCCAATTGGCTTGGTCACACCGGTTAAGCAAAAAGGGGCCATCCTTGTACGAAGGGCATTTCAAGAGGCAGGACGTGGGAATTTGACCAAAGATACATGGGATACACCACTGTCAGAAAACCTCAGAGAAGAAGCCATTAAAGTGTTTGAGGAGTATGTTCAGCTAAGCAAGATAATGTTTCCCAGAGGCTTAACACCTGGAGGCTGGAAAGGAAAACCGTTGGGAATAACATTCTCAGATGGAAGCGATAAGACCTATGGAGCTGTAACATATTTCAGGTGGGAAACAGACCAAGGCATTGAAGTGAGGTTAGTTGAATCCAAGGCCAAACTGACTCCTTTGGATCAAAAAGGGGAAGCAGTCAAGGCTGAAATGTGTGGTGCAGTTTATGCAGCCAGACTTAGAAAGTATATTGAGAAGCATTGCCAAGTGGAGATTGGCAAATGGTTCCATCTGGTGGACAGCCAAACAGTTTTGGGAGCTATTCAGCGGGCTAGCTATGGCTACCAGTCCTTCTTTGCCAACAGAATTGGAGAGATCCAGAGAACTACGCTTGTTAAGGATTGGTGGTGGATCCCAGGCGAATTGAACGTTGCGGACATTATTACAAGGGGAGGTAGTCCAGAAGGCCTAGAACAAGATTCTGCATGGCAGAGAGGGCCTATGTTTTTGAGGTGGCCGGTAAAGGATTGGCCTATTAAGTCAGCTGCTGAGGTTGCAACTGCTGCAAGAGAAGCTATTAACAAACTTCAGAGGAAAGCTTTCTCTGCAGTACTAACCAGAAGTCTGACTAGGAAAAAGCAAGACTCAGTTCTCCTGCAGAAAGTTAAAGTGAGTGTTCATGAGGACGGAGAGAAGAGGATGGTAAAGAACCTCAGTGCGGATTCAGGCGCTCCTGCAAATCAAGAGGAAGAGCATATGATTGGTCCATCAAGAAGGATGTCTGACGGCATAGTAGCAAGTAGGTTAGTTGATGTTGAACAATTCAGCAAATTGTCCAGACTGGTCAGAGTTACTGCTTGGGTGCGTCGAGCTGTCAAGAAGTGGCTGAAGATAAGAACTAAGACCTCGGGTTCATCAAAGTGGGAGGTAAAGTCTTTGGAAGGAAGAGTCAATGAAGCAATCCTGACAGTAAGTGAACAGGAGGATGCTCTTGAAGATCTCTTTCTAGCAGCCCAAGAGAATGTGGTCTTTCCTGATACTACCCTTAGTAGGTTGGCAGTGTACAAGGATGGAAATTCTGGACTGATTGTTTGTGGAGGAAGAATTCAGATCTTCAATGAGGATAAAACTGCAGTTCCGATTTTACCATATAATGCATATGTGTCTACACTTTTGGCTCAGGAAGCTCATCAAGTAAATCATGAAGGAGTGGCTGGAACTTTGTTGAGAATGAGAAGGAAAGCTTGGGTTGTAAAAGGCCGCAGACTAGCTAAGAAATCTGTAGACTACTGTGTGACCTGCAGAAAGGCAAGGTCAAAGCAATGCCAACAGATTATGGGAGACCTTCCACCAGAGCGGTCTGAACCAGCTGCGCCATTTGAGTTCACAACCCTGGATTTGTTTGGACCATATCTGGTAAAAGATGAGGTAAAGAAAAGGGTGGGGCTCAAAGTTTGGGGAGTTGTCTTCTGTTGTATGGCATCAAGAGCTATCCATACTGATGTTGTCAGTGACCAATCAACAGAAGGATTTCTGATGGCATACCAAAGGTTTACAGCTTTAAGGGGACATCCCCGGAAACTGTGGTCAGACTCGGGATCGAATTTCATAGGGGCCAAGCCTGTTCTTGAAGATCTTCATAAGTTCCTAGAGCGACAAGACAGGATAAAGTTAGAGATTGAGGCAGCCAAGAATGGTACCGAGTGGTCTTGGAAAATTCATCCGGCAGATTCCCCTCACAGAAATGGAGCAGCAGAAGCAGCTGTCCGTCTGGTGAAGCGAGCCCTCCAGAATCTAGGCTGTAATGGTGGTATGTCATGGGGAGAATTTCAAACTTTTCTTTACACGGCAACCAATTTGGTCAATGAAAGACCTATCGATGCCAGGACACAAAGTCGGGAAGACTGCGTGGAATACGTAAGTCCAAACTCTCTTCTCCTGGGACGTACTGGAAAAAGAGGGGATCAAGGAAGTTTTGAGTATGAAGGCTATCCATACAAAAGACTAAGAATCATCCAGGAAGTAGTCAACAAGTTCTGGAGAAATTGGTGTCAGCTGGCAGGTCCGAACCTGTTTGTAAGAAACAAGTGGCATACTAAAGAACGGAATATTGCCGTGGGAGATGTGGTATGGGTGGCTGACCAGAATGCTCTAAGAGGTCAGTACAAGATGGCCAGAGTCGTCAGTATAAATGCAGACAAGAAAGGAACCGTAAGAGATGTAATGGTCAGAGTATTCCCCAGCTATCCTGTCTCGATTGTTAAACCAAACCAAGCAGAAGCAGCCAAGAATGTCAAACCAGCAAAGAAGCTTGGTGATAAGATCCCAGCTACGATTCTGCATAGGGATGTGAGACGCTTGGTGGTTCTAATTCCCATTGAAGAACAGTAAAAGAAATTTCAGGCAAGAAGTGTGTGACCTCCTTGGGTCAGTTGACCAGGAGCTCAAGTGGGAGGTGTAAAGTTAAATCTGAAATTGAAGGAAAGAGGGAGAAATATATATTCATCATTGTTTAATTAAAAGATTTGAGATCAAAATGGGAGCAGCCTATTGGTTGTGAGCACAGTGCTGCTGGAACAACCAGGGAAGCTGATTGGCCATTGAAACTCCACATGGCACAAAGGACCAGGTGTGTGTGATTGTCAGCATGCTGAAATCTTTGAGCAGTTGATGTGCTTCTCCTACCCAAGCTGGTGGATTTTGGAGATTATACAACCAAATGAGAAAGATTGGTAATCAGCATCGAGTCAATTGAGTTTGTTCAAAGACTGCTGGGAAAAGCCAAAATGTGTTCATCAACTTGGAGTGCTACTGGTAGGACAAATATTCATTGTGTTTGAAAGTTGTTTGATGCTAGCATTTTAGCATCTAGTATGCTAACTGGACATGTGCACTAAGTGTATTTGATTTTACATTGTTGTTGCCGTTTACAAGGTGCTATATAAACCGCAAATAGTTTAACAATATTGTTTGTACTTTTAATATCTCTGAATGTACATTTATTTATACTGTGTGTAGTGACTCATATATTTATATATGTTTTTCTATATAGGTTATTAAGCTAAGCATCTGAGATATTCATTGGAACAAGAAGGTCAAGTCATTGTTGAAAGATTTTCAATAAATTGATTCGATGAAGAAGAATTCAATGCTTCGAGTTATTCCATGCACCCTTCTCTTAAAGTTGATTGAAGCCTTTTCAAGTTTGGGCAGACATTGAGGCAAAGAAACCCTGAGAACTTGACAGTGATTGTGATCATTTTTTGTATTCATCGTCACCAAATGGGTCAATTCAAAGCCTTTATAAAGTCCCTCTTCCTCTGGAAACTGTCTCCTAATGGCTGACACACACAGCACATGCAGGTAAGGGTCTTAATACTAGCTTTGCTATTGCCTGATACATGATGATAATAATCTGTACAGTATTGTAATCTGAGCATAGTGTTATACATCTCGTCAGGTTAACGTGAATACATCTATAATCTAACACTACTGTTCTCTTGCCCTGTTCTCCTCACACCACAACTCACCGTTGTTCTGTCTAACCCTGGCCTGTCCTGCTCACTTGGCTTCATATCAGGCTCATAATTATATGATATCATCATATATATCAATTATATGAATTATATATATCAATAACATACGAGTAAACATTTAGGCTACAATTCCCCCAGCTTTCCGAGCTGTCATTGCGATCCATTGCTTTCCTATTGTTTACTTTGACCGCTCTACCTCATGTTGCGTCACTTCCGGTTCGGCGGTTTTCAAATGCGGAAGTAAAATTCTCACAAAAACGACTCCAGAAGCCTAAATAGCGTTTTATAAGTATATGTTTATATTTAAATCTAGTTCCTACATTATTTTTCTATACATTGGCTTACTGGGTACTCTAACCTGCAACATGGGCTTTAAAGATCAACCTGTTTTCAACGTTGAAAAGTCGTAATTAGAAATTGAAGATTTACGTCTATTCAAAGTCTAATAGACCAATTATAGGTTTGTAAAAATTCGGGATGTGCGCGCATCGTTGTTGCAGAAAGACCCGTTTAACAGCTGATCATTACACGGATACGGATAAGAATAATACTAATAGTTCGATTTAAAAAAATTTTTATACAGATTTATGATTCTGGCAACCGACTGCGCAACACTTTTGGTCCCGACATGCGCAGTAGAACCTGCGTGACGCCGTGTGACGTAGGGTGATAATTCCCCTATAGACAATTTTTTGCTAGCTGGGTAAGATTTTTAGCCTGACTACGTTGGACTTCCTACTTCCGCTAATTTAATTTCGCTCCTGTAGTCAGTCTGAAATAGCAGCCTATCTTTCAGTTTTCCATCGGCCTTCGGACGGCCGGGCCAATCAACGAACAGAGGGCGGGCTGAGAGCGTGACGTAGACGCTAAGCGCCGAGTTTTACATTGTAGGTTAGAGAAATCGAAAACCGAAACGACCGCGGAAATGGGAAACGAGACACGGGATTCAATTCGCTCTGTTATGGAGAACATTCCGGGGTTTTTCAAACTGAAGCCAGAACAAGAAGAGTGTTTGATAAACCTTTTAAATGGAGGTGATGTTGTGGCCCTACTCCCGACTGGTTTTGGGAAAAGTTTAATTTATCAATTGTTACCGTGATAATAGATGAAAACTATAAATAGAAAGTAGAAGAAATTATGAAAATGATTCTCAACTAGGCTAAGCTATGAAAGATTTAACAGAATGAATTTATGTACCATTGTACTTTATGCAATATGTGGGTAAAATGGACATAAATTAATATTCCCATTTAATGCAATGTATCTATACACTGTATCTAATGTGCAAATTAATGTGTTCTTGGAGCAAACTTTAATGAAAAAACAAGTGTAATAATTGGAGTAATCATTTAAAACATTTTAATAATAAGATGTAATATTTCATATGAATATTGATAACTTATTTCTATATTCACATGTATGAAATCAACGTCCTGTTCTGTATCAGAAAGTCATTTTTTGATAAAAAAAAAGAAAAAGAAAAGAAAGGCCTGCCGGGTTTTTCATCGCAGATTTAAACGTGCTTAGTCTGCATGTCTCTTTAACATTCTCATATGAAAAAAAAAAGTGACAGAAAACAAATGCTACGCGTTCATAAACCGCACCTAAAAGCTGTCACAACGAACCAGCAAGTAATGATTATGAATATGTAAAACATTGCAATGAGACATTTTAATTGTTTATTGCAAAGATGAAGTTGACGATAGGCTACTCACTCGCGATCTTCAGTAGTGAATGCGCCGGGCCGGAGAGAAATGCACATTTCGATTACATAGTTTTATTTTGTTTTTGAATGGATCTGTTTAAAAGTAAAGATTTCAAGCTTTCTGTAGTAGATATATTTAAAAAAAATGTAGGTCTGTGAGGCGAGTAGGCTACCTTTTATACGCTGAGTTTGGGGATGATCCTAAGCTCCAGTTCAGACGCCGGCTTGATTATATAGGCTATATTTAGCCTACTTTTTATTTAGGCTATTAAATCCAGGAAATTGGTTAATGGAAAATTTATTAAAATTAAGATACAATTAATACAAAACTAAAGTCGATTTAAAGAAAGGCTTTGTGCTTTCTGTTTGAGGTCTCTGTGAAAGTTTTAAAGTCTTTTAGTACCACTTCTATAATGGAGAACTGTCACGTAGCCTAACATTGTTTTTTTTTTCTCATAAATGCGAAAACGAAAAATACAAGACAAAAGACTTTTTTTTAAAAGATAACATGTTGAACACTGATCATTAAATCAAACAACAATATTGGTGATGATGAATTCAAAGTTTTTTTTTCAAAACGCTATAAATCCATCCATTTGTTTCCCCAAAACGTTATAAATCCATCAATTTTTTTTCCAAAACGCTATAAATCCATCAGTATGCAGTAACTCGTAGCCCCGGGGCCCAGTGAGGTCTTAATGCGGCCCTGGTAATGCTCTAATCTTGAAATTAAGTTGCAGTTGCAGCATTTCCAACAGACTCGTGAGGAACAAAGAGCTGTGTTTAAAAGATCTAATCCTAAATTTGAGAGTTGGCTACAAATATTTTCTTGTTTCACTCTGTCAAAAATATGTTTAGAGGCTGTGATTGTACCGTGGATGCGTAGATTAACTTCACATAATCTGCAAAAGTCGTTTACAGCCATGTTCACTCCGGTATTTCGCTCGCATCATCATGTGTTTACAGCAGGTTTACAGTGGAAGTTCGATCATAGATTTGAGTTCGATGCATGATGTCTGTGGTTCGATGCGGCTGTACAGGCGCATAACATACGTCATAACTAAACTTATCTGATTGGCTTACGGGTAACCAATGATTTTAAACTTCAGACAAGCGCCCCCTAGCGAGAGAGAAAACACTTCTCCATTATGCCATTCCAGACTCTGTCTACGAAGCAAAGTGAAGTAGCAGAGTCTGCTATTACCAGGCTATATGATTTTGGCAATAATGCCAAAATTCCATTATAATCGCATATGAGGGTGCATACCAGAGATGCTCACAAGTCTCTGAGCTAGAGTCCAAGTCAAGTCTCAAGTCTCTGAGCTAGAGTCCAAGTCAAGTCTCAAGTCTCTGAGCTAGAGTCCGAGTCAAGTCTCAAGTCTATTGTGGTTATAATAAGTGTTGCATCACGTACAGCGACCCATCCAGGCTGCTTAGAACACTGCATAGCTATATATAAGGAATTTAAAGCATGTAATATGTTATTATGACTCCTTTATTTATTACAGTATCAGCTTTGATTTTGGTATATAATCAATGTAAACAGGCTATTGCAACATGACAAAAACACCAAGAATGCTTTACTTTTAAGTTAATATCTGTATTTTGCCTTGTAGCATGAACATACAGTACAGACCAAAAATTTAGTTTCTGAAGAAAAAGGACTCCCTTGTCTGTCGCTGAATTATAATGAAAGGCCTTGGCTCCTATTGTGCTGGCTCTGTGGGGCTATAAGACCAAATATATAAAAATGTTATACCTTACACTTACAGTACTAAAATTGACATACTCCTATTTAGTGCAAAACTGCAAAACATCACATTGTAGCTAAATGCAAAACACTATTGCAACGAACCAAATGATGTGACATATACTATTATAAAAATATTAGAGGTGGGCATAGATAAATTTTTTTAATCTAGATTAATCTAGATTAATTTTGAAATTAATCTAGATTAATCTAGATTAAAATGGCTCATTTGAATTCTGCCGAAGGCATTCAGAATATGTGTGCTACCCAAATAATGACTATAAAAGTAAGTCTTTGAGAATGGGTTTCTCAAGCCAGGTGGCGCATTAGACCAGGGGCTCATCTCCTGTTTCCAAAATGCATCACAAACTGCTTGAGAAAGCTGTTCTACTCATAGACTGTAAAAGGTTACTACTGTACTGTTACCGTCCGTAGGCAACATTAGGTAGGCCTATGTTATTATCAACTACTATAGGCTATCAATTAGGGATGGGCGATATGGCCTAAAATCTATATTGTGATATACATTGCAGCCTCTTGCGATAACGATATATATTATAATAAAACCATTTCAGAACAGGTTACACAGACCCTGCTAAACAACTGCTAATTTTTTTTATTTTATTTTTAAAGGGTGTATGTAGTTTTGAGAACATATTGTGCAAAACTGTAAGTATACAACATAATTTTGCAGATAAATAAAATTTAAGTACACTAGCTGCAGAGACTTAAGTAGGTCTAATGTTTATTATGGCTTGGAGCTTATGAAACCCCAAATTTAAAATTAGAATATTGTCTAACTGATGTCTTTTCAGTTAAAAAGAAACACAACAACGATTCTTAAAATCGGGCGCAGACAGAGATTATGTGCTACAACACTATATTGGGAATAATACGCGCACGCTGGTATTCAGTGATAGTTTCGTTTTGAATTTGAGGTGGTAGAACGGATTAGTCGTGTGTTAACTTACCGAACTGTTACCCCACACACTCTGTCTATATAGTTTGCTGCTGCTCGTCGGACGGCTTAAACACGAACCAAGTCCAAATAATGGATGTTGCACCCATCTTTTTCACCAGCTTTCACTTTCAGCCGTGTTTACTTAAGATGACGACGAATATGATGCGTTGCAGCCGGGTGTACCTCGCGACCGCGGGTAGATTGCGTCATCTCCCAACCCAACTTGGAGAATAGATTAACGGCGATATTACTTTTATCGCCCGATAAGAGTCTCGCGTTAACGCAGCACGTTAACGCCGATAACGGCCCACCACTAAAAAATATACTTTTATTGACCCCTTTCCGTGGATGAAAAACACTGAAAAGCACTGATTGATCGATATCATATGAGGAATATACATTTCGGTAAGATGTACTGTATCTTTCAACAGCGTTCGTGTTTATTTACTATTAGCTAGTAGAAAGGATCGGTTCACGTGCCTAGGGCTGTGCGATATAGCTAAAAAAATTATCACGATATAATGTTTCATATCGTTCGGTATCGATAATTATTGACATTTTTTTAGAACCTTTTTTTTTTAAGACAAGTAGAAAAGTTTGAATTTAAACCATTGTTTTTTATTTTATTTATCCACATTAAGGCAAACAACTAATTATTTTAGTTTTAGCAGTCAAAAAAATGTAAAAAAAAATCTTCTTTATGTCTTTAATTAAGATAAAAAAGTAAGTGTTAAAGAAACTCTTGAACTTAAAATGTTATAAAATGTGTGCAAAGTGCAATATAAAAGTGTAAACGTAGAAGAATCAAGGCAAACTTTGAGGTAGATCAACATCTGTAATAAGTAGGGGTGTAACGGTTCACAAAATTCACGGTTCCTTGGTGTCACGGTTAGGTACATTTTGAGATACAGCAAAAAGAAAGAAATGCCAAAGAAATTTCCTTGATTTAAAAAAAATATATTATTAAAAAGAAAATATATTTTTAAATAAGTCTGAGTTTTCCCTACATCTTGAAACGTTTACTTTTATAAATGGGGGTAATATATTTGAAGGATGAACAAATGTGTTTTGGTCATCACATTAAAAATAACATTTAAATATGATAATATTTGAGTTTTGAAGTGCTGGAAAAAGATGTGTGATGTGATGTACTTGAAAGCATTTTACTATTCCTGCCAAACATGGTTACTGTGAGTGTTACTACAGTACATTAAATCCATATACAATGAATGTTGCTGATCTATGGACTTAAATATTAGTTCATTCATGGCACAATGTTTCTCCTGGTTTCCACGTCAGCGCAGTTTGATCCGTTAATAACGGAGAAATTTGAATGTTTCTCACTCGATCTCACGCTGATGTTATTACTTCAGTGGCGAATTCAAATGCTTTCTTTACTGGATCTCTTAGCGCTGTGTAGTAACAGTGTCGCTTGATCAAGATCGGCTCGCGCTGCACTGACATTGATGGTCCAAACTGATAAACGGTCCGTAGAGCACAAAATAATAACGCAGTTTCGTTCCGCTTTCATTCCGCTTGCCATTTGATGTCGGGTGACGTTATGGTGGTCGCGCGTGCATTTGAATGAAAATATTGAGCGCTATATCGAACATTTTTTATATCGTTACC
Source organism: Leuciscus idus (assembly GCA_021554675.1). Classification (NCBI taxonomy): domain Eukaryota; kingdom Metazoa; phylum Chordata; class Actinopteri; order Cypriniformes; family Leuciscidae; genus Leuciscus; species Leuciscus idus. Next base: position 20,546,141 of record CM038625.1, on the reverse strand, counting down.
GACAATGGTGTACCGTCGATAAATACCGATACCGTTTTATCGCCCAGCCCTACACGTGCCGTTGGGGATCTGTCACGTCACATTTACAAGCGCCAAAACTGTATTTATTGTTTGAATTTCGTAATAGAATTGACAGAATTTGAGAGCTGAGATTTTTTTCTATCAGAAGTAACCAACTCTGTCTAGTCTGTCGGTCTCCGTGTCCTCTTTGCCTGGCGATTTTTCTGTGCGTGAGAAAATGGATGTGTGGCGTGAGAGCGTGTGAAAAGTGTCAATCGCGTGAGTCTCACGGTGAATGCGTGACAGTTGGCAGCTCTGTTGAAGTTTTTAAACCCAAAGCTTACGATGAATGGCACAGCAGCCAGTGGCCGGTGCAGTCGACATGTTTGTTGTCCTCTCATGTGTGACCGCGCGCAGTTACGTAGGCAGGTTATATGTAGCGGAGGGAGGGGAATAACAGCGAGCTCGTCAGACGTTTCCTAATAATAAACATTGTTCACGAGTCCCGCAGCTCGAGTCCGAGTCGAGTCTGAAGTCTTTCGAGGACGAGTCTCAAGTCGAGTCTGAAGTCACGCTGTGTGCGACTTAAGTCGCACTCGAGTCCGAGTCTCAAACTCGAGTCCCCATCTCTGGCATGTATACACAAAAGTGTATGTATACACATAAGTGATTGAACTAATACCTCAGAAGACTCAACGCTGAGGCGAAGTGAGCGTTGAGCGCTAGTGGTGATGACTTCTTCTCTTCTGTTGGCAGACCAGCTTTAGGTGCATTAATGCAATGGAATTACCGCCACCCACTGAGAAAAAAAGATGGAGAAGTTTATTAATCTAATTATTTTTGTAACTTCATCTGTATTAGACATGTGTATGTGTCATATTGCGTGTTATCTCTGTTATTAACTCTGGGCTTTTAGCTCTTACATTAACATTATGCAACATGAAATAAACCATCTTTTCAATAGTTAATACATACAGTAACATGCGCGAAACAACGTGTACATGCTTTACATATGGGCTTTTCAGTGCCAGTGAACATTAACCAATAACGTTACAAGAAAACTTTTTAAATGAACACATTATATTCTTAACCTTGTATTGGGAGTATCTGTTCAATTTCAAAGAGAGCAAAAGTTCAGGATTCTATCCTCGATCAGAATCAGCCTAACATAAGAAAAAGGACAACTGAAACGTGGGCTACGACACAAGAGGATAGAATGACGATCGCTAACATACAACTAAACAAAACACGAGGTTAGCTAAAAGCAAAGCTCTCGACACATCTCGTTTAAATGTAAGTGGACTCATCATAAATTACACATACAAGTTACCATGTGCATTGAAACTTAAGTTCTAACAGGTATATCTAAAATTTACATTGCGCTGACGCGAACACATACCTCTCTCAGTCAAGTAAAATGCAGACTGAGAAAAGACCGCGAAAATTCAGTATATGCCACCACTCTAGCTCCTATCCAATAGAGGGCGCACTTACACAATAAATAACTCTCCCAATACCTATAAGCTACCATGACATGACTGAACAATACAATATTTTGGTGAAATAAACTCACAAACAATAGAAAATAGAAGATGAAAGGTTGCAAAAATATTTGTCATTCTTTGACCTGTTACACATGCACGCGAGGGAGAGTCCGATTCTGGCAGGGAATCGATTTTCGGCACTAATGACAAAATAAAATAAAAATAAAAATCGCTGGTCAAAAACTTTGTAGGCTACCTTCATTTAAGCTTGATTTTGGAAAAATTTTAATAATATTAACACATGCAAGTATATTATCATAAAGCAACAATATAAAAAATATCAACAACACAGTGTTTTACCATTTAAAAATTAGGCCTAGTGTTTACATTTCCTGAAAAACAGCAGTTTTGGTCAAACAAGTATTACGACCGACAGCGAGACATTGGGGGCCCACAATTTTCTTTTGCCTAGGCTATGTCACAATTTGAGGTAATCCGTGAGGTAAATTGTGAGGCCTGACTGACAGATCCACTCACAGATTGTTAAAAGACACATATGACAGAATATCTCAAAATTCAAATAGCCAGTGCTGTAGTAGGCCTAAACAAACTACTCATTCAACCTCAGGAATGTGTGGGGGAAAAAAGAGGGCGAACTAGAATGGAGTATGATTTAGGCTATTAAGCACGCAACAGCTTTAGAAATTAACATGGAAGCTCAAAAAAACAATTGTGGTGCTTTCGCAAAAATTATGAGATTGTTTTTGATGCAAGTAGAATCAGCAACCAATAAAAACAATCAAAAAGACATTGATAAAATAAGAAATTATTTAAATCAATGAATTGGTGAAGCAACTATATCAGATGAAATCGGAGAGGCCCGCTACAGATCTTGAAGATGAACTTAAACTGGTTAGGATATTAATGAAAGAGAGCTTGTATTGCTCCATGTGTTACTGGGTCACATTTGGTGAGAACACAGCAACGCATTTGAAAGTGTTTGATCTGAACATGAACTTTGATTTCAAGACAGCTTTTTTTAGTATGATGAAGTAAAGATACTACTTGAGTGACTATTCAGTGATGACATGTATAAGTCAGTGGCATTCGGTGGTGTTTTAAAATGACGCAGTTAAAAAAAAAAGCCTTTTTATATATCATTTATAAATACATGTCCTGTTCACTTAGTTTTCACATTTTCCTGGATAAATAAACATCACATAAGAGAGATTAAATACAATTTTGTTTTGTATTTTTACACTGTGTAATGTTTAATTATTAAAACCAAGTTTACATTTCATAGTGTTTTTATGCATTTTTGGCCTGGCCTGTGTCAGATAATATATCAAATATATCCTGAACTTCGTCTCCAGTGTAGCATATGAGCATTGCCCTTTTCCTCGTGTCATCCTTGATGTCCATGGCCAGTAGAAAATTCTCAAAACGTTGTATCCATTTTTTCCATCTCAAAGGGGTGGTTGATTATGAATTCACTTTTTTAACTGTAATGTTGCTATCTGAGCATAAACAACATCTGCAAAGTTACGACGCTTTAAAGTTCAAAGGAAAGGGAGATGTTTTCTATCACAGTCCATTTTTTAAGGACTACAAAAAATGGCCGATAGGGACCAATGAGCTTCTTCAGGGGTTAGTGACATCACTAACCCTAAAACATAAACCCTGCCCCCAGGAACACGATTTATAGATTATCATGACAGAATATGCTAATCAATGACTTGAAGATAGTTAACTCCACATCAGCTACATCAACTATTCAGAAATTCCCTTTTGCATTCTACATGTTGGCACTTCTTCTTGAGCCTCTCCATCTCCATCCGACTCCGGTTCGAACAAAAAAAGCCTAAAAGTTTTTGAAATTGTCATTGTGTGTCTTTGTGAGGTAATCGAAGATGCTAACACAGGAGCTCTTGAAGCTCCGCCCTCTGTACCAGGAGCAGCGGCTAATTTGCATTTAAAGGGACACACAAAAATGGCGCATTTTTGCTCACCCTCAAAAAGTGACAATTTTAACATGCTATAAAAAATATCTGTGAGGTATTTTGAGCTGAAATTTCACAAACACACTCTGGGGAGATCAGATACTTATTTTACTTCTTGTGAAAAGGTCATTATAGACCTTATGTAGCCACGGCCCTTCTCAGCGCTGTGCTCATTGTCTTTTGACTTCCGGTCTGTATTTATGAATGAATGGCTCGTTTTAAAATCTTCCTGGTCTACTGACATTTGTTTGGACATTTGCTTTAAACATTACAATCCTCATGTTAACTTTCGTTAACTTTACATTAAGTAAATCGACTTCAAAAGTTAAACTGTCGAATTCTGTATGAATGTCAAGGGCTATGTTGGAATAATTGTGCGTCAAGTTAGACCTTTTGTTGGGCCTAAATTCGTAATGCATAATTCCATGGTGTTATGCATGTAATGGTCACAACATCATCAGTATGTAAATAAACTGTTTCCATTATGCCCATTTGAATTACTGCAAAATGCAAGACAATCTGGATCTAGCACATTCAGGGCCCTATTTACATGATGGAATTTGCAAGCGGAAAAAAATGCTTCTCTAGCAAGGAAACGGATCTATGGGACAAAGTGTGCGCGCATTGTGGACCCGCCTATATGCACATACTATACGAGCGTATGGGACGCTCAAAGGGTTCATTAAGCACTAGTAGAAATGGTGGTGGGAGTTTCCGGTTAGAGAAACTGGAGCAAGAGAGAGATTGTCCCAGCAGAAGGGTTTTATTTTGATTATTTCAGCATGAATGAAGTATTACAGGCATTTGCCCATAGGTATATATGGTCTACAATGAACAGAAAAAACAAAATACAATATAAGTTTGCTAGTATAAACAGTTACCGATAGCATAAAGAATAGTCACTATACAAAACAGAAGTAGCCTAATAGTAAATCAGGTTATCATTACTCTGGTAAAGTGTATTCAGTTATTTAGAATCTAAATATATAGCATAAATGATTTGCTTACATATCTGAATTCAGAGGTGGGTAGTAACGAAGTACATTTACTTCGTTACATTTACTTGAGTACTTTTTTAGAAAAATTTTACTTTTAAGAGTAGATTTGAATGTGGGTACTTTTTACTTTAACTCGAGTACATTTCTAATGAAAAAACTGTACTTTTACTTCGTTACATTGGGCGACGTTCCTCTCGTTACTTTATGTGTTGTTAAATGCGTAGTTTATTCCAAGCGCGCTGTATCTTTTTTTCTGGACTTGAGCGATGCTCAATTCACAAATGAATACTCTTTTGAGTCGATTCTGTTCAAAGACTTCATCAAACAAGTTCAGATCTGTCTAAGTCGGTTCGCGAATCAGTTTGAATGATTCAGTTCCTGATTCTGTTCAGTTCCCTGCACGCGCTGAATCATCTGAAGCGATTTCAATTCACACTGGACTCGGAGTCGTAACAGGAAGATTTAAGCACATCAAGAGCGTTAGATGAAGTGGCAGTGGACCTACAGTACAGTCAAGTGAGAGCAAATCTTCAAATGCATCATATTTTTGCCAGCGATGAAGATCTTTATTAGTTGAATATCTTCGTAAGCTGTCTGTGAATGAATGATTCCACAGGAGTCAGGACGATATATTCGATTTCATTTCACTCAGGTAATACATTTTACAACCAAACAGAGTATTACGCCACGATACTAGAAAGTATGACATTACCCGTTTTTTGGACATATACATTAATTTACATTAAATAAAGCTCCCATTGTTCACAGTTTATGAACACCCGCCATCCCGCGGTAGTGTGTGTGTGTATGTATGTGTGTATTGCGCAGTGGCGTGCGAACTCGACTTGAAAACGAATGTATGGAGTCAATATAGGGCCATATATATCTGCAAAATAAAACAATGTTTTGCAAACAAAAAAAATGTTTTGCAAAAAAAAAAAATGTTTTGCAAATAAAAATAAGAGTATTGAGAATTTTTTTTTTTGCTTTTTTGCAAGTAAAAAAAAAATTATTGCAAAAGAAAAGTTAACCACTGAGAGAAAAAATAAAGTTTAGCAAAGTAAAACTTCAGCAGCATTGACTTTGCAACACATATTTCCCTTTGCGCCGCTCCTTTAAATCCGCGTTTCAGTCATCTGTGCCTCTGCGGCGCAAGCTTTCCTTTGCGCTTCATTTTTCTTTGCGCCTCGCTTTGTGTCCCTGATTTGACGTGGGGGGAGGGGTCAAGAGGTTGGGGTGTGTACAAGGGACGAAGGCGCGTCCCTCTCGTAACGTCATCAGCGCGAGCCCCATACCGACTGGATCGATCGAAATGGCGGAGCAGAGACATGTGAGGCTGCGTTCCAGTCCACTTTTAGACACGCACTTGCGAACTTCCCTAAGCACTTCCCCTTGGGGGAATCCCTGCCGCCATTTTGAAGTGCGTTCCACTTCGTGAAGTGGACGAGGGAAGTTTATATGGACAGACCCTCGTTCCCTCGATTTTGACCGAGGGAGCGAGTCTGCTTCAATGTACACTTCAGGCACCTATATGTCCCACAATGCAGTACGATTGTGACGTCACCACATATCTCATCTAATCACCACCACAACAGACAACTCTATGATATATTAATAATATATATTTTTAATTTAAAACAACCCAAACACACCTATAAACATTTGGATGCTGCATTAAACAAATTCTTAAAGGGAAACAAAATGTAAATAATAAATCAACTCCACAGCTGATTCCAAGTGATCAAGGGCTTAGGACGTTCCATTTCAGCCCATTGCAGTTTCCGCCAGTAGTGAGCACTCGCAATGACGTACATCCGAGTGAACGAGACGGAGGGAAGTTAGCGAGTGAAGGGCATGACAATTTTGGACTGGAACGCAGCCCGGGTGATGGATCACAGGTATGTATTATTGACAATAATAGTCTGGGGCTCGCGCTGATGACGTTACGAGAGGGACGCGCCTTCGTCCCTTGTACACACCCCAACCTCTTGACCCCTCCCCCCACGTCAAATCAGGGACACAAAGCGAGGCGCAAAGAAAAATGAAGCGCAAAGGAAAGCTTGCGCCGCAGAGGCACGGATGACTGAAACGCGGATTTAAAGGAGCGGTGCAAAGGGAAATATGTGTTGCAAAGTCAATGCTGCTGAAGTTTTACTTTGCTAAACTTTATTTTTTCTCTCAGTGGTTAACTTTTCTTTTGCAATAATTTTTTTTTTACTTGCAAAAAAGCAAAAAAAATTCTCAATACTCTTATTTTTATTTGCAAAACATTTTTTTTTTGCAAAACATTTTTTTTGTTTGCAAAACATTGTTTTATTTTGCAGATATATATGGCCCTATATTGACTCCATACGAATGCCTTTGCCTGCCGTAGATAGTTAACCAGTTAAAACATGCTTGCAGAAATATACATTTGTTTATATTTTGGAGAACAGTCAGAAGAAGATTCGTCGATGTACTTTTTTTTTTTTTTTTTTTTGTGTGTGTGTGTTCAGGTTCAGTAGCAGTCATGAGCGCGAGCACATGTGAAGAGTTCTTAACTCTTCTCTGTCAATACATGCCTTTGAATGCAACACTCTGCAGATTCACTTTATTTCGACATTGTCTAATAATCCAAATGTAGTTGTATAAGTTACTATTATACAAACCAGAGGACAGGCAATGATTTTCGAGCTATACAGATGGCAGAAATATTGTTTATGTCTCTCTTCTGTTTTTGTTGCAAAGATAGCTGATAATAATAGTCATTTAAATAAACAAAATCTAAATAATATCATATTTTATATATATGACGACTTAAGAGGCAAAAGCCTCTAAGTACCATCTGAAATTTTCTTCTAAAAGAGCATTTTTATCAAGCTTGTATGTTTATGTTCACACTTAAATGGAAATGAAAAGTAGCCTACCTATTAATTGTCATTAAAGTGAAATTACTGAATTTAAATATACGAGCTTGATAAAAATTATTGTTTTAGAAGAAAATTTCAGATGGCACTCAGAGGCTTTTGCATCAAGTCTTCACATATATATATATATATATATATATATATATATATATATATATATATATATATATATATATATATATATATACATATATAGGCCTATATGATCCGAAGTAACTAGTTACTCGCTACTTGAGTAGTTTTTTCATTGGATACTTTTTTACTCTTACTCAAGTAACTATTAAGATTATTACTTTTACTTTTACTTTGAGTAAATATTTCTATAAGTACTTGTACTTTTATTTGAGTACAGTTTTTGGATACTCTACCCACCTCTGTCTGAATTATACTGCAGAACATAAACCACTGAACAGTATCAAACTAGTTTCAATATGACTTTACATGAATTTAGATAGTATGCAATTCACACAGAAATATAATTATTCAAATTACTAGTTGAACTAGTACATTGCACAGATGACAATAACTGAATATACAGAATATTAAAGTTCGAACAGCATAGAATGTAAAACAGATAACTTACTTCTTAATCAAATCACTCACGGGAACAACAAACATGCAAAAGTCCGCTTTGTGTAAGAAAGCAAGTCAGTCTCTCCACCTATGTATATGGACTGCCCTCTGTAACTAGTTCAGACATGCCCAGACTTGTCCATGCCGTGCAAGCACCAACAAAGTAACTTACATAAAGATACCTCCAGGGGGCATTGTTGGGCTTTCGTACACATACTGTATTACTAATGCACTTTAAATAACAAAAAAAAAAAAAAGTGCCATTGACTTTAGACCAGGTTTGCCTCAAAATAGCAATGCACCGACAATGCGCCTGAACACACCTCTTTTTCAGACCAGCACGCCCATGGGGGCACATATGGGCGCAAATGCATTTGCTATTTAAACAACGTGGTGCAGGACATGAAAATGATAACTGTGTCGGGCTGAAACTAGCAAAACACACTTGCGTTGCACCTGGCGCTGCATTTTGCCGAGTGTATGATAGGGCCCTTAATGTCTATGTTAATAGACTGCCTGTATGATTGTTAGATTATGTGGTTGAAAACCTTTATTCTTTATGAAAATTAGTTAGATATATAATCTTTGGACACACTACATCGTCAAACCTGAACTTTAACTGGCATGTTGGTTACAGGTTACATGTCGCGTAGCCAGAGCTTCAGACTGACGGCAGAAGGTTGCAGCTCTCACTGGCCAAGGACCACGCAGAAGCCGTCTGACTGACATGTAAAGCAACCAATCAAATTTCGTTTTGATCCACGTCATGTTAAGGGGCATGACAATGTAAAGTTGATGTCCCTACAATAACAGACTGGCGTGCATCTAATAAACTATTCATTCCAGAACCTTGTGCAAGTTTACTGTAAAAGTGGTGCCGCTATAACTTCACATGCTTTTTAAAATCCAGCGTTTAGTTTATCCTGATAAAAAGTGTTTGACATCATGATGGCTTTTTTCCAGGTGGGCCGTTAAAGAACTGCTCTCTGCAGAACAAATGGCTGGAGCTTACGTCTAGCTCCTCGCCGCTAGACAACCAGTGAGAAGGAGCAAATGTAATTTGGGCTTAATGGGTGTAGCTAGAATATCTAACCACACCCTAACCCTACGCACAACTCTATCCCTCAACCCCATTAAATGCCCATAGAGGTGGAGCTGGATGTCATCCGACTGCAGTGAGTACCACTTGAGTTTTGTGTGCCACATGCATTAGACGTTCAGCCAACGGTCCTTGGGTGTGATGTCTGAGGCATTTACATCATAAACATACTATGGTCTTTATCTATTACCGCAGTTAACAGACCACTTAATGAAAAGAACATTTCAGATTAATTAAAAAACTTAAAATTCACAGGAACAAAGTCTCCAAGAACAGTAATTTGATGATCATGTCTGCCATTCAGTAAACTGTAGTGATGAATCATGATGTCCAGTTCAGGACAGGTGTCTCCCGAAGTGAATGGCACTGCTGGAGCTCCACCTAGAGGCTGTACGTAGTAAACGATGTTGGACGATGATATCACTGTTTTCTCCAGAGCTGCTATATATAAATGAACTAAATGAATAACTTTTTTTTTTACAACAAAAATGAACCATCACTGAATTCACTTAAGCTGGACTTTGACGCTATTTTTTTCTAGATCTGCTGTACAGCAGGAACCAACTTTGTTGCATTATTTTCCTTTTATCACTGTAAAGCTTTGAAACATCTATATAGTAAAAAGCGCTATATAAATAAAGGTGACTTGACTTGACTAATATCTTTATATGGCAGAAATAGTAAAGAGTAGCTCCTAGTATCCGGTTCCGAAATTGTGTTCTGCACAAAAGTTTCTTTAATTCCTATTAATAAAGCCTGTAGCTTTTAAACAAATTAAACTGTTTTTCGTTTCCCAATATCCGTAATTCTACTATAGCTGGACTCTTTCACAAACAGTTTGTCCATCCATCAGATCAAACCACAGCTGTACAGATGTGAATAACTGAGACCACAAAAGGTTTCAACTCACAATCTGGGGCAATTTGCATAAACTTGGACATTATGTTAAGACAGTGTCTTAAGATCAAATATGACCCACTAGCAGTTACTCAAGGGATGGTTAGTCTTACTTTTCGTTACCAAAATTAGGCCAATCTATGTTTTTATGTAACTGACTTAAGTTTTGAACAATCTTAAAGAAAAAAAAAATTGATGACTAACTTGTAAGACTAGTCCTAGCAGTTTATGTAACCGGCACCTGGAGCTGCTAGTGTGTCACGTGAATTCTGTCAGTCACATACAACCTTGAACTATATTGTTTAAGGATGTAATAAAAGTGGACAATTGTTGTTGTAAAACTAAATCTTTATTAATAGTCACCAAAAACATTCACCAAGAGTCATTTCAACAGAGCTTATAATTATTCTAATGCATCATGTGTTGATAATTATTATTTTGTTTAGGGTAATTATGTTTGCAGTTATGAATTTAATTGAATAGATCAATACAAATTATATTATGTGCAAATACAATCAATATATTTTCAATAGGTGAAAAACATTCTGTTAATAAACAGCTGTGTAAGTATAGGAAATCTGTTGAGTATTAATGCATGTTTTATTTTCATGATTATACCAGTAAACTTCAGCAAACATATCTGGAACTAAACCTTCTGCTCAGTTCACACTGTTGGTCTGATTTGACTCCAGAGGTCTGACAGTGATGTCTGGTCTCTTCTTCTCTGATCAGCTCACTTCTTGTAGATCTGATGTCATAAACCAGCACAGCAACAGTAGCCACGCCCACCAGAGCAGAGACGACCAATCGAATCACAGCTTCAGTGAAACCACAACAGTGGATGTGGTCTGAAATAAAAAGAAACACACTGAATCAGAACTGTGCATTTAGTTCATTTTTTACTACTTTTTTGCTAGTATTGTTTAAAATAATGAATATAATATAATTCTAGAGTCTAGTTCTAGTTCTTTAACCTCAGCTCTTCTATAAACCTGTGATTATGTGACTGTTTCTCCGAGATCTTTTTCTGCACTAATGTTTTCTAAAGCAACATCCCACTCACGCTTACATTCACTCACACTCTCTCTCTCTCTCTCTCACACACACACACACACCTGCTTCACGTCTCTGTCGCGGATCTGCGGTCTGTTCTGTTCCAGTTAGGTCACAAAAGAAAAAACTGAAAATGCACATTTTGCAAATGTGCAAACACAACTCACTCTTTCTCCATGAATGCATGAGCCGATCAAATGTAAACTTTGAATGCAATGTAAGTCGCTTTGGATTAAAGCATCTGTCAAATGCATAAATGCATTGTAAATAAAAATCTTGCAATTTTAATTGGTTTATGTGGTTGATGGTTTAGCACCCATCAGCAGTAACAAAACAACACTTATGAATATGTTTGGTCACAACTGCACGAGTGTTTCCGTTCTGACATAATCTTTTAAAGCTTTACAGGAACTAATATCACACTGACTGAAAACATTAACAGAGTAAGAGTGAGTGACGTACCTGAACTTGGCTGATAGAGTTCAGTAATGTTGCTGTCCTCAGTTTGATTGACAGTTGAATTGTTCACAGCACAGCTGGACGAGAAAAAGTTGCTTGATGATCTTTTCGGTGATGAAGTACTTTGAGCAGACTCTGATAATGACAGATGTTACTGTGAAATAATTCTCATCACACACAATTGTGATCTTTATTTATAGTATCCATATTTTAAATGGAATTAAAGCCAGTAACAAAATAAAATGTACATGTAAGGAATATCAAAAATTAAAAGATATACCAAGAATGGTCATGCTAACACTGTTATTCTCTACTCACCATAGACTTTAAGATTGAAACTTGTGTAGCTGGTCTCTTTGCTGATAATTGTTAGTTGATAAAGTCCAGAGTCTGAGGTTCTGGTGTTTGTGATGGTCAGAGATCCAGTTTGATCCAGTTTCAGTCGGTCTCTGAATTTCTCATCAGGACCATCATACGTAGAGCTGGTTTGTGTAAGTCTGTTGACTTCAGCGATTCTTGTGCTTCCAAATGTCCACTGTATCATCAAATATTGCTGTGTTTCAGTAACATCAGTGTTTAGAGTGACAGAATCTCCCTCCATCACTGACACTGACTTCACTGATTCTGTCATATCTAGAGAAAAAAAGGGAACATTATTTTGTAACAGACAAAAAAAAAACAAAAAAAAAAAACTATCTGTTATCAGTTAAAGAGATTTGTGTGATGCAGACATTTTCCTTAATGTATTAGAAATCTTATTAGAGACGAATAAAGTTACAGATTCTGTTTTGAAATCCCTTCCACTAACTTTCTCAACTTAAATTTAAAGATATTAAAGAGAGAATATATTTATAAACTTTTTATGAGAACCACTATAATGCAAATTGTTTATAACTTACCACACAGACCCAAAAAGCTAAAAAAGAACCAAATAATAGCGTTAACCATATTCCTTGGCCGGTTGTCAACAACTCCAACCACGCAGTAAACCACTCTACATTTCACATCACATCTTAGTTCACATCACCAAATCGTAGGCGTTCCTGCTGCGGGTTGCCTATAGCGGATGTCATGGCAAGTGTTTGATATTGAATACGTTTTTTTACCGTTAAAAGGAAACGTCTTGGAGGGGGAATTATGTAGCCTATATTAAATAAGTCCATAAAATTGACATGTTAAACGAACTAGGAAAATGTGTGCTCTTGATTCTTTGCCAGATGGCTTTCATATGCGTCTAAGGAACTCGTCTTGACGACACTTCACTCCGTTCCTATTCTTCATGCTCCCTATGCAGTGTTCACTGCTCACTACTCGTTAATCAGGGCAGTTGAGGTGATCTGTCCAGTTAAAAGAGCAACGAGCGTAGCGTGACGTATAGCCATTTCTAACCTTAAAAAAGCTATCTGAAGATGTGAAAGAAATCAAGATGAGAATAAATATTTTATTGGTTAGTGTTCTGTTTAGGCTACATTATCCCTTTCACACGTAAGTTTAAAATATTCTGACTGACCCCCCAGCGTGAGTTTTTCAAGGCGACCGTTATTTAGAATGTGTCACTTTATGGTTTCCGTGGTGACGCGTCATTGCTTGTCAAGTGATACACCGCAGCAACAACAGAGCTGAATGAATGATGATCTGCTTTTATGTCATTTTTCCTTTTTTATTCAAAATATTCACAAATTTGTTAGATATGGCATGAAATATCTGATATTCCGGTTGTCAAATATATGCAAGTGGAAGTGTGTTGTTGTTTAAACACATTTATAACGATCGCGTTAGTTCAGCTGTATTCGCGATGGGCGCCGCCATCTTAGTTTGTGCCGCAGACGCACAGTTCAGAGAATCGGATCTGTTGGATTTACAACACGTTAATTCATCCACTTCTCCCGAAATACATACAAGTAAGTGGCAGGTCAACTGGGAGAAGAACAGAGTAAACTTTAAAGTTACTTACACAATGTGTATCTGATATGAATACAACTAATTATAATGGAAAGGATTATTATTGCCTCTTCCTTTGACATCAGTGTGTATTTTACCAACTGTAATGTATTGTTTTTTTAGTACTTATATGTCTGGAACCTAAAATAAACATTATGTGGTTGAAAACACTGAAAAGTTGTGATATATGACAGCTGAGCGCGCCTGTCTCTGGCTCAGCGCCAGCCAACGCGCCAAAGCACATTTGAATTTAGCAGTTGATCACGTCATGCACTGACCGTTCTAATCACACCGGTGTGATCGTACGCTCCAGGGACCAGCTTAGACTGATCACACCGGTGTGATCGTACGTGCGAAAGGGTTAAGTAGCCTATATAAAATGTTTTACACTTTGTCCTAGTATTTTATGAAGTTGCAATTTCGTATGAATTTGAACGATGCGAGTCGTAGGAACACGTCCAGTCACGGGGGTTTAACAAAAAGTAGCCTAAGATGAGAACATTATTTCATAAGAATTTGACACCCATTCTCCAAAACATAAACGAATTACGAATTGTCACGTGACTGTGTTGCAGTTTATGGTAATATATTAACAATGCTATGTCATCATACAACTCCTCAACCTCGTGACTGAGTTAGTAGGAGTTATTTAAGTCTCTTTTGCACTGATAAGAAAAAAAGCTAGACTATTGCGCCGGCCTATGTGTTTGATGACATAGGCGTGATTCAAAGAACCGAGCAGGGGTGCGTTTCCCGAAAGCATCGTTAGCCAACTATGGTCACAAGTTCCGTCGTTAGTTCAACGATTTGGTGTTTCCCGAAACCATCGTTCCAACGAACGTTCGCAAACAGCATCGCAAACTTGTGTGGTTGGAACGACAGCTCTCGAGCTGTGGTTAGAAGCATAGTTTCTAGTTTACATGAGACGTAGACTGAATAAATCCTTATCTTTAGCAACATAAGCAAGCTGACATTCAGTACAACCCGTGTTATTTATTTAGAATACATACATATGTAATTTGCGTCTTTTAGTTTGTCAAGAGATTTAAAGCACCGTTTTTGAAGACTGCGCATGTGCGAACGTGCTCTACTATGTAAGAACGAGCCAAATATTGAGTCTGGTAATAAAGCAAAATAACTGAGAAAAATTAGAAATGGTCTTCAGATGCCATGTCTGTAACTTATATTAGTCCACCACGTGCGAGACGTCATAAACCAACGTGGTTGAACGATACTTTGCGACATATGGTTTCAGGAAACAGTCGTGACTAGCTAGTTGATTTCTCCAACGATGAATCGTACTATGGTAGTTAAGCAGCGAGCTATATAGTTGTACGGAAACGCACCGGGTTTCCTAGAGATTCCTAGAGATTGGCATGGTTTTATTTCAGTTAGCCTAATAGCTGGTTTGATTTGCATTGAGAGATGATCTTATGGAAAGTACTCCATGCCAATCTCTAGGTATGGTGATGTGATGATGTGGGGCTATTTTAATTCCAAAGGCCAAGGGAACTTGATCAGGATGCATAGTATTCTGGATCCATAAGGTAACTGGCCTTTAAAAAAAAAAATCTGCCTGCCTCTTTGGGAATTTAACATAGGGGTGTCCAGACTTATGCACCCTGTATTTTAAGGAAGAACATTTATTTATTTACGGTTCATTATTCATTCACAAAGAAAATTGGTGTCCTTAAAGGTTGGATTTTTCCTAATTTTTTAAATTAAGGCATTAAGTTGAATTTCCAAAAGATTTTGTATTCCTCTTTTTAGTCAACTTTAGCATGGGTGTCTAAACGTATGCATATAATTGTATGTCGTTAAACTAATATTAGCACAAGTTTTGCCTCACACTAAATGACAAATGAAGACACGCAATGGTGGCAAAGGAGTTAAGATGAAGTTTATAAGAAACTTTAAGTCTGGTTTCGCTAGCTATTTGAGTAAATGAAAACATAATACTTACATTTAAATGTGAATTTGACTCGGCCACCTTTAAAATTAAATAAAAAATGCTGTCAGCACCGACGCGCAATGACTCATAGGGTAGGATAGGCCGCTTAGGATCCTTTTATGTATCCTTCCTTTCACGGGGAAACGAAGGATGCATTTGGCGTCGCTTTTGAATCAGGGTAGCCTTCGTCGCGTCGCGATGACGCAACCGGCCTTCGAATACGGCCTTCGAACAAGGGGGTAATGTTTCAGAAAAAACTGAAGCTTCCCTGGGCGCCGCCATTGATTAGCAGACCCTCACCTGCTGTTAGCATTCCATTGACTCCCATTCATTTTGGCGTCACTTTGATAGCGAATAACTTTACATTTGAGGCGTTAAAAGACTCCATTTGTCCATTATTTATTTCTAAAGAAACAAGAAAATGTATAAAAGGCTCCTTTACCTTGTATCTTACGTTATGGCCCCGTAGAAGCAGTTTTTGCACCTCCTACTCACACTCTCCGTCTCTGCAAGTTTCGGAAGGGAATGATTCAGATTTCTCTTGGCACAGCTGCTAGAAGACAGACAGGTTGCTCACGTCACATCTACGTCGTCAAGCTCAGTTTGAGTCTGCGTAGTACGCTCAGCCATCAGGAAGTGAGTGCTTCTAATTGACTTCACTTTTCTCCTTTGAATCCAATGGGGTCGCTGTGTCCATTTCTTTTACTGTCTATGCCTTAGGATGCAGAATTGAATTGGGACAGCCTTCATCACACGCGGGTGACGCAATCGGCCTTCAAATGCGACCTTCCAAGAATGCAGCCTTTGAATTGGGACGTCCTTCGTCGCGCCGCTGTGACGCAATCGGCCTTCAAATACGGATTTCGGAGGATGCAGACTTCACATTGGGACACAGCTGTAGGATACATCAAACGGATCCTTGGCGGCTTACCTGTCCCAGGGTTCATTGAGTGCCAGTGAACACTTCCATAGAAGGAAAAAAATATACTATTGAAGTCAATGGGACCAGAAACTGTCTGGTTACTGATATTCCAGACTGATCTCATGAAATGGCGTTTGTATGACACGCCAATTCGTATTTCCATTTTTGGCGTGCTATCAACACGCATAATCGCTTTTCAGCGTGTTTATCAACGCCGTTGACTTAACGTTACATTAATATATAAATATATGACCTACCCCAACCCCGTCCCTAAACCTACCCGTCACTGGGGATAATACCATTTATGAGTCTTCCCCTACCATCCTAGGAAAAAAAATATCGCTCCCAGATGTAGATATACATTTTGCTTCGTTTTGCTCAAACATTTAACAGCGTACACGTACACGCGGAATCACTCTGACATTTAACGGCGTAGACATACACGCGGAAGATGACGGTTCGTTTCGGCGTGGACATACACGCGGATAGCTCAAAATGCGTATAGATAACACGCCACTTGACTTGAAAGTGGCGTGTATGTTTACGCAAAGTCATGATGTCATGTTGCATATTCTTCTAAATATCTTCCTTTCTGTTCAGCAGAAGAAAGAAATTCATACAGGTTTGAAACAACATGAGGGTGAGTATATGATGACAGAATTTTCATTTTAAAGTGGAGTATCCCTTTAAAAGATTTTAATGACACATTTAATTCATCTATCTGTAAATATCTTGATATTAATTTTGTGGTCTTGTTGAAGAAACTGCTGCCCATTTATTTTGTGAATACATTTAGGGTTGATTTAAGTTCTTATATTTAACCCAACTAATGTGACCCCGTTTTATCCTTAACGATTATTTATTTTTATTACGAAATCCCAAAATTGTCATCTCTTGAATATGTTGTTAATTTCTTTATTTTATAGCCAAACATTTTCATCCACAAGCAAAAGTGGCTAACTGCTTTATGTTTTCCTCTTTTTCTTGTTGAATTTAACTCTCCTTTCATCCCTCAGGCCTAGGCCTATAAATAACAAAAAATGAATTATTTAAGAAAATATATATTAAGATATTCAACCTTGTAGGTTCTTTTTTCCAATCCCATATGTATGCAAACGCATGATATATATATATATATATATATATATATATATATACCTCATAACATCAGTGACATCAGCTGTGCGAAGATTCACCTTTGAAAAAACTGTTGATTTTATACTCGAAAAATGTAAGTATCATTAATATTAAAAATTAATATTACCCCAGAATGAATTACATTGCTATCCCACCCCAAAACATACAATAATAACAACGATAAATGCTCAGAATCAGAAATGTGCTGTAATAGCTCTGTTTGAAATTACAATAATTAAAATAAACTTAATATTTAAATAGTTGTTGTTATTCATTTCTGTAGTATACTCACTCAAAGCCTTTGATGGCAGCATTCAGCTTCTATGTTTAGTTACTTTATAGATTTGTTCTACATAATAGCACACATATATCACTCAGATGTCTATTTCATGTTGTGATATGCTCTTCTGCAATACTTATGTAAAAAAAAAATTGCATCACAATAAGTGTATTGTGATTGTCACTAACATTTTAGGGTTACACTTTATTTTAAGGTGTTGTTGTTACAGTGTAATTAGACACTTAAGTACTGAGTAATATTAATTAACTACATGTACTTACTATAGAGTTAGGGTAGGATTAGGGTTTGGTTCAGGGTTAGTTGCATGTAATTATGCATAATTTACTGTTATTACTATAGTAACTACATGTAACATATGTAACAATGACACTGGAAATAAAGCGTTACCCATTTTAGTAACTGAACTGAATTTTATTAGGTTTAGTGACAACATGTTACAATGTTTACATGGTACAATTTTTGGTAAGCTACGCTTTTTAATTTTTTCAATTCAGTTCAATTATTGGGATTTATTTAATATTGACTCATTTGGATAAATATTAGGTACACAAGATAGGCGTTAATTTTTTCTCAAGAAAAAAAACAACTCGCC
The DNA here is from genome assembly GCA_021554675.1 of Leuciscus idus. Taxonomy (NCBI): domain Eukaryota; kingdom Metazoa; phylum Chordata; class Actinopteri; order Cypriniformes; family Leuciscidae; genus Leuciscus; species Leuciscus idus. Next base: position 20,527,828 of record CM038625.1, on the reverse strand, counting down.
TAATGCTGTAAACATACAGAGAGCCCTATCAGCTGGTAGTATTATTTAAGGTTAAAAATAACTCAAATTAAATATAATGCGTTTTTTTTATTATAATAACTTTATTTAATGATATAAGTAAAAATATAATAAATATGTAATATAGTATACATATTTAGCAAAATAGCTCTTTTTTGCTATGCCTATATTATGTTCATATAGGCTCAAGGGGTTAAATGGCTTTCCTGAGTTAAATGTGACATAATTATTCTCCAGCTATGTTATTGACCTCTTCACGCTGATGAAAAACACTGATTGATCGATATTATGTATGAGGAATATACATTTCGGTAAGTTGTATATCTTTCAACAGTGTTCGTGTTTTTTTTACTATTAGGGCCTAGCTAGTAGAGATGATCTGGTCACGTGCCGCTGTCACGTAACATTTACAAGCGCCAAAACGGTATTTATTGTTTGAATTTTAGTCTCCGTGTCCTCTTTGCTTCGCGATTTTTCTGTGCGTGAGAAAATGGATGTGTGGTGTGAGAGCGTGTGAAAAGTGTCAATTATTGCGTGAGTCTCACGGTGAATGCGTGAAAGTTGGCAGCTCTGCTAGTAGGGAAGTATGCGGTTTCGACCGCAGCCATTCCCTTCACTCGCTACTCCCTCCATCTCGTTCACTCGGATGCACGTCATTGCGATGCACGAGTGCCCACTACTTGATCACTTGGAATCAGCTAAAGAGTTTTTTTTTAAAGTTTTTTTTTTTAATAATTTGTTTAATGCAGCATCCAAATGTATAGGTGTGTGTGGGTTGTTTTAAATTAAAACATACGTATAATAAATATATCATAGAGTTGTTTGTTGTGGTGGTAATTAGACGAGATTTGTGGTGACGTCACAATCGTACTGCATTGTGGGACATATATGGCGCTTTTCCACTGCATGGTACGGCTCGGTTCGGCTCGGTACGGTTCGACTCGGCGCGGAACGGTTCGGCTCGCTTCGCTTTTCCACTGCGTGGTACGACTCGGCTCGGTACGGCACGGTTCGGTTCGCTTTAGCTCGGTTGCTTTTCCACTGCAGTTAGTACCGCTTCAAAGTGGGTGGGACTGATAGTTATAGTTGCCGTCTCTACTGCCATGACATCATCATATTAAATGCAAATTTTTCATTCCGTGTTTCCCCATCCGCTCCTCGGCAACCAACGAGAGGAACGTCTGCACCTCGTCCACTGACCACGATTCAGCCATTTATTTTTTTAAGTTTATACTCTTTTTTTTTTTTTTTTTTTGAAGCAAATACTTTTAAAACAGGCGCTACAGCGTTGGCTGTTGTCTACTGGCTATTTAAATCTAGCGGGTTTAGTGTCTCGTGTTGTAAATACAATGACGCTGGTAGTGATGATTCTGTCTGACCAATCAGTGATCTGCAGTGTTTTCACGTCACATTTTAGTATCGGTACGGTACGCTTGGAACCTCAACAGAGGTGGTACCATTTAAAGCGAGCTGAAGCGAGCCGTACCGTACCGTACCATGCAGTGGAAATGCGCCATAAGTGAGCCGTACCGAACCGAGCCGTACCGTACCATGCAGTGGAAACGCTAAAGCGTGCCGTACCGAACCGAGCCGTACCGTACCATGCAGTGGAAAAGCGCCAATAGGTGCCTGAAGTGTACATATGAAGTAGACTCGCTCCCTCGGTCAAAATCGAGGGAACGATCGGGTCTGTCCATATAAACTTCCCTCGTCCACTTCACGAAGTGGAACGCACTTCAAAATGGCGGCGGGGATTCTGCAAGGGAAGTTCGCAAGTGCGTGTCTAAAAGTGGACTGGAACGGAGCATCTCAGTCCGAACTTCGCAGACTTCGAAGGATGCAACCTTTGAATTTGGACACAGCCATTGAGTGACCATGCACATTTTACTACACATGATTAACAATATTTTTGGACACAATGTTTTTGGATTTGTGGAATTATTATTTTTTTAAAGTTTTTATTTTGATCTTTTTTAATATAAATATCTTTTCTTTTCCCATTTTTCTATGTTCATTTAAAAATGTAAAATTCAGGGGAACATAATCTCCAAGAGCAGTAATTCGATGATTGTGTCTGCCAGATGCTGTGTTCGTGACAGGAGTCTCCTGAATTAAATGACGCTGCTGGAGCTCCACCTAGAGGCTGTATGTAGTAATTTCATAGAAATAGAAAAGAGTACTAGCCTACTGACTAGTAGCCTACAAGTCCGAACTCTACATAAAAGTTTGCAAAATTCCTATTAATCAGGTCTGTTGCCTATACACAAATGTAACTATTTTTCGTTTCCCAATATCCTTAATTCTACTATAGCTGGACTCTTTCACAAACAGTTTGTCCATCCATCAGATCAAACCACAGCTGTACAGATGTGAATAACTGAGACCACAAAAGGGTTCGACTCACAATCTGGAGTCTCACGTGAATTCTGTCAATCACATAAAACCTATATTTGAACTATATTGTTTAAGGAAGGATAATAAAAGTGGACAATAGTTCATAGTAAATCTTTATTAAAAGTCACCAAAAACATTCACCAAGAGTCATTTCAACAAAGCTTATGAGATCATTCTAATGCATACAATGTGGTGCTAATTATTATTTTGTTTAGAAGCCATGAATTTAATTTAATAGATCAATAAAAAAAATATATATATATATATATTTGTGCAAATACAATCATAAATGTACAATGGATGAAAAACAATCTATTAATAAACAGCTGTGCAAATATAGCAAATCATAATTACACCAGTAAACTTCAGCAAACATATCTGGAACTAAACCTTCTGCTCAGTTCACACTGTTGGTCTGATTTGACTCCAGTGGTCTGACAGTGATGTCTGGTCTCTTCTTCTCTCACTTCTTGTAGATCTGATGTCATAAACCAGCACAGCAACAGTAGCCACGCCCACCAGAGCAGAGACGACCAATCGAATCACAGCTTCAGTAAAACCACAACAGTGGACGTGGCCTGAAAAAAAAAAAAAAGAAGAAAAACACTGAATCAGAACTGTGCATTTACAGTAGTTCCTTTTTTCACTTCTTTTTTGCTAGTATTGTTTAAAATAATACCATAGACTGTAAAAAAATATGGACGTAGTGTCCGTGACGTCACCCGTAGGTTTCTGAAGAGCATTTTTGAAGCCTAAAGTGGGCGGAGCCGGCCGTCGCCATCTTGGCCTTGCGTCACTCCCGGATAACAGAAAATAGGCAAACAGGCGGGGCGTGAGTGGAGCTAAGAAGCCTGGCCATAGATATGAGCCTGGCTGGCTATCTGAAATCACCTAGCTCGACGTGATCGAGTTAGCTGATGATGTAAAGCCAATTAAAAGTTCCTATTTTTGCCCTTCGAAATATTATAATAGTTAAAAGACATGGCTACAAGTGAGACTGTGTATTACTTCGAGAGTGTTTGTGCGTGACAGTGATTTATGTGCATAACGTTACATGTCAGTCACTCTTTCATGGACCGTCAGCGCGGCATCGCTCAAGTTCGTAGAGAGCTTATTCAGTCCATTTTAAATTCTGATTTTGGCCGCCTCTCAAATTGGTTAAACCGTTAAACCATAGATATATTGCCTTTGAAGTGCAAGTAAATGCGCTAGAAAATCCGCGCTCATTCATGTGCATTTAATGCACGGACGGAGAAAGCGCCGACGCCTGCATGATTTCATCTGACAGTACATAAGCATATTATAATCCATCTGTTCCATGATAGCAGAATGAACGAGCCTTTATTGACGTTTTAAATTTGAGAACCCCAAAAAGCAAAGAAATTGTCAGACATCCATCCATGTTCACAGAGGAAAACAACTGAAATACAGCGCTGGTTGTTCTCTCAAACGATAACGACGGAATCCAAAGACGTGGGCTTTGTACCCAAGTATTAAATTTTATGAAATAATCCCGAAAAAAAGCACAAACACTGCAGAGAAGGCAAGTTCAGCAGCTAACATTTGCTGAGGTGAAGTGACGGCTAGTAACAGCAGACAAACGGCTAGCATTGACAGCGGCAATCCATCTGTCACTCAAGTGGCCACACCCTTAAATTTAAATATTAATCAACTAAACGGACGAGTTATAAAAAAATTCACCCCCCTCACAGTTGTTATGAAGGGCAAAATTAGCTGTATAGACCAAAGCCACATAGAGATCCAGGCTGTAAACATGTTTTTTTCTGCTGTAAAGTTGGCAATTTTAACATGAGGGAGATACAGATTTGACTCACTTCTGCAGCCAGGCCAAGCGGCCAGTTAATGAATTGCAGTTTAACTCACTTCCGTGTTGGTTTCAAGAGAGAGACGGGGAGGTTGCCGCTTGAATAATACATATAATATAATTCTAGAGTCTTTTAGAGCCCCTTGTTTAACCTCAGCTCTTCTGGAAACTGGTGATTATCTTTTTTTGCACTAATGTTTTCTAATGAAAGAGCCCACTCACGCTCACACTCTTTCTCTCACATACACACACACACACACACACACACACACACACACACACACACACACACACACACACACACACACACACACACACACACACACACACACACACACACACACACACACACACACACACACACACACACACACACACACACACACACACCTGCTTCACGTCTCTGTCGCTCTTCTGCGGTCTGTTCTGTTCCAGTTAAATAACAAAAGAAAAAACAGCAAATGAAGAATTCAGAAGCAACAGTGCTATCTGCAATTTTCTTTTAAAATTAGCATTTTTTTCAAGCTTGAATATTTAGGTTTAATGTTTTTACTTCAATGACAATTAATAGGTCATTTTAATTGCCATTAAAGTGAAATAACTGAACATAAACATACAAGCTTAATAAAAATGATAATTCTAGAAGAAAATTTCAGATGGCACATAGAGGCTTTCTGAAGTCTTCAAATGCACTTGTGTGCACAAATAGTTATTTCTATGAAAACGTGCTGATCAAACGTAAACCTTGAATGCAATGTAAGTTGCTTTGGATAAAAGCATCCTTCAAATGCATAAATGCATTGTAGATAAAAATCTTGCAATTTGAATTGGTTTATGTGGTTGATGGTTTAGCACCCATCAGCAGTAACAAAACAACACTTATGAATATGTTTGGTCACAACTGCACGAGTGTTTCCGTTCTGACATAATCTTTTAAAGCTTTATAGGAACTAATATCACACTGACTGAAAACATTAACAGAGTAAGAGTGAGTGATGTACCTGAACATGGCTGATGGAGTTCAGTAATGTTGCTGTCCTCAGTCTGGTTGACGGTTGAATTGTTCACAGCCCAGCTGGACATCACACAATTTGAGCTTGATGATCTTTCTGATGATGAAGAATATTGTGGAGTCACTGATAATGATAGATAACTGTGATGTCAGTCTCACACACACTTCTGATTCTGATCTTAATTTATAGTAGATCCATATTTTAAATGGAACTAAAGCCATTGAGACATCATAAAATGATGGAATAGTGAAAAGAAAAGAAAAGAAAAGAAAAGAAAAGAAAAGAAAAGAAAAGTTTAAAAATATTACTATTATTCTCTACTCACCATAGACTGTGAGATTGAAACTCGTGTAACTGGTCTCTTTGCTGATAACTGTTACTTTAAAAAGTCCAGAGTCTGAGGTTCTGGTGTTTGTGATGGTCAGAGATCCGGTTTGATCCAGTTTCAGTCTGTCTCTGAATCTCTCATCATATGTCGAGTTTGATTCTCTGTCGACTTCAGCGATTCTTGTGCTTCCGAACGTCCACTGTATCAACACATAATTCTGTGTTTCAGTAACATCAGTGTTTAGAGTGACAGAATCTCCCTCCATCACTGACACTGACTTCACTTCATCTGTCACATCTACAGAAAAAATTAACATATTTTGTAACAGACATGATGTTTGTTATTAATGACCAGACTTACAGTTATCAGTGATTTGTATTTATAGACAATTTCTTTAGTAAATGTTTAATGAATTGCAGTAAACTTTTAAAGAATAACAATAAAAGTTCAGGAGTTCAATGTCAGGTGATTTTTCTCCAGCACTCACTTTCGTGCGCAAACAGAAGTGAAACTGTCTACAACAATTATTTTTGGATAAGACTGATTTAAAACTAAATATCAAATTTTGTTTTGGAATTCCTTCCACCAAAATTCGCAGCATGTCCCAGAACTAATAAATTACGTTTGTAAAGATATTAAAGAGATAAGAAATTGAGAAATTTGTCACGAAAACCAACGTAATGCGAAGTGTTTATTTATAATAAAAATAAAATAAAAATGTAAATAAGGGACATCATAATTAAAAACACTAATAACTTACCGATCAGACGCCACAAGCACACAAAGAACACAATAACAGCATTAACCATGTTCCTTGGCTGCATGTCAACCACTTTAAACACGCAGTAAAACCGCCCGTTCACATCACAAGCGAACACTTTGTTGCTGGTTGTTGCATGTCGTCAAATGTATAGGGTCTCTATAGGCGTTCCCATTGGTTGCCTATAGCGGATGTCATGGCATGTTGTTCTAACCGCTTAAGATAAACGTCTCGGAGGAGGAATATTGTACATAAATGGAATAGTACATAAATCGAACTAGTATGCTCTTGAGTCTTTGTCAGTAGGCTACAAAGGTTCCAAAAGTGGGGCTTCACTGCGATGCTTTATATAAAAAAACAATTTTTTGGTTCCCCAGTTTCAGTGAACAGTTTGTAAAATAACATTTTGTTCTTGACGTGAATAACTTTTGCAACCTGGAAAAAACCGTAAATAAATAAATACGCAAATAAATGAATAAATCCACAAAACTCTAAATAAATGAATAAATCCACATATAACTGCATTAAAATATATATAGCCTAATTTAATACATGTAATAAATATAAATAATTAAATGTGCGAGGAGATAAATAGTAATTAGCCTATAATTAATAAAACAAATGTTGGGGGAAACAAAAACAAAAAATGCTAAACTGAAAGTTTACCTTTTTCCTTTTAACCGTTTGTTCATTTTTGAATAATTCCGTTTTTTTTTTTTTTTTGCGCAACATGCTATAGGCCTAATGAGAGAGGTGTCTATCAAACATCAGAAGGCGTATGGTAGCCTATGGCAATTTGGAGCTATACATTCAAAAATGAATAAAAAAAGTAAAAAGTAAACTTCAGTTTAGCATTTCCTTTAACATTTCCCCAACTTTCGTTTTATTTATTTAATTATTCATTTCCTCGCACGTTCAATTGTTTATAGTTATGTATGGTTTAATGTATTTATTTGCACATTTATTTATTTATTTATATTATTTATATATAGTTTTATGGATTTATTTATCTATTTATTTATTTAGCAGTTTTTTTCCTCCCGACACCCAAACACAGACGAACGTAAGTCGCGCTTTTTAGAGTAGTTTGAGGTATTATAATAATAAAATCACTTGACTTTGGCAGTTTGATACGCATTGATTCAAAAGAAGGCGTCTATAAAACTGAGTCGCAAAGGCAACTTATTATGAGTGATGGAAAATCGAGGCTTTCTGAAGCGTTTGGGGCTTTGGCTTTCATCAAATTCTGCCGAAAAAGGGTAAACTCGAAGCTTTTAACACAATGCGAATAGCAACATCTAGTGGTCACACTTTTATGGTTATTGTTTTCTCCACCATATAACAAATCACCGCAGAGCAGAAAAAGCACGTGACCAAACAAAGCTTCATATGGTGACATACAAGAGTGGAATCAAACTGGGATCAGTAGCCTACAGTTCTATCAAATTAGATCTATCATCTAAATGATTTTGTGCCAATGAGACCACAACTCGTGTCATGTGTAGCCTGGTCAACGGATTCACATATTGATCGATAATATAAAAGACAATTTTTTACAATTTAAGTTATAGAGAATTAGTGTTGAATCATTTAAATAAATGTTTGCCTTTTTTTATGCCAGCTGTGAAAATTGCGTCAGAGCATCGGAGCCCCGGTATCAATCGTCCCATCACGTAAAATACGTTGGCTACGTTACGTTTTCTCGTGAGAATATGGGTTAAAGTACAAGGGGTTTTGACAGGTGTCGTGCCACTTACCCTTGAAATGAAATGTATCCCCGGTCGCGGGAGCGCGCACGCATTTAGCAGTAAAAGCGAACCATTGGTTTGACCAAGGTACAGTTTCAAGGTTAAGTAGCCTACCTTGGCACGACACCTGTCAGAAACCACGCCATGCCACGGCCTGTGCTCGCCAGGACAGATCGACATTTCTGCTGTATATTTCTTTCAAGTATAACATTAAACTGGGTCTTCTTTAAACGTCATTAACACCGTTGAGAAAAGTCTAGTGTCGTAGAGTTTAAACTTGGAGTCTTTTTTTTTTCTTTTTTTTTTTTGTGTGACTGTTTTGAGTTTAGTTTTGGCTGTCTTGCTATAGCTTTAGGACGACAATCACCGGAGATTCAGCGGAACACAAACATATAGAAATCTCATTGATCATATTTTTCAAGTCAGACTCGTCACAGCTCTACAAAAACATTTGGAACGAACATGTTGCTCGTGCTGTTCTTAATGATGTACGGTAAGTTATGAATCTCGATTTCCTTTCAGTTTCGATTTATTTACATTTTTCATAGACAAGGTTTTATGATGATTTCAAGATTTAATGATGACAGAAGAACTAACAAATCCAATAGAAATAACATACAGAAAAAAAAAAATCTTATTCTTGATGAGTATTTTTTTAATCCTGAGACGAGATGCATTTACGCTTATTTGAGAAACAACATGAAGCATTAATATTAGGTTAAGACTTGGTTTCAGAATGTATTTTTTGTTTCATACAGTCTATAACAAGTCTTAAAGGTATAGCGGAGGATGTTTTACTTCCTGGTGGGTAGTCTAAACTATTGGTCCTCCTAATTGTTAATCATTCTGGTGAATCAATCAAACTTTTCAAAAAGTGGAGAGGGCGGGTCTTATCTAAAATTTGGAAAGATCCTCCGCTATACCTTTAAATTAGGCTACATTTATCTTGTTAATGTTTAGCTTGGGTGTGTATGGTCTTTATTTTTTATTAGTTTTTTTTCCCGTCACTAAAAAGGTAGCCTAATCCAAGATCTGTTTGTCATTTCAGCAGCTCACACAAATATTTCAATCGAACTCAATTGCCTCTGGTTTGGTAGTACCCCTGAAAGGGAGTATGTTGCGATGCTTCACAATCACAGCTTTACTGAGAATGAAGCGAATCGCGAGAGCTCCATGACAACAACGAGAACACGCACGCACACACGCGACCAATCAGATGCAACCATTTTAACAGCGTTAACATTTATATTAATTTACTTAACATATTAATTAATGCAATACATATCATTTTAAAGTATTTGACAACATATGAATATTTAATAATTATTTAAACTGATTACTACTGAAATGGTCCCATGAATTAAACCTCAGAAAACACTTTAACTCTTCAGCATATTACAGTTTCAGTAAAACTTGTTCTGTTTGTTTTCCAGGTGTGTCTGGTACAGAGACGGATGAAACTGAGCCTGTGTCAGTGATGGAGGGAGATTCTGTCACTCTACACACTGATCTGACTGAACTACTGAACGATGATACTATTCTGTGGCTGTTTGGACCAAAACACTCTCTCATATCTCAAATAAAGAGAAAGGGCGACTTGACTTCATTTTCTTTCACCAGTGAGGATGTGAGATTCAGAGGCAGATTACAAGTGGACGAAAACACTGGATCTCTCACCATCAGAAACACCAGAATCACACACTCCGGACAATATAAACTCTCCATCTCTAGAGAAAAGACTATGACAAAGATATTTAATGTTACTGTCAGTGGTGAGTATCTCAAGTCTTTTATTGTAACTTTAGTTGCTCTTCCACTCTTGGGCGAAACCGCTCCATTTGCTTAAGCTAGTTAGCATATGGCTTATGGATACGGAAACGAGCTTCCATAAATGGCGTGCTTGGCAAGCTACAGAGAAACTTGTCAACCAGGCCACAGACAAGTGACCAATCCTGAGCAGCGACGTCACTACACGCGTTCCACCAGTAATCGTGCCATGCTGAACCATGCTCAAGACGAAATGTTACTGGAACCATTAATACTGTTCTTAGAACCGTTCAGCCTGACGATGGAGAAGCAGCTAATGGTCCGGGTTTAGATCAGTGTGTCAATAATTTGGTCATTCTAAGCCCTGGATTATTTCACACTATTTACCCTGGGTTAGGAATTATGGTTATTCAAGTTTCATGATTTTAAACCAAATTTAAATGATTGTGTAAGCATTGATTTAGTGTGATTTTCCTGATTTTGCACCACACAAGCAGGTTTTCATGATGGGACTAACGCTTTCAAAATTTGTGAAATGTCATGAAACATATTTTTGTTAATGTTCTGCTTGTTTTGCAGAAATGGTTGGTGAGACGGAGGCAGTGAAGTCAGTGTCAGTGACAGAGGGAGAGTCTGTCACTCTACACACTGATGCTGAAATGCACAAAGATGCTCTGATGCTGTGGAGATTTGGAGATAAAGGCATTCTCCTGGCTAAAATAGATGTAGGAACTAACAAGACCTCATTAAACGAAGCTGATGAGAAATTCAGAGATCGACTGCAGCTGAATCAGAATGGATCTCTGACCATCAGAAACACTAGAACCACAGACTCTGGATTTTATGAACTACAGATCAGAGGCAGTGAGAGTTCACAGCGATTCCTTCTTTCTGTCACTGGTGAGTCACTCTGAGTAACTGAAAGAGTGTGAGTGAGTGAAAGGTAGGGTTCCTCAAAACCGGTCCTGGAGGGCCACTGCCCTGCAGAGTTTAGCTCAAACCCTGATCAAAATCACCTACCTGTGATTTTCTAGTGATCCTGAAGACTTTGATAAGTTTGCTCAGTTGATTTAGCTCAGGGTTGGAGCTAAACTCTGCATTGGCACTGGCCCTCCAGGTCAAGATTTGAGAAACCCTGGCATACAGTATTATTAGCATATTATGTTTGAAGTCATTTCAGATCATCACATTGACTTACACTTTTACTGTCTCTCTTTATAGCCAAATATCCAGGTATTTCTTGTTGTGCTATAGCAGGAATTTGTTTGGGTGTTTTAGCTGTTCTGCTGCTAGTGGCTGTGATTTACTATCGCCACAGAAACTCTAAATTAAAAAGGCAAACTGGTAAGTATTACAAAATTGAAAAGAGAATGTCCATTTCCTCCATAATATTGCTAAAACTTTTGTTATACTGTACACTTTACATTATAGTCCTTAGTTAGAGCGACTCATCTTTCCATTTCTTTCAAAATCAAACCACTCATGGGGGAAAATAAACTCCAGCACAGCACTACAACAAACCATAATGAATTGAATCTTCACAATAGATAATGCTTTACAATGAACTCTGTTAGAGAGCGATATATGGCAAGTTATCTCTTCAATAAAATACCTTACTCACCTGTTAGTAATAAAAATAGCATAATCTCTGCATTGCTTTTCAAATCCCTCAGTTCTCGTCATCTCCGTAAAGCCAAGCCGATGTTGATTCTTGTTTTATTAAGAGCTCTGTCGAGTTATTTTTTTGCCAGCAGACTATTTGTTCGGCGTTTGTTTAAAATGGGTGATTCCCCTGAGGCTGGAGAAAAATATACTAAAATGTATTGGAAATACATTTATTTTATGCTAAGTATACTATAAATACATATGTACTGTATGTACTTGATATAAATACCCTGCAATTGTACTTTTGTTAAATTGGAAAAACTCATTTTGTACTTAATGTACTTTAGTTATCCAGAAATAGTGCTGAGATCCAACTAAAGATATATTTAAGTATATTTGATTGTGATACAGTGGAACTATTGCAAATAAACTTTAGGTACACTTTAAAAATCTTGCATTTAAAGAATGATATTATGCAGAGGTCATACTGTCTTTACCAATAGTGATATTAAAACACATTTTAGGCTTAATATTAAGAAATGCGCATTGTGAAATAAAGGTATAGGTTTTTTTCACTAGAGAAGTCAGAGTAACTTCTCCAACAAGATCTCCAACTTTTCACTAGTGTTACAACCCTTTCCAACTACACTCAAAAATGGAACTTCTCCCATAATTTACTTATGTCATGTTTTCCATACAACATTTCACAGTGACCTCAATGTTCAAGCTCTAAAAAGGAAAATAACCAAAAATGCACTATTGTGTTTATCCAAACAATTCATGCTATATATTCCAAGTCTTCTAACGTCAGATGATAACTTTGTGTAACGGACACTGTTATACACTGATAATCTTCCAGTTTTCCAATGTTCTGCCAAAACTGTTGATGTGCTGCAGTAGGTTTGAGCAATGAACAACTGTAAGTGTGCAGAACAGAGAATGAGATTTGAGATGTGTGGCATTACCAGTAATTTTTCAGTCTGTTCCTCACTCAGACTTGGAATATAGTAGAGTCATATGGACTTTATGGTGTGGTTGGTGTGGTTATAAATGTATAATTGAGATGTTTACCTGCAGACTCATGAACACATTTCTGTTCTCTGTTTCTGTGTAGCTGACGAAGCAAAGACCGTGACAGAGGTAGAATCTTTTACTGAAATACCGGATACTGATATAGACTGGCGCTATGAACCTGAAGTCAATCTCTTTGCTGAAATCAATAGAGGGACCATCAGGACAGTGGCAGGTGCTGCACTCAACAAAATTATATGTTGGCTTTAATTAACTTTATGTCAACAGGTCACACATAACTGGGTTACGTTAAACAAACATAATTTGTTCATGTTACTTCAACATCATGGAATTAAGTCATTTTAAGCGAAATGTTTAGTTTGTGAAATGATTTATTTTAATAAATCTTTAAATCATTCCATGGCCTAAACGTTTAAATACTACAGCACATTCTGCTTTATGATTTGTGAATTCATCTTCTGCTCTGCTATCTGACTGCTTTATGTTCATATTTAACACAATTAATGTAGCATCGGTATTTTCCAATATTTTTTAAAGCCTAATACATTTGAAAATGCATAGCTTTCAGTTATACTGTGATGTTGAATGGCTATAGTTATTTCATAGAGACATCAGTAGCAGTATTGGTATCTGTGATACTGGCCTTTATTCATAAAAAGAGGCCATTAAACAAATCATTATATATATATATATATATATATATATATATATATATATATATATATATATATATATATAAGGGATAATGTAGAACGAGGCGGTTGTTATATATAGCGAATACAACCCCGACAGGCTGATCGGGACTTGTATCAGCCTGAAGGGGTTGTATTCGCTATAACAACCGCCTCGTTCTACATTATCCCGCTTATTACATGGCTACCCACCAAATAAATCAATAATTTGACACAAAATATTGATTTAAAAAGGAGTTTATTGATTTAAAAACTATTGTATTGCTTCCGCTAAAGAAAATAGTCCGTTCCGACTCTACGGTTAGAATCCTGCGTCCATAGCAACGCTCTGTTTTTCATGGCAGCGGTGTGTTATACTTAGCAGCGGTCCGTTATCAAGAAATAACAGACCACATTCTACATTGGAATTCAACTAAGCCATGTAATAAATATATACAAAGAACAAAATGTGTGATTTTAATTAGTAAAAAAAAAATATATTGATTGACAGCACTAAAGTATAGACAATTTTGCATATACCTCAAAAGAAAAAAAAAATTGCGAAATAGATGGTTCTGCTCATGAATGTTTAGTTTTCTTGCACCCTTATGGGATTTAAAAAATGAAAATGAGGTTCATTTTCAGGAACATGCCAAAATAGTAAAAAAAATATATAATCTAAATGTATTATTTCAAATGTATTCAAAATGAATTCAAACATTGGTTTTTCTATCTTTCTCTGTTTCTGCTGCTGCTGTGACGTGAAGTGAGTTCAGTGTCAGTGAAGGAGGGAGATCCTGCCCATCTCCCGACTACTGCTAAAATACAGCCAGGGGATCTGATACTGTGGATGTTTGGAGCTGACGGTTTGAACCGTCTTCTACTATATAAAGCTGATTCAAAAATAACTGATATTAATGAGAGATTTAGAGGCAGACTGAAGCTGGGCAAGATGACTGGAGCTCTGATCATCAGAAACACCAGACCTACAGACTCTGGATATTATATCCTACAGATCATCAACAAAGAACATATCACATTCAACAGATTAAATGTGACGGTCACTGGTGAGTAGAATAACATTTATTAAAAAACAGTCCTCAGCGGTTTTCCAACAGGGCTTTCCCATTCCAGATTATGTGAGCAGTGCAAATCACTAGTAACCGTAAAACTTCAAATAATAGCCTGGGCTTTTATTTTCCCACATCGCCGAACTGCACCGGCTTGTATTTGAGACAGGCCTTTAATTTAGTGTTGAGACTTCACCCTGTGCTGCAATATACATTTTTAGTTTTACATTCATTTACAAAAATCAGCTGGTTGAATGAAAATTGCTGATGTTATCAGATTTTCAGGTGATTCTCAATTCATTCAGTTAAAGGTGAACTATGCAAGTTTTTTTACCTTAAAGGAGAACTCTGTAACTCTAGCGAACTCTAGCCACTTCTTCGCTGATTTTCCCTTTTGTTGTCGAGTGTTTTCCCCACGAGCTCCCCCTACAGCTGTGGGGGGGCGTATATTTCACAACACAGTCGTAAAAAACTCACTTGCGGCGGCCTCCTCCCCCTCTCTACCGCTGCTCATGTGCGTTTGTTTTGATCGGAGCAAGCCAACTATATCGTGTGGAACTATGTCTACCGAGGTGAGTAATCTGGTAATACATCATACATGCGTGTGTGTTTATGTCGAATTGCCGTAAAGCAGTTTGTGTTTCGCGCTCGTTCTCGTTCTAGTTCTCGCTTCTCACGAGACTTCCAATTTCACTTTGCCGGGACGGCAGTGCGCAAGTTGCAAGGTTGGTTTTCCGCCTGGGAACGCTGGGGGGAGCGGGGAAAGTCACCAATATCACCAGAACAGGTTGTTTAACCATCCAAATGATTTCTAGACAGTTTTATTAAGTTAAAAAACTTACCAAGTTCTCCTTTAACTGAACAGCTTCGGAGTCATTGGAATGGTTATATTACTTTTTTCGGGTTGAATGGTGGTCGTCTCTCACCCCCCTATCGCCTGTGAGCGGAAAAAACACCCTTGCAACTTTGAGCCGGCGGGGCGCCGGCCGCAGCGTCAGGAAGTATCGTGTGATATCAGGTCTCGCGATGTAACGGATTGCTTTACGGCAAAAAAATCTGCTAAAATTCTGTCATTAAATTGCGCTCCCTCACGCTGTTCAAACCCGAATGAAGAAGACGTTTTAAAGAATGTCCCATCTGCTTTGATGTCGTTGATCTACTAGCCTCTGGTATCTGAGAGTCGCCAACAAGTTAATATCTATTCCGAAGCTGTAGGGGGAGCTCTATAGAGAAACCTGTGAGCAAAAAGCGAGAATACAGCGAAGAAATTCCTGAAACTGCATAGCCCTGCTTTTACCAGAGGGGTAATCCAGCACCCGGAAAGCGTACCATCCCCGGCGGCCGCCATTGGCTAACAAGCCATCACCTGCTGTTAGCATTCCATTGACTCCCATTCATTTTGGCGTCACTTTGACAGCGAATAACTTTACATCTGAGGCATTTAAAGACTCTATTTGTCCATTGTTTATTTCTAAGGAAACACGACAATGTATAAAAGGTTCCATTACCTTGTATCTTACGTTATGGCCCCATAAAAGCAGTTTTTGTAAAAATAGGCTAACGATTGCGTCATAACCACGCGACTCTCTGGAAATTACCGTATAGACAGGAGGAGAAGCTCGCAGTCAATCGGGGGGACGTGGAGGAATAAAGTCAGATAAAGTCAAGGGAGAAGCCCATAGAGAGTCATGACGTTGCTCCTGCTCCTAGCTCATGGACACCTCCTACTCACGCTCTCCGTCTCTTCAAGATTCGGAAGGGAATGATTCAGATTTCTCTTGGCACAGCTACTAGAAGAATTACAACTGTCAGACAGGTTGCTCACGTCACATCTACGTCATCAAGCTCAGTTTGAGTCTGCGCAGTACGCTCAGCCATCAGGAAGTGAGTGCTTCTAATTTGCTTCACTTTTCTCCGTTGAAGTCTATGGGGTCGCTGTGTCCATTTCTTTTACTGTCTATGGCTTTAACGGACACTCTGAGATAAAGTGAATTCAGACTGCAGACTAAGCAACGATTGTATTTAATTGTACAGTACAATCATAACATAGTACAGACATGATCTTAATTCCATAATGTCCTTAAACATAACAATATTGCTGGCCATAAACTGACAAAGTGCGATACCTCGAGTTGTCATAGACGCGACGTGCACTAACTCTCTCTGCCTGCCTTGCTTGCGCTAACAGCTCCCGCCCAGATGCGCAGGGCTCTCTTGCGTGTGCAATCTGCACCATAGAACTGGCTTAAACAGACGATCTGACGGGTTTTAGAAGATTAAATACAACCCGAAACTAAAAAACAGACCAGGCCTCTATTTGAGACCGGCCTTTATTTATCCAAACCTGTAGTCACACCAGGCGTGTAAAAGAGACAGGCGTCTATTTGGGACTCGGCTATTATTTTAAGTTTTACGGTAGCCTAGTTAGTGCGGTTCATTTGAATGAGTGTGAACGCTGCCATCCGAACCAAACAAGCAGATCGAGACCACTAAAAAGATGGGTCTCGTCCGCTTCCAAACTAACTCTGGAGCGGTTCGAATAAAATATGAACGCAAGATGGACCAGTGGCATGTAAACGAACCAAAAACCGGACATGATGTGACCCTAAAAAGGACCGAATGCTCAAGCATACCTGTTTTTTTTCCGTCATAGTCATAATACTGCCCATCACAGTTAAGGACAGGCATCAGAACCGTGTCTCATCGCGGCAGATCTACGTTTGTGTGTGTGATGGAAGGATTGCTGCACCTGTTTTGACTTATTTACACATTTGTTCAAAATACCGCCATAGTTTCGGCTACGGACACACAACGAGCGCGTTTAGCATTGGTTTGAATGTTTGGTGAGTTCTGTCTCAAAATATATGTGATAAAAGCCAAACAGTCAGATTGTGAACATATTCCTATGCCTTTAGGTTCATTGTTAAAAATGCCAATGTGAACTCTAAGAGGACCAGGACTAAATGTTTTTTTTTTTTTTTGGTCCGGACCAAAGGAACCAAGCTAATTGAACTACAAGTGTGAACAAAACCTAACATTTTTCTTTACGTTTTTCAAGGAAAAAGATGTGTAGTTATTCATATTGTAAAAATAGTAGCTATATTTGTTTTTGTTTAGTGTACATGTTTAGAAACTCTTGAGATTGTGTAGCTTTGACATCATCCATATGTAGATGTAAATGCAGCAAAAGCTTTTCTTTCTCTTATTTTAATATCTGTGATTTGTCTCTTTATTTTCTGTCAGATTCCTCAGGAGACCGAGTGAATGAACCAATGGCTGAAATGTCACCGCTGTTGAATGGAGATGCTCCTGATGGAGAGAATGAGCAGCAGAGTTCAGTATAATGCGATAAGACACGCCCACCAGTGTCAATCACCAACATCATCAACAATCGAGCTCAACTAAATATTTCTGCATTTATGAAAGGGAGGCTGCAGGACGACTCAACCTCAACGGACAGTTGCTGCGAGGAGACGCAGAAGAATTAGTGAAATATCTCACATGGCTTAAACGGCCGATGTGCCCGGTGCGGAAACCTCCCTATATAGCCTATAGTGCACACACTCAAATGACTATGGCTGGAGTTTAAACTCTCGATTTCTGTATGAATGTCAAGGGCTATGTTGGAATAATTGTGCGTCAAGTTAGACCTTTTGTTGGGCCTAAATTCGTAATGCATAATTCCATGGTGTTATGCAAGTAATGGTCACAACACATCATCAGTATGTAAATAAACTGTTTCCATCATGCCTATTTGAACTAATGCAAAACGCAAGATAATCTGGATCTAGCACATTCAGGGCCCTATTTTAAGGATCTAAGCGTATGGTCTAATATGGGCTAGTTTAACGACGGGATAAATGGTCAGCGTGCCCGGCGCATGGTCTAAAACGATTGTCTCTATTCTCTTAATGAGTAATGGGTGTGTTTTGGGTATAATGTGCAATAAACCAATCAGAGTCTCATCTTCCATTCCCTTTAAAAGCCAGTTGCGCTCACGCCATGGCGGATTCGCTATTTACATGACGGAATTTGCAAGCGGAAAAAAATGCTTCTCTAGCAAGGAAACGGATCTATGGGACAAAGTGTGCGATCGTTGTGGACCCACCAATATGCACATACTGTATTACTAACGCACTCTTTAAATAACAAAAAAAATAACGCGCCATTGACTTTAGACCAGGTTTCAGTTGGTTAATGGCACAGTCTATTTCAGTTGCCTCAAAATAGCAATGCGCCGACAGTGCGTCTGAACACACCTCTTTTTCAGACCAGCATGCCCATGGGGGCACAGATGGGCGCAAATGCATTTGCTATTTAAACAACGTGGTGCAGGACGTGAAAATGATAACTGCGTCGGGCTGAAACTAGCAAAACACACTTGCGTTGCGTCTGGCACTGCATTGTGCCGAGTGTATTATAGGGCCCTAAATGTCTATGTTAATAGACTGCCTGTATGATTGTTAGATTGCCCATATGTGGTTGAAAACCTTTATTCTTTATGAAAATTAGTTAGATATATAATCTTTGGACACACTACATCAAGTCAAACCTGAACTTTAACTGGCATGTTAGTTACAGGTTACATAGTGTTGCGTAGCCAGAGCTTCAGACTGACGGCAAAAGGTCGCAGCTTTCACTGGCCAAGGACCACCCAGAAGCCGTCTGACTGACATTTAAAGGGATACTCCACTTTTTTGGGAAATAGGCTCATTTTACAACTCCCCCAGAGTTAAACAGTTGAGTTTTACTGTTTTCGAATCCATTCTGCCGAACTCCGGGTCTGGCGGTACCACTTTTAGCATAGCTTAGCATAGATAATTGAATCGGACAAGACCATTAGCATCTCTCTCAAAAAAAATGACCAAAGAGTTTCAATATTTTTCCTATTTAAAACTTGACTCTTCTGTAGTTACATCGTGTACTAAGACCGACGGAAAATGTAAAGTTGCGATTTTCTAGGCTGATATGGCTAGGAACTATAGTCTCATTCCTGCGTAATAATCAAGAAACTTTGCTGCCATACCATGGATCCAGCAGGCGTAATGATATGACGCAGCACCTGAAAATAGTCCCCAGCTCGGTAGACTATAGGGTCAACTATTTTCAGGCGCTGCGTCATATCATTACGCCTGCTAGACCCATAGTACGGCAGCAAAGTTTTTTTTATTTAATTAAAGTCATTTTTAATTAAAGTTTTTAGTACCATCTTATCAACTACCTATACACATCTTCTCTCTGAGCTTGTTAGGTACTTTTCCATCCTCACAGACCCCTTGACCTAATTTAACCTGGGTTCTGACTAAGACACAGCAATACAGACTTTATGAGGCAAAGGAAAATCTCCAACATTTACTGCAAAAGTGGTGCCGTTAACTTCACGTACTTTTTAAAATCCAGCGTTTAGTTGATCCTGATAAGCGCTCATTGTCACAGTGAGAGTGTTTGGCATCACGATGGCTTTTTTCCAGGTGGGCCGTTAAATAACTGCTGACTGCAGAACAAATGGGTGGAGCTTACATCTAGCTCCTCCCTGCTAGACAACCAGTGAGAAGGAGCAAATGTAATTTGGGCCTAATGGGTGGAACTAGAATATCTAACCACACCCTAACCCTACGCACAACTCTATCCCTCCGCCCCATTAGATGTCCGTAGAGGTGGAGCTGGATGTCATTCGACTGCAGTGAGTACCACTTGATTTTGTGTGGCATATGCATTAGACATTCAGCCAACGGTCCTTGGGTGTGATGTCTGAGGCATACATTTACATCATAAACATACTATGGTCTTTATCTATTACCGCAGTTAACAGACCACTTAATGAAAAGAAAATTCCATATTAATTAAAAAAAATTAAATTCACAAGAACAAATAATTTGATGATTGTGTCTACCATTCATTAAACTGTAGTGATGAATCATTATGTCCAGTTCAGGAAATGTGTCTTCTGAAACGAATGGCACTGCTGGAGCTCCACCTAGAGGCTGTACGTAGTAAACGATGTTGGACGATAATATCACTGTTTTCTCCAGAGCTGCTATATATAAATGAACTAAATTAATACAAAAATTTACAACAAAAATGAACCATCACTGAACTCACTTAAGCTGGACTATGAGGCTATTTTCTTCTAGATCTGCTGTACAGCGTTGCTTTTAAACAAATTAAACTGTTTTTCATTTACCAGAATCCTTAATTATTTTAGCTGGACTCTTTCACAAACAGTTTGTCCATCCAACAGACCAAACCACAGCTGTACCTAGATGTGAATAACTGAGACCACAAAAGGTTTCCGACTCACAATCTGGAGATGACTAACTTGTAAGACTAGTCTTAGCGGTTTATGTAACCGGCCCCCGGAGCTGCTTGTGTGTCACGTGAATTCTGTCAATCACATAACCTTGAACTATATTGTTTAAGGATGTAATAAAAGTGGACAATAGTTGTTGTAAAACTAAATCTTTATTAATGGTCACCAAAAACATTCACCAAGAGTAATTTCAACAGAGCTTATAATTATTCTAATGCATCATGTGTTGCTAATTATTATTTTGTTTAGGGTAATTATGTTTGCAGTCATGAATTTAATTGAATAGATCAATACAAATTATATTCTGTGCAAATACAATCAATACATTTTCAATAGATGTTAATAAACAGCTGTGTAAGTATAGGAAATCTGTCTAGTATTAATGCATGTTTCATTTTCATGATTATACCAGTAAACTTCAGCAAACATATCTGGAACTAAACCTTCTGCTCAGTTCACACTGTTGGTCTGATCTGACTCCAGAGGTCTGACAGTGATGTCTGGTCTCTTCTTCTCTGATCAGCTCACTTCTTGTAGATCTGATGTCATAAACCAGCACAGCAACAGTAGCCACGCCCACCAGAGCAGAGACGACCAATCGAATCACAGCTTCAGTAAAACCACAACAGTGGATATGGCCTGAAAAAAAAGAAAAAAACTGAATCAAAATTGTGCATTAGTTACATTTTTTTACTACTTTTTTTTTGCTAGTATTGTTTAAAATAATGAATATATTATAATTCTAGAGTCTAGTTCTAGTTCTTTGACCTCAGCTCTTCTAGAAACCCGTGATTCTGTGACTCTTTCTCCGAGATCTTTTTCTGCACTAATGTTTTCTAAAGCAACATCCCACTCATGCTCACACACACATACACACACTCACACACACCTGCTTCACGTCTCTGTCGCTCATCTGCGGTCTGTTCTGTTGCAAATGTGCAAATACAACTCATTCTTTCTCTATGAATGCATGAGCTGATCAAATGTAAACCTTGAATGCAATGTAAGTCACTTTGGATAAAAGCATCTGTCAAATGCATAAATGCATTGTTAATAAAAATCTTGCAATTTTAATTGGTTTATGTGGTTGATGGTTTAGCACCCATCAGCAGTAACAAAACAACACTTATGAATATGTTTGGTCACAACTGCACGAGTGTTTCCGTTCTGACATAATCTGGTAAAGCTTTAAAGGAAATAATATCGCACTGAAAACATTTAACAGATTGACGTACCTGAACTTGGCTGATAGAGTTCAGTAATGTTGCTGTCCTCAGTTTGATTGATGGTTGAATTGTTCACAGCACAGGACGAGAAAAAGTTGGAGCTTGATGATCTTTCTGGTGATAAAGTACTTTGAGCAGACTCTGATAATGACAGATGTTACTGTGAAATTAGTCTAATCACACACAATTGTGATCTTTATTCATATTAGATCCATATTTAAATGGAATTAAAGTCAGTAACAAAATAAAATGTACATGTAAGGAATATCAAAAATTAAAAGATATACCAAGAATGGTCATGCTAACACTGTTAATCTCTACTCACCATAGACTGTGAGATTGAAACTCGTGTAACTGGCCTCTTTGCTCATAACTGTTACTTTAAAAAGTCCAGAGTCTGTGGTTCTGGTGTTTGTGATGGTCAGAGATCCGGTTTGATCCAGTTTCAGTC
Organism: Leuciscus idus; assembly: GCA_021554675.1. Taxonomy (NCBI): domain Eukaryota; kingdom Metazoa; phylum Chordata; class Actinopteri; order Cypriniformes; family Leuciscidae; genus Leuciscus; species Leuciscus idus. Next base: position 20,505,610 of record CM038625.1, on the reverse strand, counting down.
TGTCTCTGAATTTCTCAACAGGACCATCATACGTCAAGCTAGATTGTGTGAGTCTGCTGACTTCAGCGATTCTTGAGCTTCCAAACGTCCACTGTATGTACAAATATTTCTGCGTTTCAGTAACATCAGTGTTTAGAGTGACAGAATCTCCCTCCATCACTGACACTGACTTCACTGATTCTGTCATGTCTAGAGAAAAAAAGGGAATATATTTTGTAACAGACTAAAAATTACCAAACTATCAATCAGTTAAAGAGATTTGTATGATGCAGACATTTTCTTTAATGTATATTAGAAATCTTAGAGTTACAGATTCTGTTTTGGAATCCCTTCCTCTTAACTTTCTCAACTTATAAAAAATTTAAAGAGAGAAGATATTGATCAACTTTTTATGAACCACTATATGCAAATTGTATATAACTTACCAAACAGACTCAGAAAGCTCAAAAAGAACCAAATAATAGCGTTAACCATTTAAAGAGAGAAGATATTGATCAACTTTTTATGAACCACTATTATGCAAATTGTATATAACTTACCAAACAGACTCAGAAAGCTCAAAAAGAACCAAATAATAGCGTTAACCATATTCCTTAGCCGTTAGTCAAAAACTCCAATCACGCAGTAAACCACTCTACATTTCACATCACATCACATCTTAGTTCACATCACCGAATTGTAGGCGTTCCTGCGGGTTGCCTATAGCGGATGTCATGGCAAGTGGTTGATATTGAATACGTTGTCTTACCGTTAAAAGTTAACGTCTTGGAGGGGAAATTGTGTAGCCTATAAAACTTGAATAAGTCCGTAAAATTGACATGTTAAACGACCTAGGAAAATGTGTGCTCTTGATTCTTTGCCAGATGGCTTTCATATGCGTCTAAGGAACTCGTCTTGACGACACTTCACTCCGT